>CM077219.1:31236141-31898641 GCA_039654775.1 Spinibarbus caldwelli | reverse complement strand
AAAAAAAAAAAAAAACCCTAAATAATTCAGGGCAACCTGCAGCAAGTGCAACAAAAGAAACTACTGATGAACAAAGCGGTAGCTCACTAAAATAATAGTGCAGCAGTGTCTTTGGGAATAGCTGGTCTCATCAGGGTGAGAGACCAGATATGGCTAGATTAATATTTTGATACAGTGCCATGAACCTTGCAAACTCTGCCATATTCAGTGACTAGTACTTCCCCAGAAGTTTAATGGAAGTTTTAATAGTTTAGTCACAAACTCATGCACCGGTGACACAAAACAATGAAAACCCTATAGATGTTTAGCCAGAAGGCAGAAGCAAACCGTTGCTTTAGAGCTCTTAATGATGCTTTCTACATTATCTTAATGATTAATAAGGGTCCTATCACATTGGTGTTGAAGGTGTTTTTCATGTCCTCAACATGGCAGGTCTGAATGGTGCCACTTGCAATTATTGCAGCATTATTCACAAGCAGGTTCAAACCATTGTTTCCCAGTAGAGATCCCACTTTCTTGGAAGACTCTTTAACACTTGATGGATCATCGGCATCTAAAATTAACAGAACAAATATTAGTGCTGAAGTATTAAGCAATAAAATGGTATTTAAAAAAACACACTGAAAAATTACTTCAAAATTTTCAAAAACTACTTCGAGTGAAAGTTTTAAATGCACAAAGAAGGACACATGCACATTTACCGAGACATATGATAGTGATCACACTTGGATGCTGTTTTGCTAGTTGTCTTAATTCCTTAAGAAAGATAATATGCATAATTAAACAAGGCACATTAGGATTTCTACTGGTGTTTCTATTTGTGTTAGTTATTCATAACTCACCTCAGACTTTGGCCCATCTGGGTCACGACAGGTAGCAAAAATATGACGTTTTTGACAAGATTCCTCCAAGAGTTGCTTAACAGTTTCTAAGCCCAAGCCCCGGTTGGCTCCGGTGATCAAGATATTGCATGCTTTCACTGCTGCCATCTTCTAAATTCATCAGTCTGGATCAACCGACCAGCTCCTCAGAAGTGCTTTTTATATGAACCCGAGTGAACACTACCCCTATTTTGAACTGATGTATTGTGCTGTGTGTATTGTGTGCTGCGTCATTCTGTATGTGTTATTGAGGTTAAGAGGAAAAGATAAATTACATGAATGAATAGTCAGAGAGACAGTGAATTAAAAAAAGAGAGAGCTGATTAGTAGTTCAACTATTGCTAATAACATCCTATTCACTTCCTCCATCGAGAAATAGATTTTTAGTGATTATGTATAAATCTTTCAAGAAATGAACTTAAGGTTTTTAATCAGTTTTCTTCTGTTTAAGACATCACTCCACATGTCAACTTAATTAAAACGGTTTAATTGCTGTTGTGGAATAGTAGCAAACAAATCAGGAAAATGTTCAAACATTTAGAATCTGATGATGCGTTTACTAGGTCATTTGTTTTAGAAGTATTTTTAAAGGGTAAGATCATGTCTTTGTGGTCCCTCTGAGGAAATGCAACTGCTTGCATATTCACAAGACACAAATGTTTATGTCAGGCCATAAGTTCACAAGAACTATGCATGGATGCTTGCTTTGGTGTTCTCTCTGTCTTTCTCTCTCACTCAGATAACATTCTACAGACATGCTAATATGATAAATAGCATACGTTTTTTCATCTCATTCATCTATTGTGTAACCATCTCAAGTGTAACCGTAAGTCATTGTTAAATCTTTTCAGTAGCAATGGGAGGTAATAGATGAGAAATGTACAATTTTGCACCATCATGCTGACAATGTTTCTTCAGTCATTCGGCTAATGAATCATCTTGCAGCCTGAATCACCCCTCAGAGTCCTCATGCCACCCTATAAATAATTTACTAGAACCATCTCTGCGTGAAATTGCAAAGTAAAGCAAAGTATCTGCAACACATAATATAGAAAAGAGAGTACTGCTTTATTGCTTTACTAATTGTTTTATTATATGAAATTCCATTGATAAATAGTTGTTTTGTGTACATCACAAAGTGTGGGCTTAAGTTCTTATGATTAGGCGTGCCATATTATGCTTATTAGATTAAACAGGGCAGTTTGGACCTGGATCAGTCCTTCATGTCCTCTCGTACAAGAGATATTTTGTTCTTCTGGTTTACCAGGGAATTGTTTGTTTCTCCAGTGTAGTCCAGGAATCCACCATGCTGCTTCTCAGTAAGGCTGCTAATCACATGCAGCATCCCCTCCAGACTTTCTTTTGGTTCAAGTGGTGCCTGGTGAACATAAAAACATATGTAGTTTGTTAACATGCAAAATAAAAACAATATAGCTGAAGCAGCAATTACAGGCTAAGCATACCAATGTGACACTATGTACCATGTAATGCTGAACCATAATCAGGTTAATATCTACAACTTCAATTCCAAGAAAGTTGGGATGCTGTGTAAAATGAGAAAAATAGAATGCAATGATTTGCAAATCTCATAAGCCCATATTGTATTTGCAATAAAACAAAGAAAACATGTTTGAAATGTTTCAAATATTTCAACTGAGAAAATGCACCATTTTAAGGGAAAAAAAAATAAAAAATAAAAAAAAATAAAAAATTGAATATGATGGCCACAACATTTCTCAAAAAAGTTGTTTCTTGGATGTTTCTTACAGGACACACACACACACACACACACACACACGAGGCAGATGAGACACTTCCTTGTCTGAAGTCTTCTTCACTCCTCGTTCCTTGCATCCTAAGGGGGGGTGGAACTAAGATGTGAAGGAAGTGAGGAAAGGAAACAAGGATGCACAAATTAGAAATGAGAAGCACCCTGTGTATCCTCAATAGTATCCTGCAAGAGAAGGATACACCTGTGTGTCCCCGTTTATGACTCCTCAGGAAGCTTCCTCACTCCTCCTTCCTCACCTTCTCATGGTGCAATTAGAAAATTTAGATGCCCTTCAAAATGACTGAGTTCGATCAGTTTCCGGGTCACAGGCTGGAGGACGGAGGAGCGGAAAACAAGGAAGCATCACTCTGGGTATTGGTTTGTGGTTGGTGAAGAATAGGTGGAATATGCACTTCTAATATTGTGAAGGAGTCCAGTGGCAGCAGCTTTGGAATCAGCAGAGCACTGGCAACTTTTACACACCATGCGCCTCAGCACTCAGTGAACCCACTATGTGACTTTACGTGGTCTTACGTGGAGTTGCTGCTGTTCTTAAATGTTTCCACTTTTTAATAATACAACTTACAGTTGCTTACAGTTGACTGTGCAATATCTATAGGGGTGACATTTCACAAACTTATTGGAAGTGGCATCCTATGACAGTACCACTCTTGAATTCACTGATCTCTTCAGAACGACTTTTTTTTACACCAGATAAGCATTTAATTGGACAAAGGGACATGCATTTTCTAAGATAATGTGTACTTTGTCCATACTTTAAAAACATAAGTCTTGTAAACTTTCTTCATTTGTCTCTAACAGGGTGGACATTTTTGGTCCTTCATTTCATAGATTTTGTTTCATAAATACTCCATAAAATTTATTTGCCTGAGCCTGACCAAACTCATTTTTCACAATTTGTGTAAGTTAAAAAAAAAAAAAAAAAAAAAAATTATAAGGGTGAGAACACTCAAACCTCTGTCCATCCTGGGTGAAGGGCCATGCAGAGGATCTCATCCGCCTTTAACTCCTCAGCAACTAACACGGTCAGCATGCTAAATCTGGCCTGACAGGTAAACATAACATTTGAGTTATACATCAGCTTATGGGATCAATATATTACGGGCAATGAATGGGATCCAGTTTAACTAGCGCAAAAACAGGACTCTGGTGTACCTTGCTAATGCAGTATGGCAACACTGCGAATTGGATGTTCATGGGATAGGAGGCATTCTGGTCATAGATCCCCCAAGAGTGGAGATGTTGATGAAAGCTGCTTTATTACAGGACATGCCTGGTATCCCACTGGCTTTGGCCACTGCTTGTAGATACTGTAAGTATTCCTGCTTAAAAAAAAAAGATATATAAATAGATATATCTCTGATATATAAAGTGGTAGCTCACTTAAATAATAGTGCAGCAGTGTCTTTAGCCTTAGTTGGTATCTCAGCCTGATGAAAGCAGCCAGTCCCAGATTAAGATTATTTTAGTACAATGCCATGAACCTTGCAAACTCTGGCACAACCACTAACTAGTATTTTCCCAGAAGGACTCATTTTAATAGTTTAGTCACAAACTCATGCACTGGTGGCACAAAATAGTGGATTTCATGAATATCAGAGGACAAACAGTTGCTTTAGGGCAATGGTTTATAAATGGTTTCTACATTACCTTAATGATTAATAAGGGTCCTATCACATTGGTGTTGAAGGTGTTTTTCATTTCTTCGACACTGCAGGTCTGAATGTTGCCACTTCCCATTTTTGCAGCATTATTCACAAGCAGGTTCAAACCGCTGTTTCCCAGTAGAGATCCCACTTTATTGGCAGACTCTTTGATACTGCATGGATCATCAGCATCTAAAATTAACAGAACAAATATTAGTGCTAAAGTATTAAGTGATGAAACGGTATACAAAAAAAACTGGAAAAAATAAATAAATAAATAAATAAATAAATAAAATATCACTTTGAAATTCTCAAAACCTAATTTTAGTAAAAATTAAGTGCACCAAGAAGGACACTTGCATATTTACCAAGACGTATGATAGTGATCAATCTTGGATGTTTTTTCACCAGTTCTCTCAAAGCCTTAGGAAAGATAATATACATAAATAAACAAGGCACGTTAGGATTTCTCCTGGTGTTTTCTATTTGTGTTAATTATTTATAACTCATCTCAGACTTTGGTCCATCTGGATCACGACAGGGAGCAAAAATATGCCGTTTTTGACTAGAATACTCAGACAGTTGCTTAACAGTTTCTAAGACCAAGCCCCGGTTGGCTCCGGTGATCAAGATATTGCATGCTTTCACTGCTGCCATGTTCATCAGATTGGCTTATCCAACATGCTCCTTAAGAGTGCTTTTAATATGAACCCAAGTGAACGCCACGCCCATTTTGAACGGATGTGTTGTGCTGCATCATACTGTATGTGTTGTTGAGGTTTAAGAGGAAAAGAAAAATGACATGAATGGTCAGAGAGAGAGAGAATTTAAGGAAAAAAAAAAAAAAAGCTAAGATAACTGACTGTTTGTTAATGATTTGCAACTGAAATAAACAGTGGCAGCTCATTCAAATAAAGATGTAATCAATTTCCAAATATTTTCAACACTTTTTTTTGTCTGGTGTACTTATTTAAAAAAAAAAATAAATAAATAAAAAAAAATAATGCACAACTCCTGCAGGGTCATTCTTACTATTCAATGCCATTTCAGCCTGGTAACTTCAGCAAAAAAAAAAACAAATAATGTTTAAACTTCCATGATGTTGTCAAGGTACACACGACACGACACGACACGACACGACACGACACGACACGACACGACACGACACGACACGACACGACACGACACGACACGACACGACACGACACGACACGACACGACACGACACGACACGACACGACACGACACGACACGACACAGTAACAAGTAGACCAGACCAAACTAAACAGAACAGGCAGGAACTAAATACACATAATAATTAACACACACACCTGAAATAAATTACAAACAATCAACTAGACAAGGACAGGAACAGGAAGGACCAAATAAGGACATGGAAGGGGAAAACACACAAGACAAGACAGACAGGACTGTGACAGATGTAATCATTTTATCTGAAGAAGGGCTTGTTATACTATAATATATATATATATATATATATATATATATATTGGTCCAGCTCAGGATATTATTCTTTAACAATTTTTCATGAAGTTCCTCACACGTGCAAGGACCAAATGTCCACTCTGTTACAGGACATTCTCATCTCAATTAATAAGTGTTTTGAATGCACAGTTATTGTTATATTTACATTTTCTAAGAGCTAAAATGTCCCTCTCTTTACCCTGCAAATGTATTTTAACAAAGTGTTCATAATCGGGCATTATATTGAAAGAACTTTTTGTATTTTAAGACTTAAAATACAATTTTGCTCCCATTTTAAATTATTTCATTTTACCATTTAATTTCCTACAGGTAACCACAAAGATATGCATAACATTGGTTGAACTTTTTTTATTATTATCAAAAAAATCATTGAGGTAACAGAGTGGACAGAAGGGAAACAGGGTAGACATCACACCACTCAACAACAGTATATGTCAACATATTTCCTAATACAAGAAGCATACTGCCATAATTTACAATCACTACAACAGATAAATGGTTCTGTACATAACAATGTATAGAATATAAGGCCAATTATCACATTAGTAAGTTGTTCTTATACCTATTATTATAAGATCTCATTTGTTATACTGTCCCTTTATTAGGCTACAAAATATGTTTATCATTGTGTTTTACATTTTAAAGTTTATAGTTTTAAAGAACATATATTACTTCGCTCGCTCTCACACACAATCTACACAGAGACACACACACCTCAGAGCAGAGGTGGACAAAGTACACAACTCCATTAATTGAGTGAAAGTACAGATACTGCTGGTCAAATATTACTCCATTACAAGTGAAAGTTGTAAAGACAGATTTTTACTTAAGAAAATGGTAGTGATGTAACGCAGCTCTGCCGATATAATCACACATCTATGTGTAGCCATTCATCCACAATTGAACCGAGTGGATAGTGAAATTGCTGTAGACTGATAAGAAAAAGACAGAGAGAACACTGAAGCAAGCATCCATGCATTGTGAATTTATGGCCTGACATACACATTTGTGTCTTGTGAATATGCAAGCAATTGCATTTTCTTAGAGGGACCAGAAAGAAATTATCTTACCTTTTAAAAAATAATTGAAAACAAATGACCTATTAAACAAATCATCAGATTCTAAATGTCTGGACATTTTCCTGATTTGTTTGCCACTATTCCATGACAGCAACAGTTTTCAGAATCAGAATCAGAATCAGAATGAGCTTTATTGGCCAGGTATGCTTACACATACGAGGAATTTGTTTTAGTGACAGAAGCTCCACAGTGCAACAGAAAGACAGCAACAGGACAGGACACAGATAATAAAAGAATAATATACAAATATACAAATAGGCAATGTACAAATAGCAAAAACACAATATATAATATAAACAATTATGGTGTACAGGTCTGATATGTGCAAATCTGAAATGAAAAAAATAAGTATGTGTGGTGAATAAATAATTTATTATAGTGTTGTGTGTTCCACGTTTAATGTCAAGTGTTCATGAGATGGATTGCCTGAGGGAAGAAACTGTTCCTGTGTCTGGTCGTTCTAGTGCTCAGAGCTCTGTAGCGTCGACCAGACGGTAACAGTTCAAAGAGGGAGTGTGCTGGATGTGAGGGGTCCAGAGTGATTTTGCCAGCCCTTTTGCTCACTCTGGATGAGTACAGTTCTTGGAGAGTGGGGAGGGTTGTACCAATGATTCGCTCAGCAGTCCGGACTACCCTCTGTAGTCTTCTGAGGTCAGATTTGGTAGCTGAGCTGAACCAGACAGTTATTGAAGTGCAGAGGACGGATTCAATGATGGCGGAGTAGAACTGATTCAGCAAGTCCTGTGGCAGGTTGAACTTCCTCAGCTGGTGAAGGAAGTACAACCTCTGCTGGGCCTTTTTCACAATGGACTCAATGTGATTGTCCCACTTCAGGTCCTGAGAGATGGTGGTGCCCAGGAATCTGAATGACTCCACTGCAGTCACAGTGCTGTTCATGATGGTGAGTGGGGGGAGAGCAGGGGGGTTTCTCCTGAAGTCCACGATCATCTCCACAGTTTTGAGCGTGTTGAGCTCCAGGTTGTTAAGACTGCACCAGACAGCCAGCTCCTTAACCTCCTGTCTGTAAGCAGACTCGTCACTGTCCTGGATGAGGCCGATCAGTGTGGCGTCGTCTGAAAACTTCAGGAGCTTAACAGAGGGGTCTTTAGAGGTGCAGTCGTTAGTGTACAGGGAGAAGAGCAGTGGGGAGAGAACACAGCCCTGAGGAGCTCCAGTGCTGATCGTACGGGTGCTGGATGTGTATTTTCTCAGCCTCACTAGCTGCTGCCTGTCTGTCAGGAAGTTGTTGATCCATTGACAGACAGAGGTGGGGACGGAGAGCTGAGTTAGTTTATTCTGAAGGGTGTCCGGGATGACGGTGTTAAAAGCGGAGCTGAAGTCTACGAACAGGATCCTCACATAAGTCCCTGGTCTGTCCAGATGCTGCAGGATGAAGTGTAGTCCCATGTTGACTGCATCATCCACAGACCTGTTTGCTCTGTAAGCAAACTGCAGGGGGTCCAGTAAGGGTTCAGTGGAGGCCTTCAGATAAGCCAAAACCAGTCTTTCAAATGATTTCATGACCACAGACGTTAGAGCCACAGGTCTGTAGTCATTAAGTCCAGTAATTTTGGGTTTCTTTGGGACGGGGATGATGGTGGAGCGTTTGAAGCATGAGGGGACTTCGCACAGCTCCAGTGATCTGTTGAAGATCTGTGTGAAGATGGGGGCCAGCTGGTCAGCACAGATTTTTAGGCAGGCTGGTGACACACCGTCTGGGCCTGGTGCTTTCCTTCTTTTGTTCTTCCTGAAGACCTGGCACACCTCGTCTTCGCTGATCTGAATTGCAGGTGTGGGGGAGAGGGGGGTTGCTGGAGGTGTTAATGGTTGTGTGGAGAGGTGTTCAGGGCGGGTGTGGGGTGTTTTTTCAAACCTGCAGTAGAACTCATTCAGATCGTCTGCCAGGTGTTGATTCTCCACAGTGCTGGGGGATGGTGACTTGTAACTGGTGATTTCTTTCATACCTTTCCACACTGAAGCAGAATCGCTGGAAGATAATTTTTTCCTTAGCTTGCCGGAATAATTCCTCTTTGCCACTCTGATCTCCTTTTCCAGTGTGTATTTGGCCTGTTTATACAAGACTTTATCCCCCTTTCTGTAAGCATCTTCTTTGGCATGACGGAGCTGTCTGAGTTTTGCAGTGAACCGTGGTTTGTCGCTGTTGTAAATTAGATGAGTCTTGGTAGGAATGCACATATCCTCAAAGAAACTGATATAAGATGTTACAGTCTCTGTGAGCTCATCCAAATCATTTGCGGCAGCTTCAAAAACAGTCCAATCAGTGAGAGAGAAACAGGCTTGTAAAACCCGCTCTGTTTCATTAGTCCATCTTTTAACAGTTCTTAATACAGGTTTTTCAGATTTGAGTTTCTGCCTGTAGGTCGGTATAAGATGAACCAAACAGTGATCAGAGAGTCCTAAAGCTGCTCGTGGGACAGAGTGATATGCGTCCTTTATCGCTGTGTAACAGTGATCCAATATATTACTGTCTCTGGTGGGACATGTAACATGCTGTCTGTATTTTGGCAGTTCGCGAGAGAGATTTGCTTTATTAAAGTCCCCGAGAATGATTAAAACAGAGGCCGGGTGTTGTTGCTCAGTCTCTGTGATCATATCAGCGAGTTTCTGTAAAGCGGAGCTCACGTGCGCTTGCGGAGGGATGTAAACACTCACAAGAATGAACGAGCAAAACTCCCGCGGCAAGTAGAAAGGCTTGCAGTTAATGAAGAGAGTTTCTAGATCAGAACAGCACATCCTCTTTAACACAGTTACATCTGTACACCACCTCTCATTGATGTAAAAGCACGTCCCACCGCCGTGCGATTTCCCCGTTGATTCTGCGTCGCGATCTGCTCTGATCAGCTGGAAGTTAGGCAGATGAAGTGCACTGTCCGGTATGGCGTCGTTCAGCCAGGTTTCCGTGAAACACAGAGCAGCAGAGTTTGAAAAGTCCCTGTTTGTCCGGGAGAGCAGAAGGAGTTTGTCCGTTTTGTTGGGTAGAGAGCGGAGATTCGCCAGATGGATGCTAGGCAACACCGTTCTAAATCCGCGCTATCTGAGCTTCACGAGCGCACCGGTGTCCTGACATTTTATCCTGCCCGTCAGATTTTCCTACCAGGGCTTATTGCGCATGCGCACATCAATATTGTGTCCTTTTTTTCACGCTGAACAACAATATTTAATGTATCTGCAATACTGTAAGGGTAGGTTTAGGGTTGGGGTAGGTGTAGATGTTAATAAAATACAATCTAATAGGTAGAAAAAAATAATTTATTGTTGGTATCCGGTAGCTGTATCCCTTCTAGCCACAACCGCGAATATAACACATAATTACTGTATTTGCATTACTGTAAGGGAAGGTTTAGGGTTGTGGTAGGTGTAGACATTAATAAATCATAATTTGACAGGTAGAATTTTTCGTTGTCGAATTGTACTACCTACTGTTTTAATGGGAGGTAGCAAAATCTGACAGGATAGCACAAATCGACAGAACACCGGCTCGCTTCCCCCGTCTGCGCGTCCTGAAGCGTTTGACCAGAGCTACGGCTCCGCCAACTACAATGTCCAGCAAACGTCCAAATAATCAAAAAACGGTAAAAGATTTTGTGGTGTGTTCTGCCGAATGTTCAGCAGATCATCCCTAGTAAAACTGATGGTGTTTGAGAAACAAAAAACAGGAAAAACGAACAAAAACAGTACAAACACTGAAGAGCAAAGCACAGTAGCTGCCATGTGCGGCGCCATCTTAGATTAAACATTTTAATTAAGTTAAAAACATTTTAATTAAGTTAAAAACATAGAGCGATGGCTTTGAAGAACAATTGATTAAAAACCTCAAATTCATTTCTTGAAAGATTTATACATAATCACTAAAAATCTATTTCTCAATGGAGGAAGTGAATAGGATTAATTATGCATGGATGCTTGCTTCAGTGTTCTCTCTGTCTTTCTCTCTCACTCAGATAACCTTCTTACATGCTAGTATGATAAATACATTTACATTTACATTTAGTAATTTAGCAGATGCTTTGATCCAAAGCGACTTACAAATGAGGACAATGGAAGCAATCAAAATCAACAAAAGAGCAATGATATGCAAGTGCTATAACAAGTCTTATTTAGCTTAACACAGTATACATAGCAAGGTTTTTTTTTTAATTATATAATAAATAAAAAGAAAAACAGATAGAAAAGAAAAGAATAGAGCAAGCTAGTGTTAGAGGCCTTTTTTTTTTTTGCTTTTGTTAATTGTAATAAATAAAAAGAAAACAAATAGATAGAATCCAAAAAGATTAGAAAAGCAAGTGTGTTTTTTTTTTATGAAAACAAGCAGTTAATAAATGAATAGAGTGCAAGTCTAAAAGGGGCAAGGTTTTATTTATTTATTTTTTATATCTTTTAAAGCCCTCAGGCTTACCCCAGATTGTTCCAGGAAAGAATTCAAATCTTCGAGTGTGTCGAAAACAGCGCTATCTGGTGGTTAGCAAAAAATAAAGCAGCCAAAACCGGACGAAGCAGTCACCACACATTCAATATAGTTTCATGTTATGTGCACAAATAAAAGTGTGTGTGTGTGTGTGTGTGTGTGTTGAATTTCTCACTATGCCAATATGTATATCAATATGATGTAATAAAAGAACAATGTACATATACTTGTATGACTGGTTATTTGAAAATGTAATTGAATAAGTCTGAATGAAAACTTCGAAAGGTTCGAAGTTCGAACATTACGACCTGAATCACGCAGGTGATTGGACAGAAAGTGAGGCTCTAGGTGCGTTCGACTTGAAGCACGGCTACAGACGGCGATCAACGAGAGTAGCCGCTTGCATTCAGGGGCGGAGTTGAAAACGGAGCTGTCAAGCCTGACACTTTCTGCTCCCGTCAGTGACGCTCACGCGGTGTTTGTGTGCTCTATCACAGATGAAGTGAATAAAACGCAATATCTGTCAAATACACAGACGTTTCATAAACGTTTTCATGAGCAACAGAAACACTTTTTTTATACTGCTTAATACAGTGCCATCTGTTCATGAATAAAGTTCAACATAATCATACTATTTAAATACTATAAAGTGGAGGTATATATGCTTTTATCAGTGTTTTATGATAAACGTGACTCAATATAACATTGCGACTACAATTAAAAAGCTTTTACTATTCTAAAAACACAGATTTGTGGCCATTATTGGAATTGAAAAGGTTAGAATAAACCCGAAACACGTGATCGTTGTCATGCGGTGAATTTGGCCAATCGTGAAACAGCTGTGTGGTCATCAGCGCTCCTGCAGTCGCTCTGGAGAAACTGCGGCGGCTGAGTGAACCGGCTGCTCTCGAAACGCGCTGGCGGCACTTTGATGCCACATGTGACAGTCACGTGGCGTCGGCGCCGGTTCAAGTCGGACAGAATTTCTAACCGGCATGCATTGCTTCAAGTCAGCCGCCGATCGGTCTGCGCAGTGCTGCATGAAGTCGAACGCACCTTTTGTTTGTTATTGGTCACGTGATTTCTATGTTAACAACACAAGCCTCAAATTGAGGCTTCATCTGACAAGCCCATTTATTCTCGACACAAGCTCTGACGCCTTGGTTCAAAAGTCACTAATACATCTACTCTGTAACCATCTCAAGTGTACCCATAAGTCATTAGTGTTACTGTTACCTATTACTTATTAAACCTTTTCAGTAGCAATGGGAGGTAATAGGCAAGACATACAGTTTTGCACCATCATGATGACAACGGTTCTTTAGTCATTCAGCAATCCTGCAGCCTGAATCACCCCTCATGCCACCCCCTTCCCACCCTATAAACAATTGTGTGTAATTGATAAGCAAAGCATTTGCAGCATATAATATAGAAAAGACAGAACTGCTTTATTGCTTCATTAATTGTTTTATTGTATGAAATGACATTTGATACAGTGTTGTTTTGTGTATGTCATAAACGTGTGGGCTTAAGTGCTTATGATTTGGTGTGCCCTTTAAACAGGGCAGTTTAGACCTGGATCGACCCTTTCATGTCCTCTCGTACAGGAGAGATTTTGTTCTTCTGGTTTACCAGGGAATTGTTTCTCCAGTGTAGTCCAAGAATCCACCGTGCTGCTGCTCAGTAAGACTACTAATGACACGCAGCATCCCCTCCACACTTTCTTTTGGTTCAAGTGGTGCCTAGTGAAAATAAAAACAAACATGTATTTGACTAACATGCAAAATAAAAATAACATTAGCTGAAGCAGCAATTACAGGCTAAGCATACCAATGTGACAATATGTACTGTTGAACATGGTCAGAGCATTTAAAAGCATTTAATAACTTGCATTTAAAATCTTATGATAGCAATGAAAAAGACGCCGTAATGTGAAAGCTGTAGCTACTCCAAAAAGAAAAAAAAAAAAAAATGTTTGACAGAATTCAAAATGGTGGAAATCAAAAGCACCACGTACTTTAAAATCAGCATAACTCAATGAAACTACAGTGAATCAGTTTTGACTATAAGTGGGCTACAAATAGCTGCTCTGACTATGAGCTAAACCGAGGCTACACACAGGCTACGTGTTGAACAAGTCAAAGAAATGAAACCAAACACCTTGTAAACGCTGTTGACTTTGCTTACATGATCGAATATCATACATCTCACAAGTTATTTTGCCAAAAAACGACATGTAACCAAATTCAAGGTTATTTGGGCTAGAAGTGGGTTACACATAGCCTGACTAAATTGGGTCTATACACAGCAAAATCGCTGGTGTAAAAAGAACACCCACAGTGTCAAATTTAACACCAGCAAAGTGTCTATATGTGTCCACACTATAGAGTGTAAATGTTACACTTTTGATAGTGTTAACTTTTTGACACCCTTTGCGTGTAAATTCAACACTCATTATTGTTAATTGTTAAACCTATTCAACACTGTTCATTGTTGTTTCTGCACTACACCAGTGTTAGTATTCAATTACAGTGTTAATTTTTAACACTCTCCTTTTAAGATCAACACCTGTGTAATTTGAATATAACAATGATGAGTGTTAAAAATACTGATTTATAATAGCACTTTTGTTAATATTTGGTTGTTTCTACAAAATTAAAATGACAGGACATATTTGCAGAAAATATTGCAAAAATTTTATTGAGGTACACCACATTTGTGGCAAAGTTCAGAATTTGTAAACATAGACTCAAGAGTTCCTAAAATGGGCACATAGATAAATTTGTCACTGACAGGAACTTGACTGTATAATCCTGTAGTTTTATCTTTTCGCACATCACAGCGCACACCAAGAACATATTCCAATGGTTCAACAATTTTCCATTTTTTCTCAAAGTGTCTCTGCCTCTTTGTTTCAGTATTAAGGCAAGAGAAAGGATTTTCTAGCTGGTTAAAACAGTCTTTAACTTTGTCTAGGGTTTGCCCAGGCATCTCTGATGAAAGACATTTTAGAACAGTGTCTCTTGCTTGAGCATGAACATCACTAACAAGTTCTTCCATTGAACCAACTAAACATTGAACAGTATTTTCAGACTCCAGCTGCTTGTACTTGAGCAACAATAGCACTACACATATCCGTTAGTTGCCGATTTTCAACAGGAGTCTGAAAAGTGACTGGAGGATCCTCACTTAGGGTATCACAAACAGGAACATTGATACCACTGCCAACATTTTCAGCAGTACCTGAGGCTACAGAGTCTCTGTGCACTCCCAAAATGTGTTTCTTGAACCCATAATATGTATAAAACACAGATGAACACCCAGGTTCGCCACATTTCAACCGTAATGAACGCCCTGGGTACAAACCATGATGAAACTTAAGATGCTGAAACAAACTTGAACAACTTCTGTGGTGTACCTTGCAAAGGAAGCATGGGAACATTTGAGCAAGATGCTGGGGGGAGGGGGGAGTCAAACCTCAGTGTTCTGAATTCTCACTCGGATTTCCTTGACCCTTGGACTTTCCTTGGCAGTGCCCACATCAATGCCATAAACCGTTGTTTGAATGAACGTGTAGAAGTTGCACAAGGCCTCATCATACGACACAGCAAAGACAAAGTGCGCCTTAAAGAGTTCATCAAAGGCTGCGACAGCTGTCTGCGTCATGCAGGGAATGGCCTTCTGGTCCAGGATGATGTAAAACTTCTGAATGCTACTCCTCTTTTCTCCAACACAGAGGAGGAAGGGCTGTGTAGATCCAACTCGCTCAAGAAATGTCTTGATGCTCGTCCCCACCTAAGAGCATATAATGAAAGATTTTAAACAGTGTTTTGTATTAACAGCTGACAGATCTTTCAGGTTCAAATTAAATTAAATTAATTAATAAAATTCTCATCCTCAGAGGTGTGACATATGGAGAAACGTACACAAACAAATAACATTTTTAAAATGTATTATGTTGAGATCTACATTAACCAAAATTAACAAATGCAGTGCAAGTAATGTTCAGTGTATTTACATTACATTAGTAACAAATGAAATCTTATAGTAATGTGTTAATGAAAGCTTTGTTTCACCCTTGAATAGTAGAAAAAGAATGTAAGAAGATTTTAATGTGAGATGTGAAGAGATGAAGTTTTCTGCCCAGTCCTATGTTTTTGAACCTGTATATGATGACTACGCAGATACACCTACAGATTACACCAACTGTGGACAAGACTAAGTAAATCTAACAACAACTTTATTTTACCTTTATGAACTTTACAACATGATCAGCTGCTTCAGTTGCACTGATTTTCCCAGTCTTCCTTCCTTTTACAGTTGGAGGCAAGAGATGAACGAGCAGGAGAATAGCTGCCACATCACTGTCCCATCCTAGCAGAATAGAGTATACAGTTAAACCATGTTCAGTTTTAACCAGTTTAAAAAGCAAAACAAAAAAACATTTATACTTACCATAATCAGACTCCTCCAGAGCAGACAGAAGGTCATCAACATGTGCACCAGGTTGCACGTTTTTGCAGTCAGCAATTATTCTTGGCTTGTAGAATGTTGGCCATTTCGCAATAAACTTGCTTGAGATGTCATCTCCAAAAAGCATAGTAAAGTCTTGGTCAATCTATCACACAGAGAAACCATGTCAATAACAGACATTACAATTACATATACAATTAACATCAAAATTTCAATATTTCTTACTAAGCCTGGTGTATCCAAAAATCGGGGAAAGTAATCAAGAATGAGTGAAGATTTGTCTGGATCATGCATCAAATTCTGCCTGTACTTGAATGTTGCCTTCATTTTATCCTTAATAACTGGTGCGTCCGTTGAATGCTTCATCATGGATATAGCTTCTGTGCATTCGTCACCTGACAGCTGCTCAGTTGTTGAGGATGTCTCGCGCAAAGTCTTAGGACCATCTTGGTAAACCACCTTTGATGCCCCCTTCAAATTATTTACGGAGTTGCGCTGAACAGTTTTCAATCTGTAGGCAATGTAACCCTGGCCACTGCGTGGATCATAGTACTGTTCCTGTCAAACAAACGTTTAGCATCAATAAGTCAGCATCAATGTATCAGACCCAGGCAGTATCACATGCACACAATTTTGCAGAATAATATATTGTTTACAGAAGTTCTGTGCATGACCCACTAGACACAATGCACTACCCAAACTATAAAATATTTAAACTTATTTTATGATACTTACAACTACCAATAACAGTATTCTAAGCTTTACACATTTGACAAGGTTTACATTCCTTCCACAGAATTTTGCAGATTTTTCTAGAAGAAAATGGCAAAAAAAAGATTCTCTCAGAAGATTCTGAGATAAATCTCAGTATAATAAATAATTTGACTCATGCATTTGATATGTGCTGAAATAAAGAGAGAGTGTACAGTCTCAATGTACTGTATACTTACATAACCAGTCGGTGAGCACTTATCCTTCAAATTAGGGAATAGAGTAACGATTCCAAGAGCATAGCTAACACGGATACTGACTGGTGGAATCCTCCTACACCACAGCATGACAAAAAAATAAATAAAAGACATTAACATTACATATAAAATGTAACTGTGATCAAATACCAGTGCAATATTTAGACTTGATTGATGATTATTTTATTGGTCACTTACCCATACTTCTCTACCATATCAGCCACAAGGATGTTTACCAGCTTCTTTCGTGTCTTGTCAGACAGGCTCTTCGTTTGTTCGTACTCCTTCAATATATCAGAGCCTCCTGGTTTTGAGTGCAGCGCTGCATGAACTCGCTTTAAAAAATATATATATAAAATAAAAATAAAGAGGTTGAATGCAAATAAACCAGTCTTTGATATACTAATGTTGGTAAGATTATTGATACAGTATCAAAAATTATATCATTCAAGGACAAAACTTAAGCAAAGGAAAAATAACTGACATCTTTTGACACATTGCAGTCAGAAGGTTCTTCTAAGAATCGCTTTCTGCGTGCATTTGAAGATTGTGGAATCACTGTGGAATCTGAACTTTCTGATTCCACTGATGAAAATGACAGCTCAGGGCATGAGGGCTCAGAGAAATCGGTCTCAGCTTGCGGAACATTATCTAAGAATCACATACAGCACACAAGACAATATGAACATTAAAAAGACAGATGCTATCATCATGTATTGTGAAGAAAGAATACAAACTAAATTATACATTTTTGAACATGGCAGCAGTTTCTTACCTAATTTATCACCATCCCAAATTTGGAAGGACACCTTCGATGTTCTCACAAGCTCATCAAAAATATCAGCATCAACATCAACTCCTGCAGAGTCTTTAAGAACCACATTGGCTCCATGCGGCAAGTTGAACTTGGCAGAAGCTTAGAGGTAGAAACAAATACAATTCGATTACATGTTCAAACATACTGAAATTACAGCATTTTAATCACTTGGTATTATTTTCAAATTCAAGTAATACTTTTTTTTGTTTGTTTTTTAAATCTAATATTAAATAACTATTCAGATCAGTAGGATAAATTTACAGTCAAATGTATAGAAAGATACAAAGATTTGTTAACATTACTATATGCTAAAAAATTAAATAAAACCACTTTTGTGTGATCAGAATATTATTTGGGATTAAGTCCATTTATAATACACTAAGTGTCTAATGCAAAAATTATTATAATATATATTATGACTTTTTAATATGAATAAGAATCATTGATTTCAAAGTGAATAACACTGTGATAATGAACTTAAAATTACTCTATATGTGAAAACTTACCTTCTTTAATGAATTCACAGAAGTCAAAACAGTCATTTTTCACTGGTATTCGGATCCATTTCGGGTTCCCTTTACACTCCACTTGAACCAGCATTTCTTCGGAATGAAACACTCTCACTATTAGGATAATCACAGACAGTCTGTGTACTTTTTTAACCAAGCTAGGTGTTTTTTCCAAGTGTTTGCCATAGTATGTCTTCTAGATGACACCAATATAAAAAAAACTAAAGCACACACACAAACGCTGCTACATCTAACTCGTAAAATAAACTTTTTAAACCAAGCAAGTTTCACTTATAAATGATTAAACTGAGTGACGTTTTTGTCCTGATAAAGTGTTGGTTTGGTGATATTTCTCATGTTTGCGTCCATAAAAAAGCCAGGCCTGCAGCACACCTCCAAAAACATAGAACTTAGTTTTGTTAAACGTTCTTCTACAGACAATACTTAATAAAACGGCAACTTACATGGTCAAATAAACACCTTAAACAGTGTTCGACGAGGGTAGATTTTAAGCCAGGAACTCACCTAGCGACTAGCTGAAACCTTCTGAAGCTGGTCGCGCCACATCTAGAAAACAAGTTATGTGTCGCGGCGCGGCGCTTCTCAGGTGTGCGACCGCCAATTTACCGAGTGCGTCACGGCTTCATCCGCCCATTAGGCCTCAATTCTTTCAATAGTTTTTATCCCCTGTGAATTCTCCTCCTGTCCTTGATATTTTATATTTTTATACAACTCAGCGTTTTTACAGTTACAAACATTAACTAGCGTGTTTTGCTCATGCTGAAATACTGAGGTATCAAATTAGTACAACGTGGCCCCGATTCATCTTAACAAGGGAAGGAATTGATCAAACGTGTCCACGACACACTCATGTGCAGGGCTCTGTAGATTTAATTTAGCTATATCGTGTGAGAATCTGATTTACCCGCTTTTTCTTCGACTTCGACTTTGACTTCGACTTCGACTTCAAGTAAAAGAAAATGGCGGACACAGACTGGTGGCCTAGCTTTAAGTGGAGGCGTGGCTTATTTGCGCCACTTTGGGGGAAATTTGAAAATACACTTAAATTTCACACTGACACTGTCTTACAAATAAGAACAGCAGTGTTATTTTATCACCATGTAGTGTTAAAACAATGTCAACACTGTTAATTTTACACCGTCCCTGAAAATTTTACACCAGTGATTTTGCTGTGTAGTTAACCGAGACGGTGAAATGACGGCTATTGCTTCCTGGGTTAAAGCAAAGACAAGGGACTTTGGTTAAAGCTAGAAATAGGATACTGGTGAAACATATTTTCCAAATGCTCCAGTGTGTATTTGTGTTTGAACCCTGGAGGTTTCTATTTTCAAAGTGTTTTGTAGCACCGATCAAAAGCCAATCACTGACATTTTCTGTTGATTTCCTGAGTGGCCAAGCTTTTAAGTTAGAATTAACTCCAAGCCACAGTTTTGTTCAGTTCTGCACGCTTGAGAGTCTCTCATTATAATAAACAAAGTGTAACATGACATAAATAAGAGATTGATTGTGCAGTGTAGAGCTTCATTGATTATAATGGATTTTTGTGAGATCGTGATAAACTGAAATGAATGACAGCTTTATAATTATTATACACTCTAAAAAACGCTGGGTTGTTTTTTTCAACCCAAACGCTGGGTTGTTTTAACCCAACTTTGCGTTGAAAATCGGTCTTGAGCACTGGGGTGTGACTGAGGCGGAGATGGAAGGAAGTTGCGTAGAATCAGGAAGTGATCCGGAAACGGATGGAATGGATGGCGGGGAATTAGAAAGTTCGGCAAGTAATTGGAAATTAGTGGAAAATCGCAAAAGAAAGAAAACGTGGTATCAAACGTCTGGTTCAGAAAGTGAAAGAGATCGACAGCAAATTAGAAGATCGAAAGTAGAATTCAAGGTAATGCTAAAATTTCTGGCAGAATCCACAAAAATGTTAAACCCAATTAAAATAACTAAGGCATTGAAAGAAGCGATTGGAAAAATTGAAAGTGCAAAAATGACAAGAGATGGAAGACTACTGCTGATTTGTAAAGATAAAAATCAACAAAAAGCAGCCGTGGGACTAAAAACATTACTAGGGATAAAAGTGTCTTGTACCGTGTTGGAAGATAAGAAATGGGTAAAAGGAGTGATTTCAGGGGTTTCGACAGATATATCAACTGAATCAATTAAGGAAAACTTGTCAGGGGCAGGGGTGATTGATGTGAGGAGACTGAAATATGTAAAAGATAAACAAAAGGCGGATAGCTTGTCAGTTATGATTCAGTTTGATGAGGAAAAGTTACCTGATAAAGTGTATATTGGGTATGTAAGTTACAGAGTTCGGCCATATGTACCACCGCCTGTTAGATGCTTCAAGTGTCAGAGATTTGGGCATATTGCTGAAAGTTGCAAGGGAAAACAGCGCTGTGCAAGGTGTGGAGGTGAGCATTAATACGGGAAATGTGGACATGGAGTTCTCCCAAAATGCTGTAACTGTGGAGGTAATCATAGTGCAGGTTATGGGGGTTGTAAGGTAAGGAAAGATGCTGAGAAAGTTCAATGCTTGAGAGTATTTGAAGGAGTATCATATGCTGATGCATTAAAGCGAGTCCAGAAAAGCTCAAAGATGTGTACTGAAAAGATAGTCCCGGTGGAAGATCCCTCGGTAGGGGTACAACATGTAAACAGTAGTAAAATAAACGAAAATACTTTGTTGGTTGATAAGATGTCTTTTATTGCATTTATAGCAGAAGTGGTCAATTGCTCAGCGCAAACAGAAAGCCGTACGGAAAAAATCAGAATAATTCTAAGAGCAGCTGGAAAATATTTAAATATAGAAGAAGTAACGGTGGATCAAATAAATGAGAAATTAAAGGTAAAGGTAACAAATTCTCAGACAACATGTGGTGGATCTTAATGGTGTTAGTAATTCTTCAATGGAATGCTAGAAGTTTGATTTCAAATGGTCAAGAATTTAAGAAATACATAGCAGATATTAGTGATAAACCTCATGTAATTTGTATTCAAGAGTCATGGCTTAAGCCACATTTAAACTTTGTGTTAAAAGGATACTCAGTAGTTAGAAGGGATAGGGAAATTGGTACGGGCGGTGGAGTGATAACATTTATTAAATCTGAGGTAGCATATAAGAAAGTTGATGTGGAGGAAGATTGTGAAGCGATAGCAGTAGACGTTTGGGCAGGAACACAAAAAATTAGAATAATAAATTTATATAATCCCTGTAAAAGACTAAATAATGAAACTTTGACTAAAATAGGGGGACAGCATAAGTCTAATCAGGTGTGGTGTGGAGATTTTAATGCACATAATACGTTATGGGGTAGCATACAAACAGATTATAATGGAAGAGAAGTGGAGGAATTTTTGGAAGCAAATAATTTGGTATGTGTAAATGATGGAAGTGCTACTAGGTTGGATGTATCTAAAATGAAATATTCAGTTTTAGATCTAACAATTATGTCAGAAAATCTAGCTAAAATAAGTATGTGGAAAATAATAAATCAAAACATGATGGGTAGTGATCATTTTCCTATTAATTGTAAAATTGGATTAGAAGTCTCTAAAACAGAAATTGAAATGATCCCTAGATGGAAATTTAAGTCTGCGGATTGGGACATATTTCAAGAAGAATGTGAACAGTTTTTACTTAATTTAAGTTGTACAATAGAAGATGTAGAGCAATATAACAATAAAATCTGTGAAAGTCTTTGTAAAGTTGCAGGGAAAGTGATAGGAAAAAGTGTAGGGAGAATAGAGAAGAAAAATGTACCTTGGTGGACGGTTGAGTGTAGTCGGGCAATTAAAATAAGGAATAGGTTTTTAAAGAAAGTAAGGAAATCATATTCATTTGATGTTTTTATATTGTATAAAAGAGCACAGGCTGTAGTAAGGAAAGTAATACGTGCAGCTAAAAGAAATTACTGGAAAGAATACTGTGACAAAATAGGTAAAAATATAGATATTAGCGAGATATGGGGAATGATAAGGAAAATGGGGGGAATACAAAAATCTAATAGAATTCCTGTTTTAATAAGTGGAAATAATCAGATTATTAATAATAAAGAAAAAGCTGAGGTGTTGGCAGAAGCATTTGTAAAGGTGCATAGCAATAGCAATATATCAGATGATATGAGGGAGTTAAGAGAGAAAAGGGTAAGAGATAATCAAGAAATTTTAGCTCAAAAAGGATTATCAGAAGGCACTATGGATGCTGCTTTCACATTATATGAACTCAAGCAGGCCTTGGAAGGAGTTAAACATACGTCACCAGGAAAAGATGAAGTATGTTATGAAATGATTAAACATCTTTCAGATATCGGATTAAAAGTTATTTTAAGATTTTATAATGAAATTTGGAGGCAAGGGAGACTTCCTAGCTCATGGAAATTAGGTATAGTGGTGCCAATAGCTAAACCTGGGAAAGATCATACTGTACCAACAAATTATAGACCAATAGCTTTAACATCTAACCTGTGTAAAATAATGGAAAGAATGGTTATGTCTCGTCTATTATATGTTTTAGAAACTAGAAATTTATTACATCCTTATCAGAGTGGGTTCAGAAAAGGACGTAGTACCATAGATGCAGTAATTTGCTTAGAAAATGAAATTAGGAAAGCTCAAGTGAAAAAAGAAATGGTCCTAGGAGTATTCTTTGATATCGAGAAAGCTTATGACATGGTATGGAAGGAAGGACTGTTAATAAAATTAAATCAAATGGGCATTAATGGGAAGTTGTTTAATTGGATTATGGATTTCCTAAAAGAACGGAAAATACAGGTAAGAGTAGGTAAAGATTACTCTGATATCTACATAATAGACAACGGAACTCCTCAAGGTAGCGTTTGTAGTCCAGTACTTTTTAATATTATGATAAATGGCATATTTGAGGAAATAGGATCAGAAATAGGAAGGTCATTATATGCTGATGATGGAGCCTTATGGATAAGAGGAAGAAATCTAAGATATTTAGAGAAAAAAATGCAGAAAGCAATAGGTATAGTTGAAAGCTGGACTAATCAGTGGGGCTTTCGTCTTTCAGTAGCAAAGACTCAGGTAATTTGTTTCTCAAAAAAGAAGAAAACTCCTGAAGTAAAATTAAAGTTGTATGAGCAAACTTTGGAGCAAGTATCTACTATTAGATATCTGGGAGTATGGATGGACTCAAAGTTAACATTTGGAACACATATTCAAAAGGTAATAAATAAATGTAAGAAAGGAGTTAATGTAATGAGATGTTTGGCAGGACTGGATTGGGGTGCCACAAGACATTCACTAAAGAGAATATATTGCGCACTAATTAGATCATCAATTGATTACGGTAGGATAATTTATGGATCAGCGTCAAACGCTTTGCTAATAAAAATTGACACAATTCAAAGTCAAGCCCTTAGGATTTGCTGTGGAGCTGTTAGATCTTCTCCTGTATCATCACTGCAGGTAGAGATGGGAGAAATGCCTTTAGATTTACGTGAGCTCCAGCTAAGACTGGTATACTGGGCAAATATTAAAGGTCATTTTCCAAATCATCCAGTTAAAAATGTTTTGGGAAGTTGCTGGGAATATGAACGATCACAGGTGAAAAGTTTTGGTTGGATAGTAGAACAACAAACTCAGCAAATAGGTGTTAATAATATAAATATTAGTCCTACAGTAGCATTGCCATTATCTCCACCTTGGTTTTTTTCAATGCCTTCTGTGGATCTCCAGATATTTAAAACTATAAAGGATAAACAAAATCAAGCTCCTAAAGCAATAGTAGTGCAACAGCATCTTGAGAGTGAATATTTCCATTATTTACAAATATTTACAGATGGTTCCAAAGACCCAGTAACTGGACGAACAGCTGCAGCTATGTATATCCCTCTTTATAAGTATAGAGATGGAAAAAGAACTACTAATGATATATCTGTATATACTGCAGAGATGGTGGCTATTTTGATAGCATTACAGTGGGTTGAAGAAGTTAAACCGTCTGCTGTAGTAATTTGCTCAGATTCATTATCAGTTCTTAATAGTTTAATAAGTGGGAAATCAGATTCCAGACAAGATATATTAATAGAAATTTTACAAAATCTGTATAGAATTTGCCAATTAAAACTTTCAGCAGTTTTTTTATGGGTGCCGGCTCATGTTGGTGTGGAGGGTAACGAGGATGTGGACAAGATAGCCAAACAGGCCCTTAAACATAACGTTATTGATTTAGATATACCTTTGGGTAAATCTGAAATGAAAGGTTTAATTAAAACAGCTATTAAAAATATGTGGCAAGAGAGGTGGGATAAAGGAAATAAAGGTCGTCATCTGTACAATATACAAAAACAAGTTGGTTTAGTTAGAAATAGTTATGGAAATAGAAAGGAAGATATAGTAATTTCTCGTCTGAGAATTGGTCATTCTACCCTCAACAAATCACTTCTAATGATAGGGAAACATGATTCTGGTCAGTGCAATAAATGTGGACTTGCAGAAACTGTAGAGCATGTAATAGTCGATTGCTTGGCATATGAAAGTGAAAGAATTCAATTGGAAAACGATTTAATTTCTGTTGGCATAGAATCTTTAACTTTGCAGAATATACTTAATAGTTCTTACAAAGGATATAAAGCTCTTATCTCTTTTTTGAAAGCAACAAAGTTATATAAAAAAATATAGAATATATATATTAATTTTTTTTTTTTTTTTTTTTTTTTTTTTTTTTTTTTTTTTTTTTTTTTTTTTTTTTACTTCTGATATCAATGCCTCACACTCCATCCCAGTAGGTGGCGGAATATGCACCAAAGCTGGTTTGCCAACCGCCATTAAACGTCAAAGAAGAAGAAGAAGAAGAAAATCGGTCTTGATCATAACCCAGCGGCGCGGACCTGAAGGAGAGCACGCACGTCACGTTACCATCGGACCACACCAGCGCGAGAAACCGCCATTTTCTCAGCGTGAAAGAAGCGAGAAGCGAGTGAAAGACGTTTATGGTAAGTAAAGATTAAAAATGTAAAGTCATCATTCATTGTTTGTGTCCGGGAGTATTTTGAGTTTTCATGGAATGCGGAAATAGTCCGAAAAGAGCTTATATCGAAAAATAGGCGGACGCGGTTTTCGCCTCAGAAATAGTCTTAACGGCCTCTTTTACTGAACGGAAGAAACTTAACTTTAATATAACGCCAGTGAGTGTCTTATGTCTTATTTACATAAGATTTTACAATATTTACATTTGAGGTGTTTAATAGAGGGTTATTAACACATTTACAGGTTAATTCCTTATCTTATTGTTCGCGGTTAAACTGAATGTAGTTTCCTAAAGGAAACGGCGTTATGTAATAAAGGTTAACCTAATTATTTTGAGGCTGATGAAGTGATAATTATTAAAAGTATTGTTTTGCTTGTAATATTTCAGACTTGTTGAGCTTGTGTCTTCATTGTGCCCACGGCGGGAGTTAACGACACAGAAGCCTGCTTTTTCTCCACTTCTTCAGAAGAGAGGGAGAGACGGTTAAGGCAAGTAACGTTCATAATTCCTCTATCTTTTTTTTTTTCTTTTTTTTGAATAAGAGTAAAAATAATGTTTGTTTTATGTGGATGTTGAAAGCCAGAGACATAGGAGACCTTCATTTTTTTTTTTAGATTGATGTGAGTTATTTTTTAGAAAATAAATGTTTCCACAGGGATTAAAGTTCTCCGTCACTACGACGGATTTCCATCATTTGCAGGGTTCCCGCCTGTCTTTAATGTCTTAAATTCACTTTTCATAATTTTAAGGCCGTAAATAGGCTTACATTTCTCAAATAGTGTAATAAATGTCTTAATTTTAGTTTAAATAGGCCTTAAATTAAGGAAAGTCGAGGTGTATTCAGGCTGCTGAGGGGGATGTGATCAAAGCCTGGAGTGGAGCTGAAGCAGGTTCCTCTCTCAGCGGTCTGTAATCACTCCGCTCGGGATCCACTCCGGGTTTATATTCCCGCTCACTGAAAAACTGATCCGTGTTCACTCCATTTTAAAAACTATCAGGGATTAACGACGGATTTCTGTCAATTGGAAAAAATGAGGGGAAAAGAAACATGTAGCGCATTGTTGTTGTTCTGCCAGCACACCAAAATCATCCCCGCCACGGCTGCAGCTTCTCACTGACAACATAGTAACACTGCTCGCATCATTCACAGTCGGGTAATTAGCAGAGAACACGGAGCAGAACTTGAATTTCGGTGCGGGATTGCGGCTGTTAATAATAATTCTACTCATTCCCGCAGGTTCCGACGGAATGTATCACATTTGCACGTGCTTTTGAGTCTTGAGGACTCGCGTGCTCTCATTTTCAGTGTGCCCACAGATCGCGATAAAGAGAGTGACAGCTTTTAATAACTATTAAGGGAGTTTGCAAATGTGATATTGATTTAATACAACAGATCAGTAAAGAAGTACTGCATGATTTTGCACTATATCATCAACGAAAATAGTTCCAAATAAGGTAACAGCTGAGCTGCAGCGCATATCTAAAAGCAAACACAGCGGTGAATCATATCAGATTCATGAATGAAACTGCGTTTTTGAACGAATCTATTGAGTCAGTGATTCATGATTCCCCCATTCATAAAGACAGTCACTTGCTTCGTTCCTGAATGAATCAGCCGTTCGAACGAATCAATTGAATGAATGATTCAGTGATAAAATCAGTGACTTACCGCCACCTGCTGGCGGTTTCAGTTGAGGGGCTACTGTATAATTTCAGATATTTAAATCATTTAATAGTTCTGTATTCAAAATTGTAAATTTAAAACATTAATCTCCACATGAATTTATTAATTGAATTGCACTCATGCCACCTCTGAGCCTCATTAAACGTCTGAAAATGTACCTACAAGCCACTTTTGTGTTCTTCTGTGCCACCTCTGTAGTACAAATTAATTTTTTATTAATACTAAATTCATATAATTGGTAACTTATGTCTTATTCTACTTCTGATCATATTTTTTTAAATAGAAATTTTTAAAAAGCTTATAAAGATAAATTTTTGAATTTGACATAAATGAACATGATGCAATTGCAAAAAAGAAAATGCCCCTGTAAGTCACTTTAAGGAGTCAAATGTCACCTTGTATTAGGAAGGCTAATTTTTGATCAGAATTTTTGATTATTGATCAGAAGGTGCTCCTAATTAAATTAGGAGGACAAAGCTCCTAAAAAGAAAAGTAAGCATAGAGCCATGTGTAACATATTAGATCCATGCATGAGGTCTTAAAGAGACAAAAAAAGAGATTCAAGTACTGATGGTTTAATTTGTATCTTATTTTTGTTTGTGCTATTGGTTGTCATTCATTTATTTGTTCTTATTTTATTATTTACTAAATTATTCAAAGACATACTTGTCTTTTTTAGTTAAAATAAATTCCATTCTGAGTGCAGGTGATTCTTGGGTGGGGAGGGGATGTGGTCCATGGGAAATAGTCCTGCCACAACAGCTGGAATAAATCCTAGAGGAAACACTGCATACATTTAATAAAATTAGAAAAATGCATTTACAAAGGTAAAAAGAAAAAGCCCCTATAAATCACTTTGAGTCAAATGTCACCTCGTATTAAGGCGGCAAATTTTTGATCAGAATTTTTTATTATTGATTAGAAGGTGCGCCTAAATTTTTTTTAAATTAGGAGGACAAGCGCTCCTAATTACAAGAAGAAAAACACGGCTCTTAAACTGGGTGTGTGACAGGTATGGCTGCGGAATGGGGTTTGGCCGAGGAAAAATTTTCAGTCAAAAGATTTTTTTTTTTGCTTTAACCCCTGTTTCCATTGTCTCCTGCTTGTTTACTTCACATTTTGATGCAACAACTGTATGATGACTTGTTCACATTTTATTTAAACCACCGATGTCCATGTTTTTCTTTGCAGAACTGAAACCAACTTTGGAGTTAACGACAGAAGCCTGTTTGTGTGAGGAGGTGATTTTCTCAGCTTCTTCAGAAGAGAGGGAAAGACGGTTAAGGCAAGTAAAGTTCATAATTTCATGTTATCAATTTTTTTTTTTTTTTTTTTTTGAATAAGAGTAAAATAATGTTTGTGTTTTGAAGATGTTGAAAGCCAGATACATAGGAGAGCATCATTCTTTTGAGACTGATGTGAGTTATTTTCAGAAAATAAATGTTTCCATTGTCTCCTGCTTGTTTACTTCACATTTTGATGCAACAACAGTATGATGACTTGTTCACATTTTATTTAAACCATTGATGTCTGTGTTTTTCATTGCAGAACTCAAACCAACTTTGGAGCTGTCTGATTTGGAGAGTCATCATTCTTGGTCTTCCTTTCTTAAAGGAATAGTTCACACAAAAATCATTTACTTGCCCTCATGTCATTCCAAACCTATAAGACTTTTGTCTATCTTCCGAACACAAATGAAAATATTTTTAATTTTCTCTCATAATTTTTTGTTAATCCATTGAAAGTCTAGATAATCAATATTTTCAAGCTTCAAAAATACAGAGTTATTGTAGAAGTAATCCATGCCAATATTTATATATTAATAAATCTTAAATTGTATCTGTCCATGCCATGTGGCGATCATGTCTTTTCAGAAGAAAATGATTGTCTCCCAGACTTGCAATGGAGGACAAAAATTAAGAGAATATTAATAATATATGTATTTGTGTTCCAAACTTTAGCAGAGTTTGTATGGGTTTGGAACAACATGGGGGAGAGTAAATTATGACCATTTTCACTATTTGGTGAACTAACCCTTTAAAGAGCAGCCCTCCACGTACATGAAAATTTGTGAGGTATGTGAATGTCATGTCTGTTTTAATACTTCAGTAAAAAGTATTAAAAAGTAGCTTTCTGAAAGCAATATATTTATTTAAACAATTTTAAATGCCATTGTAGCATTCTATAGTGCTGTGGTAGACCGAGACAAACTCTGTAGCTGTTAATGCCATGCTATTCTGTATTTCTTCTCACATGCATGTTACTTTTGACTTCTTTCTCTTGTTTTAGTTTTTAATAAATATTTACCTTTTGATAGTAATTCTGTGTGTAAAAGTGATTTTAAAATGAACAAGATTTTTAAATTTAATGCCTAGCTCGATTTGGATTCATTTTAGCCTAGCAGTGTAGTAATTTTAAACCATAAAAAAGCAACCCAGCATGCTGGGTCAAACATAACCCAACTTGGGTTAAAACAACCCAGCGCTGGATTACCAAAATAACCCAAACTGGGTTGTTTTTAACCCAGCAGTTTTTAGAGTGTAGGGAGTGCAGAGCGCTCTGCACGCTTTCTTGGCTAATCCATTCAGAATTTAATGTTTTGTTTGTCATGATGCTATTGGACCAGTGACAGCTCCACGCTGCAAAGTTTTGGGAGTAATTCGCCTAAATGCTGCATTAGGCTATGCAGATGAACCAATGAACAGGGCTAAATATGTCAAAATGTATAAGGCTAGAGCAACCTCACTGATTTAAGAAGCACCCTCAGTGATTTGATTCAGGAACCGGGCCTGCCTGTATCTGGAGATTATAACTTTATATATTTCTATATTGGTCTATATATATTTACCCCATATATTAAACCGTGTGTAGCGCTCTAACACGATACTGTAGCCCACGTGGTTGGAGCGACCATGCATGGTCCTCTCCCATACCGTACACAAAATTGACAAAATTATATCCCAATATATAATTTCATGACGATAAATTTCCCAGGATTCTGCAATGTCTATTTTAAAAATCATGAAGTCTCTGCATTGTTCCAAAGACGGCTCTCGTTCTCAACTGAACGTGCAGGAGAAGCATTACTAAATTTGGCCAAAGAAAAAATCGACATTTTTCTATATTTGTGTATTTTTTAAATGTTTATTAAAAGTGCAAAAATTCATTAACAAAAATCTGAAAAGAAGTCAATATTATACTTTTTTGGGCAGCATTTTGTGTGTACGGTTCTAATTTCAATTTTGGTTTTCAGCATAGCATTTAAAAATACATTAAACATTCTTTTTTCATTTTTTTTCGTCATGGTCAAAAAACAAAAAAACGAATGGACGCAAAAGTACACGGACCGCGATCCCAGAGGAGAGTGAGACTCGTTCATTTTTGTGACCACACATGCATCCTTTCGTTAATGAAATGAGTTGGGAAGTTAAATTATAATATATCTTTAAGTGCATTACCATGATTTCCTAATCCGGAGTATGGTCAAAGTTTGCGTAAGCGAACTTGGGGGAATTTGGCTGTTGTAACATTCAGTAGCGGAACTTGAGTGGACAAGGTTACTTCAGGGGCTGAATGACAGACTTTCTAGGCTGTATATAGCCTAATCCGTTTAGAATTTGAATAAAAGTTTTGTTTTTCATTCTGCTAATAGGACCAGAGCTGCCACATGCTGCAGAAATACGATTCACTCTCGAACTGCAAGGATTGATAAACATAGCAAGATGGAACAATAGAGTTGATATGTCAAAATTAAGATTAGCACCCATAATTAGATGCACCCTAGTGATTTGTCTTTAACCGGTCCTGTGCTGATTAGATGAAGAAATTATGTTTTACCTAAACTTCAGTTTGGCATAGGCCTGTGTCTGTTTTACTTCACATACCACCACAATAGCGAAACATTCCTAACTTGTGACACCGACTGCACTGCGTGCATTACTAGCACAGTTGATTAACTGTACTGAAGCAAATTCTCACAGTTTACACAGTGTCTCAACTTTCGTAGAGTTTGTACAGGAAACCTAAACCCGATGGTAAACCACTTTCAGATAAGCTGTGATGCACACCGGACGAGAAACGCTAAGCAGTTGTGTTCTCACGTTCAACCAGGGCCATTTCTAGCCAATTTGGCGCCCTAGGCGAAATCCCTATTGGCGCCCCCCCAAATTATATATATATATATATATATATATATATATATATATATATTCTTTTCAGACACCAGTTTCTTGTCACATTCAAATTGGTTGTCATAGTAACGACACTAATTTGTGGAGATTCAGCGCATTGTGAGTTCCACAAATCTGAATGTATTATTTGTAAATTGACTTAAGATAAATATTTTGCACAATTTATTATCTGTAATATCATTGTGTTGCCACTAGATGCCTGTATAGCCCTATGTAACAATCCCTAGTAGCTAAGACATTGCACATAATTAACACATAAATCACACACAAATTAATTTTATTACATTTGGATTTGGATACGTGTTTAGATATTATCAGTGTCTACTTTTTGTCTTTATCTGTTTTTGTTCAATTCTTTTGTTGTTGTTGCTTGAAACATTGATTTAAAGTGTCAGTTATTGCATAATTATTTCAGTCTAACCTATAAAACCCTTTGTTACTCCAAACTACACATAAAAGCCTGATCAGTGGCATAAAAGTAATCAATGCAGCTACTTATTCCTTTGCTACTCATTAACGCGTGAACTTCCCCTTTAAATAACGTGACGCTCTGCCCTCTATGTGTATGATGCTACTCCCATTAAGTGCTGTGTTAGAAGTGAATGAATTGATTCAGCATTTCAACACCTCCGTAAGGATGCATTAAACTCGACAAAGCGGTTTAATAAAGGATATATTGATCTCGTGAATTAGTGAATTTTTCTATACCAATATTTTTTAATTGGCTGTTAAAGTTTATATGGGAATATTACATGACACACTGATCGTTTAATAATGCACTGGCGCAAAAACGCACACCTTTCGGACAAATCTCGCAACATTATTGAAATATTGATTTTGTGTACTTTATTTACTGTACCAATATTTTAAATTGGCCTTTGAACTTAGCTTTATTGCATGGCAAAAAAAAAAAAGCGTTACCTTGCCAAAGCACTGACAGTGCCCATTGATCTAACGGCGTTGATGAGCGCTCCAAATGCAAACTTTGCATGCAACAATCAGGCAGCAATTGACAGCGCTCTGATCCAATGGCATACAGGCATCGTCAGATTGACAGTACTCTAGCCCAATGATGTTGGGGGATCTAGTGGGGGCGGCAGTCATATTTCAGGGTGACCGTGCCACTCTTTATCACACCATCTCACCGAGGAAACCGCACCCCACTTTTATTTTGGATACTATCCACTCGGACATTTCATTCCCTTTTTCGGACTAGTCATGTTTATATTAGCCTACGTTACATAAACGTGACGCCACACCCACTGTGTCTGTCTTTAAGAGGAAAAGGTCGACAATATGAACAGATGCAGATAAAGTGAAGCTATGATTTATTTCAGTTTGACCTACAGTAGGCTTGTGCTCTCTATTCAGTCATTAACAGCATAGCTCAAGCAAAAATCTACTCTGTAGAGAAACTGATTTCTAGCGATTATGTCAACCCTTCAAACATGGGATTGAGGTTTTCAATCAATATGCTTCTGTTTAACCCATCAGTCCACATAATTTCAGGTTAATTAAATGGTTTAAATTCAATAGCTGTTGTTGAATGGTGGAAAACAAAAATGAAAGGTGGCACCAGACAAAAAGTGTATAAAACAGTAAATTAAATTCTGTTTATAATCATACACCTGCAAAAATGTTAACACTGTTATTTTATTTGTTTATAGGGGTCTTCCAACCAAAACATAGTCAAGATTGTCTAGTGCACTCATTCAATCCCAGAATGCACTGCAATAATAAGTGTACAACCCATGACTACCCAGCCAACATTTCCACGTGGGCCCCATGTGGGTTTTTGATGGGCTGCCACTTGGGCCCTGCATGGGCAACCCAAATGGGACCCGTACAATTTTGTCCATCGGCTCCACTTGGGCCCCATGTGTGTTAGCCCATAGGGGCACATGATGGGTCCATAGTTGGCTCTAAGTGGGGCCCATGTAGATTTTCATTATATGGGCCCACATGGGTCCCAAATGGGTTCTTAATAATTGGGGCCAAGGTGGGCCACATACAGAACCCTTATGGGGCCCAAATGGGTGGCCACTCTGAACCCACAAATGGCCCATATATGGGGATTTTGTGGGACTACAGTGGGTCGGAACTGGGCCCCATTTATATTTCTTTATTAATTCCTCTGGATAAAGTTAATGTGCTAATATGCAAAATCATCTTTCAAACCACTCCAACTCTTAAGTTAAAATGTTCTTTTTTTTTTTTTTTTTTTTTTGGAAACCTGTACCTGACCTGATTTGTTGATTTCATGTGGTGCTCAATACATTTTAAATTACATGATAAAATATTTCAACTGTGAAGAAAATGACTTCAACTCAATCTCTAAATCACATTTTTTGAGTAAAACAAAATATTAAACAAAAATAGACAAAAACACTTGAATAGATCAGGATAAAATGATATTCCTAGGCCTGTGCAGACTCCTCAGCTTCATACCTAAAAACAGTAAAGAAAAAAGAAAAAACAGAGAAAAGGCATTAATTTTAAAATACTACTAAACATTTACAAGAGCATTAAAGGGATAGTTCACCCAAAAATGAAAATTCTGTCATCATTTACTCACCCTCAAGTAGTTCCAAACCTGTATGAATGTCTTTGTTCTGCCCGAACACAAAGAAAGATATTTTGAAGAAAGTTTGTAACCAGGCTGTTTTGGGGTACCATTGACTTCCATAGTAGGAAAAAAAAATGACTATGGAAGTCAATGGAGTCCCAGAACTGCTCTGTTTCCCACATTCTTCAGAATATCTTCCTTTGTGTTCAGCAGAACAAAGACATTCATACAGGTTTGGAACTACTTGAGGGTGAGTAAATGACAGAATTTTCATTTTTGGGTGAGCTATCCCTTTAAAAGGCATGCGTGGTTATAATTAAGCTGTGCCAGTACTTTTCCCTATGTGACAAAACTGTCACTTAAAGGGATAGTTATAACTAAAGGTAATATGAACAAGTTAAAGGTGACACTATTCAGTTAAGAAATTTAATTATGTGCTAGGAGCTATTTTTGTAAAATAGCCTAAATGATAATGCAACAGTTTGATTTCAAAAGAGTATATAACCGTAAAATGTTTGTCAAATTAAAAGTAACTTACTGGCAACAATTATCCAGTAGTTGCTGTATTTCATACCACTGTAAAACTGTAAAGTACAGCAGTTTTAAGCACACTATAAAATGAGTTACAGAGTTATACTGTTATTTTATATAAATTAATACTTTAATTTAGCAAGGATGCTTTAAATTGAACAAAAGTGATTATAAAGACATTTATAATGTTACAAAAGACTTCCATTTCCGATAAATGCTGTTCTTTAACTTTTTATTCATCAAAGAAACCTGAACAAAAATTCTACTCTGCTGTTTTCACAGGAATAAATGACATTTTAACATATATTCAAATAGAAAGCAGTTATTTTAAATGGTTAAAAAAAAAAAAACACATTACTACTGCTTTTGCTGTATTTTGGATCAAATAAATGCAGGCTTGGTGAGCAGAAGATAATTCTTTAAAAACATTAAAAAACTTACTGTTCAAAAACTTTTGACTGGTAGTGTATAACATAAAAGTAAAGGCTTTTCGTCTTCACGAGTCTCCTGCCGGTCTGCCAGCGCGCTGCGGGAGGAAAATACCAGTTAGCACAGCTTTACTGGGAAAGTGAGCAAGTTACATTAAAATAATACATACAAGACAATGAAGAAAAGTGTATACATGGATTTTAACGTATACCTACCCATTTAACACACTCTTAGGACTTTCGCCTTCACGATGAGTCTCCCCGCCGGTCCGTCAGCCGCGTCGCGTTGAAAAAATATCCAATTAGATAAAAGCAGCAGTAACTCGGCTAATATAAAATTAAATATAAATCTTACTTTGATAGATTAGGCCTAGAGTTTATCCACTGACACGCAGGTGCCCGTGTTTAAGTGGTGAGTGGCAAACCGTGTTTTTTTGTTTGTTTGTTTGTTTTTTTTAAATGAGAAGGGGCGGGAAGACACGCACGCCAATCTTCGCATGACGCAATGACTGACGCTGACTTAAACACCTAATGTTTAACTTACTTATTGTTATACTTTTTGAGAAATGTGTCTTTGTTTTGAGAACTGAATTAATGGTTTGGGAAAATGGGCCAACTAAAATCAGTTATATTATGTTAACAATCGAGAAAACTGCAAAACAAGATTCTTACCTAACTCTACTATTAGTTTTCGTGGTCGGCATCCTCTTATTGTTTTCATGTTATTGTTTCGTCCGATATGGCAGAAAGGCCTATACATGATGAAAGTGGAGCGAGCGGTCGGAGAATCGGATCACCAAACAATTACGGGATGAATCTCAGACATATCCGGACGGGATTAGATTTCAGAGGACTTCTGAATAAACCGAGAAGCAGTATCTGATTTACGAACAAATGTAAAAACGATTCGTTAGTGAACAGGCTGCGCTTTGTGGTTTTAACTCAAAAAGAACCAGTTCATAAGAGTCATTTGTTAATGAAGCCGACTACACTGGGCGCGCTGTGTGTGCGTGCCACCATCGTGCACAGTTTAGTGAAAGACTTGTTTTTTTTCCCCATTATTTTCTGTTACTACAGTACTAATATTGCGTTACTCGTGTTCTTGTGTAGTTATTCATTAATGATGGAACAGTATTCTAAAGTGTTTCCGTCTTGTTTAAGAAACATAAATAGTTTGGTCAGTTAGATGTTCTAGATGTTTGCTGAAGTGTTGCTAGTTGGTTTCTAGGATATTCTGGGTGGTTGCTAGGCTCTTGCTATGCAGTTGCTGGGGTGTTGCTAGACTATTGATAGTGTGTTCTGGGTGATTACAGACATTCCCACCTCTGATAATAACAGAAAATTAAACATTGTTTTCAAAACTGATCCAGTTTCAATACTTTGATATTATTGTATTTCTTTCTAATGTAAATTCAAAAGTGTTACTCTTAAACTTGCTCTTAAACTTGCACTAAAACGTGATTTATACCATCTAAGTAGCCTATGTAATATTAATAGAACCGCATGTCGTCTTTAATGATACAAGCTCAGAAACATTTATAACCTGTTGAAGTTTTTTAATATAGTATTGACTTGGTGCCATGATGGATATTGAAATGTTGTTTATTTATTTATTTATTTTTTATTATAACAGTATAGATGATTACTTAATGGTAAGGCAATATTTGTGAACACAACTGTGCATGTCAGACAATAAATCCCCAAAAACTATGCATGGGGTCTTGTTTTGGTGTTGCCACCCCTCGTAGACCCCATGCCACCCCTTTGCCACCCTAAAAATTATTTTCTAGATCCGCCCCTGAGTACTGTTTTATTGAGTGTTTTATTGTATGAAATACTAAACAGCATAAAATTCTAAACAGTATAAAATTGTCATGTATCTTCCATAAACCGTTGTGGTCTGAAATTAAAGGTATAGTTCACCCCCCAAAAAATTAATATTCTGTCATCATTTATACAACTGCAAGGTGTTTCAAACCTGTATGAGGTTTTCATTATTGAGTGAACTATTCCTTAAAGTGCTAATGACTCGGTATGCCCTTTTATTAAAAATGGATAGAATAGGGCAGTTTGGAGCTGGATTAGCCCTTTCATGACCATCTGGGAGAGATTTTGTTCTTCTGGGTTACCAGGTCACCGTTTCTTCAGTGTAGTCCAAGAATCCACCATGCTGCTTCTCCGTAAGACTGCCAATGACACGCAGCATCCCCTCCACACTGTCTTTTGGTTCAAGTGTTGCCTGGTGAAAATAAAAACAAGTAGTTAGCATACTATCATGCAATATTAAAAATAAATATAGCTTCAAGCTGCAATTACAGCATAACCACATCAATGCAAGGCTTGTTGTTGAACGGATTTGTGGGGGCATATCACTCAGCAAATAAAGGTAAACTAGTTTTAACACTATGGCATTTCTGATTCTTTATGGCTTTATTACTCTGACCGGTAGGTGATGATATCATCAAATTTACATTATTCTCAGGGCAATTGTCAGGAAAAGATAGAAAGTTTCTTGTTAGCATGCAAAAGCATTGCTGAGATAGAAAGTATTTATTTAAATGCATGAAGCTTGAGTTAAGCTCAAAATATTCTCAGGTTGTAACAATTTTGTCCAGTAACTCACTCCTTTCATGATTACATGCAAACTGTTTTAAATAACAAAAAGCTTTTAATATCATGATCAACTGGCATAGTCACAACGATATGACTAAAACTTCATAAAGAAGCAATTAAAGCCGTGGTCCAAAGAAAATATGTTTGACAATGAAAGAATGGTGGAAATCGAAAGCACATGGTGCAACAGAGCGTGACTTAAAAAATCAACACTCACATCATCTCCACCCAGTTCAGTTTTCACCCATCCTGGGTGAAGGGCCATGCAGAGGATCTCATCCGCCTAAAACTCCTCAGCAGCTAATGAATGATGAATGATGCGTTTATATAGCGCTTTTATGTGTATTGCTGTACACCCAAAGCGCTTTACAGTCATGTGGGGGGGTCTCTCCTCAACCACCACCAGTGTGCAGCATCCACCTGGATGATGCGACGGCAGCCACAGGACAACGGCGCCAGTGCGCTCACCACACACAGGTGGAGAGGAGAGAGATAGAGCCAATTCAGTGTATGGGGATTATTAGGAGGTCATGATTGATAAGGACCAGTGATGGGAATTTGGCCAGGACACCGGGGTTACACCCCTACTCTTTACGAGAAGTGTCATGGGATTTTTAATGACCACAGAGAGTCAGGACCTCGGTTTAACGACTCATCCGAAAGACGGTGCTTGTTGACAGTAAAGTGTCCCCGTCACTATACTGGGGCATTAGGACCCACACAGACCACAGGGTGAGCACCCCCTGCTGGCCTCACTAACACCTCTTCCAACAGCAACCTAGTTTTCCCAGGAGGTCTCCCATCCATGTACTGACCAGGCTCAACCCTGCTTAGCTTCAGTGGGCAACCAGTCTTGGGCTGCAGGGTGATATGGCTGTGGCTAACACTGTCAGCATGTTAAAACCTGCCTGATAGGTAAATATAACATTTGAGTTATACATCAGCTCATTGTGCCATCAATACTGTTTAGACTGTAACTGAATTGAGTTATGGTTTATTTAGTGCTTAAGCATTACATTGGTGTACCTTGGTCACTCCATATTGCAACGTTGGGAACTGGTTGTATATGGAAGGCATTCTGGTTATAGATCCCGCGACATTGGAGATATTGATGACAGCTGCTTTGTTAGAGGACATTCCTGGTGTTCCACTTGCTTTTGCCGCCATTTGTAGATACGGTAGGTACTCCTACATAAAAGAAAGAGAAAGAAGTATGTAAGTAATTTAGACACATACTCAAAGAGTGTAGTGTTAAAAATGACTCAAAGGAATCGTCTGTCTTGCAGCTCATTTTACTATAACTAGTCTAGAATAGCTGTTGACTGACTGACAGGGCAATGTTGTGATCCATTATTAAACACAGAACTAATATGTCGACTAGTCAGTGCAACCTGCAGTAACCACAATCACTACCAAGCAACAGAGTGGTAGCTCACTTTAGTAATGTCGCAGCAGTGTGTTTGAGACTAGCTGGTCTGATCAGTTTATTCTGGTACAGTGCTCTGAACCTTGCAAACTCTGGCACATCCAGTGACAAGTTCTTCCCCAAAAGCGCTCATTTTAATAGCCTATATGTTCCAGTGACTCCATCGCATTTCATAATTTCAAGACATTCAAATAAGATTTTTTTTTGTAGCTCAATGCTTTCTACATTACCCTAATGATTAATAAAGGTCCTATCACATTGGTGTTGAAGGTATTTTTCATGTCCTCAACACAACTGGTCTGAATGGTGCCATTTGCCACAATCCCAGCATTATATTTACAAGGAGGTTCAAACCGTTGTTTCCCAGAGATCCCACTTTCTTGGCAGACTCTTTGACACTAGATGGATCATCAGCATCTAACAGTAACAGAACAAAAATCAAAAGTATCAGGCAATGAAATGGTAGACTGTAGACTTTCGGCTGTAGTGTATGTTGTGAAGTTTTATCAAAAATTTGTCGTCTACAATTTTGGACGTGGATATTTTGACGTACATTTATCTCTTATATAAATCTGACTGACAATGTTAAATCACAATAGTAATAAATGCTGTCAAAAACACTTAAAAAGATTAAATACTAAATATGTATGGTGTCACTGTATAATTTTAAATGATGAATTTCAGGAAACAAGAGTTGTGCCTTCAGAAAAATTACACAATGTTTTGTGTATTGTGATTTTGTTTGATCAGTGTGTTTTATTTTTTAGTCATGTTTACCCTTTGGTGACCTTCCTGATGGTAGATTCTTTGTTCTTCTGGTTTACAAGGGTGTTTTCTTTTTTTCAGTGAAGTCCAAGAATCCACCGTGCTGCTTCTTAGTAAGGCTGCCAATGACACGCAGCATCCCCGCCACACTTTCTCGAGTGCCTATAGGTGCCTGATGAATAAACAGGCAATAACATGCAGTTAAAATAGTGTAACATTGTCCAACAGAGACCATCAGTGTGCTTTTGTGATTCTGCTTGGGTTTTGAGAGACTCCAGGGTCATTTTAATGAAAAACTTTCTTAACACTGAATCACCAAACTGAGACTTTGACTTTTTCTTATTAGAACTTGATTATAAACCAAAATCCAACTTTACAATTGTCCTCAATAAACATTTACCTGTGTATTGTATTTTGGGTTTTCATAGACCCCCAACATGAACTAATGCAATGCATTTTTAAATGCTAAGATTCTCTGATTGGTGTACATACTACATAAGTACACTATTTATGGAGCAGAGTTGACTCCACACCCCACATACTAAACAAACACTGGCAGGATTCTATGAAGAATATTACTGCTTGGATGCTTTCCAAAAAGCTGTAATTTTATATCAGATATACTGTGTCAGGAGTAAGAGTAGAGGTTAAAGATTGATAACACCTGTACTGCAGCTTTGCAGACTGAAGCAAAGTCCATTTTAAGAAAAGTCAGCCCACTCAGTGGCCATTTTGGTAATGTCCCTGGGCAGCTATTCTATAAAGGCAAGACACATGCAAGCACAGGAGCTATCTGTTTCAATAAAAATCACCAAAAGTATTGGCTAAGAAATAAGGATCAGAAATAATGCTAGAATCTGTATCAGCTCACCAGACTCCTCCCCATCCTCTTGCTCTTTTGGCTCTCCTCAGCCCACTGGCTCCCTGGTCTTCAGCTCCACCATGATCCTCTCTTCTGCCGGCTCTGCCATGGTCATCAGTTTTACTAGTACTGCCTTACTATGGCCTTTGCCCACCTTCCCTGCCCTGAAAGTATACCATGACCTCCTCCCACCTGGACTTTTTCGGTTTTCATGTTTACGACGTAATGTCACGTGTTTCTGACACATTTTGATCTAAAAATTTATTTTGAAGTATATTTGATTCCATTGCATCTGTATGTTTGAGTCCAGGGTTTTACTTCATGGATTTCTAGTTTTCAAAGCATGTTTTTGTTTGTTTTCATGCTTATTTATACACAACTGTGTCTTTTGCTTGTTGGTTGTTCCCCTCTGTATATATTGCTCTGTTTTTTGGGAGTTTTTTTGTTCGTTGTCAGTCATTGTCTTAACATGCTTTAAAGTTAAGCTGTTGTTTTTGTTATATCCAACTTGAATTTTCTTCAACGTGTGGTTTAATAAAACTAATTTTTAATATTATTTTCTATAGGGATCCAAAACATTAAAAATCTGGACTGCAGTTCCACAAGTACTAGTATGTTTATTTTTGTATAGTTCCATCATTGCTTTCTACATTCAAATCTATATTTACTGGCAGCTGAATGTTCTTTTAATTTTTGGAATTTCTGTTTCATATTTGTGCTTTATTACACAGCAGTTCAGTTAGGTAAATTGTGGCATTCTGCAGTCATATTTCTATAATGAGTGCTACATTATGTGATGGTTGACTCAGGAAACTGATTTCCTGTATGGCTGTATTAGTTTCATGTCTTTCGTATGACTCTGTGGTCTCTTCTCACCTCTGATTGCTGCTTTTCAACTACACACACACACACACACACATACACACACACACACACACACATATATATATATATATATATATATATATGTGTGTGTGTGTGTGTGTGTGTCTGCCTAGAACAAAAAATAATATAGGTTTTACCTGTTATACTCGTTATACATGCTGCAGTACCAGATACTTTTATTCAGCTTCTTTACCTGATTAAACTATGTGTGGAAGCGGTAAGCACAATCATTGCAGCATATTCAGTTAAAAAAAAACAGACAGTACTGCTTTATTGATCAGAGTGTTTTATTGTATAAAATGCTACAGCAGTATGCAATATAAAATTGTCATGTATCAGCCACAAGTATTTGTATCCTGAAATTAAGTGCTAAAGATTTGGTATGCCCTTTTATGACAAATACATAAAATAGGGCAGTTTGGAGCTGGATCAGCCCTTTCGCAACTATATGGGAGACATTTTGTTTTTCTGGTTTACCAGGGAATTGTTAAGAATCCACCGTGCTGCTTCTCAGTAAGGCTGCCAATGACACGCAGCATCCCCTCTACGCTTTCTTTTGGTTCAAGTGTTGCCTGGTAAAAATATAAACATATATGTAGCTCACTGCCGTGCCATGCAGTAGTAAAAATAAATGTAGCTTCAAGCTGCAATTACAGCATAATCACACCAGTTCAGGGTTTATTGTTGTTTGTGTGGTCATATCAATCTCAGTGAATAAAGGAAAACTAATTTTAAGGCTATGAAAAAAGCATTGCTAAAATAAAAATGTCCTGTTTGGCATCTTCATCCTTCAAAATAGTGTAATTGAGTTTAACTGAAAATATTCTTAGGTTATAAGAGCTTCTGACAGTTTTGGCCAGTTTGTAGTATTGTCACTCTGCTGAATTCATGATTACAAAAAATTTTAATAACAAAATGCTTTTAAAATCATGACTAACTGGCATAGTCGCAACGGTATGACTAAAACTTCATAAAGAAGCTATTAAAGCCATGGTCCAAAGAAAGTATGTTTGCCAGTGAAAGAAGTATGTTTTGAAAATGGTGGGAATCGAAAGCACATGGTGCAATAGAGCGTGACTTTAAAAAATCAACACTCACTTCTTCTCCACCCAGTTCAGTTTTCACCCATCCTGGGTGAAGGGCCATGCAGAGAATCTCATCCGCCTTTAACTCCTCAGCAGCTAACACAGTCAGCATGTTAAATCCTGCCTGATAGGTAAACATAGCATTTGAGTTATACATCAGCTCATCGTGCCATCAATACTGTTTAGACTGTAACTGAATTGAGTTATGGTTTATCTAGTGCCTTAGCATTACATTGGTGTACCTTGCTCACTCCATATGGCAATGTTGGGAATTGGTTGTATAAGCATTCTGGTCATGGATCCCTCCACAGTGGAGATATTGATGACAGCTGCTTTATTACTGGACATTCCTGGTGTCCCACTTGCTTTTGCCGCCATTTGTAGATACGGTAGGTACTCCTACATAAAAGCAAAAGAAAATTTTAAGTAATTTTGACACATAAGTATAGTGCCAAAAATGACTCCAAAGACCTATCTGTCTGGCAACTCATTTTACTATAGTAGAACTATGTAGCAGCTCCCTTTAGTAATGATGCAGCAGTGTCTTTGGGACTGGTCTCACTAGTCCACTCAGAGGTTATCAAATAAGGACTGTTCCAATGGTTTATTTTGGTACAGTGCCACAAACCTCGCAAACTCTGGCACATCCAGTGACAAGTTCTACCCCAAAAGCAATCATTTTAATAACCTGTCTTGGTGACACAATAGTGAAAGCCTCTAGCCTGCAGGAGGCTTTCACTACAGCAAAGGGCAAATTGTTGCTTTAGAGCTCTTAGCGATGCTTTCTACATTACCCTAATGATTAATAAGGGTCCTGTCACATTGGTGTTGAAGGTATTTTTCATGTCCTCAACACGGCCATTTGCCACAATCCCAGCATTATTCACAAGCAGGTTCAAACCATTGTTTCCAAGTAGAGATCCCACTTTCTTGGCAGACTCTGACACTAGATGGATCATCAGCATCTAACAGTAACAGAACAAAAATCAAAAGTATCAGGCAATGAAATGGTATTAAAAAAAACACTGAAAAAAATCTTTACAAAAACTCTCAAAAAACTTTTCCATGAAAATTTAAAAAGCAAAAAGTCGGGCACATGCACATTTACCAAGACGTATATGCTGTTTAGGACAAGAGTTCTCAAAGAGTTGCTTAACAGTTTCTAAGCCCAAGCCCCGGTTGGCTGCGGTGACCAAGATTTTGCACGCTTTCACTGCTGCCATGTTGTATTAATCTGGCTCCGTCACCTAGTCTGCCCCACCTATGCTTTTTATACAACTCAAATTAACTCCACACCCATATTGCACTGGTATATTGTGCTCATGAAGTATGTGTGAGTAAATTATATGAACGGACAGAGAGGGTGAATCAAAAAATCAAGATGACATTTTTGTAAACTCAAAATACTACAATGATTGCTTGTTACTGTTTGTTACTGCAACAATAATACACCTGGGTGGATCATAGTGGTTGCTTATTCAAATAAAGGTGAAGTCTCTGTAAAAACTTACATAGAAAACAAAAGAAATGAGTAACCCTTATATTCAACACATTGCTGCATGGTATATTTATATAAAAAAACATTTGCACAACTCCTAAGCAATGGAACTGGAAATGTTTGCCATCTCTTGTTTTTTTTTTTGTTTTTTTTTTTTTAGCATTCAACATCTAATATCCTTTTTTTTTCCCTTCTGGGTGTGAGGGGGTCTAATGCCACCTAAGATGTAATATATATAATGTAGATGTTTTTCCACAACTGCAGGTTTAATAAATAAATAAATAAAAATAGTATTCAGTGGCCACCTGTAATGATGCATCTTGACTTGACAATATCAGTATTCCTTGGGATAATTCAACATTTGGGAAGGAAAAGAAAAAAACAAAACCCCAGTAAATTCAATACAAACAGAACCCTCAAATTCACACTTCCCCACAAACCAGTAAAGCAGAATAAAATTACCCTCACTAAAAATAAATAACCAAAATCTAACCCACACAACAAGCAAAAAAAAAAAAAATGTAAACCCTCCCCACAGATGATAGCCCTTGTTGGTTATACGGGAATTGACAATCAAAGAAAACAATAGCTACTCACAATTCTCATGAACACAACAAAACGAAATACCAAATTAAAGAAAATACAATAAAATCAATAAAAAAAAAAATTAAATAAAAAACAAAAAAACAAAACACACACACACACACACACACGCTCACACAAACGCACGATTAATTCGCTATAATGCGACTTGAACACACGCACAGTCAAGTGCCCTTGAAGGAAGACAAACTACTTCTCCGCAGCACAACACCACGGTCAAGCCGCCACACAGCAGCAAAATAGCAACGGACAAATTTCTGCAGCACAATTAACTGGGTGCCATTGCAAAGACCGCTTGTCCTAGTCCCAGTCAGGATCCTAGCTGTCGAATTTTGTACAGATTGCAAACAATTTGTTTAGTGTGGATTTGGAAACCCCAGTGAGAAGAGCATTGCAATAATGGGGGGAAAAAAAAGGCAAAGGTGTTTATTCTTCTTGCTGCTTTTTTGTTGTTCTGTTGTACACCTTTCTGGTATTGGTACTTGGCAACATTTAGCAGATTCTTCCAGTGATGAAGAAATGTCCTCTTTCTTGGAAATTGACTGATTTTGTTCTAGCACAGTCCATGCCATGGCTTTTTAAAGATCTTGATTCTTCTCTTCTTGCTGCCTTGTTCATCATCTGCCAGTATTATTTTGATTACGTGAGTCTTCGACTGGGACCCTTTCTGTTTCTTGACCTGGTTTTATAGCCTCGGGCTCCACGGGATCAGGCCTTGGGCCATGGTTGGTCTTTGTACCAAGCTGACCTTTTCTTTCATAGCCCTCTTCTTCTCTGTGCTTACGAAATGCTTTCAGTGCCCATATCAGCTGCCATCTTCACAATGTAAACAAAAGTCTAAGGTTAGAAACCATATTGAGAATAAGCATGCAGATCATACTCTCGGCTCCGTTAGCTCCATTTGCAATTACAGCAGCCTATGTGCACTTTTAGGCAGAAAAATGAGCTTAGCCAATCAGGTATGGCTGTATTTCCACTCGTATTAACGCATATATCATCCACAAACTTTTGCCAATCTCTACTTTATATAATGCAGGCTGCAAGTGTGACGACACACTAACTCATCAAACAATAACTCACCTGACCTTGTTCTGTTTGTATTCAAAACTCCTATCAGCATTGCCCTGTTTGTTTTTTAGTCCGTGTGTTGAAGGCCCCCCTCCCAGCGCACTTTAATGTGATTTTGACCAAGGTAGGACCCCCTGGAACGCAAGTTTGGAGCAATTTTGATAGCAATTTCCCCCCGGAACACAATTGTGCTAGTTTTGGCTGTGAAAGGGTTGATTTTGAGTACCAATTGTGCTGGTTTGTTACACAGACATAGCTACCCCTACTACAGTGACTGGCGATGCAATCGTCAGTAGGCTATCAACTATAGATTTGTATCTACGCTATCAATGATTTCATGAAGTTATTGTCATTGTATAGGAGCTTTGCTACTACTTTTAGCCGACTACTTCGAATAATTAAAAAGTTATTTAAATACATGCAATGTTTTAGTCTTATTGTCACTGATGAAGATAAAAAAAAGATAAAGGTGGCCTTAAAGTTACCAGTAAACGAACTAGTTTTAATTAAATAAGGGAATTTTCCCATTCACTGGAGGGGAGGGAGGGGGGCATTCATTTACTGTAGGGATAACTTTTTAAGTATGTGAACAAGTCCCCACAAGGTCAGTGTACCATCAGTTGGAGGGCCACTGTCCTGCAGAGTTTAACTCCAACCCTAAACACTCCTAAACCAGCTAATCACAGTCTTCAAGATTGCTAAAAACTTCCAAGCAGGTGTTTTGGAGCTGGTTGGAGCTAAACTCTGCAGGATAGTTTGACAGATTTTGACACATGTCCATTTTCACCTGTAGATCTGCAACTGTAACACATCAAAACGAGACTTTTATTTAAAACTGTGTCATTCACCGCTGAAACAGGAAATCTGTAAGAAAAATAGAACGTGTGTTGGAGTGCTGTTTGCAGTTTAATTATGGTGAGTCATTCTCTCTGTTTATCAAAATATGAGTTCACATCAGTTAAAAAGAACAGTGCGTGAGCTAGTCAGATGCACGAGGTGCATTCAACTCCAAAAATATCCCTATTACTGAGTACGCAGCATATTTACATTTAAAAAAGGGTCATGATCTGGAAAACCGAATTTTTGGAAAAGGGTGTGTGGGTGAGATGTATTGCTCAGCGTACTTGGTAACCTTTCTGTGAATTCACACATGGAAGCATGAGAGACAAGTCAGTGGTTTGGTTGATTTTTATTATGCTCGTGTGTTTGAATGGCACTGAATCAAGGCAAAAGTGCATTATCAACACAGAGCAGCGGGACGGTACATTCTCGCTCACTCCTGTACTTCATGGCAGGATGAACAAATCCTTGGTCTATACATGCATGTTCTTTAGCATGCATGCCAGCAACATTATACTGACAAATGACAAAAACACCCTTGGCAAAGGCAGAAACATCTCAATAGAAGGGGAATAAAACAAATAAACCCACAAACCCATAGCTGAACAGATGATCTTATCAAAGCAAACATCAAATAGAGACTTAAGCCATTTTACAGAAAGAATTACATTTTCTTTAAAGACCATGACTTCAAAATGTCATTGAAGACACAGAAGGCTTGTTCCTAAAGCCTCCTCTGAGAATAACCAACAGATGTCGTGATAAAAGAATGAGAAAGATTGTGGATCATTCTTTTGGTCCAATGGCCATTTAATTAAGCTTGTTTTTGGCAGCTTGCAAAGCAATATGCAAGTCAAGAGAAAGTTTGTGAAATGAGAACAGTAGAAAATGCTCACAAAGTACCGCCCTTCTGATACAGCTCGATGAATCCCAGGGTCCTCAGAGCGGCTGACAGACACTGAATGTACAGGTGCATCTCAATAAATTAGAATGTCATGGAAAAGTTCATTTATTTCAGTAATTCAACTCAAATTGTGAAACTCGTGTATTAAATAAATTCAGTGCACACAGACTGAAGTAGTTTAAGTCTTTGGTTCTTTTAATTGTGATGATTTTGGCTCACATTTAACAAAAACCCACCAATTCACTATCTCAACAAATTAGAATACTTCATAAGACCGATAAAAAAACATTTTTAGTGAATTGTTGGCCTTCTGGAAAGTATGTTCATTTACTGTATATGTACTCAATACTTGGTAGGGGCTCCTTTTGCTTTAATTACTGCCTCAATTTGGCGTGGCATGGAGGTGATCAGTTTGTGGCACTGCTGAGGTGGTATGGAAGCCCAGGTTACTTTGACAGTGGCCTTCAGCTCATCTGCATTTTTTGGTCTCTTGTTTCTCATTTTCCTCTTGACAATACCCCATAGATTCTCTATGGGGTTCAGGTCTGGTGAGTTTGCTGGCCAGTCAAGCACACCAACACCATGGTCATTTAACCAACTTTTGGTGCTTTTGGCAGTGTGGGCAGGTGCCAAATCCTGCTGGAAAATGAAATCAGCATCTTTAAAAAGCTGGTCAGCAGAAGGAAGCATGAAGTGATCCAAAATTTCTCGGTAAACGGGTGCAGTGACTTTGGTTTTCAAAAACACAATGGACCAACACCAGCAGATGACATTGCACCCCAAATCATCACAGACTGTGGACACTTAACACTGGACTTCAAGCAACTTGGGCTATGAGCTTCTCCACCCTTCCTCCAGACTCTAGGACCTTGGTTTCCAAATGAAATACAAAACTTGCTCTCATCTGAAAAGAGGACTTTGGACCACTGGGCAACAGTCCAGTTCTTCTTCTCCTTAGCCCAGGTAAAACGCACAAGAGGAATACGACAACTGTAGCCAAATTCCTTGACACGTCTATGTGTGGTGACTCTTGATGCCTTGACCCCAGCCCATTCCTTGTGAAGTTCACCCAAATTCTTGAATCGATTTTGCTTGACAATCCTCATAAGGCTGCGGTTCTCTCGGTTGGTTGTGCATCTTTTTCTTCCACACTTTTTCCTTCCACTCAACTTTCTGTTAACATGCTTGGATACAGCACTCGGTGAACAGCCAGCTTCTTTGGCAATGAATGTTTGTGGCTTACCCTCCTTGTGAAGGGTGTCAATGATTGTCTTCTGGACAACTGTCAGATCAGCAGTCTTCCCCATGATTGTGTAGCCTAGTGAACCAAACTGAGAGACCACTTTGAAGGCTCAGGAAACCTTTGCAGGTGTTTTGAGTTGATTAGCTGATTGGCATGTCACCATATTCTAATTTGTTGAGATAGTGAATTTGTGGGTTTTTGTTAAATGTGAGCCAAAATCATCCCAATTAAAAGAACCAAAGACTTAAACTACTTCAGTCTGTGTGCAGTGAATTTATTTAATACACGAGTTTCACAGTTTGAGCTGAATTACTGAAATACTTTTCCACAACATTTTAATTTATTGAGATGCACCTGTACATGACACAGAGCAACAGAGAACAAACCCCATCCACGGACATTTGGCAGCGTGTTCCTTTGGCGGTCCAAGTCAAGATTGGCAGTGCTGGCTATTCAACATACATTCACATGCACAGAGACTGATACAAGTTACATCATAAATGCACTTATGTGGCTTCAGCTGTCTGGCATCAAAAATAATTTGATGCATAAATCAAATGTAAATGAGTTTTTCAAAGGTCCATGCATTGGAAAGTCCTTTAATTAGAAAATAAGGATTAGATTACACTGTAAAAAGTGATTTCTTGTTTAAATATACAAAAGTTTGGAATCCATTTGCATTGATGTGATTTAAAACGAATCCAGTATTTTCTTGGGGAACTTTATTATGTTAATTTGATTTCAAAACCTTGACTTTATACAGTCATTTAAAAGATTCAACTGATATTGTTCATTTTGTATCTTGACAAATTAAAAGTGTAGACAGCAAATATTTGATAAACTATTAGTATTTTAAAACTTTCATTTGTTTTAATGTTCCCTGTTTGTTACCCAGTTGCTTTGTCTTGAGCGTCAATCATATATTTACATTTTCATCTTACTGTGTATCTAAAGTAAACCTTTATCATTATGTGTGCTTTCCCCTGGGAATCAAACCTATGAGCATTTCTTGACCTACAGAAACAACAAATTTTGGTGAAGAATGTGTTAAAAGAACTACTAAGAAATTATGGATGACTCATGCCATAAAGATGGCATTTTCATCTTGAAAAATCACTCTCGGTTTGTACAGACTCTTTTGTTTTATACACTGACACAGGCAGCTTTTATCTTTTGCATTAGATATAATTTTAGATGTATTAGATAAACTTTTGATTGAAACATTCTACCTCCTGTTATTTACAAAATCATACTTACTGAAACAAAGCTATGTTATTCTAGTTTGGTAAGGATCATAGAAATGTTAGAATATCATCAGACTTTATTGTGCTACTGGGGCAAAGCACAAGGCGGTTTGTTTGTTTGTTTGTTTGTTTGTTTTTATTTAATTTTTATTTTTTTTTCAAGCATGTCCTTGAGACATTTTGAGAAATTAAACTTATTTGGTAAACTGGGCTATGTTTCTCATGGAGTCAACTTCAAATATTTTTTTTATTTGGGTGAAGAACATGTCCATGTCAAGAAAAAGAATGAAGCCTACTTTTAGGACCATTATGACTGTGACATAATTACAATTACCATATTTTCTGGAATATGTCACTTTTTTAGCACGTGAAACGCGCTGTGACTTGTATTCCAAACTGAAACAAATATATTTAATTGTCATGAAAATAGTATCACAATTCAAAACGATCCTAAAAAGGCTTCATTTTGTTTATGCAAAACATATTTTTTTTATTTTCTTCTAATTTTGTCATTTAATGTGACCTGGACAGGCTCTTGATGGTTTTTGTAAAAAAGCATCCATTAGTTGATTCAATGAAAGCTTAAAAAATTGTGTTCTATCAACAGTTTCAGTTGTATTGGCTATTTAACATGAAAGCTTACTGAAGGCAACTAAAAGCTAGATCACTTTTTACAGTGTAGATTCAGCTCACAGTCCCATCTGCACAGGTATTCCTCTCTCTCTCTCAACCGTTCACACACACACACACACACACATAGACTGTCCCCATCTTCTCGTGCTGGTGGCCTGTAGTGATTGTGTTCATAGATGAGTGCTGTCCTGTGTGTCAAATCTCTGTCCCTCTGCTGGCCCTGCACTGGACTTGCGACCACCGGCTTGGTTAGGCACTGGTGACAGAAGGTCTGGTCTGATCAGATACCTGCAGTCAATGAGCTCAGTTAAAATTTAATGCACAAACAGCCAAATGAGTATTTCCTGAACAGAATACAATACTCTAACAAGCTTAAAAATACATAGCACACATAAATATTGAGTAAAACATTTTTAATTTTTCACATTTGAAGCACCCCAACAATGCCTTAAAATACTATCTAATGATGTCATCTTACTTACACAACATCATGGAGCTCCAGGTGTGTGTCGGGTGAAGGGTTGATAAGAATATAAGACAGTCTGTTGCCCTGGTCCGTCATCCCATCTGACATAAGAAGAGAAGGACACAAGACTATAAAACACAGTCTAAACACAAGATAGCAGAATCGGAACAGATGACAAAGTGTTAGAATGATTCATTTTTAAAATGACCTGAAGGAAGTATCAAGTTCATTGGTGTATTGAGAGAACATCATTATTATAATTATTAATGTAATATATTTTATTATAATAATTATTGTTATACTATTTTTCTACATATACACTACTGTTCAAAAGTTTGATTTTTAAAGCTTTAAAGACTCTTATGCTCACCAAGACTGCATTTATTTGATCAAACATATAGTAATATTATGAAGTATTATTACAATTTAAAATAACATTTTTCTATTTGAATATATTTAAAAATGTAATTTATTCCTGTGATGCAAAGCTGAATTTTCACCATCATTACTCCAGTCACAGGATCCTTCAGAAATAATGCTGATTTGATGCTCATGAAACATTTCTTATCTTGAAAACAGTTGTGCTGTTTAATATTTTTGTGGAAATCAATCTTTTTTTCAGGATTTTATTGCTTTGATGAATAAAAAGTTTAAATAAAAGTCTTTATTTGAAACTGAAATCTTCTGTAAGATTATAAATGTCTTTACTGTCACTTTTGATCAATTTAATGCATCCTCGCAGATTGAAAGCAATAACTTCTTTCAAAAAATAAAAAAAAAATCTTACTGACCCCAAACTTTTAAATTTTTTAAATTTTAATTTTTTATTTATTTCAAGCATGTGCTTGAGAAATTTTGAGAAATTAAACTTATTTGGTAAATGTTTCTCATGGAGTCAACTTCAAATCATTTTTTTATTTGGGTGAAGAACATGTCCATGTCAAGAAAATTAAATGATATTTTGTATAAAGAATTAACCCTGCTTTTAGGACCATTATGATTGTTACATAATTACAAATACCATATTTTCTGGAATATAGTCAATTTTTTATGCTGTGACTTGTATTCCAAAATGAAACAAATATATTTAATTTTCATGAAAATAGTATCACAATTCAAAACTGTCCTAAAAAGGCTTCATTTTGTTTATGCAAAACATACTTTTTAATTTTCTTCTAATTTTGGCATTTTATGTGACCTGGACAAGCTCTTGATGGTTTTTGTAAGAAGCAATAAAAAATCTTACTGACCCCACACTTTTTAATGGTAGTGTATATAAATATAACTGAATATTTTATTCCTTGTGTTCTCTGGTGAATAGTGTTGAAAAGATGTCAGATTTTTATTGTTTTACACATTTTTACAACTTTCATTAAACATTGAATCTATTCAGCTATAACGCTGTGTGATTTACATAGATATTAGATATGCAGTTACATTTTTTAGCTACAGTATGTCACCCAGTGGTGTGCACACTCACTAAATCCAGATGGCGAGAGCCCCAGGTGCTTCATGCGTGTGCGGACCAAAGCGTTGAGCTCCTGTCTCTCGGAGCGGCGGAACAGGCTGAGTCTCTGCTGGCTGATGCGCTCGGCGGCGCTCCCCACTCCCTTGGCTCCGCTGGAGCCCCGCCCACCTTTACGACTCAACCGCCGCGCCCACTGCATGCTCTTCCTCCTCAGGAGTGGGTGGTCCATGGCCTGTGATGATGAGGAGGAGAGAGGCTCAGACGACGTGGAGTTGCGGTGAAGACCGGAGCGGCAGAGCAGAGGCTCGCGGGGTTCGCGAGTATCCTCGTAGTCCTCCACCGTGATGGACACCTGAGACTGAGACAAGCCACACGGTGGACTCATTCCTCCATCGAAACGCTATGATAACAAAACATGACAGAAAGACGCACAAGCAGGTACCTCTGAGACGGGCAGTTTATGCGCTTCAGTGCGGTAGATGCCGATGGGAATATCTCCTGTCGACGAGCACAGCTTTTGGTAGAGACGGCCGTAAGTGCGAATCCACAAATCCTCCTCTGTGATCTTCATCTACAAGGAACATCAGAGCAATATCATCATCAATGTCTTCAATTTCACTATGACTGTCATCATTATGGGCATAATTGTCCAGATGCAGTCTCGTTATGAATTGAGTGACTGCACTCACAGCACACAGGAAGCCAGATCCAGGCATGGAGTCGAGACCTAGCAGCAGTCTGGTGATGGAGATCATGTAGTCCTTCACAAAGGACTGCAACACACACAAAAGATGAAATCGCACACTGATGACTCTGCAAGTATTTCAGTCATTCTGTGAATATTTCAGTAGACTCTAGAAGGCCAGGGTAGACTCCATATTAAATAGATGTGAAAGAAAGTTATGTGAGGAACAGTGTTCAATAGCTTTTGTCGAGTATAAGTGATGAGAATGGTAAGGAATTTAATTAAATTTCACGATTACATTTCCTTAACGATTTGAGGAAGCATCTCTTTAGATTGATTCAAACCCATTGACTCATGAGTTTGAGACAGAACTGTAAGACTTTTTAACTCATTTATTTGAAAAGCAGGTCACAGAAGTAAATTCGCAATTGAATTATGCATATTGATGAATTGGGTTTGCATTATTTCCTGATGCCAAGGCTTTCTCTCTCATCACATTAATTTAATCTCAGTTTAAACATTGTATCTTTAGCTGTGCTGCTGTTAGAGTATTTAAGGATTGTGTTCCAGTCATATCAAGTTCAAGATCATTTAATGAAACTAAACAACTTTAATTAAATGTATGTTGACCGTTCCTGTAATAGTAAAAATACATTTCTCCAAAAGTTTACAAAAAAGCTAAGGAAAACATACGTTGTGAAAAAATGTGATCGTAAGACGCACATATAAATATAGCATCTACCCTCAATTATGGGCATTCATACAGAGTTTTTTCATTGCTTCTGGTTGTCAAGTGAATTTATTGTTGTTGTAGTCCTGATGTTGCTGCATTGTTAGAAAACTGGCCACAGCTTTTGAAAATCTGATCACAAATGAGATTACAATTAAGATGGCAAATTGACTGCAATTAAAAAATTAAGTCTAAATAATGTCAAGTCTATGTTTGCATATGATTGTTGGGGATAAAAAATTACAAGTAACATTAGTTACGTAATCAGATTACTTTTTCAAATAACTAGTGAAGTAACCCATTACTTTTAAAATTACAAGAAAATATTTATAATAAGTTACTAAATAAGTTACTATATGAATATGTTACTTTTTCAAATAAGTAATGCAAGTTACTTTAATTTCCCATTTATTCACTGACACCTTTCCTGTCCCTGTGTTGAGAGAAGTTGAGAGTGAGGTGCAGAGTCACTTCCTTTAGGATGAGAAAAGTTGTTTTTTTCATTAAAAATAAATAAGCAAGCCCAGCCCAGGTGACAAAAAGTAACATAGTGCATTACTTTCCATAAAAAGTAACTAAGTAATGCAATTAGTTATATTTTTTATGGAGTAACTGTAATGCATTACTTTTAAAAGAAACTTTTCCCAGCATTTATTGTTGCATCTTGTCAGTCGCACAAAACTTTTAATTGAGTTGGGAAGTAGCCTTTGCCCTTCAATATGTATGAATATATATCTGCACACACACTCAAAAAAGACCACCGGAGTGGCATTATTATTCATTTTACTGAAATAGTGTTTAAAGAATAATGCTCAGTGAAGAATATTGGTAATAAATTTTGGTAAAAATATTGGTAATATTGGTAAGACATTGTGTTCAGAGTTATGATCAAATTTGAAATCTGAAAATTTTGCATAATATGCATTTGATTGGAAACATTTTTGTATATTAATTGTAGCAGTGAATAATGTATTTGTATTTTGCCAGAGACAAACTATGTGTGAAAGCCCCATATGGTCTATAGTATTTATATGAATTTCATTATGTATTTTCATAATAAAAGACAATATAAAACAGTAATTTAGTCATTGGTGGATCACCTTATAGTTCACATTATAGTTACCTGATACAGCAGAGTGTCTAACATACTGACACTAAACACCTTCCCAGCTGCAAACGGTAATCTGAACATGAACACCAGGTTAGAGCCTCTCTCTCTCTCTTTCTACAGCACAAATGGAGCAAAAGATGAAATATAAAGTCATTTCAGACTGTTTACAAAACATAAATGCATTTTATATTGTATTGTTTTCATGCCTCACCTTTTCCAGTTTGGAGAGAGCTAGAGAATAGTGGTCTTTCACTTTGAACTGCATGAAGCGCATGTTGGCCGGGTGGGTGAGTTCAGTTATGATACTGAGAGCTGGAAAAAGCCTTTGAGAAACAATGAGGAGAGAGTGTTAAGTCCCTAAATGCCTCAAGCTGAATGACATACACGAGGAAGGACCTACCTGAAGAGCGTCTGAACATTAACAATGGTCTTGGCATCAGCCATGTAATCCTCCTCAGCGATCATGGAGCTCTCTTTGTCCACCACAACCATAGTGTCAGCAAATGTCACACCACAACGCAGAAGACTATCCAAACTGCACACACAGTGTTGAGGGATCAGTAAAATGACACAAACAGACAGACACTTAAGGCCAGATTTACTAAACAGGGCAAATTAGCATTAGAGCACAATTCCATAAAAGCGCCGATGGGAGGAGAAAATTCTGTGTGTGATTTACTGACAATGCACACATTAAAGAACACAGCCAGATCATTTCCATGATGACCAGCACAATCTACCAAGAGCAGTGCACATTAGCACCTGCTTTAAGATATGCTTTTTTGGGGTGTTAAAATACCAGTAATTTGACAAGCACAAATGTTAGTAAATCACGTTGTGCGATTCATTTTAATACTCTCCTCCCATAAATTTTGCGGAAAATGGGAAACTCCTACAAATGCATATTCGATAAGGTCAGTAATTGTGTCCATGCCTTTTCAGCAGTGATACTTCACTGCACGTCTTTAGTAAATCCAGACAGTACTATTTTAATGCTAAAAGATGGTTTGCGCTGGAGCGAGCTGTTAGTAAATCTGGCCTTTAAACTACAAAAAACAGAAACAACCGTTGAACTAATGAACAAAAACTAATATTTTGAAAAAACTTGTACATGCCTGTACAATTACTTTGTGAAGGTATTCCCAGCGGTAAGAAATAATGACTGTTTTCAAATAGGTTTCCAAATTCACATTTTTCCTTAACCCTTGCTCCTTAATACTTTTTCATAGTCCCTGTTTACACTTGGTATTAAGATGCATTTTGTTTTATTGGAGTAGACGAGAGAGACATTCCCGTTGACACTTCACTTGCTATTTTAATCTATCTATTTTGTCCACTTTTGACCACTTTCCTGATTTCTTTGAGTGGAGAGTCTATGGGTGGGTGCTTTTTAGTGGCTTCTTCTGATCTAATATTGTGAAAATAAGCTTTCCCAATTAACATATGATCATGAAAGAAGACAATGGAGAATGATACAGAGAGCAGCAGATAGCCACAAAACTACGCTGAACATTGTGGGTTTGTGTTAGAATCAGGAATGGATTAGAGAACATTGTGCTTTTTACAAATTTCTGGCCTCACACTAAACTTACAATTTCAGCCGGCAAAGTTTAAATCCCATCTGACTAATGTGCTTCAACATGTCCCATAATGTTTAAGAATTAAGTCAGAAGGCAGAGAGGGGGTGATCTTTTGTGGCTTTTGTGTCTGAACGCATTCGACCAAATGAGCAGTGTCTACACTACAAAAGAATCCTGGTCAAATGTGTTTTTGACCACCTCTGGATGTGGTCAAAAGTGGATAAACTCAGAAAACTTCAGACCCTATTTACAGCTGTATTTAGCATTGTCCACTTGTAATCGGATCGACAAAAACGCATCTTAATACCACGTGTAAACCATGTGTAAAAATGACCAGCCATATAAAAATTGCTTATAAATCTCTCATTATGCTATATTATCACCAAATCTTGAGCCGCTTTTCCACTGTTGAGCCTAAAGGTTCTAAGAACTTAACACTAAGTTCTAAGCTTATAAAAAAATCATTATTTGTGGATAATTTGGGCAATATTCACTCAAAAACTGTGGTGCATAAGCTCAGATCAGTCAGTTTTAGTCCAATGCTATAACATTAACTAGGATTTCCAGATTAAATGCACACTACACACATTCATACTACATAAACATACTTTTTAACAGCTGCAAAGTAGGTACTTATTTTAAAAGGATTACCTACTCAGAGAGTATGTGATTTCATACGCAGCCAGTCACTAGTTTTGTTTCTGAATGAATCAGTGTGTTTGAACAAATCAGCCGAATGAATGATTTAATGACTCACTCATAAAGACACTTGTCACCACCTACTGATGGTTACTGATGTAACTTACAGAATGTCACTGAAAAAAAAACTGACTGTCTGCACCGACTGACTGTCTGGAATAAACAAAGAAAATGGAGTGATACAAACAATAAAAATCTCCCAGTGCTGCTGGACTGTTTATCAGCACTCAGACTCAATCACCAGAACTAAATGTTGTATAATACATATGTGAATACCTTTAAATGTGTACATGCAAGCTTCAAGCAAGCTTCTCTTACTTGTCAATGGAGCCCACTGTGTAGAAAACCATAGGAAACCAGCAGATGGCCTCCAGGAAGTCTGCCTCAGGTCTAGCAAACAGCACAGAAAGAGACAATGAGAATCTGAGGTGATGCCTTGACAAAAGCATGCAAAATGAATTAGCAAGGTCTCAGTTGTCCCTTTCCAAGTATTTTAAGAAACTGACCCAATGTCTATAAAAATTACATCGCTTCGCCCTGCTCCAGGGAATATAAATAATGAAATCCAGCCTGCAGCTGCTCCCCAGTGTACATCCAATTAGGAAAAAACAAGATGACTCAGAGTTTTATTACATTTGATTGCATTATATGATAATGAATCTCATATTAGTTTTCTGTTACAGGAGAAATTATGATTATGTTTCATAATAAATACAAGAACAAAGGATGGATGATATCTAAAGGCTTTACTCTTTCTTAATGTTTCTGTTTTAGGACACTCACACGTTCTCCAGTAGCAACACAATGGGGTTGAGCTCCTTCCTGGGCCGGTAATATGCCCGCAGCGGAACGATGAAGTTATAGAGGCCGTTTCCAGCACTTTCTGCAGACACGATAATCAGTTTGTTTTTAAACCCGTATGAGCGAGCGTCCTCGTAGGGCATATGATGACAAGCCTGAGAAGATAATCTGCTGTTAGGATGTTGTGCTGTGAGGGTGTAGTTGGTGAGCTTCTGCGAACTGTCATGTATATAAATGATTTGAAGAGAGGCAGACATTCACCTTATCCAGGCGCAGACAGCAAAATGACATTTTCTCCTGCAGGAGGTGGCAGAGGGCAGGAGAGCTGCCGATATATGGAGAATTTAGAGGGTAGCCTTTGACCCATCTGTGTGAGAAATACAAGAATAAACAGCTGTCTCAGACAAACCTCTACACTATCACTCAAAAGTTTTGGGTCAGTGCAATTTTTTATGTTTTTGAAAGACGTTTCTTATTCTCACCAAGGCTGCATTTATTTTAAATACAGTATAAACAGTAAATTGTAAAATATTATTAGAATTTAAAATAACTGTTTTCTGTTGTAATATGTTTAAAAATGTCATTTATTCTTGTTAAGTGAAGCTGGATTTTTAGCATCATTACTCCAGTCTTCAATGTGACATGATCATTCAGAAATCATTCAAATATGCTGATTTGCTGCAATTTTTTCAGTATCAAATTTGAAAACAGTTGTGTTGTAGAAACAATGTTTTACTGTGGTACGATTTTTTTTCCACGAAACTTTGATGAACAGAAAATAAAAAAAACAGCATTTATTTGAAACAGAAATCTTTTGTAACATTATAAATGTCTTTACTGTCACTTTTGATCAATTTAATGTGTCTTTGCTGAATACAAGTATTAATTTCTTTAAAAAAAAAAAAAAAAACTGGCTCCAAACTTCTGAATGGTAGCACTGAAAATTCTGTGTTGCCATCACAGGAATAAATTTAAATTTTAAAACTTCAATTTTAAAATGTATTACAATAGAACAGTTATTATAAACTGTAATAATATTTCACAGTATTTCTGTTTTTACTGTATTTGATCAAATATATTTAGCCTTGGTGAGCATTAAAAACACAGACTCCAAATTGTAGTGTATCTGCAATACAATCAATACTTTCTACTTTTGAAATTCTGATGATTGTTCCCTAGTGAAAGATAAATATACTAAAATGTATTTGAAATACATTTATTTCATGCTAAGTATACTACAAATACATTTACATATATATGTACTTAATAAAAATACCCTGCAATTGTACTTTTAGTATACTAAACTGGTATACTTAAATCTGCTAAATTGGAACAACTAATTTTGTACTTAATGCACTTTAATTGTGTGGAAGTAGTGCTGAAGTCCAACTAAAGATATACTGAAGTATATTTAATTGTGCTAAAATGGAACTATTGCAAGTATACTTCAGGTACACTTTAAATATCTTGCATTTAAAGACCGATATTATTCAAAGATCATACAATCCTCATCAACAGTGACATTAAAACAGATTTTAGGCTAATATTAAGAAATGTGCATTGTACACAAGTAGTACTCCAAATAAAGGTTAATTATCATTTTTATGTTAGTAAGTCTCGAGTGATATGTCAGTAAATATGTTAATAGATTTTAACTATACTTAGTATGAAAAATGTATTTTAAATATGTTACTTTTAGGGTAATCTATAAATAAAACTAAAAAATACCATAAACAGTGGTTTGTCACACTTCAGTCAATTCCTGTCTGGCTGGCCAAAATAAGCTGCAAAGTGGACCAAACTTTATGCTAATAATCAAACATCTGGCTTCATGAGACTAATGAGACCAAAACCACATTTATATTGTCTAGAGACCAAGACCTGGTCCTGCGTGATCTAAGACTCACTCGCAGTGTGCTCCCCACCACTGGCCTTTCTGCTCTCCCCCCTCTTCCTCCTTTCCCTCCTCTCCTCCCTCGTCCTCTGACTGGTCCCCCAGCAGGTCAAACGTAGGGCTGTGCACCCCATCAACCACCTCCAGGACGGGGGCGATGCTGTGTCTCCTCTCCTCCCCTGAGCCACTCATGGCGGGCAGCGTTAAAGTGTTACAGCCGCCCACTTCTGTCCTGCCGCTCCTGCTCACACTCCCACTGCCCAGAGCCGGCGGGCCTGAGCCTTCTGGACTGCTGTCACTGGAGTCCTGCAGGTCTATGGCCACCGTGCCTGTTAGAGGACCAAAGATATTTGTCAGTTAGAGGAAATCAAAACCTGACTTTATTAACTTTGCACATTTCACATTTATAGTACATTATTAATCAGCACAGAATTATTCAAAATAAAAAAAATGTCTGTCTGCTTAATATTTCATGAAAATCTAATAACTTTCTCTGGAGGATAGAGTTTTAGAGAAAGGGAGGGTGGCTGAAAAAATGGCGTAAATTAGCAGATCGGCTCCAATCGCTTACAGCACCTTCAATCAAACCACTCAAGTCCAAGATACGGCAGAACTGAGTTCTAGTGCTTTTCACTAGATGGTGATATTGCACTAAAATGGGATATTTTGTTAGCAGAAAACCCTACTGAAATTATGCAGGGAATATACCAACCGTGGTTCTCTTTTTCTGTCCATGTCCATCTCACGTCCACAGTAAAGAACAAGAGTTACTGAATTCTACAGAGTTACATTACTGCATTACATAGTATTTATGGAAATTATGAAAAATCAACATGGATAATTTGATTGTTAATCAGCGCAGAATTTTTCAAAAGAAAGTTTTCTTACTGTGAAAATAATTAACAATCCCTGATCCCAGATCACAATTATAATAACCATGATCACACTCAATAAGAATAGAATTACATTAATATTGCTTAATATAATAATAATAATAATAATAATAATAATAATAATAAATGACCTGGACTTAAGTGAACCAAGGATACTACTAAATAATATTGTAAACTTTTTTAAAATATGTAAAACATTATACTTAAACCTTAAATAATAACAAAACAAAACAAAACAAATAAATAAATAATAAATAATAAAAATAATAAATGACTTGGACTTAAGTGAACCAAAGATACTACCATATAATATTCTAAACTTTTTTAAAATATGTAAAACATTATGCCTAAACCTTAAATAATAATAATAATAATAATAATAATAATAATAAGAAGAAGAAGAAGAAGAAGAAGAAGAAGAAGAAGAAGAAGAAGAAGAAGAATATGATTTCAGATTCAGTGTGAATAAATGATAAAAAAGTAGGGGACTTGCTTCAGTCTATTTGTTGTTGATTGGATAGAGGCAGATATAAATGTGAGCTTGCAGTTGTTTGTAAAAAAGGGACAGAGTTTAGGCAGACAACACAAATAGGATAAATTTCCATTTCATGCCGACTTTAATGTGTATGTATAATAAGAAAAACAGACAATTAAATTGTTATTTGCAATAATCTGTATGATAATTTATCATCATGCAAAAGTTTACGATTGAAATGAAAATGAAAAAGACTAACCCATGCTGGCTATAATACTGTGCACTGGTAGACGAGTGAGGCCATGATAGATTGTCTGCGGGACCCCTCTGGAGTCGCCCCCGGGGCCCCTGACTGGCTCTCTGTGGCCCCTGACAAAGGCTGAGTTCTCCTCCTTGGAGATGTTGATGTAGAAACAGGTGTCAGAGGCTCCCATGATGTGGCAGGGTCCGGGGTTCAAGAGGATGTTGGCTGTGTCCATCCTGCGCACCCCGATCAGACACACGCCGTACCTGCCGCAGCAGTTAACAGTGTTACTGTGTGTTTACTGGCATGAAAACACAGTGATTCACTGCATCTTTATCTAGACTTACTTCTTATGTGCGTGAAAGGAGGCAAAGGTGAAACTCTTTCCCTGATATTCTCCAAAAAACTTGCTCTCTTCCAGACGGATGTGGTGCACCTCATTGGCTGCACACCACCGGTACGTGCGCTGCCATTGGTCGACGGAGCCAGCACTGCCTTCCCTAGTTAGAGATGGAAGACCTTTTGAAAATGTTTTTCTAAAGAATTAAGGGATAGTTCACACAAACCTGAAAATTCTGTCATCATTTACTCTGCCTCATGTCGTTTCAAACCCTTAAGACTTTCGTTCATCTTTGAAACAGAAATGAGGATACATTTTTAATGAAACTTGAGAGGTTTCTGTCTCTTCATTGAAAGTCTATTACAACAAAACTCTGAAGCTTAAAAAGTTCATAAGAGGATTGTAAAAGTAATTCATATGAATAAAGTAGTTCAATCCAAGTTTTCTGAGGAAACCCGATTGCTTTATATGATGAACAGATTTGATTTAGGCTTTTATTCACATTTAAACATTGATCAACACACATGAGCACATCAAATATGGTAAAAGGAATCCATAAGGATTAGTCTTTATGAACTTTTTGAAGTGTTAACATTTTGGTGTAAAGGGACAGAAATCTCTCAGGTTTAAAAAAAAAAAAAACAAGTTATACAAGTTATACAGTTTTTGAAATGACATGAAGGTGAGTAAATACTGACAGACTTTAGTAACACTTTATTTGAAGGTGTCATTGTTACAGTGTAATTACACAAGTAAGTACTGAGTAATATTGTTTACCTATATGTACTAACTATAGGATCAAGGTTAGGGTTATGGATTAGGGTTAGTTACCTGTAATTATGCAAAATTTGGGATTACACTTTATTTTAAGATGTCTTTGGTACACGTTACATGTACTTACTATTATAATAACAATAAATTATGCATAATTACATGGAAGTAACACTAAGCCAAACACTAATCCTAACCCTAACAATATAGTAAGTACATGTAGTTAATTAATATTACTCAGTACTTAAATGTATAATTACACTGTAACAAGGACACCCTAAAATAAAGTGTAACCAAATTTGGTATTAATAGTAAGTACATGTAACATCTGTGATGACGTCACCTTAGAAAGTGTTACCAGAAATTAAAATTCTGGGTCACACTTTAGTTTGGGGACCAGTTCTCACTATTACCTAACTATTAACTATGACTTCTGCCTCAATAAACTCCTAATTTGTTGCCTATTAATAGTTAGTAGTTGTTAAATTTACATATAGGGTAGAATTAAGGGATCTAAAATATGGTCATGCAAAATAAGGCATTAATGTGTGCATCATAAGTACTAATAAACAGTCAATATGCTAGTAATGTGCATGTTAATAAGCAGTTAGTTAATTGTGAGAATTGGACCCTAAACTAGTCTAACCTCACTTTTGCTAATTTTCCTCATTTTTTCCCCCCTCATTTTCCTCAACTAAAAATAAAAATGCATGTATTCTCATGTACTTTTTTGTCCACTTGACAGCATAAACCATCTACTTTTGTTCTATGGAAAAGAGCAGCGTGGACATTCTTCCAAATTTCTTACATTGTGCTCCACAAAGTAAAGGGAATCATATATGAGGGTGAGTAAATGTTGACAGAATTTAATATTTTGGGTGAACTATTCCTTTGACATGTCCTTCACACGTATTCACAGTTTGCAGTTCAGCTTGGGAAAACACTGTCTCTTACAGATGGGCAGAGAAAATAAAAACCGATTGATGTGCCTTTGATATCCCTGCGAATGGCTGGGAAGATGAAGGGGAGGTGAGAACCAGAGGGAGTGGAGGAGTGTTAAGATGGAGGAGGTGAAGAAACAAGGACGCATGATGCAGAGTTAAATTCACAGTTTATGGGATCTTTGCCGCTGTGTGTATCGATGTGTATGCGTCAATATTTTACAGTCGGTGGGTCTGACCTGTTGAGGGGCTGGAAGGCGCCTGCTCGCTGCTTGAAGGCCTCTAAAGATGCTGTTCTGATAATAAAAAATGTAACAGTTAAACACATGCTGATGGTTCAGCAAATGAGGACTCTGTAGATCTGTCCTTCATCTCGTCCAGTAAACACATGTATGCAGAGATGTCTGTGAAGCAGAGCATTGTGTTTTATTTTAGGCATCATGTTTATGTAAATATATTTGAAAGAAACAGAAAAAAAAAGTGAAACAGAGTGCAGCATTCGGGTTCTGGAAGTAAAAATGTCAGGGAAAATGATTTTTACCGATATCTTCTAAACCTTTAAAGACAGATCTGTTGTGTATGGAACCTGTTTCCGCCATTGAATAAAAAAGATAATTTTTATCTCACAATTTTTAATCTTTTTTTCTCGCAATTTTGAGTTTACATCTTGCAATTCTGACTTTTTTCTCAGAATTGCGTAATACAAACATGCAATTGTGAGTTATGAAGTCAGAACTGCAAGATAAAAACTTCTGAGAAATGAAGTCAGAATTGTGAGATATAAACCTGCAATTTTGACTTTTTTTCTCATAATTGTGAGATATAAACTCGCAATTGTGAGTCATAAAGTCCAATTCTGAGGGGAAAAAGACTGAAATGTTCTCAGAATTGCAAGTTTATATCTCACAATTCTGAGAAAAAAGTTCAAACTGTGAGTTTATATCTGCCAATTCTGACTTTATTTCTCGGAATTGCGGGGCTATATCGTGCAATACTGACTGTATAACTTGCAATAGCGAGTTTATATCATATAAAAAAAATGACAGAATTGCGAGTTTGTATTACGTAAGATAAAATCAATTGTAAGATAAAAATGACCTTTTTTTATTTTTTATTCAGTAACGGAAATGGGCTTCCATAGTTATGAGCTACGAAATCTTACGAAAACTGTAAGATTTTCGTTCATCTTTGGAACACAAATTAAAATATTTTTGATGAAATTTGAGACTTTCTGACCCTGCATAGATAGCAATGCAACTGATTCGTTCAAGGCCCAGTAAGGTAGTAAGGACATTGTTAAAATAGTACATGTGACATCAGTGGTTAAACCGTAATTTTATAAAGCTACGAAAATACTATTTGTGCGCAAAAAAACAAACAAAAATAATGACTTTTTTTTCATTAATTTCTTCTGTTCCGTGTCAGTTGATGCACGTTCATGAGAGTAACATGAAGAACGATATGAGTGTGAATAATTAATGACACAAGTTTAATTTATAAACAATAAAATCAATGGTATATAGTTTTGTTAAACTGTTTGCATTATTTTTAAAAAAAAAAACGTATTTAAAAATAAATCATATTTAACAGTGGAATTTGTGATGAAATACTACATTACCCAGTGTTCTGTGCAAAAACTTCCACCAATCACAGAGTCGCGGTGAGCAAATTGCACCAAAGAGATTCAAAGTATTTCAAATGCCGACTCACAATAAACTTAAAATATGTGACCCGTGCTGGCAAAATGAGTCGGAATGCGCACGGTCTAATTTTGAGCTACAGGCAAAAGAAGTGAAAAATGTCAGTTTTTGTTGAATTTGAGGTTTTCACAAAAATGAGTTAATTAAGCCCTCTTCTAGCCATCCCAATGCTCCAAATAGTAATGAAACATCTAAAATGATCTTTATTTGTATGTTTTCTGAGAGGAGTACCTTTTTCTCTGCTCACTTCTGGACGACTGCTGCTGCTTCTCACCACAAGTTGTAGGTCTATTGTTGCAAAGCTTCCAGCTTTGTGAATATTCATATCGAATTATTTTTAATAACAAAGATAAAATAAAAATAGCTATATTGTGATTAATAATATAGTAATTATTATTAAGAAAAGAATAGGAGGAAAATATGCAACGTTGCTTGGTGATTTTGCTTTGGAATCTTTAACTCGATTTTTCTCGAAATCAGATCTGCTGACTCTATCGATTTCAAAGGGCTGTAGCTCGGTCATTTTTTGTCTGATTCCAACAAGTCATATATCATTTTTAAGGTATTTTAATGGAGAATGTGAAAATAAAAAGAACTCATTTTTGAAAATTTGCCCATTCCGACTCATTTTGCCAGCATGGGTCACATATATTGTTTCTGTAGATATAATCAACTTTAAATGGATAGTTTTATATCTTTTTTTCATTTGATTGTCATTCGCAATGCTTCATAGGATGCAGTTCTTCCCTCACTAAAGCCGTTAAGTACAGTCTTGTACCTTTTTCAAACACTTTTTTGCTTCAAATTTATGAAAAATAAATAATTTTTGCTTCAAAAGTTATGTTAAATAATGTTATGATCCACCTCGTAACTGGTCCAAGGCTTGTAATGCTTTAACAGAGACAGTTTTTAAATTCCCTGATGGAAAAAAAAATACTTCCAGAACCAGCATTGCCGAAAAAGTGGGCGGACATTAATGCATGCTATTCACATCCATTCTACATAATAAATGCCACACATGTCTGACCAAAAAGAGGATGTTTTAGTGACACTGCCCTCAAAAACACATATTTCACATTATAATGTACACAAATGTGGTTGGTCACAAACAATTCATAAGCTAAAATCTGACTAGATGTAATGCTGTAGTCAAAAGTCTGGCTACTAGGGATGAATGAATATGAGAGGTATGTTTATACTCACTGTCCTCTAGAGGAGTGAATCAATAAGGTAATCAGGGTGGAGGTGGCAGGACACACACAGTTGAGGGCCAACATGGCATACTTAAACTCTTCCTCACAAACCACATGGTCTGCAAAATAAACACACGGGAGAAATATTAATTCTCACATTTTTGTGTCATAGAATTTTTTTTCATTATGGAGGAATGTTCAATACAAGCTAAGTTCTATTGACACTGTATTGATTACCAGCAAAAATAATAACTCATATAATAATGAGTTATTATTAATAATAATAATAACTCTTCCCTAAGCATGCACAATAGTTGATGGGGCAAAAGGGTTTAAAAGCATAAATATGCAGCTTGTATTTTTGTTCAAGAGCTTTTTGCTTGTGTGAAAATGTGTGTTATTTGAGCTGTAAATTGTCTGAGTGGTACTTTTAGTGGTGAGATCACAGACTGACGTGGATAATAACCTCACATTCTTTTCTGGTAAGTTACTAGGTTTATGTAGTAAAAATTGTATTTATTTACTTATTTATTTTGTCATTTAGCAGACGCTTTTATCCAAAGCGACTAACAATTGAGGACAACGGAAGCAATCAATTGTAGTATTAAAACAACTGAAACAGATCCAAAACTAGAAGCTAATGTATACAAAAAAATTTCAAAACTTAACATTTAAATGAAAAATAAATAAATAAATAAATAAAGCTAAAAACAATTCAAAATATTAAAGAACAAAAGGTATAAGAGTATAATAATGATTCTAACATAACACTAAGCCAAACACCAAAAAACAACTATATGTATGTACAACCACACACACACACACACACATATATCTACACACATTTATAAATTCAATATATATATATTATTTCATTTACATTAAGTTTGTTGAAGTACTAAAATAACTCAAATTAAATAAAACTAAAACTTAATAAAAACCTATACAGACATAAATAAAAAAAAAAAAAAACTAATAAAATGACAAACATTATTCCAACTTTAACTAAAATTCAAATAGATAACAAATATAAATCAAAGTACATTAGTTTATCAGTAATCCTAAAAAAAAATAACATTGAGCCAAACACACATGCAAGTAGTAGGAAAGAGGAGAAATAAAAAGCGAAACTTATTACTATTAGATACAGCTTTGCACAGACAAAGTTGGTAAGCAATTTTATTACACTAATCTTTTGTTAACATGTATAATATTTAAAGGAATTGTGGGTATACTTTCAAATCAGCCTCTATTTGAATGTTTATTCTAGTGCAATGTCTTGCCCCATGGACATCCATTGAAATTGTATGACAAGAACAATTCTATTCTTATTTTTTAATTTCTGCACTCTTTTATTTTATTTTATTTTTGCATATTTTAACTTCTAAATAAATATATACCCGTTTGGGTATGGTGAGATTTTTTTCATGTTTCTGAAAGATGTCTCCTTTGCTTACCAACGCAGCATTTATTTGATAAATACATAAAATGTAATGCAAAGCTGAGCAGTCATTATCATGATCCTTCAGAAATCTTTCAAACAGTTGTGCTGCTTAATAGTTATGTGTAAATTGTGATACATTTTTTTTCCAGGATTCTTTGAAGAATAGAAAGTTCAAAAGATCATTTATTTGAAACAGAAATATTTTGTAACATTATAAATGTATATATTGCAACTTTTGATTTAATGTTCTTGCTGCATATAAGTATTAATTTATTTCTAAAATAAAATAAAATAAAATAAAATAAAATAAAATAAAATAAAATAAAATGAAATTAAATTAAATAATGCACCCCAGACTTTTTAATGGTAATCTATTGTCACGCCCCTGGACTGTTTTGTTGTAGTTTTTGCTCCCCATGTGTTCCTTGTGACCCAGTTTCTCCCCTGTCTGATTGTATTAATTTGCTCCAGGTGTGTCTCCTTAGTTCTTTGATTGTCCTGTCTTTAAAAGCCCCAGTCCTTTCAGTTAGTTTTGTCGGTCTTTGAATGTCTTCATGTGTTCTATGTTCCCTATATGGATTAAAGACTCCCAGTTTGTGAATTCTCCGTGTCTCCTCGTTCCTGGCTCCAGCGTTCGTGACAGAAAGACCGACCAAAACAGTTACCTCCGTGTCCTCCCTCCGTTTTGTTTTCCGTTTTCAATCAGTGTTTTTGTTTCCGTTGTGTTGCCCCATGGATCCCTACGTCCGGCCCGAATTCCTCCTCCTGCTGGAGCAAGAGGACCGATCTCTCGAGGACCATACGCGACTTTTCCTGATGTTAGCTAACGCCACCAGCTACCCGGACGGCGCGCTCTGCACATTCTATAATGCAAGCTTGAACACCGCGTGCAGAGCGCTGTCGTCCGAGGATGGTCCTCGAGAGGATTTTGCCGCCTTCGTGGAGTGGACACTGGCGAGGCACGGATCCCCGTTCACCGTCTGTGCCGAGGGGGATCTCGCCAGTGCCACTCCTGACCCAGAGCCCAGCCCACCAACTCCCCGCAGTGCGGAGCACCAGCCCGAGCCCACCGATGACGGAGAGCCATTTCCCGCTACGATCCACGAGCCAGCGCCAAGCCGAGCGACTGAGTGGAAGATCGTCCCGGAAGTTGAGCCCAATACGTCAGATCAGGTGCGAGAGCTGATCACGTGGGAGCCAGCCGTGGACGGTGTGAGCGCGGAGTGGAGCTCCGCCCCCTGCACCGCGGCTGAGGGTGAGCTGATGATACATCTGGGGCTGCTAGACTTTGAAGGGGATCTGTTAGACTGGGAACATGATCTGGAGGTCGACGCTTCCCCTATCCTCTCTCCGTCTCCGCTGGTTCCAGCCAGCTCCGCTCCTCCCGAGCGCCCCCCTGTGCCCGCTTCCCGAAAGCGTCCTCCAGAACCCGCGCCTCCAGAGCGCCCCACAGTGTCGGCTCCCATTCCTGAGTTAACCCCTGGAAGCCCGGAGGATCTCAAATGCCCACCCTCCCACCCGCTCCTGCCTCCTCCACCGCTGTCGTCTGGCAGCCCCTCTGCTCGCCCTCAGCCCTCCATCAATGCGGTGCGAGCTCCGCGGGTCTGCCATCCTCCATCGCCGTGGCTGGAGAATCCCTCACCTCCACCTCCAGCCTCCGAGGCCCAGACTCCACCTCGGCCCGTAGACCCAGCGGCTCCACCTCGGCTCCTAGCTCCCTCGCCTCCACCGTCATCCATCGATCCACCAGCTCCACCAGGCTCCCTCGTCCCTCCGGCTCCGCCTTGGTCGGGCGTCGACCCGCCATCGCCTCGGGACTCCTCTCCTCTGGCTGCGCCTCGTCACTCCATCCCACCGGCTCCGTTGGGCTCCTTCCTCCCTCCAGCTCCACCTTGGTCCTCAGTCGCTCTGGCTCCGCCGCGGATCTCCGGAGCTCCGCCTCTGCCTCGGTCGCCAGAGCTCTCGGCTCCACCCTGGCCCCCCGGATCCTCGGTGTCACCCTGGCTCGTCGGCTCTCCGTCTCCACCTCGGGCTCCTCCTCCACCTGCTCCGCCTCCGTTGGTCGGCCCCCTGGAGTCGGCGGCCATTCCTCCTCCATGGCTCCTCCCTCCGTCGGCTCCACCATGGGCCATCATCATGGCTGTGGCCTGGGTCCTGCCAGGCTCCTCCTGCTCCGAGTCCCTCCTGTCTCCTCCCTGGCTCCTCCCTTCTTCGTCACCTCCCTGGTCTCTGTCTGCCGGCCCCCTCCCGGTTGTCCGTCCTCCTCCTGAGCCGCCGCCATTGTTCCCACCCGTTTCCCCCCCCTCTGTTGTTCCACGGTGCGAGGACGCACCTTCCGGGAGGGGGGAGTAATGTCACGCCCCTGGACTGTTTTGTTGTAGTTTTTGCTCCCCATGTGTTCCTTGTGACCCAGTTTCTCCCCTGTCTGATTGTATTAATTTGCTCCAGGTGTGTCTCCTTAGTTCTTTGATTGTCCTGTCTTTAAAAGCCCCAGTCCTTTCAGTTAGTTTTGTCGGTCTTTGAATGTCTTCATGTGTTCTATGTTCCCTATATGGATTAAAGACTCCCAGTTTGTGAATTCTCCGTGTCTCCTCGTTCCTGGCTCCAGCGTTCGTGACATCTATAAACTTTTGACTTTTTTTTTTTTTTTTTTTTTTTTTTTTTTTTTTTTCAGACTTTCCAAGCCTGGAGATCAAATCAAAATGTTCTGATATTTGACCATAGGAACCCTGCTAATACAGAGAGGCAATCCCAGCAGAACATTAATTGAAACTCTCATCCCTCCTGATTAGTATTGCTAACCCATTTGCACATCTCAGTTCCCTGAATTTGATTTTAAAGACACATATCGCAGGGGTCAGAGCCTCTCAACGCCATTAACAGAGTGTGAAATAAAGCGACGTCTGAGATCTCATGCTCGTTTAACTCCTCTGCTCAAAACAGCTGCCCTCTTAAACGGCCTCCACACAGCTGAGTGAACACACATCAGCTTCAGACCTCGCTGCCATTTAAATGCCAGCCAATGTACCAGGAAACACACAGAGACAGACCGTTTAGAACAAGTGAAAAAGCTGAGGGCATAAGAGGACGTTTATGAATACTTAAGTGTATATATAGTAATGTTAAAAAATAAAATAACGCATTCATCCGGAGGAAAAATAGCAGGTACGCCACTAATGACTGCCTCACGGATGGAGCGCAATTTTCATGTGGTTTGTTAGCAGTGAGTGAAAACACATTTACTAATTTTGCTAATTAGGAAAATGAGTCAATAAAATTGCATTAGCATTGAGGAAAACATTGACTCTAGGTGTGCATTTCGGCTATGTTTTTACCATTTACTTCAATTTAATTCAATGCAGGCTTGGACCGAAGTGAAAACATAATGGACAGAAAACCACTCTCAAAACAAAAAGACATAAAAGACTGTCTTTTTTTGAACGAATCCCAGGTAGACCGTTCAACCCGGCTGCTCCTCTGAGGATTGTCTCTTTTGCACTCTCTCTGGGCACACCAGTCCTTTTCCTTTGGTCTATTTTTGGTTGTTTTGGAGATTTTCCTTTTTTTGTTCATCAGAGGACGTAAACATCACTCTAGGTTAGGTAGCTTATTAAAAAAACTGTGTTTCTCTCACGGCAGGCTTCTGATCGGAAATAGATGATAGGAGTGCCGACTGTTTCCTCATCCTGTTGCTTTCTGCTTCTTTGTTTTGTCTAATTGAGAGGAAAGTGGCAAAGTCATTATTGCTTTATTAGGGTGGATGTGTTAACCATGTGTGCTCGTAATTTATTATGTTGCTCTAGTACAATGTTGTTATTTTTTTCTCTCAGAGTGGATTTAAGAAAATACCAACTTATTTTAGCTTTGTACAAATGATGTGCAATGTGTGCTGCATTTTTTATTTGAATAGTCTTTTATACGACAGGCCAGGAACAACCGACACAACCATAGCTGGATTTTATGGACATCTATTCAAACAGCTACTCACCCAAAGAGAGAAAAATGCTCCGATTGTTTGAATAACCCGAGTCAATTCAGAGAAATGCGTAGGCAAAGGCACGAAGAAGGATTGAAGGTAAAATTGTGAAATGAGGAAAATCACAAAAAGAGTAGGACTGATTGTTCTCTGTGGAACAATTTAGCAAACTTTCTGCTTTGAATCTAAGATATTGTGTTATTTGACTAAACTAGACTCATTTTTTGTACCTTTTGTCTAGTATCTAGTACTGTTTTGAAGCATTGTTTTGTCTATTAAATGTTTAATTATTGTTTTATGTTTTTATGTTACTGGCGAATAAAATGTTTTTTTTTTTTTCTTGTCTAATCTTTTGGTTATTCAAATAGTATTGTTTTGATAGACATTCATTGATGTATTTATTGTTTGTTATAGTAGTTTTTAGCTTATTCTTAGTTAATGCTGAAAATAAATAAATAAATAAATAAATAAATAAATAAATATTTGTAAAATAAATTAATAACTGAGGATTTCCTTTTTTTATTTTGTTGTTTATTCCTTCTTTATTTGGGGGTTAAATGGATGCCGTGTTAACTATATTTGTGTACATCTACATTCTGTATATTGTATATATGTAAATTACTGTCATTTCCAATGCCACAACAAACACATTTGGCCATCAAACTGATTCTGATTATTGGTGTTAATCAATCATTAATAAGGCTTGTTCTTTTTTGTTTTGTCTTTAGGTTATTAATTAAAGAATATCCTTTGCCTCATTGTCATTGTAACTTCATAAATAAAAAAATAAATTAATAAATAAAGCTTGTTCTTTGAATTATTCTCCATGTCAGGTTGAAGTAGTGGAGGCAGCACTTGAAGACACACATTCACTCATAAAGATCAAACGGTGAATTAAAGACCTCTGTTCCTCCTCATGTGGACCCTTTCTGCTCAACCACTTCATCTCCTCCTCCACCAGCTCCCTCATTTCCAGCAGCCTCAGAAAGCGCACGTTGACCTCGACTTAAGCAGGGCCGCAGCACAGCAGGCTACAGCACTGTGATAATTGTGTTTCTAGATTCCTTTTTTCTCTAAAGCTGCTGTTTTCGTCCCCGTTCGAGGAGTGCAGCAGTGAGAGATTGCGCCCATTCTGTGAACCCCAGCAAGATGACAACAACAGTGCCACTTTTCTGCCATTAGCATTAATTAAAGCAGCATGCTGGTTATGTTTATGAATGACCTGACTGTTGATATAGCCTCACTAACACGGTGCAGAACTGAAAGAAGCACAGCGGCCAGTTGTTATTTCCAAACATGCCCACGGAGAGGAAAAGAAAATCAATTAACGCAGCAATAGTCAAACAAAACAAACAGCGCTCCAGAAGTCCCAGAATAACCGTGCGAGCTGTGAATGAAAAGCTTTTCTCCTCAGACGAACTTCTCTGTGAGCTTCTGTTGCATTAATGCGAACATTAAGGTGCGATTAAGCTATTTGTAGAGCTGAAGTCAAGTCTCCAGTCTCATTTATGCCACCCACTCAGCCACTTAGTGCATATATTCCAGGCAGTGTCACAACATGCCCGCCACGCAAAGAAAAACTGCATATTGATGCGTTCCGCAGAACTGTCAAGAAGCAAGCGCTCTGTAAACCACCAAGACGCCATACCGCCCACAGGGGATAACCACCTCTGACTGGGAAACATAAGTATACATATCACAAGTGTCATTTCAGCCATAACTTTCAATAAAACAAGCACATTCTTATTCAGAATCCTGCTGACATGTTGCACATAGAAACAGATAAAACAAACATTTAGCAAATGCATCAGAGGCATCATACTTTTTTTGTGAAATTATGTCCAATGTTTTCGTAGACTGCTAAGATGGCTTCATATTTTCAGTTTTTGTGTGAAGTATCTGTTTAAGATGATCTGGTATACATTCTGTCAATATAATATTAAATAATTCCTTGATGATCAATGGATTATTCCACATTTTGATTTGTCAATATGTAAATTTATAAATGTTGTGTTGAAAAATGTCTATATTTGTGAGCTTAATTGTGTTAAAAATCTTTAAAGTACATTTTAAAAAACTGTATTTGCAAATAATATTAATAAAAGACAACTTAAGTGCACTTACAGAAAGACATTTTCATGTTTCTTAAAATTTTTAAAAATTGCACATTGAAATACTGTTAAATTAACTCTAACACTAGCTTGCTCTATTCTTTTTCTATTCTATCTGCTTTCTTTTTATTTATTATATAATAAAAAAAACCTTGCAACGTATACTGCGTTAAGCTAACTGAGACTTGTTATAGCACTTGCATATCATTTGTAACAATGAAGATTCGGGAGTCTCGTTAGGATCCATGCGCAGAGGACTTTAATGGGGCAGGCTAAAGCAAGGTCGAAAACAGGCTGAGTTCAAACACAAACAGGCAAGCAGATCCAAACAGACTAGTCCAAAACGTAAGGCAGAAGCAATAACCAGGAGAACAGCAATAGTCGAACAAAACAGTGGTAAACAGACGGAAACGCTCAGAATTTCCAATGAGAACGGTGAACAAGACTTCGCAAGTGTGCTATGGCAAGCTAGGTCTATAAATACGCATGCTGATGACGTGGCGAAACAGGTGAGGACAGAGACAGACGTCAGTATTCAGTTCATAGCTCCCTCGTGTGTTGGGAGGGAGCAGCAGGTGTGAAGGTGGATATAACAGTACTCCCCCCCTTGGACCCCCCTTGCGAGGATGCTGGGACGATGGAACGGGGTCTTCCCCGAGGTCTGGGATGTGGTCGAACTGGGTGGTTAGTGTGAAAGTCGGTAATGAGAGAAGAGTCCAGAATGTCGTTCGCTGGCACCCAGGATTGTTCCTCCGGCCCGTAGCCTTTCCTGTCCACCAGATAGTACATGTGTTGACCCTGTAGGCAGTCTGGCCGTCCAGCACTAGAGGAGGTGGAGGAGCGTAGTCATTCCCGGGTCGGCGGCCCCTCCCTCCAGCCGGTTTTAATAGGGAGAGATGAAAGACAGGGGAGATACAATAATGAGCAGGGAGCAGAAGTTTGTAAGTGACTGGATTTATTTGTTTAATTATTTTAAAGGGGCCGACGTACCTGGGGCTTAGCTTCTTGCTGGGAAGGTGGAGCCGAAGGTCCCGGGTGGATAGCCAGACTCTCTGTCCAAGATGAAGGCTTGGGAAAGGATGACGGTGGCGATCAGCCTGAATCTTCTGGCGTTGCACAGCCCTTTGCAGATGAACGTGAGCACTGTCCCAAACCTGACTGCAACATTGAAACCAGTAATCAACCGCTGGGAGGTTTCTTGAGGGAGTTTTGCGCATATTCAGCCCATGCAAGATACTGGGACCAATCTTGTTGGTTGCGGCTACAGTAAGATCGTAGAAAGTGTCCGATTTCTTGATTTAGTTGCTCTACTTACCCATTAGACTGAGGATGGTACCCAGATGTCAGACTGACATTGATTTGGAGCAACTCACAGAAGGCTTTCCACACTTTGGAAGTGAACTGGTGATCACGGTCGGACACAATCTCTTCAAGTATTCCATAGAGCCGGAATACATGATGAAAAAGGGCCTCTGCCGTTTCCCAGGCCGAGGGTAACTTACGGAGGGGAATGAGGCGGCATGCTTTAGAGAACCGACAGATGGCCACAAGGATGGTGGTGTGTCCCTGTGAGGGTGGTAAATCAGTGATGAAGTCCACACCCACATGAGACCAGGGACGCTGGGGAATGGGCAAAGGGTGGAGGAGGCCAGCGGGCAGTAATTTGGAGGACTTGGACTGAGCACACACTGGGCAGTTCATTACAAATGAAGTCACATCAGAAGTGAGTGAGGGCCACCAGAACTTGTTGCGAACTAGCTGTACAGTCCAGTTCTCACCAGGATGCCCTGAGCTTAAGGAGGTGTGGACCCACTGAATGACTCGTTCGCGTAGGCTTTGAGGAACGAACACTGCCCCATGTGGGCATTGATTGGGTGTGGGTTCTTGCAGCTGTGCTTGCTGGATCTCATCCATCAGGCTCCATGAGACGGGGGCGATCACCATAGAGAGCTTCAGAATAGGGTGGGGCTTTTTTCATGAATGGTTCTGGGAATAGATCCTAGACAAGGCATCAGCTTTCACATTCTTGGAGCCAGGGCGATATGTAACAGAGAAGTTGAAATGAGAGAAAAACAGGGCCCACCTGGCTTGCCTTGAGTTCAGACGCTTAGCTCCTTGGATGTATTCCAGGTTTCGATGATCAGTGAGAACCACAAAAGGGTGCTGAGACCCTTCCAGCCAGTGTCTCCACTCCTCAAAGGCTAGCTTCATGGCCAGAAGCTCACGGTTCCCAACATCATAGTTTCTCTCAGATGGACTAAGTCTCCTGGAGAAAAAGGCACAAGGGAAGAGTTTAGAGGGTGAACCATGACGCTGAGACAAAATGGCCCCCAGAATCAGAGGCATCGACCTCCACCACAAAAGGCAAAGTGGGGTCGGGATGCTTTAGAATGGGGGTGTTGGTGAAGAGGGTCTTGATTTCCTCAAAGGCTTTGGAGGCGGCAGGGGTCCAATGAAGGGTTCAATTGGAACCACGAAGGAGAGATGTAAGGGGGGCAGCTACCGTGCTGAAGTTTCGTATAAAGCACCTGTAGAAATTTGCAAACTCCGAAAACCGCTGAAGCTCCCTTACGGATAGAGGGATGGGCCATTCCACCACTGCTTGGACTTTGGATTGGTCCATGCAAGCTCCCCCTACACTTAACACATATCCGAGGAAGGAGATAGTAGGGACATGAAATTCATATTTTTCTGCCTTTACATAAAGGTGGTGTTCAGAGAGGCGTTGTAAGACCTGTTTAATATGCTGGAAGTGTGCCTCCTGAGAGGGAGAATAGATCAAAATATCATCAATGTAGACGATCACAAACTGGTTAATCATGTCTTTGAAGATATTGTTCATAAACGACTGGAATACAGATGGAGAGTTGGAAAGCCCGAATGGCATAACCAAATATTCATAGTGCCCAGAGTTAGTGATTAAAGCAGTTTTCCATTCATCCCCCTCACAAATTTCAATGAGGTTGTGTGCACATCGCATGCAGGGACCAAAGGAAGAGGGTAGGGGAACTTGATGGTTATGAAGTTCAAACCTCTGTAGTCGATACAGGGACATAAGCTGCCATCTTTTTTTTCCACAAAAAAGAATCCTGCGGCGGCTGGAGAGGTAGATGGTCTGATGAATCCAAGTCTTAAATTCTTCTCCACGTAGTCTTCCATAGCCTTGGTTTCTGGGATGGACAGAGGATAAACACGGCTCTAGGGAGGATGTGTGCCGGGCAGCAGATCGATGGCACAGTCCTGGGGTCGATGTGGGGGAAGTTCGGTGGCTTTGGCCTTGCTAAAGTCATTATGCCAGTCTTGATACTACGTTGGGTGGTAGCTCAACGGGTGTTTCATGCACCCAAGTGGAGTGGCAGGGAACAGGTGACATGAACTTCAAACAGGTGTGGAAACAGGATGGACTTCACATTAAAATGTCTCCCTCTCTCCAGGAGATAACGGGGTTATGTAGGGCCAACCAGGGGAATCCCAGGATAAGTGGATTGGCAGGTGTGTCTGTGACGAAAAGTTGGATTTTCTCTTGGTGCAGAGCTCCCACTTGCATGAGGATGGGGTTGGTGATCCTTTGGACAGGTCCCGCACCCAACGGCCGTCCATCTAATGCTGAAACACAAACTGGAGGAGTACAGGGCACAGTATCAATGGCTAGACCTTGAACTAAGGCAGCATCAACGAAATTACCAGCAGAGCTCGAGTCAATTAAAGCTTGCACTGTAGTGCAAGTGTTGCCCAAAATAAGCATACCAGAGATAATTAAACATTGGATGATGACCGAGCTCACCGGGGTGTTGCGTGGTGTGGCAACCGAAGGACGGCGTTGGCAGGAAGACAGAAAGTGGCCAGATTCCCCACAATAAATACACAGTCCCTGCCGTAGGCGGCGCTGTCGCTCCGTGGGAGAGAGCCGAGTACGTCCGATCTGCATGCGCTCGAAGGTGAGGAGTTCGATCGGCGGGCTCATGTTAGAGTACACTGGCAGGGCAGAACGAGATCGTATGAGGTTATCAATCTTTATAGAGAGTTGGATGAATTGTTCTAGGGATAATTGTTCGTCCCGACTGGCTAACTCGGTCTGGAGGTAACGTGAAAGATCCCGGTGGTAGATGGTCTTAACTGGGCCGTCAGACGAGCCGCTCTACGCGGCGAGAGTGCGGAACGATAGCGCGTAATCCGCCGCGGTGTCCCCGCCCTGCTGGATAGACATGAGGCGATCCTCCACGCTAATGCTTCCCTCCGGGTGTTCAAACACAACAGTGAAACGGGACTTGAATAATTGTAGGGACACACAAGCTGCCGCATCGTGGTCCCAAACAGCCGTGGCCCAGTTGAGCGCTTTACCAGACAACAAAGAAACGATAAAAGCTACCTTAGCTTCCTCACTGGCGAATGCTTGCGGTTGCTGGGCGATGTAGATTGAGCATTGCAGCAGAAATCCTCGGCAGCGGCCGGGAGAGCCATCATATTTTTCTGGCAGTGCAAGTCGCAGGTTCACAGTAAGCAGTGCGAGCAGGGAAGGGCTCAAAATGGCAGCGGCGCCGGTTCCCGTCTCGGTTGATGGAGGGGCGGGCGGAATGACAGGGGATTGCTGGCGAAGATGGCGAAGGACCTTGTCCATAGCGGCTGAGAGGCAGTTGAGCTGGTGGTGATGCTCAATTAACATGGCTGATTGTGACGAGAACGCCGCTTGAGCTGAAGCCTCCGCTGGGTCCATTTGTGGCGAAGTCTTCTGTAACAATGAAGACTCGTGAGTCTCGTTAGGATCCATGCGCAGAGGACTTTAATGGGGCAGGCTAAAGCAAGGTCGAAAACAGGCTGAGTTCAAACACAAACAGACAAGCAGATCCAAACAGACTAGTCCAAAACGTAAGGCAGAAGCAATAACCAGGAGAACAGCAATAGTCGAACATAACAGTGGTAAACAGACGGAAACGCTCAGAATTGCCAACGAGAACGATGAATAAGACTTCGCAAGTGTGCTATGGCAAGCTAGGTCTATAAATACGCATGCTGATGACGTGGCGAAACAGGTGAGGACAGAGACAGACGTCAGTATTCAGGTGATAGCTCCCCCGTTTTTTGGGAGGGAGCAGCAAGTGTGAAGGTGGATATAACATCATTGCTCTTTTGATCATTTTGATTGCTTCCATTGTCCTCATTTGTAAGTCGCTTTGGATAAAAGTGTCTGCTAAATGACTAAATGTAAATCTAAATGTAAATGTAAATTAAAAGTTTCACTTTAAAGTACATTTTAAATCATTATGCTATGTTGTCATGCTTTTAAGAAGTACGCTTATTTTATTTGATGTGTTGAATAACATACTAAAGCATTTACTTGACTATAAGTTTAACTTCAGTGTGTTATTTGATATTACATTTAAAAGTTAATCTATTTTCAATGTACTAAACTGGAACTTCATCATTACGGTCCATTCACACGTACATCGACGTTAACGTATCTCATTTACTTTGAATGCGTGATGTCAACTGATTTATGGGTCCGTTGCGTCATGTCACTGGCATTGTTTGCGGCAGAAGTTGAACCTAGCGCAGCCGCTAGCCAATCGCGTAATTTTAAGTTTTAATGACATAAAAGTTTCAATATTTTAGTTTACCATAAATGCTCATCAGTAAATTCAACAGTAATCATATTTCAAAGACAATAGAAGTAATTTGAAATTGCATAAAAATGTACTTAAGTCCTACTAAAGTGGGTCAAAAGGCACTCTTAAGTTCATCTCATTTTTAATATAAATTTAAACTATTATACATTTACATTTACATGTTCAAAACATTACACTCACTTTGTACGTTCACTTTACATTTAAGTATGTTCTTATTATTTCCATAAGTATGCTAAAGTGTACTTCTTTTTCACAAGGGTTGTATCCATGTATCCAGATGGATCCAAAACAATGAACATTACTGAAACATTAGCCCCTTTCACACAAACAGACTTTACTGGAAAATTACCGGTAAATTGCCATAAAGAGATCATGAGTGAACAGGACCTTTTCAAAAATACCAGTAAATTCGTTCTGGCAATTTACCGGTATGAGAAGTTGTAACATTACCTGTAAATTACTGGTAATCTGCTCTGTGTGAACACAGAATGAAGATTACCGGTATGAGCACGTACGAGTTCAGAACGAGCTGACGTAAGACGTCTACTCTGGGCCAATCCAGAGTCACTGAAATTCAAAATTCAACGACTCTGGGCCAATCATAACATTCTGATGCAGATGATGCATTTACTCTGCGCTGTGTAGTTCGGTTTGAAGTTGTCTAATACGATGTCTCTGGGCCAAAAGCGCTGCATGAATGTGAACGTTTGACACAAAAAACATCAACAAAAACACTGAGTGTGTATACCCCTTTATGTTTACAAACACAACACCAGGAGGCGCAGCTGTTAAGAGGTCATTTCTGGTTAATGATGTCACAGAATTTACCAGTATTTTGAAACCGATGTGTGAATGGTGCTCTACCGGTAAAAAGACAGAATGTCCTTGCCTGTGCGAACAGCACATTTTTTATTTACCAGTAAAGTCGTTCCAGTAATTTTACGGCAATTTACCAGTATTACTGTGTAAAAGGGGCTATTTGTGAATCAAGATGTCATTACACCAAAAATAAAGATGCATTTATGCATGAATTTTAGCGTTAAAGGGATAGTTCACCCAAAAATGAAAATTCTGTCATTAATTACTCACCCTCATATCGTTCCAAACCCGTAAGACCTTCGTTCATCTTCGGAACACAAATTAAGATATTTTTGATGAAATCCGAGATCTTTCTGACCCTGCACAGACAGCAAGGGTGCTATCACGATCAAGGCACAGAAATGTAGTAAGGATATTGGTAAAATAGTCCATGTGACATTAGTGGTTCATCCATAATTTTACGAAGCTACGAGAATTTTTTTTTGTGCAAAGAAAACAAAAATAACAACTTTATTCAACAATTCGTCTCCTCCGCGTCACCCTAGATCGCCATTTTGGAGAGTATCACGACGCATGCGCGCGCTTTGAATTGGATGGGGTTCAGATCAAAGCGCGCGCATGCGTCATGATACTCTCCAAAATGGTGACCTAGGGTTAATGACAGAATTTTCGTTTTTGGGTGAACTATCCCTTTAAGTTACTGACTGATAAGACAGCAAGGAAACGAGTCATCACTCCGTTCTCGTTCTGCGCTGATGGGTCACCAGCAGCTCTGGGTTGGACTGACAGATTGTGTGATAGTGTGTAATCTGTGGGTAAATCTGATAATCTGATCTCTGGGTAAAGCTCAGTGACTCTGCAGCTGCCTCAACCACTGACTCATCCTGTCCGTTCCTCCCCCGCTTTCTCATTGACCCTAAAACAAGCCCCGCCACCACATGCTGGGCAGACCATCTTGCTCTCAGCATCCCAGCCGCAGGTAATGCGGTTCTACGGGCCGTACAAATGAGGATCTTCACGTGAGAGAGCAATGCGTTGTCTTCTTCACATTTTTCATCTGCTGCTCACTGGCGCGGCGGCGGCAGCTGTGATCTGGATCGCTAATCATTGCCTCACCTCACATCCTACTGCACCGTGAAATTCTCCATTTCATTTCCTGGTAATCACCCCAAAATAATCCTCACACACACACCACAGCAATCCCACAAACATGAGATGCACAATAATACGCCACACTTTAAAGTCCTGCTTCTAAATAGGAGCATTACTGACTAGTCAACTAGCTACTAAGTTACTAGTAGCACTAGTTACTTTTTTTAGTTAGTAACTCCCCAACACTCTTCCAAGGAGGTCAATTGAATGAACACAGATCCTGCTGGTTTCCAAATGGACAGGAGCTGTGAAGGGAGAGGCTGGAGTGCAGCTGAAGCAGGTGGAGGGTGAAGAGAATGAATTTTCTTCACTTTTCCAACACAATCAAACCTCAGCTCCTGATCGAGACAGCTGAAGCGAAGGCGGACGGGTACAGTTGCTTGTGACAGTCCCAGCATTGTGCAGGAGAGCCTCACTGAGCTGGAGGTTTGAGTGCGCCACACACTCTCCTCAGCCCAACAAATGATGCTTGATTGGCTGGGCTGTTAAACATGAGAGCGGCTCGGACTGCCAAAAACAGCCCGGGTGACTATGAGTCGGCCGCCACCAGGGTTATTATAGTTTTAAATATTTTATCTTGTTTTGTGTTTTGGGTTTCAAATTCAGTTTAGTTTTAGTTCGTGCTAATAGTGCATCAATATCTTGGATTTTGTTTGTATGCTTTATTATTTATTTGTTTTGTTCTTGTTTTCAGTACAGTTTTAGTTTTTTTTTAATCTTTTTAAATCTGCGCACAATGACTTTTTTTATTTGAGTAGTTCTTATTTATATGGTTTTGGGCAAGAATAATCTTGCACTGTTTAGACAAAAAAGGAGAAAAGAGGAACATACGCCTTAAATTATACTGAAATAGCCTTTTTTATGTGCCATTTTTAAGTACGAACAATTAACATTCCTCACATTAATCATTAGTAAAGCAGTTTGAGTAGTCAACTAGTAACTTAAAGCCTTTGAAGTGGATATAAGATGTAAGGATATACTGTTAAAAAAATGTAAGTCTCTTATGCTCACAAAGGCCACATTTATTTGATCAAAAATATAGTAGAAACAGTAATATTTTGTAATATTATTACGATTTAAAATAATTGTTTTCTATTGTAATATATTTTAAAATGTAATTTATTCCTGTGATGCAAAGCTGAATTTTCAGCATCATTACTCCAGTCTTCAGTGTCACATGATCATTCAAAAATCATTCTAATATGATGATTTGCTGCTCAAGAAACATTTCTTATTATTATCAGTGTTAAAAACAGTTGTGCTGCTTAATTTTTTTGGGAAACTGAGATACCTTTTTTATTTGTCAGGATTCTTTGAAATTTCAAAAGAACAGCATTTATTTGAAACTGTTTCTAACATTATTAAAGTCTTTACTTTCACTTTTCACAATCACAATTTAATTAATTGTTGCTGAATAAAAGTATTAAAAAAACTTACTGACCTCAAAGCTTTGAACAGTAGTGTTTTTTATATGATCACATGAGGATTTTTTTTCAAACCCCCACAACCCCAATTTTTATTTTATAAATATTTTTCACTGCTAGGTTCTAGTCCATGTAATAGTTTTCATTGGCCTCCACACTCATAATCTATAGCAGACATGGGGAATGGGAGGACTAGAAAGTAAAAAACATTACCCGCATTTCCACAACTGAAGAGGGATATAAAGTGGGTTGAGTGTTGAAGGACACAGCTTCAGAGGGAAGGAGATTGGCTGATCGGCTGCCTCTCAACGCACTCACACATGTATGAAGCGCATCAAATATCACACTCTCTACACCTGCATCCCTGAGAGAAACACAATTTGCACACTGACCTGCGAACTTGATGTGAAACTTATTCTCAGGTTTGAGGATCTGCACATAGAGAGGGCAGTTTGGGGCAAAGTCCTTCACGGCCCAGGCCCTAAGAATGGTCTGATGGTCCTGTGGCAAAGTAAAACAGAGAGAAAGAGAAGCACATGAACAGAAGTATACCATTAGTCATAGTGTCTGCTCTTACGTATCAGCCATTACCCTCTTTACAGAGAAATTAACATCTAAAGTGCTTGACAACTAGGTGAATCTCATTAAAACATTTACCGGTCACATTTCACCACAAAATCAGAAGAAAAAAGTCAGGAAATTATATTTAGCGAAAAGAAAATAAAGCCTATTTTTAAGACCAATAAGATGTTTCTTTCAATGTAAAATTATTAAGCACATTTTTCACCACATTCCAGACATTTACTTAATAAGTATATTAACTTAAATGAGAATTCAAATGAGCTATATTTAAATTTTAATGAGATAGTACATCAAATATCACGATGAAAAAAATACACATTTACGTAATATATTTTTTTAATATATTACAGTAATGAAATGCTTTTTTGCATTAAGGTAATTGCAGTTATGAGAGAAGGGAATTAATGCTACAATCCAAAATTAGGCCTCCTTTTCTTAAAGCTAAATATATTTCATGCTTATTTTGGGTTGAAATATGACCCTGACGTTTTCTTGACAGGTTTCGTGAGAAGCATCCAACTTCCTTCTCAAACATCACTTACAACTGCCTTCAGGATAAAGGCCTCGATATACTTCAAACGAAATCGAAGAACGAACTGATATGACGTCATTTCGAACAAAATCAGGCCGAAACGAAGTTTGTTTTGAGTTCGTTTCGGCAGTTCGAAACAGCTCACTAAAGCGAACTTCTGGGGGAGTTCGTTTTGTCTGGTCCATGTCGGTTACGCAATCGGTGGGTGTGTTCTGGAACTCCGCCTTCTTTGACGAACAATTTTTTTTTCCTGGTTCGTTTGTCATTCAACGGAGGTCAGGCAGGAAAACAACATCTCCAAGTCACTAGCAACATAAATACACTGTGTTGAATAGCTGAGCTGGCACAAATATATCCACACCTGTACGATCGATCGCGGAGAGACTTTAAAGGGTTAGTAAATACATCGGTAAAACAGGTCCATGTGACATCAGTGGCTCAAGTTCAGTTTTACGATGCTACGAGAATACTTTTTTTTGCGCAAAGAAAACAAAAATAACATAATTTACTCAACCATTCTTCTCCCCTGAGTTATGTCTTCTGCCATTTTAGAGAGTATCATAATACATACGCATGCTTTCCCCTAAGCGTAAACAACGCTTATTATGCAGATTATACGTTCATGCGCGCTTTCCCCCCGAACGTAAATAACGCTGATTATGTCAAATACGTTCTTGGGTACTCTCCAAATTGGCGGAAGACGTAACTCGGGGGAGAAGAATGATTGAGTAAATTGTTATTTTTGTTTTCTTTGCGCAAAAAAAAAAGTATTCTCATAGCATCGCAAAACTGAAGTTGAGCCACTGATGTCACATGGACCTGTTTTACCGATGTATTTACTACTTTTCTGGACCTGGGAACATTTCAGTTGCGTCGCTGTCTATGGACGGTCAGACAGCTATCCGATTTAATCAAAAATATCTTAATTTGTGTTCCGAAGATGAATGGAGGTTTTATGGGTTTGGAACGACATGAGGGTGAGTAATTAATGACATAATTTTCATTTTGGGGTGAACTAACCCTTTAAATATTCAGAGAAAGCATTTAATTCCTAGAAAGAAATTGCAATGAAGCTTGTGTCGACGACCCGGAGTTATGCAAAAAGCGACGTAGAGAAACATCCGAGACAAGTTTTCCAAAGCCATGAAAAGAATGAAAGGAAAGAGTAAAGATATAAGCTATAGCAAGTAGAAAATACATGCGTTTCAAATAAATGTTACACCATACTGCTGCTACTGCTGTTGTTCTTCTTTCAATAAGCGAATTTAAAAGGTATACAATAAATGAAATGCCACAGGAACATACAATAATAAACCTTTGACACCACATAAAAAAAAGGTGAGAAAATTGAGTTGGAGGGGAACGTACAGCGGCAAAGCGGTCCACTTCAAACCGATTGCTTAGGATAAAACAGGCTTCGGCATCATCCATCCTGCAGCCAATCATGACGAAAAGAGGCCAGAGAAACAGGGTCAGGTTCCATAACAGGGGAAAAAGTGGCATGCTATGAATTACCTCAAAACATAACTTCAACTCATACCTCACAAAAAACGCAAGTGTGAATTCTAGCTAATCAATAAAGGTTTTCTTAATTTGTTAGCACTGCTATGCTAAGCTATCAGGCTAAGCTGTTTGCTTGCTACCTGAAAAAACCTGAAAAGATCATTAACATATTTCATGAATAGGACTAAATACAATTTTCCATCAGGCGCCTACCAATTTAATAGACACATTAATAAACTTTTTTCCTTTTTTTTTTAATTCAAGTGCATTAGTAAAAATATGAGCTACACGCTGCTTTTAAAACCTCTGGTGAACATTGCAGTGACTGTAAGTGGAGTACTGCAAATGAGAAATGAGTGACATTTATTGATTATGAGTTAATGAAATGAATGTACTTTAAATAGATAATACATAGATATTTCATCTTAAATATATTTAATCATACATACAGTATGTGCATTATAGTTAAACTTGGGATGTTCCTCTGCATAAACTGCAGATAGGCATATGTACAGATGGCTTCTGTTACAAAAAGAAGTATATTTCATTCAAGTTCATTTTAGGTAAAGTTCAAGTACATTTTCTAAGTATACTATATGTAGTAAGAATGGTAAAAAAAAAATAAAAAAAAAATGTACTAGTTATATAGCTCAATACTTCTTGGAAGTAAACTGGCCCACTTTTTAGTTTATGAAAGAATACTTTTAAGTGTAATTTAAGGGTAACAATAGTAGACTTTCAGTACAAAACTACCTGACATCCAAGTTTTTCTTTTCTATTGCAATATTGTGAACTACACTACAACAGAACTAATAGTAGTAATAGTCATTTAATCATTACTTCTTTTGTCATTGAAATATAGTTAAAGTGTAATGCTGAATGTAATGACAAGCATTTATGGTAAACTAATATATTCCATAATATTTGTAACTATACATCTGTAATGATGAAGTTGCAATTTATTGCATTTAAAATATATTAACTTTAAATGTAATGTCGAATAACACACCACAGTTAAAATTACAATCAAGTATTTTACATGCACTTCAGTAGTCAACACATCAAAATAGGTGTACTTCTTTAAAGCATGATAAAATGTTATAAAAACATAATGTCTTTAAATGTACTCTGAATTAAATCTTTTAATTTGCCATTATTACAAAGTGCACTTGTTAAGAAACATAGTCATGAGAGTGTCTCTCTTTAAATACACCTAAGTTAAGCTAATATTATATTATCTGCAAGTACAGTTTTTAAAAATCCCCTTTTCGATTTGAAGTACACTACAAGTGCACATTCTGTACAATTAAACACAGTTCTTTTTCACTTCAGGTGGCTAGCATTGTTTATATATTTACTCAGCAAGTCTTACTTTGCTCTCATTAGGTCCTGGTCTTTGAGAGCAGATCCCTGCAAGTAGATGACCCTCTGAGCCCATAGCGGGATATGCAGTACCCTCCGCACCTGGACGTCCATCTCAGCGGGACATAAGATGACCACATAGTAGTCCTGGACATGATGAGCTCATGTTAGTGGAAAATGGGGTCAGACAGACACTGCAAGCAACTGAAACTCGGGTCATTCGCACATAAATAGCTTGGTGAAATTAAATTGATGTTCAGTTAATCCTAGTACAAGCACCTCAGCTTCCAGCGCTCCTGAAGAGGATTAACCAGTGCACAGCAGGCTGTCTGAGCTCAAATTAGCATGAATGTACATACATTTACATGTGAGAGTATACATACGCACACACATACCCACCTGCAGTCTGGGGTGCGCAAAGAACTCGTTGAGAAAGTCCATGAGTAGGTCTATCTTGAGACAGCTGACACACAACACCACGTGCTTCTCAGTCTGGGCACGATAGCGGCTGTAGTTCCCTCCGGACTTCTGTCGCTCCATCCACAAGAAAGCCAACTGCTCAAACTAGGGGAAATCCAAGTGAGCAAAGCTTCATTAAGACGGTTTTACAAAGAGGCATTAGACTACACATGTTTTGTCACATGCAGTCAGGTTATCAGAACCTGAGATAGATATCTGTGAAATTAAGTTCTGCAGCAAAATAAGAGATGGCCTGGACTACACAAGGCCTCTGAACGTTCCTGCAGTCTCTGACACCAAGACATTAGCAGCAGATCCTTTAAGTCCTGCAAGGTGGAGCCTCAATGGATTGCATTTGTTGGTCCAGCACAAGCCATAGATGCTCAATTGGATTGAGATCTGGGAAATTTGAAATGCCAAGTCAACAACTTGAACTCTTTGTCATGTTCCTCAAACCATTCCTGAACAGTTTTTGCAGAGTGGCAGGATACATTATCCTGCTGAAAGAGGCCACTGCCATCAGGCAACACTGTTTACCATGAAGAGGTGAATATGGTCTGCTATCATCTTTAGGTGGGTTGTACATGTCAAAATAACATCCACATGAATGCCAAGACTCAGTGTTTCCCAGAAGAACAATGTCCAGAGCAAAACACTGCCTGCATGATTCATCAGACCTGGCAACCTTCATCCACTGCTCTATAGTCCAGTTCTGACACTCACGTGCCCATTGTAGACGCTTTCGGTGGTGGACAGGGGTCATCATGGGCTATCTGACTGCTCTACACAGGCCATATGCAGCAAAATGTGTGTTGTGATACCTTTCTATCATGACAATCATTAAGTTTTTCAGCAATCTGAGCTGCAGTAGAGCTTCTGTGTTTCGACCAGATGGGCTAGCCTTTGCTCCCTACATGCATCAATGAGCCTTGGTTGTCCTTCCTTGCACCATTTTTGGTAGGTACTAACCACTGCATACCAGGACACCCCACAAGACTTACCGTTTTGATAATACATCTTGTCAGAGTCCCTCAGATCTTTCACTTGCTCATTTTTCTGCTTCCAGTACATGAAATTCAAGAACTGATAGTTCACTTGCTGTCTAATATATCCCCCTCCCCCTCTGACAGGTGCCATTGTCACAATATAATCCATATTACTGATTTCACCTGTCAGTGGTTTTAAAGGGATAGTTTACACAAAAATGAAAATTCTGTCATTAATTACTCACTCTCATGTTGTTCCAAATCCGCAAGAACTTTGTTCATCTTCAGAACACAAATTAAGATATTTTTGATGAAATCCGAGAGCTTTCTAACCCACTATAGACACCAACGCAACTACCACGTTCAAGGCCCAGAAAGGTAGTAAGGACATCATTAAAATAGTCCATGTGACATCAGTGGTTCAACCGTAATTTTATAAAGCTACGAGAATAGTTTTTGTGTGCAAAGAACACAAAAACAACAACTTTATTCAACATTTTCTTCTCTTCCGTGTAAGTCTTTGATGCGCGTTCACGAGAGTACCGCAACACATGCATGTGCATTCCTCGACTGAAAACAAAGCGCAGCGTATCCGGGTTCTACGTCAGAATGCCGACTCCTGAATTGTTGAATAAAATCATTATTTTTCGTTTTCTTTGCGCACATAAAATTAAGGTTGAACCAAGGCTGACCTTACTAACTTTTTGGGCCTTGAACTTGGTAGTTGCGTTGCTGTCTATGCAGGGTCAGAAAGCTCTCAGATTTCATCAAAAATATCTTAATTTGTGTTCCGAAGATGAATGAAGTTCTTACAGGTGTGGAACGACATGAGGGTGAGTAATTAATGACAGAATTTTCATTTTTGAGGGAGCTATCCCTCTGATGTTGTGGCTGATCAGTGTATGTTTATATATTACATTTACACACTACTTTTACTAGGGTATTTGTACTTTTACTCAAGTACTTGATTTGTGTACTTCATTCACCACTGGTGTGTAGATACTGGTGGTGATGTGGATCATGTTGGTTGTCTTGTGGATTGTGTGGGTGATATTGGCAGTGAGGATCTTTTATGTGTTTCTGTGCAAAAGCGCTCAGACGCATGTTTAATAGGGGGCATAAATTTTTGACAAAAGTGCTTTGCTCCCGGTATTGAGTACATAAACGGATTCACAGCTAAGATTCGAGGTGTTTTATTGCGAGTCATGGGTAATGCCTGCTATTCAGTGGCTTTCAGGCAAGGGGTGTTTGGAAATTGAGATTTGGCACTGTTTAATTGCAATAGAAAAGCTTCAGATAAAATTGCAATGTGTGCACAGGGAGCGATGGGATACGGCGGCTGATGTCAGTCTGTGTTGAGATGGCTCTCTGCGGGCCATGAGCCATACTGGAGATTTCCCCTGTCAGGCCAGAAACAAACACAGCCTTGGACGTAACGCTCGTGCACCAGCTGCGTGTGGGGGACAGCAGTAAATGTCAGTTGGTATTTGTGGATGAAAAGAGTAGGAGGGCCTCGCTGGAGCCACTGCCATTTCCTGTGTGACGGAAACATACCAGCCTCCCAAAGAGGAAGCTGGCAGGGAAGCCTTCACATCACACATGAAAGACAAGCTCACTCTCATCTCATTCTCTCCTCAGCCCCGCGGGAGGCTCGCGCTTGTGAGCGAGTGTGTGCGAGACTTGTTTGGGTGAGTGTGTGTCAGTAATACTAGGTATATGTTGAAGTGGGATGTGAAACGTGTACCATTAAAGCGCTGTGTACATGGAAGCGCATCTCAGCGTACGTCTGTGCACTTGTGTGTGTCAGACTGTGAAAATCACCAGCTATAACGTGGCTCGTGGGGCCTTATACACAAAAGTGATTCGACTCAGTGCCTTTGTCATCATAAACACATAATATTTGCATAAAATGTCTGACAGTTGAAATTGTGTGAAGTTGTGTGAAAGAACAAAGCAGAACTACTGTTGAGGAAACTGAGTGAAGTCAAGATAAAATACTTTCTTTCACTCACTAGGTTCTCTTTAAATGTTTCAGAGTAATTCACAAAATGTATCTAAATTATGCACAGTTTCAAAACTCTTCATGAGAACTTGCAGAAAGCTTGATGTGAATATCAAGTGGGACAGATTTATTGTATTAAGATGACTTAAGGTTTGTGTCACTAGTACACGAATTTACAGTTTGATGTGAATTACTGAATTTGGCAGTGTAAAATATATACAGTATAAATAATGTTTGCTCTATATAATAGTATATAATTTAATTAAATTGTTAAGTATAATCAAATTAGTCAACTAATTTATATATATATATATATATATATATATATATATATATATATATATATATATATTTATTTATTTTTTTTTTTTGAATACTTATTCCATTTCACATAAGTAATAGTGTTGTTTTTCCCAAATATCAGTATAAATCTGATAATGATTTTATACAACAGTTCAATAAAAAAAGTTAGTTAACAACTTAGATTTTTGAAAAAAATATTGTCAAATTACCTGTTTTTGCTCTATTTCATCAATGACAGTAGCTTCAAACAAAGCATAACCATCATAACTAAATGAATCTGTGTTTTTAATGAATCGGGTGAGTGAATGATTCAATGACCCATTCACAAAAACACTGCTTCAATCGCCGAATGACTCAAAGACTCATTAAGGCTTTTTGGCTGCCTACTATTTTAGTTTCATTTTTAAAATATCATTTCCATACTCAGAATTTTATATTTAAAACATTAATCTCATAAGATTATTTATGCAATTATAAATGCAGTGTAAATGCATTTATGCCACTCCTGGCATATTAATTATGCATAACTCTAGCTGAATTAAAGAGTAAATACAGTGCAATAATGGATTTTGTTGATGTTGATTTCATTTGATTAGTAACCGCCCTATAGTGTCTTATTATTCTAATTGAATTTATTGACTAAATGTAAGAATCTAACAAAAAGTTGATGCATTTATGCATTAATTAATTAATTAATTAATTATGCATTACCTTTGTCCCTATAAAGGTAAAAAATGCACCTGGAAATGTAAAAGTTAATTTCTATCACTGACAGTTGCATAAAAGGAAGAGAGAAAAAGTGACTGTCTGTACTCATTATTAAATGTTTACTTCAGTATTTCCCACTCAACCACAGTTGCTCCTAAGATCAGTTGCTCCCTTTGTCAACATTGGTTGGCTAAAAATATCCAAACGGGTAAACTGCTGTCTTCCATGGGCTGCAAGATGCCAAAATATTGCTATGATTATTACTGCCTGGCAGCCATCGCAGGCAATTGTTCACACAGAAAATGATAACTTAGGGAATTCAGCAATGCATTAAATGTGGATGTCACTCTCAAAACATCCACAACTGTGCACATGCTTACATATCTGTACATATGTACACTAATTCAGACAAAGAGGTGGCAGAGAGTGTGATATAGAACTAATCAAACAGTTTAATAAACAAGAAGTTAATAATCAGTAACTTTTACACACAATATTGCCAGATACTTTGTCTGCTTTTGTTCCAACAGTGAAAATAGCTCCAAACAAAGCCTAGCAGAAGCATTACACATCACCAAGCAAAACACAGTGGTGGTGTGCTGTTGTTCCTGAAGGAATCAGTTTTTTTCAATAAATTGTTTGAGTGAATAATTCAACGACTAACTCTTAAGTACAGTAGTGACTTGTTTCGTTCCCGAGTCAGTTGCATGAATTATTCAGTGACATATACAGTATGTGTATATATATGATGAAAAGTATGATTGTCTGAGTGTGTTTTATTTACCTGTATTGGCAGAACTATAAGAGCCACACAGATCATGATGACCACCAGCAGCTGAGAGGGCCAGATCTGAGGTGTAACATCACCAAATCCCACCGTAGAGAAGGTGACAACACAGAAATACAGAGAGTCAAAGAGCGTCAGGTTGTTCCCTGCTCGTTCCAAGTGCTGAATACCACAAATACTGGAAAAGAGAGAGAAAAGGTACTAAGAACAGCTCAAATATGAATTTAAAGGCATAGTTCACCCAGAAATGAAACGTCTGTCATTATTTACTCACCTTCATGTTGTTCCAAACCTGTATGATGTTATTTTAAAAGCTTTTTAGAGACTGACAGGTGTGAAAATAACTTTGACTTGTGTCCCATGGAAAATGGACATGGTCCATTTGGGAATGGACATGGTGGTGAGTAAATAATCTCTGAATAAACTATTTCTTGAAAGGTTTTTCAGGTGGACAGGTTTGCAGGGATTTGCATGTGTATGGAAAGCCAGGGGGTTTATATCATCACTGGATGGTTTGGAGCAAACTGTGATAAACACGAGCCAAAACACAATAACTGTGTGGTAAGCCACGCACAAAACAACATGATGCGAACCCTGTTTGTGTGTCTGTGTGTGGGTTATCTTTCAGTACAGCAAGTGTGTGTGTGTATTTGTTCAGTGTTGAAAGGCCAGTTGAGTCAACATGCAGCTGTCAGTGGTGAAAAGGTCATTCATTTTTCTCCCTTCTGTTTTACAAATGCACATTCAGCACCTCCCTGCTATTTACCTCACGGAACAAGAGAACACACATAAAAATGGTGTTTAATTAATCAGCACTTTAGAAACATCATCCTGTCAACTACTGACCAGTCACACAGACTGGCCGCACCACTGCATTACTGCACTGTACAATGCCAAAAGGCCTTGTTCTACACTTTACATCTACTTATAACGTTTCTTGCACCAAAACCACAATTTAGTTTTATGCAATCATTTTATGCTCTCTCACTGACCTATTGTAAATTGTCTGTTTTTGATACTGTACCTTTATAGTATCAAAAGTAAAAGTCAATATTTATTCACCCTCATGTCATTCCAAACCCATATGAAATTCTTTCTTCTGCAGAACACAAAAGACGACATTTTGAAGAAGTGTTTTTGTTCATACAATGAAAGTCAATGGGGATCAAAAAAAAGCCTTCTTTTATGTTCCACAACAAATAAAAAAAGAGAAAGTCATACAGGTTTGTGTCACGTTCGAGTCGAAGGAGAATCAACAAACAGTCTTTATTTCCAGGAAACAGGCAGGAACACACACGTAGGGAGAGTGAAGACATTCAATACCGGACGTTGGAAACTCAACTAAACACTCTATATATACTTAACATAATGAGGGGACTAAAGGGACACACCTGGAACTAAATTAACTGATAATCAAACTAAACGAGGACAGGAAACAGGAAAAACCAAATATGGGCATGGAGGGAACATGAGGGAGGAAAAACACAGGACGCAGGGACAAAAGTCTGACAATTACTCCCCCTCCCGAAAGGCGCGACCCGCGCCATAGAACATCCAACGGTGAGGGGGGGTGGGCGCTCTGGAGGCCTCAACGGGCAGAGTTCGGGGACGGAAGGCCTCCAGGGCGGCGCCCGTTCTGGGACCCACGGCGGGGCAGGGAACATGGGAGGCCATGGCGGAGCAGGAGACTCGGGAGCCCATGGCGGCCCTGCCTCCGAGGCCGCGGCCCCAGCCCCCCCCCTGGCCTCTACGGCCAGAGCCATACTACCTCCCCCCAAAAAAAAAAATACTTGGGGGAGCTTACGGGGCTTAACTGGAGGTCAGGAGCCCTCCCTGGGCTTAACGGGAGATCAGGAGCCCTCCCTGGGCTTAACGGGGGATCAGGAGCCCTCCCTGGGCTAAACTGGGAATCAACAGCTCTCCCTGGGCTTACCTGGGAATCAGGAGCCCTCACTGGGATGAACGGGGGATCAGAAGCCCTCCCTGGGCTTAACAGGGAACCAGAAGCCCTCTCTGGGCTGAACTGGGGATCAGGAGCCCTCCCTGGGCTGAACTGGTGATCAGGAGCCCTTCCTGGGCTGAACTGGGGATCAGGAGCCCTTCCTGGGCTGAACTGGGGATCAGGAGCCCTCCGTGGGCTTAACTTGGGAACAGGAGCCCTTCCTGGGCTTAACTCGGGAACAGGAGCCCCTCTTGGGCTTAACTCGGGAACAGGAGCCCTCCGTGGGCTAAACTCGGGAACTGGAGCCCTCCGTGGGCTAAACTGGGGATCTGCAGCTCTAACATGACACTGGTCTGGGGCTGGAGCCTGCACTGGACTCTGGTCAGGAGCTGGAGCCTGCATTGGACTCTGGTCAGGGGCTGGAGCCTGCACTGGACTCTGGTCAGGGGCTAGAGCTGATACTGGAGGGCGCTCTGGAGAAGCAGGCACAGCAGGACGCTTTCGAGGAGCTGGCAATGGAGGGCGCTCTGGAGGAGCAGGCACAGCAAGCTCAGGCCTGGCGGGAGCCGTGACCAGCGGGCTTGACTTCGGGCTTGCCACAGGAACAGCTGGAGGGCTTGCCACAGCGGCGCCTGGCGGGCTTGAGACAGTGACGGCCAGCGGGCTTGACTGGGGAACGACGGATGGACTGGATGGTGAAACGGCGGCGGACTGGACGGCGGGCTGGTTCTGGCTCGGGCCCGGACACGTCCACGGGGCGATGGTAGTTGGCCCCGAGCCAGAACAGATGATTAATGGCGTCGTCGTCCAGCGCCGTTGCCGTGACGAGCCTGTAGGATTCCCCAGCGTACTCGTAGAAGGGGAGATCTCTACGGGCTAGGACGAGGAGGCGAGCGGCAGTTTCCATGCCACGGGAGGAAAAACAGGGAAACAAAAAACTTTTCAAAAAACGGGAAAACAAAACACGGGGAGAGGGAGCGCTGCTCACTTTGTCTGTATGGTCCGGTATTCTGTCACATTCAGCCTACTGTGTATGAAACGGGGAGACGAAGGAGCGCAGAGTCGAAGGAGAATCAACAAACAGTCTTTATTTCCAGGGAACAGGCAGGAACACACGTAGGGAGAGTGAAGACATTCAATACCGGACATTGGAAACTCAACTAAACTCCCTGTATATACTCAACATAATGAGGGGACTAAAGGGACACACCTGGAACTAAATTAACTGATAATCAAACCAAATGAGCACAGGAAACAGGAAAAAAAACAAAAACAAATATGGGCATGGAGGGAACATGAGGGAGGAAAAACACAGGACACAGGGACAAAAGTCTGACCGTTTGATAGAACTTGAGACATTTAAGTACAAATTAAATATATAAAATATTCAAAAATATAAAATAATAATAATAACAACAACAATAATATGTATATATATATATATATATATATATATATATATATATATATATATATATATATATATATATATATATATATATATTATACACAGTTTGGGTCAGTGAGATTTTTTTTTTTTTTTTTTTTGAAAGAAATGAATATTGTAATACTATTTTCAGCAAGTAAATCTATTTCTGTGTCAAATAAATGCTATTCTGTTGAACTTTCAATTCAACAAAGAATCCTGTCAAAATGTATCATGGGCTTTACAACAATATGACAGAAATAAATCACATTTTAAAATTAACAAACTATTCACTATGGGTTTGGCCTCTATAAACTCCTAATTACTCCTTATTAATAGATAATAAGGCAGTTGTTAAGTTTAGGTATTGGGTAGGATTAGAGATGTAGAATATGGTCATGCAGAATATGTGCTTTATAAGTACTAATAAACAGCCAATATGTTAATAATAGGCATGCTAATAAGCAACTATTTAATAATGAGAATTGGTCCCTATACTAAAGTGTTACCTTAAATATCAATCCACAATATGAGGGAGGAATTTTCTTATTGTCAGAAATGAATGTTAGGCCCTGTTTTTGTTTTTCTCTCACCAGGTGAAGATGAGGCAGAGCAGGGTGCTGATGAGGATGAGCACCTGGTTGAACATGGCCGAGTGTGTTCTCTGAATCGCTCTGTGCAGGTCATTCTGAAAACAACATGAAGGAGGAGAGAAACAGATAGATAAAAGAAGGCAGAGATGAGAGACATTGAGACATTTAATAACACAGTGCCATTGTGCTTGTACTTATGATAAAAATCCAAAAACAATCATACAGAGCTCTGGCAAATTTAATAACCAGCAAGCTTTCAGCAGCAGAGGACAGATACAATCAGGAACATAAGGCATGAGAAGGAAGTGAGATAGAGATGGAGAGGAAAATAAGAGCTTTGTGATGAAAGTGGATACACACTGACACAATTGCTCTGGAAGAAAGGATAGAAGATAGGCTTCATTTCTTACAATCATGTTCTCAAGAGCATGTTTGGCCAGCCAGCAGTTCAGGAAAACAGGAATGAACAAGTTTCTGAGGGAGGGCAAAATCACCTGATTGGAAAGAAAAAACCTTAATTTCCTTCAATTCAAAGAGTTTTGTGGTACAGCTGTAACACACAATACAGCAATTCAGGAGAACTGCTGTGCCGTTGATGAATCTTCAGCATCATGGCAAAACTATACACATTTTAGTTATTTCTAAGCATATGTAAATTATGAAACATGACAGCTTTCTATTGTATTGTTCTCACTGAATGCAAGCAACAATAAACATACAGCACAACGTGCAGTTCACTAATGAATCGCTCAGCTGGTGCAGTTCTTTTTAATGACTCAGTAGAAGCAGTCAGACTATTCAAACAGGAGTTGTCAATCTGAATCATGAACTGAATCAGTCACAGAGCTCAATTTCTCACTGATTCAGCCTGGATTACGCACTCATAACCACAGGTTAAAACTGTTGAAATGAAAATGTTAAAAATGTTAATTTGTAATGCCAGTAAAATAGCTTTTTGTTAACAATTTGTAGAAAATATTATTATTATTATTATTATTATTATGTTAGTACACTTTATTTTAAGGTCCAATTCTTGCCATTAACAAAGCATTAACTACGACTTTTGCCTCTATGAACTCCTAATTTGCTACTTATTTATAGTTAGTAAGGTAGTTGTTAAGTTTAGGTATTGGGTAGGATTAAGAATGTAGAATATGGTCATGCAGAATATGTGCTTTGTAAGTACTAATAAACAGCCAATATGTTATTAATAGGCATGCTAATAAGCAAGTAGTTAATAGTGAGAATTGGAACTTATACTAAATTGGTACCATTATGTTTATTAAAATTTATTTAGTAAAAAGAATAACTATTAATAAGCAGCAAATTAGGAGTTTATTGAGGCAAATGTTGTAGTTAATAGTTAACAGTGAGAATTGGACTTTAAAATAAATTGTGGCCCTTTTTTTGTTTGTTTATTTAATTGTTAGACCCAGTTCTGGAGGTGGAATGGTCCATATGGTCCATGGAAATCCCACTGGCTTGTTGTACTCACAGTGATCACGAAAGGAACTGCGCTGATCATCTCCAGAACGAACGGAATGCGCAACACTTGCTCCCAAACGTTGCCCTGGAAACAAAGACACTCTTGTCAGGGTCAAGAAACACTATTGTCTGTGTGACCTTAGATTAAAGGATAAAATGCTGCTTTGACTGGGTTTGATCCACTGAAAAACAGCAAGGTTAAAGGTCACTCTCCTCGCCCCCCTCGGAAATATGTTTCATTTATCGGTTGCAGTTGAGCCCGTGGCTGAATTAAGGTGTTAAACGTCTGCCATATTTTACAAGCTGGATGTATGTTTCGGTCTTACCCATGTGGGCCCTGTGTGGGTGAAGAGGCCTAGATGGTTTGGCAAGAAATCAATGCAGAACAAAGAGCGCAAGAGATGTGTTGATGCAGGCTGTGCTCATCGCATGGGGATCAAATGAGATGTAGGAGACTCTAAGAGATCCCTTCACTATCGGCGTCTGCAGGACAAACATGCCTTGTGTTTTCTCTACCCACTTAGTCCCTTCAAAACAGCTCAACGCTAACGATTGATTGCCACCGGCCAACTCTTCCTCTATCAATCGCTCTCTATCACTGCTGGAAAAAACAGGTCAAAACAGCTTATGGTGGTGAAGCTTGTTTTTGTAGCTTGCTTGTTGCTCATCTAAGATGGTCTAAGACCAGCCTTAACCAGCTTGACAAAGATGATGAACCAGTCTGGACCAGCTAATGACCAGCTTTGAACAACTATGGAACAAGCTGCCATCAGAAGATGGTTTTAGATGGATAGTCCGGCAGGTTTCTACACCTTTTCTCCATCTTATTTCATTTGACCTTCTCAACTACACTTTGAGGACTGCAGATCTATTATATTCAGGGTGAATGAATAATCTAAAAAGTGGACAAGACACGATATTAAACATATCAGCTCTGCTCATGAATATTTATTACATGAAGTAACATAGTCTGAATTGATTTGCTGAAAGGCAAATGTTAGTAAATGAGTGCTATAATAGCATTCATGCTCACACATTGTTTCAATCTTTTGTATGTTGAGCTGTTTTTTTTTTTCTTTGGACTAAGCAATGTAAATATCACGATTATCTCATTATCGGTTTGGTATTACAACATGCAAGGTAAATATCATTCACAGAACAGAATGTTACTGTGTGTCATTTGTAATCAAGCTGCGATTTTGTTTACATATGCAGAAAAGTGTCAAGATATTATTTGATTGCGTGTATTTAGGATGTAAAATGCTAGTTATGAAATTAGCAACAATTTAATTAGCAATTTTATTATAAAAAGTTTAAAATCCTGTGAAAAAGTGTGCTTAGTTGTATTAAATGTGACCTTGTAGTAGTGTTGTCAAAAGTACTGACTGCGATACCAGTTGGTACTGAAATTGTAAAAAAATTCCCACTAACATTTGAGCGCTTATCTGTCATATCTGTTGAGCATGTGAACACAATGGCCAATCAGCGCTGTTTAAGAATCTGCTCAAATGTTAGCGGGAAATAGACATTTTTAAAATTTCAGTACAGACTGGTATCATGGTCGGTACTTTTGACAACACTACCTTGTAGTGTATTTCAAATCTTAAAAGTATACATTTTCATTAAAAAAAGAAAAAAACTGTACTTGCAGGTAATATAATATTAATGAAATAAAAGGCCACTTAAATGTACTTAGAGTGTTTCTTAACACTTTTGTCATGCTTTAAAGAAGTACGCTTATTTTGATGTGTTGACTAACATACTAAAGCACATGTAAAGTACAGTACTTTATTATAATTTATTTATAATAATTATAATTAAATAAATGCTTTAATTATATTCTGTAGCATGTTATTCAGTATTATATTTAAAGTAAATATATTTAACTGTATTAAATTGCAACTAATTACAAATATATTTAAATACATGACATTCAAGTTTCTAATAGAAATTACAGTAAAGTACATTTTAGGGTACCTGATCTCATGACGAGAATGTACCTCTGGGAACTCTTTCACAAGATGCGAAATACGTACCAATAAGTACATATCACTGCAGTTTCCAACAGAAATTAACACAAGGATGTAAAACAGCGAGCACTTGTAATCGTTTTCCTACACAATTATGATTACAGCTCCATATGTTTCGCTTTCCGGTCGTAACAAGCTTGCTCTGTAGCTCCTGCATGGAATTGGACTTAGAATGGGGAATCCTTGGGTATGAATCTTGTCAAAAATATGACTCACGATAAAAGAGCTGAAAGACGAAAGATCAAAAAACAAGCTAAAACGGCATGCTTGCAGTTGTGTTTTTACGTCACATTCGCTTTTGTTCATACTATTGGGTAGGTTTAGGTGTAGTGCAGATGGTATGTTATTTTAAATGCCATGGAGCACTAGAGTTATAGTGCCACTCAACGGACATTTCAAGTCAGAACTGCAGTGACACGAACCAAAACCAACGTCACATAAAATATGTACGTTCCATATGTACGTTCATCTGTTCCAGGGAAAAAAAAATGAACACTCTTTTAGCGCCACCCAGTTAACATTTCGCATCGAATATGTCACGAAACGTACATGGCGGTATGTATTTCGCATATTGTGAAAAAGTTCCCACAGGGAAGTTTTCATCATGAGATCAGATTGATTTTAGTTTACTATAAATGCTTGCTAGTACATTCATCAGTATACTTTAACCATATTTCAGAGACAACAAAAGTAATTATGAAATCACATATTAAAAAAACGTGCACTCTGAAATTCAGCCAATTCAACTTAATTTGAACTTAAACTTTAACAAGTGTCCAAATTAACATTACATTCAGTGTATACTTAAGTATATTCTTTTAAAGTAGACTATTTTATTTCCTTAATAACTAATCTTTGTTACAGTATGCTAAAGCGTAGGGATTTAATTTCCACTACTGTCATTTCCATGACAAAAGGAATGGATTTGGCGAAAAATGAATGGTTAGTGTCAGTTAGCGCCTGTTCGTAGAAGCTGTAACTAACAAAGCCTAGCTGTTTCTTCTTTGACATTCATTCAAAAGCAGACATGTTTTCTGACTAAATGAAAGTCAGGTAGAGCTCTTAAAAGTTAAAATGGGCTTGCAGCTAGCATTGTAATGAACGGAAATGCTATCAGATACAGACAGCTCTCTCCAGGTATTGCAGACCTCTTTGAAGCCAAGAGAGTCTCATAGTGTACTAGTGATAAAACCATGGGCACATGTGTTGTTTGACTCACCTTGTAGCTGAGGTACACCAGCAACATGGTCTCTGAAAAACTGATAAATGCAACAAGCACCTGGAGAGAGGCGAAAATAGACAAAAACAGAGACAAATAGGGACAGAGATGAGAGAGAAGCAGAGAGGTTGTGTAGGAAGAAACAGCAGGGGCAGTGTGTTTCACACTGAGAATAAATGGCCAAACCGAGGGCAACACAACAATGGCAAATGTGTCTGTGTCAGTCTTTCAAAATCAGGCGCTTTTATGTACCGTGGGTTGATTTTTTATTAAAGCTAACAGGTTTTTGTTATATGAAGGTCACAAAGAATTTCCTGGAAAACGTCTTGAAAATGTTTCATTTATTTTTGTTACTTTTATTTACAGATTTTATTTTTTAAACCCAATCATGATCCTTTTAAGTTTGTCTTGAAATCTAAAATGTGACCTCAGTTCAAGTGTGACCAACAATTATGAACAAAATTTTGAAAATAAATAAATAAATAACAGTAAAAACAGTAACAGTAATAACAATAAAAACAGACAGACAAACAAACAAACAAACACTTTACTGTAAGATTCCATTTGTTAACAACAGTTAACTGCATTGGCTAAAATAAAATGAAAATGAAAAGTATGTTTAAAGCATTTATTAATCATAGTCATGTTAGTTTCAACATTTAGTAATATATTAATAAAATCAAAAGTTGCATATGTTAACATTATTTAACGGAACTGAGCTAACATGAATGAACAATTAATAACGTTAACAAAGATTAACAATTGATGAATAATTAATAACAAATGTATTGCTCATTGCTCAAGTAATGTTAACTAATGCTGTTATTGTAAAGTGTAATCATAAAAATAATAAAGAAAATAATAATAGTGTACTTGGTTATCTAGGATATGACAAAGAGTTTGATATGAAGACATGATAATGAAACATGATGTGCAAAAAAATAAAAAATAAAAAATCAAGGTGCAAAAAAAAGAACAAAAAATCATCAAAAACATGATTTTTTAAATTTAATTGTGCGTATTTGGGAAACATAAAACGCTAGTTATAAAACTGGAATTACCAATCATTGCACATTTCATTTTAACAATGTCTAAATATATAATTTCCACCACTGTCATTTCCATGACAAAACTGAATTGTGATTTGGGGTGTTGGAAATGACATTTGTTCATGACGGATACACTTTTAAAAATAAAGGTTCCAAAACTAGGTTTTGCAGCGATGTCATACACAAACAATTTTAGGTTCCCCAAAGAACCTTTCAGTGAACAGTTCCTAAAATATGTTTTTTTTTTTCTTTAAAAAAAAAAAAAAAAAACAATTTTTTTTTTGTTGTTTAAATCTAAAGAACTTTTTTCCACTATAAAGAACCTTTTGTGGAATGGAAAGGTTCTCTGAATGTTAAAGGTTCTTCATGGAACAAGTGATGCCAGTGATAACAAAATTCTTCTGTGATGTATGTAAATCCATTGCTTTAATATTAAATAAAACAATCTGAAAAGTCTGAAAAGTGTTTCTAAAATACCTTTTTAAAATCCCAAAAGTGCCTGTAAAAGAAAAACCTGTGTATGTGAGTGTGTGTTAGTGAATGACAGAGAGGATTTATTTGTTCTGACCTGAAGAGCCCAGAGTGGCAGAGGCCTGTTCACCCAAATAATGAGGGACCTGATGACAGGAAGCCATTATTATGACAAAATGAGATAAAGAATGAAAAGAAAATTACAAATCAGAGACGCTCAGATCAAGAAGAGGGCTCATAATTGAACACTTTTTTTTCTTCACATGTCAAACAAATATACCAATTCCAGAATCCAATCCATTTACAACGGCAGAGCAATAAACAGTTTCAAACCAACATTTTTGTTACGAATAAAGAAATCAAAGCTGTGTGGTGTGTATTCTGCATTAAAGTAATGAGCACAGCGGCATCGTGTCAGACACACACCATTAAACGCTTACAGACTACCGCCAGAATTTTTGATGTTTAATAAATGGCGAAAACCGAACCGCCTTGTTAAACATGTCACGGAGACTCCTGGTGCAGTGTCCTGAAGTCAATAAATCAATTCTGCTGTTGGCATGAGACAAAACAGCCTAACTGTAAACAACACCATACATTTCCAGCAAAAAATCAATTGAATCATAGCCAGTTAGAACATGTTGGATTTTTAATATATTGCTTAATTATAAAGAACGGGATTCTAGACCAATCAGATTTAGTTGTGGGCAGGGCTACCCAGAGCATAATTAACTGCAAGTTATTTGCAAATTAAATAAAAATGTGTCATGGTTTAAGTTTTTTTTTTTTTTTTTTTTTTTTTTGTAATTCAACTTTTTTTATTGTTCAACAGTCAAAACTTCGTACATCATCACAGTATTCAATATTCCCCTTTCCAGTCAGTTACATGTTCAGCCACTAGTCACTATCAATGTAACAAAACAAAAGAAAAGCACATGGAAATCAAACAGTTATTAAGGAGTCCTGCTCATCACACCATATTTATATGCTGCCAGAAAGGATCCCATGTTTTTTTTTTTTAATTTTTCCCTCACTCTGCAATCTTCCCAACATGCACTCTTGATGCAATGCAATTTCATTGATGCAATTTCAATCATCCCATCAATCAAATATTTCAAATCAGAACACCGGACCCCACAAAGTAAGCGGCACTCCCTTTCCCCCATGTTTCTTTTCCGTTTTTGAAAAGTGTTTTTGTTTTTTCTGATTTTTTTCCTTCTCCCCGCGGCATGGCAACCGCCGCTTTCCCAAGCTTGCCGCCGTTCGCAGCTCACTCAAGTCCGCCGCTGTCTGCGGCTGGTCCCAGCCCACTGGTCAGACTTCAGTTTAGTTCGGCTGCCAAGCCCGCCGCCATCAGCGGCTCCCTCAAGTCCGTCGCCGCTCGCTCAAGCCCGCCGGCTGCAGCTGATCCCAGCCCACCGGCCACTCTTCTGTCAAGTTCGGCTGCCAAGCCCGCCGCCATCAGCGGCTCACTCAAGCTTGCCGGCTGCGGCTGGTTCCAGGCCGCCGGCCACTCTTCAGTCAAGTTCGGCTGCCAAGCCCGCTGCCGTCCGCGGTTCCCTCAAGCCCGCCAGCGGTTCCTATGGAAAGCCCGAAGTCTAGCCCGCTGGTCGCAGCTCCTCGAAAGCGCCTGCCAGAGCGCCCTCCAGTGCCCGCTCCTCGAAAGTGCCTGCCAGAGCGCCCTCCAGTGCCCGATCCTCAAAAACGCCTACCAGAGCGCTCCTCGAAAGCGCCTTCCAGAGCACCCTCCAGTGCCTGCTCCTCGAAAGCGCCTGCCAGAGCGCTCTCCAGTGCCCGCTCCTCGAAAGCACCTTCCAGAGCGTCCTCCAGTGCCTGCTCCTCGAAAGCACCTTCCAGAGCGCCCTCCAGTGCCCGCTCCTCGAAAGTTCGCTCCAGTGATGACTCAAGCCCCTGACCAGAGTCCAGTGAAGGCTCCAGCCCCTGAGCAGAGTCGAGAGATGGCTCTAGCCCCTGACCTAAGTCAAGTCATGTCCCCAGAAGTCTTGTCGTGTCCACAGGAACAACTCTTGTCAGCCTTGTTGAGTCTGGTCTTGTCCATTAAGGTTCCTGAGAAGTGGGCTGCTTCTCTTGCCATTCCCAAGCCGCTTACTTCTCCGGCTGCCGCAATGGAAGCGGTTCTTGAGTGCACGCCTGAAAAGGCCCCAGGGTTCACGTTCAGCCCAGGGAGGGCTGTGGGTCTCATGTCCGGCCCAATAGGGACCTCAGATTCTGAGCCTAGCCCAGAGAGGGCTCCTGTTCCAGTGGATGACCCACGAAAGACTCCAGTTCCTTTGTTAAGCTCAGAGAAGGCTCCTGTTCCCGAGGTAAGCCCAGGAAGGGCTCCTGTTTCTGAGTTAAGCCCGGGAAGGGCTTCTGTTCCCAAGGTAAGCCCAGTGAGGGCTCCTGATCCCCAATTCAGCCCAAGGAGGGCTCCAGACTCCCCGTTCTGCTCAGGGAGGGCTCCTGATCTCCCGTTAAGCCCAGGGAGGGCTCCTAACCTCCAGTTAAGCCCCGTAAGCGCCTCCAAGTATTTTTTTGTGGGGGGGGGCCACGGCCTCGGAGGTGGATCTGCCATGCCCTCCTGAGTCCCCTGATCCGCCATGGCCTCCTGAGTCCCCTGATCCGCCATGGCCTCCTGAGTCTCCAGACCCGCCATGGCCTCCCGCGCTTCCTGCTCCACCGTGGGTCCCGGAACGGGCGCCGCCCTGGAGGCCGTCTGTCCTGTCTCCGTGTCCTTGTTCCTGGAGGCCTCCAGAGTGCCCACCCCCCCTCCCCATTGGATGGTATATGGCACGAGGACGCACCTTCCGGAGGGGGGCGTAATGTCACGATTGTCTTGTGTCTTGTTTCCCTACCTCTTGTATGCCTTTATTTGGTTCTGTTCTTGTTCCTGTCGTTATTAGTTAATTCTCTTCCAGCTGTGTTTATTTAATTATCTCGTTTATGTTGTGTACTTATAGTGTGTTCTGCCCTGTGTTTCCTGTCCGGTATTAAATGTCATCCCACGTCCTACGTGTATGTCTTTCCTGCCTGTTATCTATACTTACCTGTTGGATGATTAAAGACTAGTTTTGGTGAATTCCTCGTCTCCCCGTTCCTGGCTTCCGTGTCTCCTCGTGTATCGTGACAGATACAACCAATCTTAATAAGGGTAAGTTCAATTTTTGCTATATTAGGTACAACTGATTTATCTCCAAGAAGGCATAATTGTGGTTCTACAGGTAAATTAAAGCCCAACCACTCTTCAAGTATTCTCAGAATTTTACGCCAAAATGGCTGAATTAAAGAGCATTCCCAAATCATATGTAAATAAGTGCTCTCTAGACCGGTTTAAAATTAGCAGGATCAGTTAAATCCCTATCCTTTTTAGGTATCAATGTTATCAATGCTTCCATAAAAGTACCAGGCAACACTTCAGCTTCAAACGCCTCTGTATTGACTTCTGTTAAAATTGGAGCCAATATGTCTACATACTTGTCGTAGTATTCTGATGGAAGCCCGTCTGCCCCTGGCGATTTACCAGGCTTCATAGAGGTTATTGCAGCTTTGACCTCTTCTTGTGTAATGAGAACATCTAGAGACTCTGATTGCAAGGCATCTAATTTAGGTAACTTTATATTAGAAAAAAATTGTTTCAATTTTCCTTCATCCGCACTGCCTGAAGATGCATATAATTTTTTATAGAACTTCTGAAAAACCTAATTTATTTCCTTTGTCAGTGACACCATAAGTATTCCCTTTCTTAATGGCCAGAATAATGTTAGCAGCGTTTTGTTGTTTTAATTGTCCGGAAAGGAGCTTGCCCGCTTTTTCACCTCCTTCGTAAAAACCTAGCCCGTAATCTAAATAATGCATACTCAGCTTTTTTATTGTGTATGTCATGTAACTGAAATTTGTATTTACATATCCTGATATAAATCATTAGAGTAATGTCTAGCCAACTCCTTCTCCATTGTACAAATATTTGCTTCCAAGTTCTTAACCAAGTCTCTTCCTTCCTTTTTCTTTCTTGCTGCTTGAGCAATAAATTTCCCTCTAATATATGCCTTTGAGGCCTCCCATACAGACGCCAACCTATCAGTGCTTCCAATATTCAGTTTAAAGAAAGAGGTCAGATCATCAGCCAACAATGTGCCAAAACATTCATCCTGTAATAATGCAGTATTTAAACACCACCTTCCCTTTCTACCAGCTTCTGTGTTTAGAGCTATATCCAATTCTACCATTGCATGGTCTGATAAAACTATTGCTCCAATTTTACAATCTACGACTTGATCAATAATAGAATTTGAAACCAAGAAAAAATCTATCTTAGAGTGAGATTTATGGCAATGAGAAAAAAAGTATACTCTCTTTCCGTTGGATTGACCAGGCGCCATATATCAGTCAATACAATATCCTCTGTTAACATATGAAGGGCAGCCCTGTCCCTTGGTATAGAAGGTCCTTGATATTTACTCTTATCCAAAACCCCATCCATAACCTGATTAAAGTCCCCTGCCAAAATTATTTGTCCTTCTTTGTCCCCAAGAATCTTGTTTATCTTATTAATAAAACCTGGATCTGCCTTATTGGGGCCTATACATTGCACAGTATCACTTTAACTCCATTAATTAGAGTTTCTATACATATAATCCTGCCAGCATTGTCTTTAGCTTCTGTTAGCATTACAAAATTAAGCCTCTTATTTATTAGGATCATTACCCATTTTGTTTGCTCGTAAATGATGAATAAAATACATGTCCCACCCAATCTCATTTGAATTTTAGTGCTTCGTTATCTGTTACATGACTTTCTTGAACAAAAGCAACATCTACTTGTTTATGTTTGAGATATGACAGGACCTTTTTTCTTTTAATTGGGCTTCCACATCCGTTAATATTCCATGTTATAAACCTGATGTGACTACCTATTTATAAAACAAATGAATCGCACATAATCGTGCACGTAATCAAATCCGTTAGGTGACTGCCCCCTACTGGGGAATGACATAGACTGTGATGTACATTTTTTCAAGTTAAACAAACAGCAGTTGAACATTTCAAACACAAAAACCTTCTGTAACACCCTATTGCTTAACAAAAAGTAACTAACCCCTACCCCGAGCTTAACAACAGAAAAAATAAGAAAAAGAAACAACAAAAAAAGAACGGTCATACCAAACAAATGAGGACCGTCTTTGTTCAAACACCCTGAGATTGCGGTCCGTGAAGTGCCGATTCAGCTATCCAGCCTTGTCTTTGGCTGTCAAAACTGTTCCGAGACAGCACAGGTATTCGACTCCTCCTCCCACCCAATGCACCTGATCCATAAACTCCACTCCGGCGATCTTGCAACAAACATTTGGTCCCGTTATTCTGGTGCCCCGCAATGTTCCTTAATGAACTGCTCTGCATCCGCACTCGATGTAAACACCCTATACTTCTCTTGCCATGAGAAATGGAGTGAGGCTGGATATGCCAGTGTATACAGTATTTGACAGTGACGTTTCTCAGCATCCTCCAGGACGCAGTGAATTCCCTTCGTCTTCTGGCCAACTCTCTTGACATGTCGGGGAAGAAGGAAATCTTCCATCCATCCCATTTGATCATTCCTTTTTCTCTGGCCACTTGTAGTACTTTCTCCCTGGCTGACGAACGCAGGAACTTAATCAAAACTATTGTTGGTGGTCGATCACCATCGGGCCTAGTAATGAGAGCGCAATGCGCCTTCTCAATCTCAAACTCTCGATCCGGATCAATTCCCAGTCCCTCCGATAGGATTTTATACACGCACTTGATCATTCCACCTGCCTCTAGCCCCTCTTTCAGACCGATCATCCTCACGTTGTTGCGAAGGCTCGTGTTTTCTAAATCCTCAATTCGATTCCACATAAATTCTAGGCGTTTATCGTGCCGTTCGCGTCACCGACGAGCTTCGAGGTGACGTCTTCCATGTTGGAGATGCAGCCCTCCGCTTCATCCAGCCTTTCTTGGATTGCGTTCACCGAATTTTTGAGATCGGTAACAACCTCTTTGATTGATGACACATCTGTTGCCACCCCTTGTAAGGTAGAGTTCATTTTACTTATTTGGGATAATAAGTTTTCCATATTTGAATCTTGATCTTTCCGCTGGGGTGACGGTGACTCGTGTGGCGGCGAAGTCTGTCTCGTTGCCATGCGGCTCATCGAAATCCTCTTAAAATACTTAGATGTGGAGGTCGACATCTGCTATCTAAGGCACCTTTTTATTCCACATATATTTAACCTCACCAGGGACTCTAGTTCTAATAAAAATGTGGAGTGAATATGCTCGAATAAGTTGAAAATATTGGTGGGCCTACGGAGCTACAAAACTATGCTGCCATCTTCCTTGGCGATCCCACGTGACTCATGGTTTAAATTTTTATTAAATCCAATTAGCTGTGTTTTTGACACACTAAAGTAACATTTAAGCGCATTTTAGTATGAAATATGGTTAAAGGGTACTACTGAATATACTGACAAACATTTATGGTAAAGTAAAATATACTTAAATGTAATTTCTATTGAAACTTGTATTTCATGCATTTAAATACATTGTAATTGTAATACACTAGTGCACTGTAATTGCTTGTTGCATTCATCAGTAATTACACATTTGTGATAAAGAAGTACATTAGTTCGTTTAAAATATTAATATTAAATAACACACTATAGTTAAAATTAAAATCAATGTGCTTTAGTATGTTAGTAAACATATCAAAATAAGTGTACTTCTTTAAAGCATGAAAAAAAACAATGATTTAAAATGTACTGCAAAGTAAAACTTATAATTTGACATTATAATTTGACCAAATGCACTTTAGAAAGTGGACAATCTTTGCGTACACTTGATTGGTCTTTTATTTCATAAATATTATATTATCTGCAAGTACAGCTTTTTTTTAAAAAATATTCTTTTAGTATTTGAAGTACACTACAAATTCACATTCAATACAATTTAAGTGCACTTCTTTTTCACAAGGTAACGCTTAATATGAAACATCAAAAGAAATGAGGTTCTTTTTACAAGTTTTTTTTACAAACCTGATAAACATCTTAAAAAGATGACATTCACAGACATTACAAATTATTGCACTGATTTTCTTCAGATCTTCTCTATTAAAATGGCTGTATGTCTTTGTTTCTGGCCCTCAGCCACATCTTCATTTCTCATGCCAGAGTCAAGAGCCTGGATACTTACCAGTCAAAATGGCTTCTGTTGTGGGCAGAGGCATTCTGTCTGAGACAGCCAGGACTGCAGGGGAAGCAAACACACACAGATCAGATAAGAGTTTTTATGCATGGACTAACCAAAGGCACTTCAATCTTCTCCAGATTGTTCCTCCAGATCTCACTTTCCCTTCGTCCACCCACACTCTCTCTCCGACACCACATGAACTCTTCTCTGAACTGAAAATAGATCCCATGGTTTTCACTTTTGACCATCCTTCTCCTTCCTTTCGTTCACTTGCATCTCTTTGGCGTGAGCTCCTCAATATGCTGTTCTTCTGCACTTTGGCAGAAAATACATTTGTACTTTTTTCATTTACACTCAGAAACGCAGCAGACTCTGACCCGTCTCTCTAGCTCTTTGTCTATACTTGTCGCCCTTCTTCACGCTTCTAGTGAGAGTTGGTGATTTCCAGTGACATGAGTGAAAATCACTGCTGGTGATGTGACAATTTCAATTGGTGAAGTTCAATTTTATGCTAATGAGAAGTGATGTTATGCAGTGATAATCAATGGAAGTGCAGAGAGCCATTCAACTGATAGAGCTGGATACTGCAGTCGAGCAGGAACTACTAGCAACAGCAAGAGTACAGTTAGTCAGTGACCTGAAGCAATTACACCTATGCATAAAGATTCGTTTAAACTGACAGTTAGCAATAAGTCACTAAAAACTGTCATATAACTGTGCTGCTGAAAGCTGTTTCCTCTTGACTGCTGTATCCAAATCTATTGGGGAATAGGGTCAATGTTCATAAACTTCAGCTCTGATCTAACTTTGCTAGATTGCAAACAAACAGTTATTGTTCCTCAAGAAACAAATTAACTTGCTAAGCTAATGACTTAAAACTCTACAAAAACGTCCAACACACAATTAGTGGGTGAAACAATCAATATTACATTAGATTATGCTATTTTTAATTGACTTAGCAACTGAAATGCTTAAGTGCTGTTTATAATGACTCATGCTGAGTCTGGTGTTAGCATGTTGCTAAGCTAACGATTTAAAATTTAATTGATTTAGCATTTTACATACTACTTTTCAGTACTTAAGTGATGTTTATAATTACATTTTCCTTGACCGCAATGCCATCTTAAATGGAAATTTTCACTGAATGTGTCGCAACGAGTTTTGAGGGGCCAGTTGCATAAATATAGACACTAAGTTAAGACTTTGTTTTAAAAACTAGTTTGACCAACTAGTTAGACAAGAGGTAACCAGTCTTACTTTTCAATTTAAATTATGGTATAATTTTGTACCATTTTGTAACTGAATTTAAAAAGTTATGACCAATCTAGGAGAAAAAAAATTACATGACTAACTTTTTAAGACTAGTCTAAACAGTTTATGCAACTGACCCCAATCTAGAAGAAAAAAAAAGTTAGATGATTAACATTTTAAGGCTAGTCTAAACAGTTTATGCAACTAGCCCCTGGAATTGGCCTTACAATGAGGGATACATGCAATGCTGTCTTTGAATTTAACTTTTCCTTTGCCATCTTGGATGACCATATTTTTACCTAACTTGTTACAATTGCTTGGTATGATCATATCTATTACTGCACTGTGAAATTTTGTGGGCAAAATCCAGTTATTTTAATAAGAAACTGTGCAATTAGGAGTTTTGCACAAGAGCAAAAGATTCCACTCGTGTTCAAGTTGGTCACACAAATTCACATTGTTTGCAAACCGAAAGCTGATTCGTTTAAAAGTGACTGTACAGTGTAAGCAGTGCTTCATGCATTGCTACGCTATTGCTTAGGGTTGCATGATGAATTGCATTTAAATCATGATCACGATTTCTGCTTTTCTTGATGTATTAAGCATAATCATCTGCAATACTTGCCTGCTGTTTATTTATCCTGATAATTGGTACATGCATTGGTAAAAAACGTCTCAGGTTACATATGTAACCATGGTTCCCTGAGTAGGGAACGAGACACTGCGTCCTCTAGGGGTCGCTATGGGGAACGCCGTCAGCGTTACCTATGTCTGAAGCATATATACAAAAACACTACATGTTGGCCGGCGACAGCCTATGATGTCACTACCGGCACGACCACAGTATAAAGGGGCGCCGGGAAAATACGTCATTAACTTCTTCGTCTGAAGCTTGCATCCGAAACATAGCACCGAGCCTAGAGGACGCAGTGTCTCGTTCCCTACTCAGGGAACCATGGTTACATATGTATCCTGAGACGTTCCCTTTCGAGGGAACTTCGAACTGCGTCCTCTAGGGGTCGCTATGGGGAACGGAATACCCACGCCACCATGCTGAGGTGAGTGCAAAGCCAGGCACAAAAGGCGAGCACTAAGTACCAACTCTACCCGGCTAAGGGAGTTGCCCCTGGGACGGGCTGACGGCTGTCAGTGACATTATCCCCTTCTGCCAAAAACCTGAGCTGCATACCCCAGAACTTACCTGTTAGGGGCCGGGCCTCCTCGACCCAGGGTAGAGCTCAAAGGCTTGGAATCAGATAGCTGAGATTCCTTTAAGGGGATACGACCAAGCGCCTAGGATAGTAACTAGGTCTTGGCCTGTCACCCAGGGGCTACTGCTTGCTCTGCATGAGCTCGCTGAAGGAACTGTCTCAACAGATCCTTGGTAGCAACACCCTGTTCAAGTCAGTATCACTGGGGGATACAAAGGTAGAGTGGGGCCCAAGGTGAAACCGGGGCCTGACCGACTCAAAGAAAGGGCACAAAGCCGCAGTGCGTAACCCATACCGTACAGGATTTTAGAAAGACCGCAAAACACTTGGTGTGCGATCTTACCACAACATGGCTTTCAGAAAGTGCACAGAGACTAGCGTGCGTACTTACCATAACATGGATTGTAAACACCATTCTAGGATTCTGGAGAGCATAGGGTCACAGAGCTCTGGGGGAGCGGAGAACCCAACTCTAAGCATGAGAGGGAACTCAGACGCTCAGAAGGGAGCGACATGCTCATAGGTGACCCTCTATGGTGAGGGGAGCAATGCTAGCTCGACCAACAAACATAGCTCTGGAGAGCGGAGAACTTAACTCTCAGCATGAGAGGGAAATCAGACGCTCAGAAAGGAGTGGCATGCTCATAGGTGACCCTCAATAGTGAGGGGAGCAACGCCAGCTCGACCAACAAGGAGAGCATATGGTCACAGAGCTCTGGAGAGCGGAGAACTTAACTCTCAGCATGAGAGGGAACTCAGACACTCAGAAGGGAGCGGCATGCTCATAGGTGACCCTCTATGGTGAGGGAAGCAATGCTAGCTCGACCAACAAACATAGCTCTGGAGAGCGGAGAACATAACTCTCAGCATGAGAGGGAACTCAGACGCTCAGAAGGGAGCGGCATGCTCATAGGTGACCCTCTATGGTGAGGGGAGCAATGCTAGCTCGACCAACAAACATAGCTCTGGAGAACGGAGGACTTAACTCAGCATGAGAGGGAACTCAGACGCTCAGAAGGGAGCAGTATGCTCATAGGTGACCCTCAATAATGAGAGGAGCAATGCTAGCTCTACCAACAAGGAGAGCAACCCAACAGGGAGGCATAGAGGTTGCTGAATGACAGAGCTCTGGAGAGCGGAGAACTTAACTCTCAGCATGAGAGGGAACTCAGACGCTCAGAAGGGAGTGGCATGCTCATAGGTGACCCTCTAAGATGAGGGGAGCAACGCCAGCTCGACCAACAAGGAGAGCATAGGGTCACAGAGCTCTGGGTAGCGGAGAACTCAACTCTCAGCATGAGAGGGAACTCAGACGCTCAGAAGGGAGCGGCATGCTCATAGGTGACCCTCTATGGTGTGGGGAGCAATGCTAGCTTGACCAACAAACATAGCTCTAGAGAGTGGAGATCTCAACTCTCAGCATGAGAGGGAACTCAGACACTCAGAAGGGAGCGGCATGCTCATAGGTGACCCTCTATGATGAGGGGAGCAACGCCAGCTCGACCAACAAGGAGAGCATAGGGTCACAGAGCTCTGGGGAGTGGAGAACTCAACTCTCAGCATGAGAGGGAACTCAGATGCTCAGAAGGGAGCCGCATGCTCATAGGTGACCCTCTATGGTGAGGGGAGCAAAGCTAGCTCGACCACTAGCCTAAAAATCCGGTAAGCCCTCCAGAGAAGCTGCCACAATAGTGGGCTATTTACTTACACCCTAGCAGGGGAGATAGCACACTCTAGGCAAGGGCTCAGGGAGACTGCTACTTAAAAACCCCAGAAAGGGGAGCAGTCTCTAAGCTAGCACATAGATATCCTCAGATAGCCATGTAACTTCCCAAAAAGAGGCGTCCCCTGCCAAGAAACTGAAGTAAAAAGACCCGCAGGTCCTGGAACTGCAGTGTTGCAAGGACACACAAATACCAGTGAACTGTAGAACTGGATCGTACTCACCCATCCATGGTTCCTGCGCATGAGATCAGTCCCGGAGGTGAAATCCGAAGAGTCGGGTCCGGACCATCAGTAAGGTAGTTTCTATGAAACATAAAACTTAACCAAAACATCATAAGTCCAGCATAGAGACTGGAATGTTTTTAAAACGCAGGTTTCTAGGTTCCCACCCAACCTCGGTCAGGTGGAATTAACGGTGGTTGCAGGGGAATTAGAGAGGGAAAGATGAGGGCAGATGACAGGCCCCCCGAGGGAAGGGAATAGATGTTCAAGTCTTACTCTGGTCTGGACGAGAGCGTTGAGAACGCCTCGTCTGGATCACCTCCCTCAGGTTTTGCCTAACTCTCTTTGACCCGCGCCTCCCTCTAGCCCTACTCGCAGGCGGGGGAGGGGCACGAGTCATGACACTAGCCTTCTGTGCCCATCTCTGATCCCCAGACGGAGATAGGCCAGGACCCCGTGTTGTTCGGTCTCAGACCTGGACCTTCCCTAAACTTCTCGACCACCATTTCAACGGAGGTACCGAAAAACTCGGAAGGCGAGACTGGAGCATCGAGAAGAAAGCCCTTTTCTTTCTTCCCAACATCTGCCAGATTCACCCACAGATGTCTCTCCGTTACCATCATGGCCGCCATAGACCTGCCCATAGCAGTGGCGGGCTCCTTAGTGGCACGGAGAGCCAAATCCGTGGTGCGGCGCAGCTCAGCTACTTCATCAGGTAACAAGCCCTGACCCTTATCCAGGACTTTCGGCAGATCAGCCTGGTATGCCTGAAGCACCGCCATCGTGTGCAACGAAGCGACAGCCTGACCTGCTGCTGCATATGCCCTGCCATTTAAGCGAGATGTTTCCTGAAGGGGCTTAGATGGCAAGGAGGGAGCCTTGAGAGAGGATGTCTCGCCCACAGAGAGATAACTAGCTAGTGTCTCTTCCACAGGGGGCATCCCCTCATAGCCGTTTTCACGCATCCCCTCAATGTTAGCATAACTGGTATGCTGAAACCTATGAATGCGAGAGGAAAACGGCTTTTTCCATTCCCTCTCAACCTCCGCATGGAGATCAGGAAAAAGTGGGAGGCTCACTCGAGCTGGGGGGCTATGGCCAGAAAGATAACGCTCATCTAGACGACCTCGCGGCGCCACCATCTTGGCACGCTTCCATGGCAAGTCAAGCCTCACCGTGGCACGTTCCATAAACTCCAACAACTCGTCATACGCAGGGGAGGAGGATTGAGAGGGCTCAGTCTCAACTTCTTCACCCTCAGACATCTCCTGCTCTTCCTGGGCATAACCCAGCAGAGCACTAGCCACCGGATCAGATGATGTCAGTGAGATCGCATCATCATCATCCCGCGGCTCGCCCTCACTCGCGGCCGACGAGCGCAAGAAGGAAAGCCCCCTCTCTAACTCACTAACTCATCAGCCAGATCCGTCTGCGAGCCCCACAAGCTCATTCTCCTCCATGCCTCAGCAGCAGTGGGTCTTGAACCGCGGGAAGCAGACGGCTGCCCCTCCTTCCTCGAAAAGAGAGACAGACGAGAGCGGAGCTTTCTCATAGAAAAAAGCTCACAGTGCATGCAGATTGCCCCCTCGAGGACATCGCGTGCGTGCTCCTCGCCCAAACAAAAGACGCAAAGATCGTGTGTGTCATCGGGTGTCAAATAATGAGGACACGGATGCACACATCTCTTAAACGCTGTGCTAGTGCTCGCCATAGTAACAGTAGAAAATTGTTCTTACCAGTAGAATGCACACTTCAAACAAAACAGTCACTGAAGACGAAGAAGAGAATGACATATTTTCCCGGCGCCCCTTTATACTGCGGTCGTGCCGGTAGTGACGTCATAGGCTGTCGCCGGCTAACATGTGGTGTTTTTGTATATATGCTTCAGACACGGGTCACGCTGATGGCGTTCCCCATAGCGACCCCTAGAGGACGCAGTTCGAAGTTCCCTCGAAAGGGAACTTAATGGTTGCAGTTACCGGATTTCAAGAGATTAAATCCCGCAATCAGAGCTTTTATCATAAATCGACACATTTTCTACCCAGTGGTTTACGGTTTACTTAATCTTCCCAACCTGGCAACCATGTGCATGTGCTCTCTTTACGTTATAGAAAAAGTGCAGAGGAGCTGAAAAAACTGGCAAACATGCAAGTCTAGTGATTTCTATTGAAATATTCTGTTGAAATATAAGTGTAATACAGCCAGTCTGTTTTCTTTCACACATTTGTGTTGTTTGCTGCGACTAAATCTGTGTGCAAACCATGTAAGCTGACGTTCTCTTGAGCTGTGCTTATGTGAAAGTGCAGTAACTCTATAATAAAAATTAAAATGAGAATAACCATGATTAATAATTGTAATTATATTTTTGTGCAAAATATCCATGATTAACCATTTAAAAAATTATCGTGCAGTGATATGGAGTTAATGTGATATGGAGGTCTGCACAATTTTTTCAGTCATTCTCCCACAAATTCTTTCCCATTCCTGCTAAAAATAAGATATTTCTTCATGCTCCTGGTCACAACTTTTACATTTTGTCCTACTCTCGACCACAAGATCCTGCTTTCCTGCTTTTTCCTCCCGCACCTGCACTCAGCAATTTAAAACTTCACTTGCATTGGGTTCTGAAGATACCAGATGATGGTGACGCACCTTTATAACGTGGCCAAGATGAGATATCTTACAAGAATGAATACCTTTATTGCCTACTGAAACAACTTTCAAGTCGCGTGAACAGAACAAAGCTTATATCCTCATTGCCATGTGGCTGTGTCTCACCAGTCTCTCTCCTCCCGCGGGTCGTCTAGCAGGACTCGTACGATGTAGAGCATGCAGCTCAGAACCTTCAGGAAGAAGTTGAAGAGTCGCACTCTCAAACCTGCACACAAGAGCGTGAGGCCATCACCAATCAGCATTACAAAGAGCTTCACAAACAACAGAAACACAGAGCCGAGTACTCACGGACAGGACATGACAGCTAGAGGACAGCACATCAAACGTGCAGAAACAAATACAAGACCAACCAATTACCCAGCACCAGCTCCACAGAGCCACTCACAGGGGTCAACAGCACTCCACGTGAAAGCAAAAAACAAACTACCACCTCACAGGACAAGAAAAGCCACAATTAGTGCCGCCTCTCGGACTGGGCGAGAACTCACTGGATCTTTGGTTTTTGATGAAGAACAGCTTCAGACGTTCCTTGAAAGTGTTTTCATTCACATAGAACTCTACCTGCACTCTAAAAGGAATGATGATGTTTGGTTGGAGATAAACAAGAGATGGAGAGGAAGGGGGAAGGACAGATAATGATGACATGTGTGAGAGAGGAGGCAAGAAAGTTAGACTTATTGCCATTGTGGTAATATAAAAAGCAATCAATTGAGAGCTAGAAAGCGCTGTTGCTATATTAAAGTCTAATAGGTTTAGAAGGAAATGATGTTGCTTTTTGTGTACAAGGCTGCTGTGGTTGACCTCGCTATCTGCGCTGACTTAAATCCAGAATTATAAATGACTTGCACAGCGAGGGGGAACATAACTGAAGGAGCCGTAACTCTGGTGCTGTTTCATTTCGCTCCACTGTCTGCAACAAACAGAGATCTGGAACTGGGCGAAGAGGAATATTCCAGCTCATGTTCAACCCGATGCCCACACAGCGTTTGCAGCGGCAAGATGCCAATCACTATAGGCAATCTTTTCGAAACACAAATGGAAATGTGTTTTCTTGCACTTACAAATGTTTACTAGATGGTTTAAAAGCAGAAATGGGAAGTGCATGTTTTTGGTAAGGCACTTAAATGGATTACTCAGTAAAAAGGTTTGTTGTTTGAGCTGTAGAAATGTCCAAATCAGTCTATTCAAAGCACTCTGAAGAGTGCAAGGTATTGTTGCACATGTACATATTTGGAACACCCTAGATGAATAAAATGCTGACCATTTATTTTGAATTAGACCTTAATAACTTTCCAATGAAACACCGATGATTTGAATCATCAATTTGGTTGAGATTGAAATTCCAGTTTTGTTTTATCATTAACTTAGGATGGAAATATAATGTGGAACCAACATCAGATTGTTATTAACATTTGTGCTGACATATTTGGTAGACACTTTTATCCAAAACGAATTGCAGTGAATTGAAAGTATACATTTGGGAATCGAACCCTTGACTCGAACATAATTGACACCTATACAAACAAATTAAATCTGACATTGTTTAAAAGTTGTTTCATTTCTGGGTTAACATCGAAATTCACATTTATAGCTGTAAAGATTTTTGTTGGAAAAATCTTTAATTCAAATTTATTTCTACTTTCATACTGAATATGAAACCTGCAAACAAAAATTAAATTGTGTAAACTATACTTCCAATCCCAGATAAGATTTTAAATAGGCCTAAAACACCTCATGCATTGAAATGAATTACCAAGATCTGTCAGCCAGTATGGCTATGGCACAGATGTGTTTCATAACTCATAATTGAGAGCATGGATGAAGTTCTCAGTTACAGTATATATTTAAGTTGTGATTAACCAGACGTAAAATAGATGCAAAGACACAACAGAGCTTTTTTTCTGTTGTGTTATTGACGTGGACTTGGTTCAATCAGTCGGTAGTTGAATGGATGGAGGCAGATCCGAATACAAGCTTGCAGTTGATTGTAAGAAAATGTTCATTCATTTAGACCAGGGAAGAATTTCCTCAACTGAGGTTTTTTCTCCATTACTTAGTTGTGGTTTAAAAGACACTTACTATTCAGTAGTATCATTAATTTGATGGCACTGAGATGAGAACAAAACTTGAACTGAACTGAGCTGGATAATCATACTATTTTTTTTTTCTGTAAAGTTTGTTTATAATTGACAATTATGTAACATCAACAGTGTTATTGAACTGAATTGAATCAACATTTAAACAGACAAAATAACTGGAGAAGTACGACATAAGTCACCAGAAGCTCCAGTTGTGATTTTTAGTACAAGCTCAAAACATGTCTTGATAAATTAAACATATGCATAGATAAATTGTTCACAATAAGATCGATAACATGCATTTAAAAAATAGATTAATTTCCATTTCATGCTAACTTTAAGTATCAAATTTGTAGGGATGAGTTGCAATATTGGATATAACTTTCCACAGACCAAGTTGGTAACCAATCATTCTAGTTTCAAATGCTAGTTTCAGTCTCAGTTGGCATTTCTGGCTGCAGTGTGGACCGGATCTTATGCCATCAGTCAAAGGTAACGTTGTAGAGATGAGCGATAAATGATATCATGTCAAGATCGCCATAAAAGTTATGTCGATAATGATAAACTGGACATTTTTACTCTTTATAGATTAATCTAACAGTCTATCACTGCAGAAATAAAGGAGACAGCAACCATTCAGTGCATGCTGCTAATAAGTCGGCATGTTGTACGTGTCTTTGTGTAAATGAATAGCACGGTTTTGTTTGATACACAAACACAAACTCAAACTCATGTGACACTCTCAGTGTTTTCAGCATCTGCTTCTCAATATAAGAAGACATGAACACATCAACTTTATCTCCAGACCTGCTCCGAGAGTCACTTCACCAGCTGTTTCATTTGAGAAAAAACTACTGTCAAATACACACTGAAACTGAAAGTAAAACTGAAAGACCTTTAAGACAACACGTCAAAATAAAAGTCTGGGTTAACTTGAAGAAATTATGACAGAAACATATTGTATTACTATTGTATACTAAAATATAATTCTCAAAGTAATATTATTATTATTATTTTTTTTTAAGGAATATCAAACAACCAAGATATTTTTCATTAATCTATACAGTTCTGTTCTGCAGCATCTTGCTTTAAAAATGTTTTGTTGTAAATTACTTTCATTTGATTACATTTTTTTAAAAAAAGATCAAAATGTTCAAGTTTTATTGATTCATTATACTAAACACCATTTTTACAGAATTAAAATGGAAAAAAAGAATTTAGGGCAAAATAAAATGGAAATGGCCCTAAATTAAAATGTATCTTCTATGGAGTTTAATTTACTCTCAAAATCTAATAAACATGTGGAAAGTATCTCCGTCCCCATTAACGCTAAATGATTTTCGCTATAAATATCGATATTGTATGATATGGAAAAAATATTGTGATAATATTTTTTCGGCCAGCCCTACATGTAATCTTTCAGTCTTATGGTTATACTTCAACAAAGAGTGATAGATGTATGCTGTTAAACTTCCTTTCAAAGTCCTGGTTCATTTATACACATTGAAAGACAAGTCGATATGATCGTCTGTGGTAATTGACATCACTCCACAGTAGCTGTCCACACACGTTAAGCTGTAAATAACAATTATGTTTGTTTAAAGGTCACTCTTGGGAGAATGTCACATATATTGAGTTTGTTGTTCTCCAGCACGTTTCCAGTCCCTTTTGCTCTGTTTTAATCACTTTTCCTCGGCTCCAACTACCCAGGGACTCATAAAGAAGCATTAGCTACAGACCAGGGTTGCGTTTCTCAAAAGCATCGTAAGCTTGAGTACATCGTAGACCCATTGAAACCAATGGAGCTACAATCAACTTAGGCTTATGATGCTTTTGGGAAATGCAGCCCAGATCAGTGCGAGCCGGACCACTCCAGTCTTTTAAAGACTTCCCCTCAGATCTCTGGAGCCACCCTCATTACCACAGAGCTCTGCGTAATTGGACGGAAACACGGAGAGACACATAATATCTGGTGAGTCATGTCATAACAATGGGAATAAAGGAGGAGAGGAGAGAACATGGGCCAAGCACATGTGTGATCTGTCTGTCTCTCGCACTCATATGTCAGGGAAAAGCGATAATGCCAATTCACAGTCCTTAAGGGGTCCCGGACCCCACGTGGTGGTCGACCCTAACGTATCCTCTCCTCACAGCCAGAACCCTGCCAGACCATGCTGGGTGTTGCTATGGTGACAGAGAGCACCTTCGGGATTCCTAACACACACATCCCGTTGTAATAATCAAGTTTTGTGGGCGTGGAGGACTTGATTCATTCCCAGCTCCTTGAGAATAATGGTCTTACCTACTTGAAGTGCAATGATTGCACCTCCGGTGAGAAATCCAGTATCACATCAACAAGTGTGTCAAAAAAAAAAAATAAATAAATAAATAATGTAAGCATGACCAATACCTAGAGAAAAAGATTACGGGATATACAATCTTGAAAATACTTGAAAATATTCAAATTGCACTATAATAAAATTTTAGCAATATTGTTTTGTGATTTTGACGTTTTTAGTAGTTTATTTTAAAATATATCTATAAAGATTTTTATACATTTTTATTAGTTTTTTTTTTTTTTTACGAGAAGTTAAACTAAATTAAAATGAGAAATGTTACCTTAGCAGCTATAAAAAAAAAATACAAAAAAAAAAATACAAATGAAAAAAGACTTTTTTTCTCAGTTAGCATCTATTTTGCGTCAAGTAATAATTTTTTTTGTTTGTTTTGTTTTGTTTTGTTTTGTTTTGTAATTTGGAACAAAAAATGTTTGGAACAAAAAGGTGATGATTCTCATACAATTTCATTACTGTAATAAAAGGCACTATACAGTAAACTTTCATGTCCTTTTCATATCCAGATATTGTGAAATCATAGTTTTGATTTAATCAAATAAATCAAAATAAATATAGTGAAATCATAGTTTTTTTGTTGTTGTTGTTGTTGTTTTTACTTACAGTAATGGATTTTATTTATTTATTTTACTTATTTATTTTGATAACAGTAATGAAATTGTTTTGGGGGGTAAATGGGCTTAATTGTTATGTAAACAAAAGTGAAAAAATTCAGTTTCTTATTACTTTGATTTCATGGTTATTAAAAAAGAAAAATCTGAGTCAAAGTTGGGTCTAATATTGGAAATAGGTCATACAACCTTCAGATGTTTCTTTCAATTAATATGGATTTCATGCAACCTCCAATATTGTCTTTGTAATATTTCCTGTGTCCAATGCCTATGTTTATTATTGTAGAACCATTTTTTGGCAGGTTTCAGGTTTTCTACACCTTCTTCCATGTACTGGTATATCTCAATGAGATCAATAGTGAAAACTGTTTTTCATGTCCTTTTTTCAGATACTTCTTTCTTTGGTGTACATATTCTGACCATTACAGCCCTAATGTATTCATTGCTAATTAGCTCTTAAGAGTAATTGGATCCGAGACCAGAGAAAGCACAGCAACCATGAATAAGCTTTTTAATGAACCAGTGATCCAGTGGCTAATATAAGGTGACAGACATTTCATTAAATATACATCAAATCATGTAGTGTTTATTGCCATTTCTCTAACAGACCATCCAGCAGGAAAAGCACCTTATATGGAAATAAGCCTAATGCTGAATGTTTGCCATTCTCATTTATTTATTTGTTCTTTTGTCATCATTTGGTTATCTTGTTATTTGTTCATTTAATCAATCCTTTGGAGAACTGGATTCCCTGAAACTAATTGTTCAACTTCCGAACAAGTGGCTAAACAATGGCAGATGCTGATGTCATATATCATAATCATATATTTTATTTATATTTTTATACATTATTAATGCTTCCATTCAAATTTATAAATTTTCAATTGTAGTATGCCTTAGAGTGTTGATGTATAATAGTAATTTCTCCATTCTGCAGTAATCCCAGTAATTTGTTTACAGATTTTTTTTTCTGATAAAGAACACAGAACACACACGCACGCACACACACACACACACACACACACACACACACACACACACACACAAACACACACACACACACACACACACACACACACACACACACACACACACACACACACATACACAAACACACACAAACACACAAATGCAGCAGTTTGATAAGCATGGATGATATGATGTCCACTGGGACTTTTCTCACAAAAACACTGAATCAAACATGAGAGTGAATATTTTTATTTTTTTTTTTTTTAATTAATAACAGCCAATTAAATATAGCACACTGGGACTTTACATTTGGTCTCTGTGTGCAAGAATCTCCTGGTCATATCCTGTTAACACAACCCTGATCCACTACTTCATCTCACATAGGCTTGTATCACAATTCTGTGTTCACAAATAGTAAAAAAATAAAGCATCATGCCAAGTAAAAGATGCAGTGTAAGACACTGACTTTATTGTAAGTTAAATGTATTAAAATTAAAACTGAGTTGGATATATCCTTGCAAAAAAGTGTACTTAATTGTACTTAATATGCACTTCTTGTGTACTTGAAGTTCTACACGTATATTAAAAAACTGTACTTAATAATATAATATTGATTAAATAAAAGACCATTTAAGTGTACTTAAAGAGAACACACTTTCATAACACTTAAGTACACTTTTACAAAGTACATTTGTAATAATATATAGTCAAAAGTTTTACTTATACGCACATTTGAAATAACTTCAAAGTACTTCATTTTAATAATGTTATTTGAAATTAATTTATGTTTTATATATTAAGTTAATATATTTTAAATGTAATAAATTGAAAATTTATCATTACAAAGGTAAAATCAAAGTTTAATAACATTACAGTATAGTTTAACAGGTAACACTTCAGTTTAGGGACCAATTCTCACTATTACTAGTTGCTTATTAGCTTGGAAATTACTAGCATATTGGCTGTTTATTAGTACTTATAAATCACATATTAATTCTTATTCTGCATGACTACATTTTAGATCTCTTAACCCTTATTCCCCATACCTAAACTTAACAACTACCTTACTAACTATTAATAAGCAGCAAATTAGGAGTTTATTGGGGCAAAAGTTATAGTTAATAATTAGTTAATAGTGAGAATTGGTCATAGTGAGAAAAAAAAAATACAATAGTATATACTATATTAGTAGTATATAATAGTATATAGTAATAATACATTTTCATTTAATTGCAACTAACATGCAGTTAAGTGTCCGAAAGCATTACATCCAGTTTAAAAGCATATGGTTTTAAACTATATTATTTCCGTAATAAGTGCTCTTTTTAAAAGAAAGTGTACTTCTCTTTCAAAAGGGACATGTGGATTGTGATGAAGGTCTATTGACTAAACATCACACAACATGTTCAGGTTGATAAAATGCACGTCACACATGCACACAAGGATCTAGCTGCTAGATTTGTGACAGAGGATGATAGCATTAAATGTTTTAAGGATATTCAAGAGTTTTACTTGCACTGAGGCAGTAAATTGCAAGTAAAGGAGACATCAACATATTTCTTAATGCCATATAGAAGTTTTTCTGCTTTTTGCCTTTTTATTAATGGACAGAACATTAAACAGTGACAGGCAGCAGTTGAGGAGAGAGAGGGAGAGGCTAAGGAAACACAACTCAACTCTTGGCTGATACATCATAAGCTAACGCTCGTCTGCTGGGCCGCAGCTGCAGTAGTAGATTCCTGTTTGAATGCACTCTGTTGCACGTCAGTCTATCATTGCAGCAGCATCGATTTCACATTTACCCACAGTTATATTTCATGTAAAACTGAACTGTAGTCCATCACGTCTAAGTAGGAAATAATTGGAAACAATATGTCCTTGAAAGTTGTTATACTGTAAAGTTATACTGTATAAGTTTTGCATATCTTAAAGCTTTAAGAGTGGTTCTCGTTGTTTCGAAATTCATCCAGAGACTGGAACATCATGCATGTCCTGCAATCACAAAATCATCCACCCACTTGCTTGAGTAGACAGATGATGAACCTTGATGACTGAATTTTTTTTGTTTCTTTGAATCATGTTATGCAACTATCATTAACACTAACTGTGTAAGAATCTCATCATCACTACAAGACTCACAATCTCTCCAAATTAACCTTGTCTTCATGTTCCTCAAAGATTTTGGTTACATCATTCTCATCTTCTTCTTAAAAAGTACACCATAAGAAGTAGTTGTAATTAATATTCCCACTGTCTAGATATAAAATCTTCCATATTCTGTCAAGCTTTTGCAGTATTTCACCATCCATCTACTCATTCATTCATGCTTACATATCTTTGTCAGTTCTCCAAAAAAAAAAAAAAAATGGAAATTTCCTTTGTGAAAGAGAAGTAGACTTTAGCATACTTTCAAAAAGATATAAAGAATATACATAAATAATATACTTTAAATTTAATAAATGAAATTAGTTCAACTTAAGAGTTTTTGACCCACTTAAGTAGAACTTAATGACATCTTTATATGTAAGTGCCAAATGCAGATGTTAGGCAGAATTTCCAAGTTGCTTTTTCTCTATGCATGAAAAGTGGATGGTAATTTTTATTTCACCAAGCTCCAAAGAGCACAAAATTTCTTGGTAGTGTAAATAATCACCCACTTTCCTTGTATGTAAAACAAAATATTGGCTATTCTGTTTAACATCTGCTTTTGTGTTTCAGGTAAGAATATAAAACGGGTTTGGAACGCCATGAGAATGAACTGTTTCTTTAAAGCCTCCCTGCAGTCTTGCTCAGTCTCACAGCAGGTTGGCATAATGCTCACCCAAGAGTCAATCATTCCCTGTGTCATTTTCATGTTATTTCATATGCTTTTTTTATATGGAAAACTCTTTTCCACTTGAGGGAGTAACAGCAGTGAGCAAGTAAAGTGTAAACATCACCACATGAAAGGAGCCGAGCACTGGGTTTGATAACACCGTTGACTAGTTAGCTAAAGGAAAGAGGGAAAAACATTAAAAACTCATAAAAGCCTTTCAGCTCTACAGAGAAGCAAACACACTATCCCATACAGCTCCCTTGGCGATAATGCTGGGAATACTGGCAATAGAGTTGCTTTCTCAAAAAGCCAATTACACAACAATAATGCCTAAAATGGCTTTTTTTTTTTTTTTTTTTTTACTATATTTAACTAGTAAATATACTGTAACCCTCTAATGAAGTGTGCACAGTTTCTCTGAAAATGAGAGGAGGGGGACTTCTTAATAATGCTGTAAAAACTAATTAGTTATTTTTGTTTGTCTATAACGCACTCCCAATCCCTTGCCACTTAAAGGAACATTTCACCCAGAAATTAAAATTCTGTCATTACATTATTTACGCTACATTCACGTTGTTCCAAATCTGTATGACTTACTTTTTCTGTGGAACACAAAAGGAGAAATTTAGCGCAATGTTCAAGCTGCTCTTTTTCATACAATCAAAACAAAATCTATCTATTTACTGTTTTACAAGAAGGGCAGAAAATGGTAAAGCACTTTTTTTTTTTTTCAGATGTCCAATTACAGTCAAAAACAACAGAGACTACGAAAAAGTACATAAAAACAAAGGTTGAACAAATCTCAGTTGATTCTTCAAGTAAATATTTTAGGTCAAAATGGTTCAGCTGGGAATCTCTGCCTTATTAAAAAAAAACATTGTCTATAGAATATTGTATAATATTGGTGTGGCTGATTTCTGTAATAAATGACAAGCTTGTCAAAAGTCTACAAAGATTTATGAAGTGACCTTAGCACTACCCAACACTTGATCAATTATATGACTGGGAGTCCATTCATGTCATTTGTTATATTATGGTAGTAGCACTCAATCCGATTAAAATGATGGATTTGTGTCTGTTTGTGCCTTAAGGGGGAGGAGTGAAACACAGACAAAGACCAAGAGCACATGTCTTAAACTGATCCATAAAATAACAAATATAGATATGCCTAGGAAGGACAATTTTACATTGCAGATACACGTATTTTGCTATCTATAAATAATCTGGCCTCCATACATCACTCAAGTGCTAATTAATTCATGAAAATTTAAATTCTATTGACAGCATGCATCCAAGACAGCTAATATTTCTATCCCGCTGGTTCTTTTTGTAATCATAAAGAACGCTTTGATTTCTAATTGAGTGTCAATTCCAGCCTCTAATTAACTAATTGTGGCGTGCCACACAGTGACTCCACAATGAACTCCAGCACAATACATGCTGATGAAGATCTGAAAGAAATATTTTCCCTGAGTGACAAGATACGGGAACACACACACTCCTGAAGGACATGCAGACAAAAGCAGCACTCTAATAATACAGGAAAAATGACATTCATAGAGGCACAGAAAGACGCTCTCTCAACCACGACGGAAAGCAAGAAATTGCATACCTCCTTGGCGCTGCATCTAAAGAAAGATTTGTGAGTAGCCTACTTCATCTAGCCAACAGGAGGTTGAAGCAGTCTGACCCTGACCTACTGTATACACAGTGATTTTTCAATGACTGTGGAGAGGGACATTTAGGAGGAAAAGCTATTTGAGCCTTTACAGCTCAAGATGATGTCGCAAGGAAACACATTTCCCGTATTCTGTTAAAGAATTTTGTCAGGTCCGTACCTGGGAATGAGCTTATATGATGGATATAAGAGAGGTTGTGAGAATAAAAAACAACAACAACATTAAAATAGCATCTGTCTGACAGTAGTTGTATATTAGTAACAGTGGTGTAGTGGTATCACTGGAGCAGAGAGCGTTCAGATGAGAAATGGAGTGTGCATCTGTAACAGCTGTACATGTGCGGGGCAAACATTAGCATGTCCACCAGTGACTACAGGGAAGAATAATACTTAATGTAGTGAACTTTAAAGTTTTTTTAATGAAATGTAAGGGAGAGCTCAGAGTGCAATAACCTTAGATTGCTACTGCAGCTATGTTTTCAGCAAACGGGGCTGAAATGATTAAAATGACTCCTATATATGCATTTCAGCTTACTGTTAGCCTCTGTCTAAATGGCACTCTTCATGCAGATTTCTTGTAACCTTTACCTACACGTCAGCACACATGACCATAGAGCAGGGCTCCTTTAAATCCTGCCCTTTTAGAGTTTAGCTTTAACCCTTAATAAAAATACTTGAATAAACTAATCAATGTCTATAAATTTACTAGAAAATTACAGGCAGGTGAGTCTGATCAGGGTTTGAGCTAAACTCTGTGGGCAGTGGGCCTCCAGGGCCAAATTTAAGGAACCCTGCCATAGAGTGTCCCATTGAAGTGCTTTAGTCAAGACTAGCTCCTTCCAAATCCGGGCCAAGACCTGAGCAGGTTGAGTCTGAGTCAAGACCAAGACCAGAATATGGTCGAGTCCAAGTCAAGACAGAGATCTGAAGAGGGACTGAATTATTCGGTGTAAATATGCTTTCCACTGGGGTGAATAAAGTCTGGTCTTGGGTCAGTGTTACTCAATCCTCTGCAGCTCACACGCAGTGTGCTCCCATCCAGAAGTGGATCATATGCGCAAGTTGGCATAGACCACAAAAAGTATCCACGGTACTGTAGTAGCCAAGACCGAATTTGGTTTAATGGCTCCAAAGTCCATAACAAGACCAAGACCATGAAAATCGACTCAAGATGGAATTGCAACCATGTCTGGTCTTGAGTACTACAACACTGCCCCCATTTACATTTAGGGTTCATAAGAGATACTCAAGAGAACCCCTATTAAATGGGACTCTTGTGGTACTCCATTGGTGATGTCATGAATTAGTTTGCCTCCAAAATCCACACGTGAACTTGCAAACACAATTTTGAATTTTTAAATGACAAATTGGGACACCGTACAGCAGGTTCCTCAAATCCGGCCTGGTGGGCCTACAGAGTTTTAGCTCCAGCCCTATCAATGATGATGAAAAATTAAAGCTAGCTAATCAGGTCTTCAGAGTTACTAAAAACTTACAGGTAGGCAAGTTTGATCAGAGTTTGAAAATCTGCAGGGCGCTTGTCCTCCAGGGCCATACAGTCACGTGGGCTTCGTGGGTATAAACAAGCAGAGACTACGAGACTAGTCCACATCAAGTGAGCCATTTGGGATGTCATCAAAGTGAGAAGCGCTGTGAGGGATGAGCATGCCATTTGCTGCTTTCACTCAGTCTTTTGTCTATGAGTGTCTCCAGAGTTTTTAAAATTGTATAAGAAGTGGCCATTCTGTGGAATGACTGATAGGAGCACTTGTCTTCGTCTCCAACTGTCGCCGCATGCGTTCCAGCCAACAAATAAAATGAAAGTCATCATTTACCCGCGATATGCAAGAACCTCTGACAGTAAGTAAATGTACTCAATAGCCATTTACTGTAGTTTTTTCCCTACTGATATGAGTAGACTTGATTAAAACACTCATCACCTTCTATCTCCCATGATCCTTTACTCATGTTTCCACTCATGCGCCAGAGCTGCTTTTACATCTCTCATCAGATGTCTTTATTAATGTAGCCTGCATCTTTGGGCTTACTATAATAAAAAATGACCCCAAGTGGAAGGTTAATATTGATGTTAAGGTCTAAAATGCCAGTGTAATTTAAAGAGACGTGCCCCTGCTCTAGCCCCTACTTTTAATGTCCATTAGCCCATTTAGAGTGCCATCTTCCATTGTGCTTCCCTAGAGCCGCAGTACTGCCCAGAGCTCTGTTGTTATTAGCAAGAGTCACTACTTGGCATCACCGGTCCCTCTGCCTGCTCTGTAGCCCTGTAAATTTCATACGGACATATATTTGGCATTTCATCAAATGAAAATAAATGTCAGTCTATTACATGGCCTGTCATGAACTGCCACTAAAAGCAATTTACAAATGGGAAATTGATGAAATATGATAAGCGCATTGTTCTTTAAAGCCAATGCAGTGTCTCTGAGGCTACAGAGGGCCTAATGAAATTCTGGCGGCATATTGCTCTAACGTGATTTGGGAGCATGGGAGATCCAATCATGACTGGAGTGTGTTGGAAAGATCCTTGCAGCAGAGATCCACGATGCTACACATGCACAGACAGGCATCATGGGAGAATCTGTTTCGCTTACGCCAAGGCTAGCGACTGAGCTTAGGAGGGTATTCCCTGACAGGTAATACCGTACAATGTTAGCACATGGGCCCTTTAGCCTCATTTTCAGAATCTTAATTTATCCTCAGAGGATCCACAAGAGTCATTTCCCCCTTGTAATATTAATTACACTTTGCCTTTTTTTTAAAATTAAGTCAGAGGCGGGGAGCTTAGTTTAATTTGGCAAGTCCACAGTCGTGATACTATCACTCTCAGACAAGCTAGAGGCTTCAAGGTTTATTACAGTCCAAGTTAATTAGACCGCACTCTAATTAACATTATATTAAAGGCGAAGTTCGACCAAAATATATACAGATTGGAAGGGCAGGATGTGATGAGGCTATATACATATTGTGTGATGGTGATGGTAATGTGTCCATTTATAGAGTAGTAGATGGAGTATTTCCATGTGGCTATTAGTGGACGTTATATTATTATAAGCGAAACTGAGGAAGAAACATGGAGGAATGTGAAAACAGAGAGTGGGATGTGACCCGAACAAGTCAAGATGAGGGTGAAGACGCTATTAAGGAGTGTTGGGTACGATCCAAACTCAACAAATCTAGTCATAGCATTGTTGGAGAAATTAACTAGCAAGTCACGATTGTTTCCTGAAACCATAGTAATTGTCACACACATGTCTTTTGAACCACGTTGGTTCAACAATATAGAACTGTAGTTAATGAAGTGGTAGAGTGATAAATTCTGCTAATTATGCAATTTAAGACATTTTAGTGCCGGATTATTGCTGCAAATATCAAACATGGCATCTGAGGACTAGTATTTTTTTGTTCTCTGTTGTTTTCCTTTATTTCCAGATGTCCCTTAGCAAACTCTGGGGTTCCCAAATGCAGTTTGGAGATGTTCGTTAGAACTACGGTTTCAGGAAACACCAAATTGTTGAATTATGTTGGTAACTATGGAACTTGCAACCAAAGTTGGCTAACAATGCTTTTGGGAAATGCACTCCAGATTTCTAACTCATCCAATCAGAATGTAAACTACCATTTTACAATGATAGTTTTATTGTTTTGAGTCTTTTTAATGTATATACAGTATATTAATCTCAAGCAAGGGTGATGTTGTATTCTTTGTAGTGGGCAATTATTTACTGTTGATGCTACTGGGAGAATGTGTAGTTCAGGGGTGTCCAATCCTGCTCCTGGAGGGCCAACGTCCTGCACAGTTTAGCTCCAACCAGCTCCAACACACTGGACTGGAAGTTTCTAGTGAGTTTGAGGAGCTTGATTAGCTGGTTCAGGTGTGTTTAATTAGGGTCCTCTGCAGGAACGAGTGTAACGTTCCATGTCAAGGAATTTGGCTACAGTTGTCGTATTCCTCTTGTTAAGCCACTCCTGAACCACAGACAACGTCAGAGGCGTCTTACCTGGGCTAAGGAGAAGAAAAACTGGACTGTTGCCCAGTGGTCCAAAGTCCTCTTTTCAGATGAGAGCAAGTTTTGTATTTCATTTGGAAACCAAGGTCCTAGAGTCTGGAGGAAGGGTGGAGAAGCTCATAGTCCAAGTTGCTTTAAGTCCAGTGTTAAGTTTCCACAGTCTGTGATGATTTGGGGTGCAATGTCATCTGCTGGTGTTGGTCCATTGTGTTTTTTGAAAACCAAAGTCACTGCACCCGTTTACCAAGAAATTTCGGAGCACTTCATGCTTCCTTCTGCTGACCAGCTTTTTAAAGATGCTGATTTCATTTTCCAGCAGGATTTGGCACCTGCCCACACTGCCAAAAGCACCAAAAGTTGGTTAAATGACCATGGTGTTGGTGTGCTTGACTGGCCAGCAAACTCACCAGACCTGAACCCCATAGAGAATCTATGGGGTATTGTCAAGAGGAAAATGAGAAACAAGAGACCAAAAAATGTAGATGAGTTGAAGGCCACTGTCAAAGAAACCTGGGCTTCCATACCACCTCAGCAGTGCCACAAACTGATCACCTCCATGCCACGCCGAATTGAGGCAGTAATTAAAGCAAAAGGAGCCCCTACCAAGTATTGAGTACATATACAGTAAATGAACATACTTTCCAGAAGGCCAACAATTCACTAAAAATGTTTTTTTGTTTTTAAAAATTTTATTGGTCTTACGAAGTATTCTAACTTGTTTAGATAGTGAATTGGTGGGTTTTTGTTAAATGTGAACCAAAATCATCACAATTAAAAGAACCAAAGACTTAAACTACTTCAGTCTGTGTGCACTGAATTTATTTAATACACGAGTTTCACATTTGAATTACTGAAATAAATGAACTTTTCCACGACATTCTAATTTGAGATGCACCTGTATATCTCCAAATCCCCAAACACGTGTCTATACTAACACTAACCAAAAATATTATATTTAATTTAAAGTGTTTTTTTATCACTGTTTGTAAACTACATTGACAAAATCATCAGAGATGTTGTTAGAGAAGTAGTTATTTGTGAAAATGCAATGTAAAACTTTTCTGAGAATGCAAAAGCTCTCAGAATAATTTTGCATATATATATATATATAAATATATATATATTATTATTTGTCAAAAATCTTGCAAAAACTGTAATATATACACAATATTTTTTTTCCCAAAGCTGTAAATACTGTTTTAGAAGAAAATATATATATATATTTTTTAAGTCTTTTTACTGAAAAATTTCACATTGACTTCAGTGAGTTGCTTGATGACTCTTTTTTCAGTGTATCACTACTGTGACACACACAAAGTATTCATACCGTGACATATGTTTTTGGTCATTTCACCAAATGATACAGGTCAATTTCAGTTTCACTTAAAGTGTTTTCATATTGTGTACACAACAAGTGACTTGTTGAACTAATCCAGAGATTTCCCGCCTGTGAGCTGTATAAGCTAGTTTATCAAGGTCGATGCTAGACAAGGAGCTTAAAGAGGAATAATGGGGCTGCAGGGGGAAGTCTGTGAATTGGGAGACACAGCGGCGAAGTCAATAAAAGATTTGGCCTGTAAGACTGAAGGCTGTTATTTGTATGATAATGGAGAGCTGAGTACCATCGCTGAGCTGCGGGCCGGTGCAGTCCCAGTCTACCGGTTTAGACGAACGGCGCCGCTAGTGAAGCACGTTCTGCAAAAAGGTGTGTGACTGAGCATGATGGATGGAGTGTGTGTTTGTGTGCAAGGCAACACATTCCTCTGAGGCCAGAGATGTTGATTTTATCATTTTATACGTGATTGGATGGTGTTTCTGGAAGGGCATGACTTTGGAGTAAATCAAAGATAAAGAGTGGCATTCATGTTCTCTCTCAATCTTAATGCCTGAAGCTTTATTTTAAGTCCAGTTCAAAGCAAAAGGCCAGACTGCTCCTTTCATGGTGAGAAGCGTAGCATCAACCCACACCAGATCTGAATTTCTACAGCTAGTCATGTAATATTTCTGAGTCATGGATTATTGTCAGAAACAGAAATGCTCTTGGTTTAATAGACTGGTGAGGCAGTTTAATTTGGGCCTCCCATTATGTACTCGACACTGTCTGATCAAGGCAAGGTGAATATATATATATATATATATATATATATATATATATATATATATATATATATATATATATATATATAAAGGACAGCTCACTAAAGAATATTATGTTTGGATTATTTTCTTACTGCCTAGAATGAGTAACTGCTGCTATATTTTTAGTAGTGTAATTCTGCTTTCAGTTTTCACAATGCACTGTAACTTTTTTTTTCTGTAACAAGGTGGCAGTTTTGTATGAATCCATAATATGCGCAACCTCTCTTGATTTTGTTAGTTTGGTGTTAGCATTTTGCACAGCATACGTAAATATTGAAGAAATTAATTATAGATGAAAGTATTTTTATCAATACTTTTCGCTATCGAATGAATTTAAATGTTTCTTGAGCAGCAAATCAGCATATCAGAATGATTTCTGAAGGATCATGTGACACTTAAAACTGAAGTAATGATGCTGAAAATACAGCTTTGTTATGACAGGAATAAATTACTTTAGTTAATTACTTTTTTAAATTACTGTAGTAGTATTTCACAATATTACTGTTTTTACTGCATTTTTGATCAAATAAATGCAACTTTAAGACCAACCTCACTTTCAGAAACCTGTGTCATAACAATGCTGTCTACATATTGAAATATTTTAAAGGTATATACTACATAAAATGGCACCTTGATGGTGTAAAATTAATTTTAAAGAATTTACAGTGTATCATTTAACATGTCATCAAACAATGGTCCCATACATGTCCACATATGTCTTTGCTAAGCTTTGAATATCCACTGACCCTAAAACCGCTCCCACTGGGGTGTGCAGTGTAACATTTAGCATCACGGTGAAGTTTTTTTTAGATGACATTTATTGAAGTTTATAGTTTGAATGCTTTTCACATTTTATATAATTTTCCATTTTCAGAAGCTGTCAAAGGCTACATTAATTTCCTGTGGGTGTATTAACGCTGACACTGAATGCTCCTCAACCAATGAGTAGTACCTCCCTACGTTTTTTCTTGTATATTTTTTTTAAGTTAAATGGGTTTTGAATGGTGTTTTCGCTTGATTGGTGCTATTTAGACCTCATGAAAAATAGATTAAAAAACAATAATACAGTAAATTAGATCTGTAGATACTAATTATGCTGGTTTTCCATAACAGCTACACTCTTAAAAGTAATGGTTCCAAAAGGGTTTTCTCAGCAATGCCATAGAAGAACCATTTTGGGTTCCCCACAGAATCTTTCATTGAACAGTTCCCAAAATAACCATTATAAAGACCCTTTTGAGCATGGAAATGTTCCATGGATGTTAAAAGGTTCTTCATGGAACCATTAAAACCTTCATTTTTAAGAGTGTGGAGGAGATGAGGCTGTCTGGAAGGCCAGAATCAGAGCTCTGGAAAATCATAAAAACTCAAATACTGCCATAAAGACAACAAATGTGCTTTTAGTTGAGTATTATGTTAATTACTGCTGGGAATCCATACAAGTCATTAAAGACACAGTCCTGTTTATCTTTTGAAATGAAATAATTGATTTAGTCTTTTTTTCAAACCAACGATTTAACTGACATGCTTTAGAGGAAATTGCCAATTCAACTTCTGGTACAACAACAGCTCAGATGACGCCTCTTAAGCCTCCGTTGTTGGGGGTGGAAGGTACATTTTTGGTAAGGTAAGGGGGCTGGCTATATGCGTTATATGTGAAGAGGCACTCAAGTAATCTGAACAAATGCACGCAGAGTTCAGGGAATGAGAACACAGCAGGGAAACAGTTCAAAACAAAAGTTCAAAACACAAGTGTGTTTAGCAAGAATCAAGAGGATAGAAGTGGCTGGCAGAGTGTTGTTGCATGTATATGCGTAGGCTTAGGTGTGTTTACGTGTGTGTGTGCAGTGTGCACTAGAGACTTGCGAGGGAGATTAATAGAAGTGAGAGGTGTGAGACATGTAGGACAAGCTTTGGCGGAGTTGGCCGCTGAATTAACCTGTCTGTCACTATTAATCGCCACTCTGCTTTCTCCCGCACTTCATTCCCCAGAACTTAATGCCTTCTGTTCGAACCTCGAATCAAGCCTTTCTGACACAATGTTTGTCAGGTATTTCCCTCAAATAGCTACTTGCTTTTCCCTAAAGTCTGTCTAAATACAGCCTGAAATTAGTGGCAATGCTCCATTTCCTTTGTCAGACAGCAAATGGGATGTGTTGTCACTCGCATTTAAGGTAATTATATGCTATAAGAAATCCATCCTGCAAAAGTTCTTCCAACAAATGTAAAAAAGTAGCTTGAACAAAGATTTTTTTTAGTCGGAGGAGTAAGTTTATTATTTTGTGTGAATTGAAAAAGAATGCTAAACATGTTTTTAACAAATAATTTTTATTGGCTTTACTTAGACACTCAAGTATTTCTTCAAATCTTGTCCAATGTTGTCAAAATGTCATAATTTCTCACCCTCAAGTTGTTCCAAACCTGTATGAGTTTCTTTCTTCTGTTGAACATAAAATAAAATATTTTGAACAATGTTGATAACCAAACAGCTGCTGGTAGCCATTGAATTCCATAGTATGGAAAAAATATGGAAGTCAATGGGGACCAGAAACTATTTGGTTACCAGCATTCTTCAAAATATGTTAATTCAAGTTACATCATCATTTACTCACCCTCATGATCAAAGTCATTAGAGTTGTTTGGAACCCCAGGATTCTTCAAAATATCTTCTCTAATGTCACACCAAAGACATATGTTCATAAAGTAACGACGTGAGGTGGGTAAATGATTAGAGATTTTACATTTTTGGGTGAACTATCACTTTAAATAAGTTTCTCAGCAACATTTTTTGCTCATCTTTCTAGGTTTCTGTCCTTTAGAAAGTATAAATCTGGTGAGCTAAAACATGTTTACGGTAGGTCAGTGCTGGAAATTTCATTTTCAAACAACTCAGTTAACATTTGTTCTTGACAGAGTAAAGCAATTCTGAGATTCTAAAATGAGCCTCAGCTCTGCAAAACATTTGTTTGCATGTGCTTTATTTGCTTCTTAAAAGAAGGACAGAAAAAGAAGAACTGCACAAAATAACCTTACAATCCACCACAGCACACCATTTTATGGATCACAGGAAATCCCTAAGTATTGCAGAAGACAACTGTGCATTGTCTATCTATCTAGCTATCCAGACAGTATTTGTTATTCATGTAAGGATGTGATAGTGACAGCACACAGTGGGGAACACAATGCCACGGGATCTCCAGGGAGAGGAATTACTGCCTCTGACACACACGCACACACGCTTTGTTTATACAAATGAGGACAAACCCCAAAAGCATATTTTGTCAGATTCTGCTCACTTTTGGGTACAAATAGGGTAGATAAGTAGGTACACACATACACACACACACACACACACACACACACTTCAAGTACTGCTGCCAAACTCCAATGGCTCTCCACTGGGCTTCGACAACAACCACTGGGGCCAAAAGTTGTCCAAATAAATAGTTTAACCAATGAATGAAAATTCATTATTTGCTCACCCTGATGTCATTCCAAACCAGTGTGCTGTTATTTTGGTCTATTAAAAAACCTAAAAGTATAATTCCTGAAAAATCTTCATGCAGCTCTTTTGATGTTTTCCATGCAAACAACAGTTCATAGAAAGAGAGCTTTCTGACCCTGCATAGACAGCAAAGGTACTACCACGGTCAAGGTACAGAAACATAGTAAGGACATTGTTAAAATAGTCCATGCGACATAAGTGGTTCAACCATAATTTTATGAAGCTACGAGAATATTGAGTCGTTGTACTCTCCATAATGGCAGAAGACGGTAACTCGCGGGAGAAGAATTGTTGAATAAAGTCATTATTTTTGTTTTTTTGCACACAAAAAGTATTCTAGTAGGTCAATTACGGTTGAACCACTGATGTCACATGGACCATTTTAATAATGTCCTTACTACGTTTCTGTGCCTTGACCGTGGTAGGACCCTTGCTGTCTATGCAGGTTCAGAAAGCTCTCGGATTTCATCAAAAATATCTTAATTTGTGTTCCGAAGATGAACAAAGGTCTTATGGGTTTGGAACGACATGAGTGAGTAATTAATGACAGAATTTTCATTTTTGGGTGAACTATTCCTTTAAATTCCCATCCCAACACAACAATCTCAATTGCCGAAGATAAATAAAATAAATAAAAAGAATTAATGATGATACACAAACATACAATGTACACAGATATACAAGTATTCATGTAACAATAACAGTAAAATGTAAATCAGGGAAGAAAGAGAGGAAAAGAAAAAAATCACAAAAAATAGAATAAAAAATTATTATTAATAATAATAATTAAATAAAGTTCAAAAAAATTGTGTGTGTGGGGGGGGGGGGGGGTACTTAAGTGCCTTCAAAGATGGAGGAATACATTTTTCGCAACATAGTTTAATAAAGGTCCCATATTTTATCAAAATTTATAGTTGATCCTCAGAAAATATTTATTTTTTCTGTTTTTAGAAATATCATTAGGTCACTAAGCCATAAAGAAGATTTATGGGGTTTAGACATAATTAAATAAGTTTAACATATATTTGGGAACATGTGCCGGGTTCACTTCTTCGGACTTGCATAATTTCTGACATTTTGTACAAATGTTAACAGCATCAGATATACAATTAAAAGCTTTTATAAATCTGTTGTCAAACACAGACACTCACTTGAGGGTTTAGATATAAATATTAGTATTCTAAGTTAACTTTGCCATTGTAGTGTAAAACAAGTGGTTGTTGTTGTTGCTATAATTGGACTCCTAGAAACAACATTGTAAATGTGATGAGGACACCATGTATTGTACTACTATGTATTGTGATACTAACACAACTAAAAACAGATACGAGTCCACTCTACAGTCCAGATAAAAAGTCAATCTAAACTATGTTCATTTTGAGCACTGAAACAGTTGGTTCTTGTAAAGAGAGCAACATGAACACCCTTAAAAGCAACTAATAAAATCAAATGTTACAGTTCTCACATGCCTCATTACCAGACCTCACTAATGTGAGGTTTGACATGTCTAACAACACCATATTTGTTTGAGAGCCAAAGCTAAAGAGTTTTAAAGAACAATTATGTAAATTGTGGTCTGTTTCTCACAAAAACTAACATGGATTCAGAAGACATACAGAAATACAATACACAAGTCATATGGACTACTCTTATCATGCTTTTTTATCTTGGGCATCATTGTTCTCATTATAAACAGTCATCAGATGGAAAAGAGCAGCATGCTGATTCTTCAGAAAGTCTCCTTTTATGATGCAAGAAAAAATAAGAGCATATGAATTTGGAGAATAATGACAGAATTTGGATTCCTTTAATGGCCATATTCTGTTTAACCTGGCATAAAGTGATTTGCCTACTTTAACCTTTCTGAGGTCTTCACACACACACACACACACACACACCTAGAATTGGATTGTAAGCTTTATTCAGTTGCAGTGTTCAGTGGGTTGTCTGTACAGGAAACAATCTTCTCTATCTTTATCAGCTGTACTACAAAACGCATCCACAGGGAAAGCGAAAAACGACGGCGTTCGCCACCCCCGCATGCTCTCTGATAGGCAAATAATATAATCAATCCCCAGTAGGTGAGAGTGATTAGATATGATTTCGGTAATGAGATCCCTTTGAAACTGTCAAATGGAGGCTGTTTCATACGAGGAATTATCACCTGAGGTAGTCGCACCATTTATGAAGACATGTCCCCTACTTTTAACCCCCTTATGAATGAGCGCTCACCAATTAGTGCATTTTAAACGCCCACTCAGGAAGACCAGAAGCGAGGGAGAAAACTCATTCTTATCTTTCTAAAGGACTAAAGTGTTTTGGTCCTCAGTCCTCACCTAGCAACGGAGTGTCAAGCATAAAATGCAGATTTTATTTTCCACTGTCTGGCTAAACGGCGTATTTAGCTCACGTGTACATTGAGGTGCTACGGCACTCACAAAATACCATGGTTTCACAGTCAACATCATTAAAGAAAGCACTGAATACTCTTTCAAATGATCAATTCCAAATGTTCAATCCGGTAGTTTTCTGCAAGAAATGCACATGGCATGAAAAACAGATAGGCAGTAATTCCATCTGAGGTGTAAAAACATCAACACATGAGATATTAGATATAACACAAGCATGCACAAACCCAAACACTTGTCACTTCATCTTTTGTTGTCTGTAAGATGGCTGTTGGAGTCAAAGAGATCAAAATGTGACCAGACTGCATAAAACAATTATGCAAAACAGAGACTGTCTTAAAACTTGGCGTGCTGCCTAGATAGACAGCATTTGTGGGCGTCACAAAGAGTTTTAAAACACAGCCAAAATGTACAATACTAAAGCTCACTCTCAAACTAACATTATTACTAGTACTATGGTAACAGTTTACTATTCACACAGACACCAATAAATGCTCATATAAATGTTTGTTAACACTTTACTTGTGGACTTTTATGTATAATGCATTATAATATTCACATATATGTTGTAATGCATATCTATTTTCATAAATAATTGTAATTGTAACTTAAAATGCATTATATTTGCACATTTGTTTTTATCTGAAATTGGTTGTTTATGTGTTTCAATGCATCACATTTTCTGTGTAACAGTGAATAGATGAATAAGTATGTGTATTGTATTATAAATGTAGTTACAATTATTAATGAGATCATACAATGCATTATAAGGTGCATAATTAATGTGTTAAAATATATATTGTATATGAAGTCTTCAAGTTGTGTGTTAACAAATGTTCATAACTTCATACTAATAAGCTAGCAATGCTCATCCTAACTAATGATATTAATAAAACAAATAACAGTACTAATAATAACATTCCAATGATAATACTATTGGTATTTACCAATACCAGTAGAGCATTAATGCATAGTCTACCAATGTCCATACTTACATGCACACTAATACTATTTTATACCAATTGGAATATTTACTGTATGTTAATACAAATACTAACAGCATATAATACCCACTCTTACTCAATCTAATGCTAATACTCTGGATTTTATTAATATTAATACTGTCTGTAAAAAGGCTGTTAAAGTCAAAGAGATCAAAGTGTGACCAGACTGCATAAAACAACTAAACAAGAAAGGATAAACACAGACTGTGTCTTAAAACCTAGTGTGCTGGCTAGCTAGACAGCATATGTGGGCATCACAAGATGCTTAATAAGTTTTAAGACAGCCAGAATCATAATAATGTTCACGATGATCCTAATACTAACCCTAATACTAGTACTATGGTAATAGTCTACTAATAATCCTAATAACACTAGTAGCTACTTATGCTCATCCTAATACTAAACACCAATGGCCACTAGTAACATACCAATACCATTACTAATTACTAATGTATACTATACTCTACTGTACTGTACTGTACTGTACTAATACTAACCCTAATACTAGTACTATGGTAATAGTCTACTAATAATCCTAATAACACTAGTAGCTACTTATGCTCATCCTAATACTAAACACCAATGGCCACTAGTAACATACCAATACCATTACTAATTACTAATGTATACTATACTCTACTGTACTGTACTGTACTAATACTAACCCTAATACTAGTACTATGGTAACAGTCTACTAATAATCCTAATAACACTAGTAGCTACTGATGCTCATCCTAATACTAAACACCAATGGCTACTAGTAATATACCAATACCATTACTAATTACTAATGTATACTATACTATACTATACTATACTAATACTAACCCTAATACTAGTACTATGGTAACAGTCTACTAATAATCCTAATAACACTAGTAGCTACTGATGCTCATCCTAATATTAAACACCAATGGCTACTAGTAATATACCAATACCATTACTAATTACTAATGTATACTATACTATACTATACTATACTAATACTAACCCTAATACTAGTACTATGGTAACAGTCTACTAATAATCCCAATAACACTAGTAGCTACTGATGCTCATCCTAATACTAAACACCAATAGCCACTAGTAATATACCAATAACATTACTAATTACTAATGTATACTATACTATACTATACTATACTAATACTAACCCTAATACTAGTACTATGGTAACAGTCTACTAATAATCCCAGTAACACTAGTAGCTACTGATGCTCATCCTAATACTAAACACCAATAGCCACTAGTAATATACCAATAACATTACTAATTACTAATGTATACTATACTGTACTGTACTATACTATACTATACTATACTGTACTATACTATACTATACTAATACTAATACTAATACTAATACTAATACTGACACTATACTGTCACTATACACACTAAAACTATTGCTATTTCTAATTTAAATTGGAATACTTAGTGTATGCTCATACTAATACTAATAATAGTACTGCTTTTGCTGTCTGTAAAAAGGCTATTGAAGTCAAAATGTGACCAGACTGCATTAAACAACTAAGGCAGGATAAACAGAGACTGTTTATAAACCTAGTATGCTGCCTAGCTAGACAGCATTTGTGGGATTTACAAGATGCTTAAAAAGTTTTAAGACAGCCAGAATCATAATAATGCTCACACTGATCCTAAAACTAATAATCCTAATAACACTAGAAGCTACTGATGCTCATCCTAATACTAAAAACCAATGGCTACTAGTAATATACCAATATCATTACTAATTACTAATGTATACTATACTGTACCATACTATACCAATACTGACACGGTACTGTCACTATACACACTAATACTGTTGCTATTTCTAATTTAAATTGGAATACTTAGTGTATGCTCATACTAATACTAATAATAGTACTGCTATTGAAGTGAAAATGTGACCAGACTGCATAAAACCATGCAAGGCAGGATAAACAGAGTTTATCTGTTTAAAAACCTAGTGTGCTGCCTAGCTAGACAGCATTTGTGGGCATCATAATGCTTAATAAGTTTTAAGACATAGCCAAGATGTACAATACATACTCATACTAATGCTCACTCTGATACTAACACTATTAATAGCTACTAATGCTCATTATAATACTAGTGATATTACTAAAACTAATACCAGTACTAACAGAATTCAAATTGTCTTAGGAATACCAGTAGCTGCTATTGATATATAACCAATACCAGTAAGTTACTAATACTCCTATACTAATATACTATGGCTATTTTTAATGCAAATTGGAATACTTACTGTATGCTCATACTAGGTATTATTATGCTAATACTATGGCTATTACTAATACTCACACTAATACTAATGCTACTGCTGATACTCATACTAATGTAATTCCCTGTGCAGTGCTCATATGCAGTTATTTAAGCGTGTGTCGTTGTTAGAGCACGCATGGAAACATAAGCTGAGGAGTTGAAGTTGCTCTACCTGTCGTCCGTTTGCCAGTCCCCGAGCAACAGGTCTCGAAACCGGTACCGCGGCGGCAGCGGCAGAACCTCCTTCTCCAGCTCCACCATAGTCACCAAAGCGCACAAATCAACGCGCGGTGGAAATTCAAGCGCCTTCGCCCTCGTCTATCCCTCCGCCGTGAAGTGTTGTCATCACTCAGGAACGGGAGACACAGATCCACTGAGCAACTGGTGCCTCCTCGAGCTCACCAACTGTCTGCTGTGCGCGCACTGACACAAGACACAGCACTTGCCTGGGCATCCTGCTCCATTGGCTGCTGACACAAGCGCTTTCACATAGGCTCTAACAATTGCCAGTTATTGCTGCAGTGCATTATTTCACCATTGTCCTGTATTGATTGAGGCATGTGCTATTTTGAGGGGTGGGCAAGTTCTTTTTTATAATTCATCTAGTACTTGCAACCAGCTTGCAGTCATTTCGTCTGCTGCATTGTTGGAAAATGCATGAGATGACGATAAGTCGACTACTGCGCTTTTTGCTTGATATGTCAGTCAAAAAGCACTAATGTAGGTGACGAGAAACCTCTTTTTTTTTCACTGCCAAAAATGATCTATTTCACAAGACATTGGCTTTACCAAATATGGTGCAGTGAATTACACACTCAAACTGGAGAATGTGATAGGTTTGCAGCGTGAAATGTGCAGAAAGTAAAGGATGACACCTGTTGCGGTGTTTGACATGCTTTATCCGCATACATATGCAGTTAGCATAATAATGTAATCATAATCAAAGAAGTGAAATTTCTATGCCGGAGTCAAATTAATTGTGTTGTCACATTTCAACCCTGGAACAGAGTCCAGGCCTCAGTGCAGCTCTGATGCTGTCAATAATGCAGGGAGATGTTGAGCGCTCTGCCCCCTAGCGGCTGCCTGCGGGAGAAGCACAATAAATCAATCGTGTTTAGCTCCTGAAAGGTTTATTATACCCTCATTCTCAGCCTTTACAGGTTTTGATGGGCTTTTTACAGGCACATCTGTTCAGTTGTGGCGTTAGAGATTCTCATCAAGGCTTTAATGCTGCAGAATGCTACTAAAAAACATAATAAAAGAATCTTCAGCTAAAGGCTAAGAGGTGATGTTATCAGATAATACCATGGTGCACATATACACTACCATTTTTTTTTTTTTTTTTTTTTTTGAAAGAAAGAAAATAATACTTATATTCAGTAAGGACACATAAAATTGATCAAAAATTGACAGTAAAGACATTTGTAATGTTACAAAAGCTTTATATTTTAATGCTGTTCTTTTGATCTGTCTAGTAGTCATTAAAAATGCTGATGAACATGTATCAAGGTTTCCAGAAAAAAAGTGAAAATGGTTTCAACATTGATAATAATAAAAAAATGCTTTGTGAGCAGCAAATCAGCATATTAGAATGATTTCTGAAGGATCATGTGACACTGAAGAGTAATAATGCTGAAAATTGAGCTTTACATCACAGGAATTTATTACATTTCAAAATACATTCAAATAGAAAACAGTTGATTTAAATTGTAATTATATTTCACGGTATTACTCTATTTTTGACCAAATAAATGCAGATTTGATGAGCCTAAGGCACTTTTTTTCAAAAACATTTAAATTTACTGACCCAAACATTTGAACAGTGAGTATGTTTATATTTTAACTTTAAAATCTATCATGGGTTAAAAGTTTTAAAATCACATGATTGTACCATGGTATTCATGGTTGAACAAATAAGACTAGATTGGTATAATGAATGACATACTGATATAATGAATGTTAATATTAACATTAACGCTACCACTTGGCATTATATTAAAACAAAGGTACAATAAAAATTATAAATCCTGAAAAAATTATGAAAACAACAAATATCCTATTCAAAATGAAGACAAAAAAAAAAATCTATATACTGAAAACCATGGCTTCAACATCGCCATATCACATTACTCTGATAATTTTGGTGAAAGAATGTAGCGATGTGCAATAAAAATACAATTTTATTTACAAAACAGGGATATTTCACATATTATATGTTAAAATGTTAGTATCTAAAAAAGAAACACCAAAAAATAAATCCATTAAAAAAACAGCAAGTTTTTTTCTTCTTAAAAATGCAATTCTCATCTTCTTCCTCATGTAGGATACTCAGCAGACGTCGATGTTCACTGATTGTAGTGCCTCTACAGCCCAGCTGGGGTACTGCTCACTGGACGAGAACATCCTCTTCATGAACGCTTTCACAAACTCAGGAAACCTCTGCTCTATGATGCTCTGACGCACTGACCGCATGAGGGTGAGCTGAGGAACGATACGGTGAGGACAGGAAGAGATGAAGTGACAACAACAATACTAAATACTGTATTCAAAACATATAGTTGATAATTACCTGGTAAGCGATGTTATGGATGGTAACGTGATGCATGGCTGCGGTGTCACTCTTGAACAGTGCGTGAAGGTAAGCCCGACTGTGTCTGTCATTGTTAAGACAGAAAAAAGAACCACAATCATCTTTAGGTTTAGAAATCGAGAGATTTAGTATGGGATAAGGTTAGTTTCTGGATCAAAATCCTCTGTTGGGTAAGTAAATGGCAAAATATTTATTTTTTGGGGGTGAAGCACAGCAGGCAGATGAACATCAGCATACTGAACCAACAATTTAGCCAGTTAACTCCAGAAAGATGTCTGTACCTCCTGCAGGTGGGACACTGGCAGTCAGGATCAATCGGTTGAAAGTCTTTAGCATATTGTTTCTGTTTGAGCTGCAGAGATCCCCAGGGAACTAAAGCCGAGCCAAATCTCTGAAATAAATCACACACAGCCTCATTAAAAATGGCAAAATACAAGATTACAATAAGCATCACTGGTTTTATCCAAATTTTAAGCACGGTTTCTATGAAAAACTGTTAAAACTCTTGTAGGTTTATCCTGACAGGCATAAGCAGGTCTAGATGATAGAGCTAATTTCAGCTTTGCATAACAGGAATAAATTACATTTTAAAATATATTCAAATAGAAAACCCTTAAATATTTCACAATATTACTGCTTTACTGTATTTTGATCAAAATAAATGCAGCCTGGGTGAGCATAAGACTTCTTTCAAAATCTTTGAATATTAGCTCTAACAGAAAGGGATGTCAACAGAAATTCATTACTTACTGCTGTTCGAGTCGGGAAAACACAATCAAACATATCACAGCCCAAGGCAACACAGACCACCAGGTCTAGCGCATAGCTAAAACACATTAAACAGACAATCAACAACCACTACTTACAAATACTGAAAAATGTTACTATATTTAATGAAAGCACAAGCAGGGTTTCAGAGGAAGTGGGTCTTACCCGACTCCCATGAGGTAGCGGGGCTTTTCTCTGGGGAGGTGGTCTGTGCTCAGAGTCACCATCTTCCAGAAATCATCCTTTTCCTCTCCTCCACTCAAGCCTCCAATGGCGAAGCCCGGCACATCACGCTTTGTCATTTCTGAGTGAAGAAACAGAACAGAAAGATTCTAGTGAGGTGTAGTGTAAATGTTTAATGCTTCAGTTTTCTGGTTGTCACTCATTAATGGATCATGTTTATTGTTAATGTGATTACATCTGTGAGGAGAACTGACTTCATACATCCACTAAAAATCAATGCGACACCAGCTGGTTAAAAGTCATTGCAAAAATGGTTCAGAAAATTTAAGTTTGTTCTGAGAAGCATCTTTTTTCCACTTAGTTTAAAAAATTCTCTCTAATGTAATGATATTCAGAAGTGTGACTTAAGTTCAAAAGTGTAAAAGTTGAGTAAAACAGTAATTTTGTAAAATATTACGCTTTAAGCTGTTGTCTATTTGCATATATTGTAATTTCTTCCTGTGATGACAAAGCTGAATTCTCAGCATTACTCCAGTCTTCAGTGTCACGTGATCCTTCAGAAATCATTCTAATATTCTGATTTGCCGCTCAAGAAACATTTATTATTATCAAATGTTGAACAGATTTGTGGCTTAATATTTTTTGATGATACAATTTTTCAGGATTCTTTGATGAATAAAAAGTTTAGAGGAGCAGTACTTATTTGAAATGGAAATGTTTTGTAACATTATAAATGTTTTTACTCTCACTTTCGATCAATTTAATGTGTTCTTGTTAAATAAAAGTATTAATTTCTTTAAAAAAAATTATCTTACTGACCCGCAACTTTTGAACAGTAGTGTATGTTAACTGAATTTTATAGGATTTTACACTGCTATTGCAATATTGCCACATCATAATAGATGCCCTTTTTTGATGTCCAGTGATCACATGCAGTCACACAGCGCTTACCATCTAAACAGGCCTTGCGCAGTTTGGCATCAAGGCCCCCTTGAATAATGGCGAACAGGTTCTGTCGATCTGGATTCTTATTTGCTGCGATGCAGCGGTCCAGCCAGCGCACAGAGCGGTGCATGGCCTCCTCCACCCGCGGCCCTTTCACCGTACTGCTGACCACGTCATCCAGCTGCATCATGATGTCTGAACCTGCACACATTGCCAAGAGTCAAAAAGATTTCAGTAAGCACTTGTTGAATATTCTGGTTAAGAGATGATGATCTGTAACATTATTCATACCCAGGCTGTTCTGTATGGCGATGGACTGCTCAGGAGTGAGCAGGATTTCCTTTCCATCATAAGGAGAACGGAATGCGACGCCCTCCTCCGTCACCTCCGACAGCTCCACTAGAGACACCATCTGAAACCCGCCACTGTCCTATTAAAAGAAACACGAGTGAAACAGAAAATGTGGATTTCAATGAGCAAGACAAAATTAATTCATAAAAGTAAACACAAGTGGTTTTCAACTAGTGGGCCTCAGCAAACTTGTAGAGGGACTGAAGGATGATTTATAAGTACTCAAAGAAATAAATTATTATTAATATATTAAAATTACCAAACTGTAATCTAAATTAAAATGATTAAAAAACACATCAACTCAAGATATAAACTGCAATCATCTCTCTTTTTCCTCCATAAATATTGTTTATATTGAAGAACATGCAGTCCTTGAAATTCCTGGACAAAATGAACGGTGCTGGGTAGATTACTTACAAATTATAGTCTGTTACTGATTACGGATTAGGTTATTAGAATTTTAGTTAGTAACCTAATCTATTAGATTACACACTTTAGGGAATGTATTCTGACTACTTTTACATTACTTTTGACATTACTTGTTTGAATAAGAATATTTTGAACAATAATAATATTTTGAACAGAATAATATATATATATATATATATATATATATATATATATTATTCTCTATTATGAACAACATGAACTGCATTAAACCTCAGGGTTTCACATACATATATGTATGTATATATATATATATATATATATATATATACACATACACACACAAAAATAAATGCTTTTAAAATAAAAACAATACTTGAACACTAAAAACGCAAACACTGTATTTCAGTGTGACCATTAACTGACATCAAAGAACAGTGAAAATGCAAATGAGTTAAATTATTGTAACGGTAAGCTAAAATCTCAAAGGGCTTCAAGTAAATATTTTAGGCCAAAATAATGTGTGAATAAAATGTAATCAAGGAAAATCGTAAAAGCGTAACATCTGATTATAAGCACTGTAAGGCATATTATAATCTAATTACAAGTACTTAATTTTTACTATTCAGCACTGAATTAAAATATCAATACTCTGTTTCTGTTCATTAAAATAAATAATAATAATAATAATAATAATAATAATAATAATAATAATAATAATAATAAAGTGTAAAAGAAATACTGGGGTCATCATGTCAAAAAATTGAGAACTGCTTTTTACTTTCCAGGAAGTAATTATTACTAGATAAGATTTTATTTATTTATTTATTTTTTTAATTTTATAGAAATCGCTGTGGCAAATTTTTTATTTTTAGTATTTTTATTTTTCAAATTTTTATTTTTTAGTAGTAGTAGTTGTAGTACTGTCGTAGTGTGCACATGTTTCCAGAGAAGACTTCAAATGGACTGATGTTTCATGCTGGCTTGATTATATTCACAATAAAAGGAGACTTATTTCCATAATTTTCACAGTCTGCTCTATCCATCAAACTAACACTCTGCAAAATCTACATTAGAATAATGTGAAAACAAATTATGGTATTCTCCATTTCACTCTTACTACTAGTTCTTCTTGTGTTTGGGAATAGTTTGAAAAGAATAATTACCGTTAAGAGATTTCTATTCCACTTCATAAATCCATGTAATCCATTAGCTTTCTCTATTAACTCATGACCCTGTTAGGACACAAACAATAAGACTTAAGCAAGTTTAAAACAAACAGTGCATTGATTGTGATGAACCACTAACACTTTCTTCTCACATACCGGCCTCATGCCCAGGTGATACGTGTTTCCCAGACATATCTGACAGTCCAGATCCTCCAGCTGGTCTACAGTGATGCCTTTCAGGGTACCCTGAGTGCCCACGGGCATGAAGACCGGGGTGTAGACAGCGCAGTGGGGCAGAGTAAGAGTGCAGGCTCTCGCCTTACTCACGGGACACTCCGCCACGACACGAAGAGTGAGAGGAGCAGCAGAGGATACAGCCTTTACTGATGCCATACTGCCTTCACACTCATGTGTGCTGCTGGGTATGGGCGCAGCCATTTTGAATAGTGATGTCCGATTCACTTGCGAATCGTTCATTTGAGTCGGATCTTTTTGATGAACAGGATGAACTAATACAAAAACCGCGCTGAACAATTCACGAATCGGTTCAAACCGTTTTTGAGTCTTTGAGTCATTGAACAATAAACCATCTCTTTCATAACCCTTACGAAAATTAACCATGATTTTACCACAAAAAAAAAAAAAAACTTTATTATAGTTAAACCACTGTAACCACAAATTAACCATGGTTTTGCTACACTAACCATAGTACCAGACATTTAGATTTCAAATTGTTAGTTGGCTAGTTTTATAAGCTGAATCGTGCAAGAAATGACAACAAACACGTTGTTAATAAAACTTAATGAATGAAATAAATTAAAAAAAAAAACGGTAAATGCGTTATAAACAGCATGTTCTTACACACTACTTTATTTTAAACGTTCTAGAACATAAGTCACGTCGAGATGTCAGGGACAAGAGTAATGAGGTGAAATAATTACTAGGGCTGGGAATCGATTCCAAAAAGAATCGATTCCGAGGCATTGGGAATTGAGAGTCGATTCGATCCCATCAAGGGGAATCGACTCCTCGTTCAGAGCCGTTTTCAGTTCAACAAAATCTATGGATCCAGCCTTCCGTTTGAGAAACGCTCGTTAATTCGCCTCTTGCTCGCTAATAGTGATTTTGATTCATTTGCACGAAAAGGTTCTTTCAGATATATCATTTTAATGAAGCAGTTCAAAAAATGATTCAGATGTTATTTTACTTTATGTTGTCAACAGTTTTGAGCGCTGCACGACAGAATAGTTAATGACGCGATCGAGATCTTGATCTTATTTCCATCTCAAATAATACGCTATTTTTTTAACCTTTCTATCAGCCATAATTCTGAAAGAAAACGTCGAGCGTATCTGATTGAGATGAACCACGAGCTCAGTGTTGTTGTTAATGTTCTGGTTATTTTATTTCAGTGTACAGTTTGTTAATTTTGTGCAAAGCATGCGGTTAAAGTAAACATCATCCAGCTGAACTTTGCACATGTCTTGTTCCATTCATGCAATAAACGCATGTCCACTGCTGAGCTGTGCACTATGACTAATTGCATCTAATTTCATGGTCAATGCAGACAAAATTACAATTTAAAATCGATCAGCTACAGAAATGCATCGTAATTTTTACAAATAAAGCTTCATATTATGAGAAGGCTACTTTCTACAACCTTATGTCCTGCAGTCGTGACGAAATTAGGTTCCTCCCATCTAAAAAAAAAAAAAAAAACAAGAATCGAAAAAGAATCGAAAACAACAGAGAGGAATCGAATCTCATCGATTCCAAAACCAGGAATCGGAATCGGACTCGATTCCAAAAAATTCGGAATCGAACAGCCCTAAAATTACTGAGTGGCTGTTTTGAACGAACTGTTTAAAAGAATCGATTCGCGGAAACGAGTCGGACTTCCCGTCACAAGTAATGACTCAAGAGTCTCTTGTTATGTCTGAAACCAGTTCAGCATTGTAAAATAGGTGTACTGTAGCATGATAGTGTGAATTCTTCTTAAATATCACATTCTTCTACTAGTCGATATACAGTATAGCAAACTGGAGAGCCCAAACAATGTGTCAATAATGAAAATATGAATCAAATTTTTAAAATAGAAATACAGTTTAATTTATTCATGGTGATCTTGCAGTAGTTATATAAACATACTCTATTAAAACCAGAATTATAATTTTTAATGTATATATTCCTACGTCGTCTGTATTTCCCAAGTCTTTTCATTGAAACTAAATTGACACCTGAGCCGTCCAATAGCACTCGTCGATCGTTTGATGCAGAAGCACAGATCGAGCCAATCAAAAGACAGAACACACCAGGAAGCGCTCTGTCGAGCCAATCAGATTTCACGACATCGGTTGACAGGAGGCGGGACTCGCGTCCCCGGTGGAGGTCGGATGTCGCCTGACCGGATGATAACGAGAAGTTTTGTTTTGTGAGTTTGCGAATGATTGATCCTCAGATCAGTGCACGGATCTTAATGAATGCGCCGTGATACGCGTCGTCTGCCCGTCAGCGAGTGTTTTATGAGTTCTTCGCCTCTGACAGACTGATCTGGAAGGGTTTGAAGAGTGGAAACTGAACACTTGAAAGTAACCCGAGCGCCTTGCTGCCGCGAGCCCGTTCCTGCGCGCTGAGAGACGGTCAGAAACCATGGGCAACCGGGGGATGGAGGATTTGATCCCCCTGATCAATAAACTCCAAGATGCTTTCAGTTCCATTGGCCAAAGTTGTAACTTGGATCTGCCGCAGATAGCCGTGGTTGGAGGACAGAGCGCCGGAAAAAGCTCGGTGCTGGAAAATTTCGTCGGCAGGTTGGTTACTATGCTACTCATTTCTCTTCGATCGCGTGCAGAAGCCCAGCTCGCTATATTTATGTTTATCTAACTTAATAAGAAGACAAACGTGTCATTAGTTACTTTCCAGCTGCGTTTTTATACTCGCTGCTCAGTCGATTCGCTCGGTCGGGTTGTCATTCACAAACCGGAGTTACGCAGTTGACGTAAGCGGCCGCTCGCAGTCATTCATTGAAGTGAGATGGGCGTAAGTGAGAGCGCAGCGCACAATGGGGAAGTTGACGGCACAGTGCACTACACACACAGACAGACACAGACAGACAGACAGATGAAGTTGTAATCGTGGTGTCCTTGGGAGTTGTATTGTGCCTTATAGAGGAACCAAAACCTCTAAGATATTCATTTGCTGTGTTTAAGCCCTTTAAGTCATTTCCTCGTTCAAACAGCGAACACTGACATTTCTCTGGACGTTGACGTCATGCTTTTTGTGTACATGTCCTTATAAAAAACTCTGCCTTGCTAGTGCATGTTGTAATAGCATTGTAGTTTAATGTGTAATGTGATTACTAAATACATGTATCGGGATATTTGCATAATCCTCAAACGGGCCTCATGGAACACAATGCCATGGTGTATGTTAAAAAAGTAGTTCCACGGTATTTGTTTATTTCTTTTTATTGATGATTATTTTCATGAGAATTAAGCACATTTGCCCCCAAGTTATTATTACTAAAACATCAGAATGTTTGCTTTTGAAAATATTTAAATTAGATTCTTGTAATAAACTTTTTTTTTTGTCTATTAAAATCAGAATAATTTTGAGGCAGTGTAATCACATATACATATTTTGTAATTTAAATAAAATATAAACATTAATTTTAAATGTGCAGTAATGAGAATTATTATTATTATTATTATTATTATTATTATCATCATCATTATTATTATTATTATTATTATTAATTCATGTAAAACATTGAAGCAGTCCTAAAATAGCCCAGATATATTATTACTGTAATGCATCATGGTAATTAAAGATTATTAAATTAGATTTTCATTATTGTAATACACTTCTATTTTTCTACTTAGCCATTTAAATAAAGTGTCAATATTAACATTTACAGTAATGAGATTATTCCGATAGAAAAAAATAAAATAGTGTATTACGATAATGTAAATATAAAATCCGTCAAAGTAAACATTACAATATTGCATCACAATCTCTCTCATGTATGTATATATATTCAGTTTAAATAAAAACATATTATTTCCACATTACAGTAATAAGAATACTGTAAAAATATTGAACTATAAAAAAAAACTGATTACAAAAAATTCTGCATATGACCGGTTTGCTCATAAATTGTCCACCTACATACTATGACGCTTTAGATTTATAAAAGGAATCCATACTATTATTTTTAATGTATATGAAATATCCTTTAGTAATATTTGCACATTTCAAATCACTCCTCAGTAATGTGTACAGGTACTTATCTTCTGAAAAGTAAGTTGAATGAATACAGGTGAGAGTGAATTCCCCCGTCTCATTCCACTTGACCTTGAGTTTTGTGTGCCGCAGGTTGCTGTAACCACCTGTTTTGCAGTATTCATAGGTCAGTGCCACACCTGTGTCACACAGCAGACTCCAGCACTGATAGGCCTCTCATGAAACCCTACTGAATCAGTCCTGTTCAGTCTCATCTGGGAGAGGAAGTCATACGTGGACAGAAGATGTTTGTTAATGTTCTGTCAATTTTCCTTTGGCATCAGATTAGTTTGTGACCTGTACCTTCCTGCATTCATTTCCTCCCCACAGTCTTGTTGACGCGGCTGCTCTGTCTCCGGTCCAGTTTGAATTAATTTTGTCTTGATGTTTAGCAGAGGAAGAAGCATGAATCAGATTGATTGGCTGAAATTTAGTTTTCATTTCCCATGGATGCGGATGTTCATCTCTGGAGAGCTTGTGAATGCATGTATCAATTTTCATCAGTGAAGCTGATTAGTCATTTTGAGATTATTTTGTTGTTCTGAAATCTACCAATAGCCTTGTTGATGGATTATAATTTTTTTTTTTTTTTTGTGAATTTTGGGTTAATTTCATTTTCAGAAATTGCAATAGTAAAAATGCAGTAATTAGTAAAAGCGCTGTCAAACCTATTTGGGTCCATTGTTTAGCTCTGAGTGCAGAACGCGTGATAAAAGCAGGTTTTGTCTGATATTCTTGCGAAATAAGTTACAGTATTGTTCTTTCTCAATGATATTATCATGCATTACCATCTCTAGAGGTTTTTTTCCTTGTGGCAAAGGATGCATAGCAACATTACCTTGACTTTCATAATCAGGTCGGGCAGGTTTGTCCATTATAGGAATAACAATCAGTGTTCGAACTGCTCTGACAGACAGTAGAAGTTAGACATAAACCTTATATTAAGTAAGCTAATCTATACAACAATACATTATTATTTATTTTTTACTCTGTTAAATATGTATTTTATATGTATTATTTTTAAGTGTGTAAAATATTGACATTTTATTGTGCATTTGTAGCTAATATTTCTGTGGTAATTTGTTCTCTTTCACATGGCATTGTAATGTGGTGTGGTTAAACCCACAACCCTACACTTTCACTGAGGGTGAAGTTCTGTAATAGTTGGCGATATTATTATCAATATTCCTCTCATTTCATAAGTTTCATAAGCCTGAGTCATCTCCTCCTCAGTGTTGTGTATTTCTGTAGAAACCTGTAGTGGCCAGAAATGTGTGGAATTACCTTTGGAATTTGGATTTTTTTTTAGTGGAATATGAAAATAAAATGAACTTGGACCACGTCACTTCCACAATGGACTAGTGCTGTCAAAATTAGCGTGTTAACGCTGGCAAGTAAATTTTCCAAGTAAATTTTTTAAAAATATGTAATGCAGTTAACGCAGGGGCGGGGCTAGGGTTGGCCACCCCACTCACAACTGCTGCTTCTGTCACTTTTTTTCATGATTAATATTGTGTTTATTTAGACGCAGAACGTCTTTACGACGATATCAAATGAGAGTTTTCAGACACGCACTCCACTTCACCTCATTATACTGTGCTTGTAACATGTTCTCTTTAATTTCACGCACAAATGCGCCGACGTGCTGTATATCATTTCATATTAAATCATAATTATATATAAAAGGTTGCGAGAAAACACAAGGCGTGTCAGATCCCTGTGAGGTTTAGCAGCGGCAGCTCTTAAAGAAATAGCAGCCAAAAAAAACCTGATAACCCAACTGCTGTGATATCTGTTCATCAAAAAACAAAAGACAAAAAGAGGAAATCAATAACTTTTGCAGCTTTAAGTATTCATCTATATTTAATTAAGAATTTAGTGTTTGATAACTTTATTCAATTTCTGTATATTTCCTACTTGCAGAAGGGCACAGGTAGCTAAATATGAAATTTATTATAATGGGTTTATGTGAAGATTGTTTTAAGTTAAATTAAAAGTTGTTATTTTTTGAAGTCTAATAAATGTTCAAATTGATAGCTCTTATTTATATTGTAATGTTGAATGGCTATAATCAACGGTCAATTTCATAGAGACATCAGTATTGGTATCAGTGAGCAGCCTTCAGTCATAAAAAAGATGCCACTAAGCAAATATTAAAAAATATTCTGTCTTTATGTTGTTTGTACATTAATTTGAATATTGCAGGTGAAATTGTTGCAATGTAAAAGTTAGGGCTGCACAATTAATCGAATTTCTAATCGCGATTACGATTATGGATGCCACGATTACATAATCGTTCAAAGCCACAATTACAAAAATAAATAAACAATTAAAAATACCCACTTGCATTATTCTGTGTGCTTAAGAGGTGTTTGCAGCGCGGGGTTTAACAAACTCAAACACACTGGATAAAAGACATTTTGTCTAACTGATAGTCGTTGTCACTCTGTTGCGCATGATAGATGTTAAACGCCAAATTTGTCAAAAACAGAACAAAATAGTGGTACTCGTTTGAACTGCGCACCACACGGACCTTTTATCCACTCGCCTCAAAAGAAAACAGCGCAGCGCAAGCTTTCTCACAGTGACCAGTCGCGATCACGCACTAAACAGCGCTGTGAAATCCAGTAAGAAGCACTCGAGTTCAGCGCAGAGTTCTCCAGTACAATTCACGTCTCTTTAATTTAAACTAGTTTAAAGCCAAATAAATCGGAGCTGTTATTCTCATCAACACTGATGCAGAAAGCTGCAGAAACAGTGCAACAACGATCCAGTTTGAAGACGTTTCAATCCACAAATCACCCACATTTACCATAGTTTTACTGTAGTAACACTAACGTTAACAGTGGTACGGTGGCAGAAAAGTAGGATATTCACATTGAGTATTATTATATTATTAATATACTAAATATGTTAAAGGAGTAATGGAATATAATTACATTATTTAGTTAATTATTCTATCAGTTGATGTGGATTTGTAATTGACTGAATGTCTTTAGGCTACTGTTCTTCAATGCAAACACCATAGAAACCATATAGTTAGGCTACTTTTTTTTCTTTTCTTTTTTTTTTACCATGGTAATGAGGTGCTGTACTTTTGGTTATGTATAAAAGATGAGGCTGTTACAGTTTTCACAATGGTACTGTCAAATGTACATCTGCATCCCAACTCAAGCTCCTGCTACTCTGAACTCAAGCTCCTGTTCTAATGCGCATTTCTAAGAGACAAAACTTGTAATATTATTATTACATGTTCAGTGCTACCAAATCAGGTGCTGGTGCCACTGCTCTCGAATGTTAGTCTGGAGCCCTGATAATATAAATTGTACTGTAAAATGTTACTGTAATTTGAAATTTTGTCTGTTTAATTGTAAATGAAATTATAGCTTTAGTAAACCATTTTTTTTTTTTTTTTTTTAGTTTTAGTATAACATTATTATACCATGCATAATTTTACTTTTTTTTGTTGTTTTGTTTAAAGAAGAAACCAAACCAATGTATAGTTGACATTTGAGGCTCAATGCTATAGAAAAGTAATAAAAGTTCAGGAAGAGTGTTTTCAGCCTTTTTTTATATATATGGCATGCAGCTTCAAACAATGGCATAAAGCTGTTCAAAATAATCGTTATTAATAATCACAATTACAATCTCAAGGGAATAATCAACAATTATGATTTTTGTCATAATCGTGCAGCCCTAGTAAAAGTGTATTTAACTGTAAAGTGTATCTAACTTTAATGTTAGGTGAGATTAATCACGATTAATTTTAGAAAAAAAAAAGTGTGATTAATTAGTTAATTTTTTTTTAATCGATTGACAGCACTCCTGTGGACCCTTTTCACAGACTTTAATGCATTTCCACAGTTCCTAATATTGTTTTTTTTTTTTTTTTTTTTTTTTGTATGTATTGATAGTATTTTTTATAGTATATTTTGAAAACTTTTATATTCACTTATAACACCATTCATTGTGTTTTATTACCTTGGAATTAAATTACAGAAAATGGGTGATGGAGTGACAGCAGATTTGACAACTTTCTCTCTTCTGACCAACATAATCAATCGCTCAATATTTTTTTTTTCCACTTTTGTAAAGTCATAGAAACACTATCGTGGATTGTTTTATTTTGCCATTGGAGAAATTGGAATGCAGAAATGATATAAGTTGTAGTTTCTGTTGACCGCTTGAAATTTCTGCTTCTGGAATTGTAAAAAGGGTCCATGGATGATAAAAAAAAACTGCACCACCAAAGCTCTACAAACAGAAAAACAAAAAACAATAGGCTAATACATTTTTTTTAAACCAAATAAGAAACACTCTGTCTTTGAATTGTCTGACAGGTTGACTGACATGTCTTTGGAGGACGAGTTTTGAACTAAATGAATGAAGTCACTTATAGCATTTTTAAAAATGCTTGTTGAGCTTTAATCTGGTGAAGCCAACATGACTTAGTGTAATCATTGTTACACAGTAGTTTCTTGCTGTATCTAAGTCCATCACAAATCTATGGCAGTCATGTGGCTTTAACAGTCTCTCTGTTGTGCTTTTATGATAGCAATGAGTTAAAGGGCTTTATGTATTGTGTAGATGAATCATTGTTTGATATGTGCGTGTCACACCCATAAGCTTGTGTAGGATACATGTCCTGAAAGACTTTCCATTCATATCCGCCGTCCTTAATATACAGGTTCATATGGCCATGGAGAATCTTGAAATATCAGGGAATTTTAAAAAAGTTATGAAATTTGTTTAAAGTTTGGTTTTATATTATATTATTGTGCTCTAAAATATTTAATTAGCTAAATTTACTTTCTTGTTTTTTGTTTGTTTGTTTTTTTTTTTTGTAAATTATAAATAGTTTAAATTATAATATTAATTCGAACCCCTTTTTTCAACATTTTAGTCAGGACATTATTTGACCCTTTTTTTTTTGTTTTCCTTTTGGGACATCCAAGGGAGTAAGGGAGTTTTATGATTTTTCAATCACCTAATAGGGGTTTTAGATGAATTTTGTTTTCGTAAGCATACATGTAGATTTGCACAAATAACATGTTTGTGTGTGTGTGACTGCGGTGGTTGTGATGGAGGGCAGGGCCGGGCCGTGCTCCAGGGAGGCCAAATGGAGTCACCGCTAGCGTTCACCTGACACCTGTCTGCTCATTAGGAATTTTTGGAAGCTCTTGTTTCTATTCACAGACTTTGTCAAGTGTTCCAGTATTCATCTATTTCATCTAAAAGCCTATTGTGACTCAAATGATGTTTGCATTGCACTCGTGGGTATGTGCTAGCGCTGCTGTGAGAGTTTAGTAAACTTAATTAGTCATTGTTTATGAGTCTTTAGTTGTAAGACTATAAGGCTCAGAGGAATAGTTTCCTGGAATGGGCTGTGTCTCACAGGTGGTGCTATTTGAATTCACTCGCTCCAGTTTATTGAGTTTACTCAAAGCGTGGGCTGTTTCATGGATTTAACTGAGTTTACCTGCAGTAGAAGCACTGCCTGAATTCTGAAAAAGAGTTTTTTTTGGTTTTCAAACCATGTTTCTGAAGTTATCATACTGTGACTCAGCACTCGCCTTCTCATGACTCAACAATAAGGATTGCAGTTACAGTTTCTAGTAAAAATTTCCAGTGACTCACAAGAAGTAATGACATATTTATTATACAGTTATTTAATGGTTAGCCTATATATTGTACGGTTCAAAGGTTTCAGAAGTTTCTTATGTTCCACAAGGCTACATTTATTTAATCAAAAGTGCAGTAAAATCAGAAATTTTGTTAAATTTTATTGCAGTTTAAAAGAACTGTTTTCTATTTTAATATAATATAAAATGTAATTTATTCCTGTGATGTAAAACTGAATTTTCAGCATCCTTACTCCAGTTTTCAGTCACATGATCCTTCAGAAATCACTCTGATTTGCTGCTCAAATAACATTTCTTCTTATTATTAATGTAATAAATGCATAGAATCTTTAAATACATTTTTTTTTATGATTTTCAACCTATTCTAAGTGATGTCTCAAAGATGATCACAAATAATTCTCTCAATTTCAACACAGCTCATATCAATCAGCTAGATTACTTGACCTTTACCAGTTTTGAATATCAGATTTTTTTGTACTTTATTTAATTACGTATTTAATTATAAGTACTTTTTAAAACAATAATTACAAATTTAAAAAAAAAATCAAAACAATTCTATAAGTTAAGAGTTAACTGTAAGACAGCAACAGGTCAAATAGTCTGCATTCACAACAGTTCCCAGATCCGTTGTGTGTATCAGATTAGGGATGCACAATATTAGATTTTTGTTGATATCTGATATGCCGATATTTTTCAAATCATTTTGGCCGATAGCCGATGCCAATTCCAATATATATATATTTCCTTTTGTTTTGAAACAACACCAAGTCTCTCCTGTGCAGAATTTATAAACAAATTATTTTTAACTTTGGCTAGTTTTGAGCAAAATCTTATTTGTTAGAACTAATAAACATGATTAAAGTTCTTTTTTAATGAGAGTACATCGAAAGCTTCAAAAATAACTATAATAAAATTAAATGACCACACTGCTGACGTGATCTTATCGCTAACACACTCTGCGCACATGTGAGTTATTTGTCTTAGCGGCAAGGCATGGCATAATTTTTCCAAATCAGCCGATGCTGATTTTTACATTTTAAAGGGGTCATGGGGTCATCAGGGGTGCCACTTATGTTATCAAGATTTTTACATCAAAAAACATCATAATTTAGAAGTAATAAGCTATTTTCTGTCCTCATCCGAACACTCCGTTTGAATTGGCGTAGTGGATTGTAGACTCGTAAGTAAACACCCACTGCTATGATTGGCTAATAGTTGTGTCTGCAGTGTACATTCCTCATAGATGGACGCTGCTGTGATTTAGGTCAAAAACACATAAATAACTCAATACATATCAAACAATCTGTAAGAAGAGACAAAGCAATAGTGACCACATAATAAAAAGAGTTACTCACAGTTGTGTGGTGTGACAATATAGTCGGCACATCATCGTCTTTTAGTTTCAATCTTTTTGAAAATCCGACGTCTAATTGTGCCTTGTTTGTAAACAAATCCGCAGTAAAATGGAGTGAACAAAGGACCGAGTTCTTACTGACAAGGTCTGGATCTTCATTAAAAATAGTTCATTCACTCTTTCCTATTGTTGAGATCAGAAGGAAGGCAACACAAACACTTTTTCCACAACTTGTCACTGCACAGCGTCTTGTTGTCTTCAGAGCATCTTTATTGTTTGGTTTACGCGTAGACCTGCGCGTTCGCCTCTCTCGCAAACACTACATGCGTGAATCGGTGGGTGGGGCTAAACAGACAGTGATGTCAATCTTCTTCTGCGGAGGCGGTGCTTATCCACACTATTACATCATAGAGTAGAACATTCCACAAGCTGTCATTTTAGCAGACTGCCTTCAATAAGCTGTTTTTAGACTAACGACAAAGTTTTGAGTTCTGAAAATTACAGGATGATTTTATAGTACAATGACCTCTTCAAAAGATCAAGGGAATTTTGGTTTCTCAGTTCATGACCCCTTTATCAGCCGATTTCGATAACCTTCCGATAATATCGTGCATCCCTATATCAGATGTTTTGTCCTGTTCTTCAGCCATAACTGACTGTGTTAACATTAATTTTGTATCATAAAATCATTTGGAGATGCCCATGTAATGACTTACTGGTCCAGTAAGGCAAGTGACTGTTTTGTCAGCTCGAAACTCTCTCACACTGGCCCCACGCAGAGCCTACTGAATGTGTAGAGAGGAAGAGAAAGCTCATTTGGTTACCATATTTGAATAAATTGCCATTGGAACACAGACGACAATCTGATAAACAGTGACTGTTCAAATATAATGATAAAAACCTCATGGCACGTCACAAGTGCAGTGATACCTTAGTGCTTTAGCACGCTCTCGGACCTTCTGTTGGGCCTTTATGCACCATACTAACATTTAGACAGCTGGGAATTAACAAACAAAAGCACTATTCATCTCACGGACACAATCAGAGCTCAGTAAACATTAGTAAGTTGCACATATTAATTAGCCCAATCCACATCGCATCTGCCGTTATACAACATGCCAAGTAGAATGATACAGACGTTGAGGTTGTTGGTCAAATTTCATCCTGCCGAACTGGATTTTCAAGATCGTTCTCCAGATTTGTTGGTTTGATCCAATAGCAGGCCAGCGCCTCCATCTTGGGTGTTTATTGCGGGGCTGATGTCATTGTTCTGCGTGACTTCTGCTATCTGGCTTCGCCGGCTGCTTTAGGAGGGGCTGTTGTTCAGTTTGCTGCGCTCACTATGGGAGGAGTATAAAACTGGAGCGAGAACACAGCATGAACCTTGTGAAAGGCAGGCAGATCGTGCAGATAAAGCCACGGGCTGTTTTGTGACAAATGTGTTGAGGAAACTGAACCCATCAGTTATTAATTATGAAGTGGAGGAGACAAAGGAAGTTGTTGTTTTTGTCGTTCCATATGTTGTTTATAGTGAGAAGCTTCACAAAAAAAATAAAAATAAATAAAATACAGCTTACCATTGAAGACTAGTAATGAACCCTATGTCCAAAAAATATGATATTGCACTTTACGTGACCATTTTCCAGCCTCTCGCTGACAATTACAATGAAACAGCCTGATTTTTCAACTGTACCTTTAAGACTACTATTTGTAAATGTTGTTTTGATTGGCTGACCTCTGTATGTAGTTCATGTGGTTGTTCGTCAAATGGGCATTGAGCACTGAATATGCTGAGCTGCTGTGCACTGAATACGTATTTCTACGTCAACTAGGGTTGGGTTGGTTTTCCAATGTATAAATAATTACAAGGTCCTAATGAAAATTCTGTTGTCATTTACTCTCCCTTATTCATGCAATTCCAAACCTGTATGACTTTATTTTATTTTTACTTTTTATTTTATATGTGCTATTTTATTTTATTTAATTAAATTTTATTTTTAATTTAATTTAATTTAATTTTATTTAATTTTATTTTATTGGTTCATGAAAAGGAAGTTAATGGTCACATTTAAAAAAAAAAAAAAAAAAAAAAAAATATATATATATATATATATATATATATATATATATATATATATATATATATATATATATATATATATATATAACATTTTTTTTTCATGAAATCAGTGAGTGTGTTTCCATTTCTTAACAGTTAACATTAAGTCTGTAATGTTTTTCTTTATTAGAATTTAATTTGTAGTTATTTTAACTTCTGCTTTAAAATGACAGTTATATATATATATCTTATATATATATATATCTCTTATATATATATATATATATATATATATATATATATATATATATATATATATATATATATATATATATATATATATATATATATATATATATAAATATAAATATAAAAAAGAATATAATAAAGATATTAATAGATTATAATAAAAAACATGACTTGCATACATTCACAGTATTTGTTTTCATATTCTTTGATTTGAGGATGACATAGGGCAGGATGTGGAATTTTTATTTATTTATATATATATATATATATATATATATATATATATATATATATATATATAATTTTTTTTTTTTTTTTTAATAAAATACAGAAAAAAATTGTTTTTCATCCTATTAATCAAATAATTAATTTACATTAATCAATAATTAAAATAATCATTAGTTGCAGCCATGCTTTGGTGGGAGGTCAAACTTCTTGGCTTATTTATAAAGGTCTAGTCAAAATATTCTGACTGCAACTCACTTTAGTGCGTTTCCTCCTTCCTCACAAATATAGCTGTGCTTTCATCCAGCGTTTAATGATTTAAGTCATCTCGTGGAATATCTAAAGGCACACAAGGCCTGATTTGTTCCCTTCAATCAGAGAGCATACACAGAAGGAAACTGATAGTTTGGTCCATAATTCATGGAGGTCGAGCTCTAAAGCTCTTGATTCTATTGTGTACTTGCTCTTATGAATATTTAACATATTTCCTCTATAGTTTAACTGTATCATTTGTAGTGATAAGACCATAACCAGGGTACGAATGGCTCCTCATTACCATGGTTAGGTCAATAACTTTGATTTCTAACAAAGTTTGTTTAAAGTTTTGTATACTTTTTCACTCCCTTAACAGATAATGTATTTAGTCTATTATATCATAGTCTATAATGTATTGCCCAAACTACCACAGTTATTACTGTTGCTTACTGTAATAATAGAAATAGTGGCTAAAAAAATAGCACAATGTTTTCTCTTCTATTTCAGTTCTGTTTTTAATGCCATCAGAGATGTATGACTTCCTCTGTAGCACTTTAAAGTAGAAAATTAGCATTTGAGAAGTGCATTAGTGGTAATCATATGTCGAACACAAAATTGAAACAGTCATCACAAGAAAAAATATACTGTGTCAAATATTACTGATTTTGCTTAATACCTGCAATTTGTAATTTGTACCACAAAATTGGCATTGGTTTTTATTTTCATTATATATATATACACAATATTTATACAATATATGTGCACACACACACACACACACTACTGTTCGCAAGATTTTTATGTATTTTTTTTATTTTATTTATTTATTTTTGAAGAAATTAATGATTTTTATTCAGCAGCAAACCATTAAATTGATTAAAAGTGACAGTGAAGGCATTTATAATGTTTCTTTTTGAATAAATGCTGTTCTTTTGGCCTTTTTATTAATCAGAGAATCCTGAAGATGTGTGTCATGATTTCCACAATTATATTACCCCGTACAACTGTTTTCAACATTGATAATGAGAACGCGATCCTTCAGAAATCATTCTAATATGCTGATTTGCTGCTCAAGAAACATTCTTGAGCAGCAAATCAGCATATTAGAATTATTTCTGAAGGATCACGTGACACTGAAGACTGGAGTAATGATGCTGAAAATTCAGCTTTGCCATCGCAGTAATAAATTACATTTTAAAATATTTTAAATAGAAAACGGTTCGTTTAAATTGTAATAATATTTCACAATATTACAATTTTTACTGTATTTTACTGTAATCAAACCTTGTTGAGGATAAGAGACTTCTTTCAAAAACTTCTTACTGACCCAAAACCTTTGAACAATAACTTTTTTAAAGTTAAAAGTTTTTTAGCTGTAATATTTTAATAGTGATGTTTTAAAAGCAGTGAATTTAGAGACACAAAGCATGTATTTATTCAAAAATAAGCATGCTTTAGCTAGACTGGTAAAACACTTCCATCTTTAAATGTATCCCCTGTAAAGCACTGCCGCTACACACTGACTCATTTCTAGACAGAATTTTCTGATTGGCTAACTCCCAACCCAAACCATGCTTTCACAAAGACAGATGTGATTACTCAGCACATCTATTTCAGTGATATCCATCAGGTGGCAGGCACATTTCATTGCAGGTCATTCCAAAAAATGATTACAACACCTTTAAACATCATAATCTAAAATCATCCAGATTCTTTTCTTTTGGTTTTGAGCTGAATATGACACATTCTCAACAGGTTTTGTGCGATTCACCAGGTCTTATTTGAAATAAACAAGCAAAATCCAGTTTTCCGCGCTCCATTGTCTTTAATGAGTGAACTCTGCTGAGGTGCGTTCGTATTTTGGCTAATGAGAGCAGGCGATTAGGCCGCTTCTCCCTCTGGTGGAGTGAGATTCACACTGGGTGTAGCTGAAGTGAGACGAGTGCTGACTGTCTCACCCATTCTCTTTCCACTCTCTCTGCTCCGCTCTGCGGTTTTGCATGCATAATGGATGAAATGATACACAATCTGCTCAGCCTCCTCTATCATTTAAAGGCCATGAATAATGGACAGCAGCCCACCTGCCTGTTTGCACTGGAAAGAAGTGAGAAACGAAGCAATGAGTCTTCTGAAGCGCTCGTAGCATATTGCTTCCTGCGGTGTGGATATTTGTTCTTATTTGCAAAGCACCTCCGGTCCACTGCGTATGTGTGCATTAACAAGCCATCTTTTTTTCCTTCATTTATTTAGATTTTCTAAACAGGAACAGATTGGATTATATAGTTACAGATACCATTTATTGATATCATTAGCTGTACAGATATCAACATTAATATATTCTGTGTCTCTTATTAATGAAAAGATTCATACAGCAAGAGAAACAGAACAAGGTTATTTCTAAGTAGAGTAGGGCAAGGTTATACAATACTGGATCATTCATACAATGCAACGTATACGTGGACAGCATTAGGAAATAATTAAATTAAATAATATATGGAGTACATGCAGTATAAGCAAAAACAGCAGCCATAAAAAAATACAATAAATAAATAATAAATAATACACAAAAGTTTGGAATAATTAAGATTTTTAATATTTTTGAAAGAAGTCATTTAGTTGTATTTTTGTACTTATATTTTTACAATTTAAAACAGCCTAACTGTTTTGTATAAATTATATATATATATATATATATGAGTTTCCCACTGTTGAACTGGATGTTAAACTATAATAGATAACAATAATAAGTTTCTTCCACAACAAATCAGCATAGTAGACTGATTTCTGAATGATCATGTTACATTGAAGACTGGAGTAATGATGCTGAAAATTCAGCTTTTGATCTCAGGAAAAAAAATCACATTTTAAAATGTATTCAGACAGAAAACACTTATTTTAAATTGTAATAATATTTCACAATATTACAGTTTTTTTTCTGTATTTTTGATCAAATAAATGCAGCCTTGGTGAGCATAAGAGACTTCTTTTGCAAAACATTAAAAATCTTGATTATTCTAAACTGTTGACCCTCAGTGTAAATATATAAAAATAGTATATAAAAATATATTAAAAATAATACTTTTAATGAATAATGATATGAATAGTAGTCAAATTAAGTAGTCAAATGAATACATATTTACCGGCCATCTTTTGCCATTTAAATGAGTGCGTGTGTATTTGTGTAGGTGTTGGGCTTTGCTGGAAGAGTGGGTGTAACTGGAGAGGGGGCAATGCATGCATGTATGCGAGGTTAGGCCAGCACACGGCTCTCTGCGGCCTGTTTTCATTCGCCATTCTCCCCCTCCAGGCTTTGGCCGTTGTCATACAGCCACGTGCTTCATGCAGCCAGACGGTGCCGTCTTTTGCATATGGCTGCATGATATATTAAAATAAAATATTGTGGTATGGCTTAAGGTGATTGTCAAATGATGTTGCAGGCTGCAATATAAATACATGTATGGTTTCAAGTACAGTATTAACACATTATAGTTTGTGACACAGTGTTCAAGTGTCTGAGAAAGGCTTGGTTCATTTACTGTGAATCGAACCATTCGAAATGAACACAGAGCCGAGCCGAGCATCTCTTTGTGTATGGGCCTTCTTTTATTGTGTAACTGTGTGTGTGTGTGCGCGTTTTTAAAGCGTGGTCTATCTTTCCCCGTGGGCTCTGCCACATTGTGCATTAGGTGGGCCGGTGATTTCGGGAAATGGCGGCTGGATTCACAGCTGACTGCACCGGCTTTGATCAGGACCAGATGTAGAGCAAGATCTCCTGGAGAGGCAGGCTTACTCATTAAGACAGACTGTGATTGGACTTCTCTTGAACCCGCAGACACGCTTTCAACCCACCCACAGCATGTGGGATGACATCAAAGCTTCCCATGTGGAAAAAGACACATCATCGGCATTTTTAAACCGTCCCAAAAGTCTGAAACATACCGGACACAAGTAAATTAATTCAAATGTTCATACTTTAAACATTGTTGTCTATGGCCAGTTTTAAATTTCTGGTCGACTGTTGTCATGGTTGATGGCAGTTTATTGAGAACTTTCCAAAAGTTAAAATCCCATGCTTTTTTGCATAAAGTTTTTGTTACAATAATAACATATAAGACACAGCTGCTATTATCTCAGGAGTTGATAAAAGGTTAGTTCACCCAAAAATAGAAGTCTTGTCATCATTTACTCTCCAAATTTGCACAACTTGTTTTCTTTCTAAGAAGATATTTTGAAGAATCAGTTTTCTTAACTACTAACTTCCATTGTGTGGATAATAAAAACACTTTCTCATTTCTCAAAATATCTGGATTAATCGTGTCTGGGCACTGTGCATAGAAAACATCTGCCAGTTAAGTCACTTTACAGTTATGGATAAAGTTCTTTGCGCACTGAGTCCAAAATTTTCGTATGCGTTTTTTCGTATTCATCCTCGTCACGCACAGAAACCTTGCACACTGAGTCAAAATGCTTGCAATGGATGCGAAAAATGCAGAAAATCGAACCCGATCCAAATTTTTTTATGACGGATTAAAGTTTTGGAGGCAGTGTGTAAACGTGATTGACACAACATGTGGTCATATTTATTTTTTAACATGCAAAAATTTCGGATGGGAATTTCAGACTCAGTGTGCAAAGACCTTAAAAGCCGTTCACACACAACGTGTTTTTGCTTTAAAAACTCGAGACGCCTAGAGACACATTTTTTTAAAAAATTTAACATTTTAACTTGTGCCGCTTTTTTTTTTAAATGCTGTGTCGTGCGAGACAGTAAAAGACGTAAGTGCAATGGTCAAACAGGTCTGTTCAGCGTGTGTACACATAGAAACACAATGGAAATGTAGTGCAGTAGAACGGACAAGCATGTTCTGTGTGAACAGCCCTTAACGCCTTTCTATAAACAAAATGCATAACATATAGTGGAGGACAGAGTGAGCTATCCATCTTATTTTTCAATGCAGAAGTAATCTGTTTTCTGTGAATGTGCAAGACTTATGATTCATTAGCTGCTATAGGGAAATAACGAGAAGAATAACAATGTGCAGTAAACAGTAAACTGTTTGCGCTACAAACTAGTGTGTTTATAATTAAGACAATATGTGACCTTGGACCACAAAACCAGTCTTAAGTCGCTGGGGTATATTTGTAGCAATAGCCAAAAATACATTGTATGGGTCAAAATTATCAATTTTTCTTTTATGCCAAAATCATTAGGATATTAATTAAATATCATGTTCCATGAATATATTTTGTAAATTTCTTACCGTAAATGTATAAAAACTTCATTTTTGTTTAGTAATATGCTTTGCTAAGAGCTTCATTTGGACAACTTTAAAGGCGATTTTCTCAATATTTAGATTTTTTTTGCACCCTCAGATTCCAGATTTTCAAATAGTTGTATCTCATCCAAATATTGTCCGATCCTAACAAACCATACATCACTGGAAAGCTTATTTATTCAGCTTTGATGATGTATAAATCTCAATTTTGAAAAATTGACACTTAAGACTGGTTTTGTGGTCCAGGGTCACATATATGAAAATAATATGGTAAAATAATACCTTCAAGCAGAATAACAAGCTGTTTTGTACAGCTAAAAATAACTGGAATTGAATGAAACTGGAAGCCAGACACATTAAATTTACAAATGGCCGTGGCCGTTCTTACATGTAAAATAAGGTGGATACTGCAGGAAAAAAATGGAAGCAGTTGCATTTTTTTGTTTTAGAATTTAATTTTTATATTTAACCCTTTTTTGCACTTAATGTATAGCATAGCCTGCATAGATACATTTCTGTGTTTGTTTTCATAGACTTCAAATTACACATTGTCTGGAGGACAACATTGACATTTTATTTTTTTTATTATTTTTTAAAACTTGTACCTTTTGTCTTTTTGTCTCATTTTCAAATTGTTTCAAATCTAAGTTTGTAATGCTGTGATAAATCTCAGAGCTAGTTTGTCTGATTAATGCTTAAATCTCTTTATCTTTCACTCACTTTTTTAATTTATTTATTTTATTAATTACATTAATTGGAAAAATACGTATAGACTGAAATCCAATAAAAATGTGTTGGGCCATTTTAATGTTCTATATAGTACCACTACTATTTTATGTTTATAGCTAGCTAAGTAAATAATAACACATAGCACAGACATCTGAAGGTAACTCTATCGCCTCTTGAGTACAACTCGTGTACAGCGGGCCATGTGTTCAAAATGTTGTGGCTTGTATTTGTGTCTCTTTTCGCATACTTAGAGTACATTTCTGATTGAAAGTCTGCATCATTTTCTCTGATATTATTAAAAATGTGCCTTTTCTGTCCTCTGTGCTGCTTATTAGATCTGTGGATATATTGGAGTATAAGGGCTGAAATTGCCCTGCTCTCAGCTCACAGTTTGATCTCAGAGGGTGTTTATAATGCACCACAGTGTTATTAAATGCACCCTGATTTGGCTGAGAGATACGGCAGTGGCCATTCATTTGCAAAAGCACTGCAGCCTCTTAGGAATCTCAGGCCTTCAAAAGATGCCAATATGTTTTAATATTAAGTGCTACAAGGGGCCAGATAGCGTCTTGGTTTGTGTGTGTGTGTGTGTGTGTGTGTGTGTTCTGATATGAATGCAAAGAGGTTGCTCCTAAACATTCGCCCCCTTACTCATGAATAATTTGATCAGTCTTGTCACCCCTGCAAACTGAGCTTGATTACTATGAACGAGTCTCTCTTTCACCCATACTCACTTTCTCTTTCTCTCTCTTTTTATAGGGATTTCCTTCCCCGAGGCTCAGGCATCGTCACCCGCAGGCCTCTCATTCTGCAGCTAGTTAACAACAAAGCTGGTGAGTGTGTTGATGAGCACAGCACAACCAAACAAAGTCTTCTCAGGTATTTTTAGTATGTATGCGGATGTTTGAAACCACATGCTTTCATGTGTATTCGTACACACTGCCTGTAGTGTTTATACTGGAGCCCGAGAGGTGTGACATTAAATTGGGTGTCAAAAAATGTGTCACATCAAATCATACATCAAGGGCTGTTTGAAATCATTTATTATTGTTTATTCATTAATTTATTTTTATGGTGTAATGGTTTAAAGACATTTTAATAATCAAAAGGATGTCTAGTCAGTTGAATTTATAAAACTTTAATAATGTAATAATAAAAATTAACAATGTTTAATTTTTTCTGCAGTCCGTGTTTTATGATTTAAATGTATAATCAAAAATGGTGGTTATCAAATTAATGCATAAAACTTCTTTTTTTTTTTTACCAAGAAAGTGCTACACAATAGAGGTTTATTGGGCAAATAAAAAAATGGATTAAAAACACAGAATATGCAGACTTCATATTTAAATAGCAGTCTTTTTGTTGTATTCACAGATCTCCTTTTAATTTATTTTATTTATTTATATTCCAAATTTTGTCAAATTCCATGACATTCTGTGTTAGAAAGTAAATAAATTGTAGTTTTATGACTGGATCCTGTGGTTCATCCACATTTTCTACATCACAGAAATCGAAGGGCTCTATATAAGTCAAGTTTGAAAACAATACAGAAAAAAAAAAACTTATTTATTGCAATTCCTGTTACTAGTGGCTATAATAACGTCATCTTATTCAGTTTCCGTACATAAAGAAAGTTCCCCTCTGAAAATTCCCCTTCTAACATTTACATCTCTCAGCCACTTTAAAGCAATTATCATTTATATTGTTTTCAGCATGAGGTACTGTAATGTAGCGAGAACAAGGAAGTGCAGATGGAGAATTAATTCAGACAGAAAGACATTACAGAACAAATTATCTTCCAAATGAGTGCAATTGACCATAAAGTTGAACATAACAAAGCTGAACTGATGTTGTCTGCTTGTATATGCACATTATCTGTGGATCATTCACATCATTGTGAATTGAAAAGCAGTTTTTATTCAAGGCCAGTTCCATTTTGAATTAATACTAGAATGAAACAAATTTTGTTTCTGTTTAGTGCAGAGGAGAGAAAATAGGAAAAGGGGAAAAAACAATCATGTCATTGAAGCATGTCTTCATTTATAATTTTAGATTTTTGTTTTGTTTATACGTTGATATGAAAATATAAGTGAATTAAAACTGAAACAAAAATAATTAATAGTAATAATAAAAATAATAATTGTTTAATATATAGTAATTTATATATATGTGTATATATATATGTATGTATGTATGTATGTGTGTGTATATATATATATATATATATATATATATATATAGTATTTTATATAACAATAATAAAACAAATGTAAATAATGTAAATGTAAATAAAAAAATATTTTATTGTATTGAAAATGTATGTGGAACAGTGTTTTTTTTTAGTATAACTGAAATGCTATTGTATTTTTTTTTTTATTAATATTTTGAATCTTTTTTATTTAATTAAAATATTTGTAATTTTGTTGTTTTTGTCATTTTTATAATTTTTTATGTCAATATAATAATATAATTTTTATTAATTTTGGTTTTGTTCTATTAGCACATAAAATGAAACTAAATGAAAATCAATAATGCTGTTTTGGCAACTAAAATAGGTTTTATTTTGTTTCAGGTTACATTTATTTTATTTTATTTTATTTTATTTTATTTTATTTTAAGTATGCAGTTTATTGTTTATTTTATTTCAAGTATGCTTTATGACAGTGATAGTGATAGGGTTTAGACTTTAGGTGATAATATCACTGTATGGTTTTCATGTCTTGTTTGCCTTGATGCTGAAATGTCATCTGTCCATCTCCCTATCATCCTGAATCACACACTCCATCTTTCTGTTTGTAGAATATGCTGAATTCTTGCACTGCAAAGGGAGGAAGTTCGTGGACTTTGATGAAGTCCGACAGGAAATTGAAGCAGAGACCGACAGGATTACCGGGTCCAATAAGGGCATCTCTCCTGTTCCCATCAACCTGAGGGTTTACTCGCCACACGGTAATACAGCACCAGACTCCCTAAGACCACAGCTTTCCTCAGTCCACACTCGGTAGCCATTGTTAAAATGGCACTCGTCTCTTTCTCTGTTCAACAGTATTGAATCTGACTCTCATCGATTTGCCTGGTATGACTAAGGTTGCCGTGGGCGACCAGCCGCCAGACATCGAGCACCAGATTCGAGACATGATTATGCAGTTCATCACTAGGGAAAGCTGCCTGATCCTTGCCGTCACTCCGGGCAACACTGACTTGGCCAACTCGGACGCTCTCAAGGTGGCTAAGGAGGTGGACCCTCAAGGTGAGGATTGCTGGGAGGGTTACACACAGGTAAAGTAACACAAGGATGTGTGTAGAGTTCACATAGTCATGGAAAACCTGGGAAATAGCAACTATAGCAAACCGTAGTTAGGTCTGTTTTATAAGTGAATCGAGCATTTGAGGTGTTTCTTAGTGAATCACAAATGGTCTGTTTGATTCATTAGTGAATCAACCTGACTTTGAATTTTGGTCCAGTAATAATAAATGTCTAGAAAGGTTATGGAAATTCATTGGTCAAAAGAGTAGCCCTGTTGATTGAACACAAACCCTGAAGTTGTTCTTGTGTTTTTGTGTTTCAACAGGACTGCGTACCATCGGTGTGATTACTAAACTGGATCTCATGGATGAGGGTACAGACGCCCGGGATATACTGGAAAATAAACTCTTACCGCTACGTAGAGGTGAGCAGTTTGTTCTTAACACAATCACATTAATGTAGTGTCATTTATGGCCAATTTCTTATTATTTATGAGTTCTTTAATGTCACAGTAACCATAATGTACATTGCTATTCAAAAGTTTGGAAAAAAAAAAAGTCTTTCGTGCTGACCAAGGATCAAAAATACTGTAAAATTGTGACACATTATTACAATTTAAAATAACTGTTTTCTATTTTATTATACTTTAAAATATAATATATTCCTGTGATACGAAGCTGAATTTTCAGCATCAGTACTCCAGTCTTCAATGTCACATGATCCTTCAAAAATCATATCTTTGATGAATAGAAAGTTAAAAAGAACAGCATTAATTTGAAACAGAAATCTTTATAAATAAATGTCTGTTGCCTCTGATCATTTTAATGCATCCTTGCTGAATAAAATTATTAATTTCTTTAAAAAAATAAAAATAAATAAATAAATAAAATACTGACTGACCAAACTTTGAACAGCTGTGCATCTTATGTAATTTGAAATTTAACCAAAAAATGTATTATACAATATAATAATAACTATTCTCTACGAGGTGAAGAAGCTTCCCATATCTTTTTGTTGACTTACTCTATAGTATTTGAAAGTTATTTCTTCTTGTCCGGACTTGTTTGGATATGTCCTGTTCTGTATTTTTACATTTCTTTGTTTCTTTGTTATTCTCACATGTAAATATTAATTACATGATGCATTCCTACCCACTGATACTAGTGCATATATCAGCCGCAGTATAAACAATATAGCAAAATTCCAGTTGACACATTTCTTCCATTGCATGTATATACTGTCAGATCACCCAGCCCTAGCACAGACCGTTTAATTCCACTTTCCCTGTCCCAGGTTATATTGGCGTAGTGAACCGAAGTCAGAAAGACATAGATGGCAGGAAGGACATTCGTGCTGCGCTGGCAGCAGAAAGGAAGTTCTTCCTGTCCCACCCCAGTTACAGACACATGGCTGAACGAATGGGAACACCACACCTGCAGAAGGCCCTCAACCAGGTAGGACCAAATCAGTCCCACAGAAAATGCCATAATGGATTTGCATAAATAACTGGCCATTTCAAAAAAGATTTGTGTACAGTTATGTAAATGAAGCTAATGCCTGAAAATCACTTCATTTAGTCAATGTCACCTTGTGTTTTGTGCCTCTCTGTATATCACTTCCTCTTGTTTTATTTTTAGCAATTGACCAACCATATCCGGGACACGCTACCCGGCTTGCGCAGCAAACTCCAGTCTCAGCTTCTCTCTCTGGAAAAAGAGGTAGAAGAGTATAAGAACTTCCGCCCGGATGACCCTACGCGAAAAACCAAGGCCCTGCTGCAGTGAGTGTTTACGGCAGGTCACTGATGTGACTAGCGTCTCTAACTCAAGCAGTTTCTGGGCTATAAACTGTAGAGTAGATGTTTATAACTCTGACTACCTCTTTCAGGATGGTCCAGCAGTTTGGAGTGGACTTTGAGAAGTGCATTGAGGGGTCCGGAGACCAGGTGGACACGGCAGAGCTGTCCGGAGGTGCCAGGATTAACCGAATTTTCCATGAGCGCTTCCCCTTCGAGCTGGTCAAGGTAAATGCCTCGTTTCAACAGAACACTTAGTTTTGTCTGCTTTTGAGCTGATAAAGTTGGTCTGTATGTCTGGAAATACTACTTTGATCTTTAGATAACTAGTCCCAACAAGTTCCCAGGAAACCCGGTACTGCCACACAAATGCAGTGGCAAGTCCCTGTTATGAAGTTTTTCTTTCTCTTTCAGATTGTTTTTGATGAGAAGGAGCTCCGGCGAGAAATCAGTCACGCCATTAAGAACGTCCATGGTGTCAGGCAAGTGGTGTCTCGTTGACGGCAAGAGCTTGTCAACCCTGCAGGACATATGGCGGCACGAAACCACAGCACTTCTTATGTCCTCTGTTCACTGACTAATATCTCACTCTTTCACACACTTTAATTCTTTCTCTCTCGTCTTATAGTAAGGCCATGCTTTCACAGCACAGCTACCAGAATCGCTTTACTGCTGTATTACATACTGCATCTGTCAGTAGATATATGTATCAGTTTTAAATATTTTCTGCATGTGACCACCGTTTTCACAATACCATATTTTCCGGAAAATAAGTTGTACTTGCCACATCGGGTCAAAACTGCATTATTGAGAGATAAAAGTTGCAGTCTTTTAAGTCACTTTTTTTACATTCAGAAATCATGTAAAATAATGGTAAATACTATGAAACGCTTACAAACATTGTACAATTATATACAATCGTGTATTTTAGTTTCATTTACTCAAATCCTTCAAATTTATCTGTTTGGACAGATAACAGGAGTGGAATGGAAAAATTATTTTAAAAAATAAGAATAAAAAAGGGTTAAAACAGTCATATATTGTACTAACATTCATTATAAACAACATTTATTATTAAAAACAAGCCAAGATAAATGTATTTAAAGTGAAACTGAAACTACCAGTGTGTAGGGAAATGTACTTTATAAGTAAACCTGAGCTCATGTACTTCTCACATTTAGCGGAAATTCAAATCCATGTTTTGCTTGCTTGACGGTAAGTGCTTTATATGAGACATGTCAGAATATATGTCAGATGAAAAAAAAAAACTTATATAATACTTATATAGTAAATATATTTTATACAAGTACATACAGAATTAATTGCAGGTACATTTTTGCACCTACAAATTGTTTTTGCGTTCATTTTGCAAAAATATTTGAAGAAAATATTTGAAGAAAAAATGTTTCTTCTCACCGTCGTTGTTTGCAGCACATCATTGTTCGTAATGTAGTTACTCATACTACAAGATTATGTGCCGATAACATAAAGTATCTATGTTGACTCAAACCCAGCTCAGATCATGTTGTTGAACTACAGCTTCCCTGTTATAGTCGAGACCAGCTCATTCGAGCCCAAGATAGAGTTTGAGACCCAAAGAATGTTGAGTTCTAGTGAAGATTGAGACTGAAAAAGGGTTGAGTCCAAGACAAGACAGAGTCTACATGTTCCTGAGTCCATGACAAGACCAAAACAATGGAACTTGGTTTCTAGGACCACGAGCATGAAAATATGGTCTTAAAGAACTGATTCGAAGACCAAGACGATGAAATTGTGATCTTAGACTCTAGGGCCGAGACCACGAAAATATGGTCTTGAACTGAGACTCAAGAACTAAGACCATGAAAATGTGATCTTGGACTCAGAATCGAGGACCAAGAACATGAAGATGTGATCTGGGACTCAAGGATCAAGATTGAGACCATCAGAATATAGTCTTGGACTTTGACTTGATGGATTCAAGAAAATGTGGACTCTGTCTTTTCCAACTCGACCCATTACTGCTCTTGATTTTGACCCAGACTCGAATGAGTTGTTTACTACATATCTACATCAAATCTGCGATTTGTAACTCTTGTGAGACCCTCAAATATTTGTCTGCGACCACAAAAACGGTGTCATGAGGGCATGGCCTGAAGTGATTTTAAGAGAAACCTTGTCTCTGAAATGTCTAATTGACTTCTTTTTCCCCACAGCGAGCCACGCTCATCTATCTGTTTATTATTAGAACTCATTTATTTTTTGTTTTAGTCTTTGTGAGATAAACCGTTGTATTTATCCTTTTCTTTTCCTCCACTTCACCTTCAAGTATCCTAGTTTCACTTCTATTTTAATGTCATTGTCACAAATATCTGTCTTTGAGTTATTTTTTGGCACTTTTTTTTTTTTTTTTTTTTCTCCTCACTGTTCGTCTATGTCCTCTTACGTCCTGCTGTCTGTCTGTCCTGTGCGTTCTCAGAACTGGGCTGTTCACTCCAGATCTGGCGTTTGAAGCCATCGTGAAAAAGCAGATCATTAAGCTGAAAGAGCCCTGTCTGAAATGTATCGATCTGGTTATTCAGGAGCTCATCAACACATTCAGGCAGTGCACCAACAAGGTACTGCAGAACCCCAGCCTGGCCACAGGGGGGCTTCCTGTGAGGGGGTCACACTACACCTGAGACAAACAGACGGGGCTTTCAGTGGAAAGCACAAGGGAGAGTTAGAGATTGAATGTGTTTGCGTGGCGGTGTGACCCCCTCGGCCCCCCCGGCTGCCGTGTGCGCTGGCTCTGCTGTCGTGTGTTGGGGTGTTGTGACGGTCTTGTGATAAGGAGATGAGCGGAGAATTTCACTCTCTGCTCATCTGTGGTCTAAAAGGGATGAGCCAGGGGTCCTGCAACATCCTGTGTGTCTCTGTAGCCAAGGGTCAAAATGAAATGTAGGGGCTTTTTGAGGCGCATTCACACCAAGTCTGAAATTTATGCACCAAATGCTTGCATTCAGGTGGTATCATTTAGCTGTCGTAATGATTCCAATGACAATTGTTTTAGTTCATTTGAGACAGTATCTGATCATATTATTAATCATATAAAAAGAAGTACAGTTGACTGTAGCATACTTATAAAAAAAGAGTACTTAATATTGGAATAATATACTTTAAAAGAAAACTGAATGTAATGTTTTCAGATACTTAACTGTGTGTTATTTGCATTTGAATGAAAATGTATTATACTTTAAATATATACAGAAAATGTGTTTAGCTGAACTATTGTTTTTTGACTACACTCTTAAAAATAAAGGTGCTTCATGATGCCATAGAAGAACCTTTTTGTCTAAATGGTTCTATAAAGAGCCTTTAACATCTGAAGAACCTTTCTGTTTCACAAAAGGTTCTTTGTGGTGAAAGAAGGTTATTCAGATTATAAAAAGGTAAGGAAGAGGTGGTTCTTTAAAGAACCTTTGACTGAATGGTTCTTTGTGGAACCAAAAATGGTCCTTCTATGGCATCGCTTGAAGAACCTTTTGAAGCACCTTTATTTTTAAGTGTAGTTTAAGTAGGATTAAGTACATCTGTGTATGTAATTTCATAATTACTTTACTGAGAGTACATTGAGTCTTTTTCACCAAATTAAATGAACAACTCATTGGTTTGAAGGTCTCTTTAAGATTCGAGACTCATTTTGAGAGATTCATTACAAGAGTCAGAGTTTATAAGAGTCATATGTTCAAAAATTTGGCTGGTTGTGTAATATATCTATTTTTGCAGTTTTATATAATTTTGTGTCGCTAAATAGTTTATTTTATTTTTTTAAATGAAATGAAAATTCACCCTTTTTTTTAATAAATGCATATTATAGATCTTACTGTGAACAATTAATTAGTGCATATGTTACAATATAAAAAAAATAAATATATTGCTGCTACTTTTTCATTGTGACTTGTCATGAAAAACATTTAATTACGGTATTTCCAAAAATACAATGAAATACTTTTTTTTTTTTTTTTTTTTTTTTTTTGGAGGTCAGTTGTTTTAATATTTCATAAATTTTAAAATATTTATACTGTGTAATAGCATTGGACTTGGTGTGAATATTTTTGGTGTAGAAAAATGCAAATATTTTAGACTAGTCATATTGGATGTTGAGTGAACAAGCTTTTCTAGGGTCTGTTTATTGTGGTGCAAAAAAATACATAATTCATGGATGTGAAAACCTGCAGCTCCCCCTTTTGGACCTAGTTTGTATCTGTTCATAGTTAAGCAATGATTAATCAACTAAAAGTCTCCTCTCTTTTTTATTCTTCCTCTTCTTTCTCTTTTTCTGTCCTTTTTTAACACCTCAACACTTCTTCTCCCCCCTGCCCACTGGCATCACCCTGACCCCCTCAGAACGGGGTTGTTCACCCCTGATCTGGCCTTTGAGACTATAGTGAAAAAACAGATTCGCAAACTGAAAGAGCCCAGCCTGAAATGTGTGGACCTGGTGGTGTCCGAACTCACCACCCTCGTCAGGAAAAGTGCCAACAAGGTAACCAGGAGCGGCTCGAGTCAAAAACCCTCCATTTCCACGCGCTGCCACCCACCCAGCTTTCCACCTTTATCAATCAGCCACGCCCTCTCCATCACACCCACAGTGTGTGTCTGGAATGTGTCCATGTGACTCCAAAGTTGGTGTTCTGTTTCCTAATGAGCCATACATTTTCATATCCCATATGAATCCAATAAAAACCATCCAGATTGTTTGGAAAAATTGGGTGTTTCCAAGCTGAATCAGCTTTAGAGCCCCGGTTCCAGTGTTTGTCAGTGGCACATCACCTTCTTACACTCTTTGTTGCTTAGTAGAGCATTAGTGAGCCTGAACCACTGACTGTAGAAATAAAAGACATACAGAAACAGACGCTTTGCCTCCAGCCCCAGACACAAAAGGCTGCTGTTGTTGTCATAGCAACAAAGAACCCATCACCTGCCATCTTGTGGTCATAGGTGGAACTGCAGTGCTTGATTCTTCTCCTCCCTCTCCAATGTCACACATTCTTTTTGAAACTTTCACATTCTTTCCTTTCTTAAATCTCTATTTCACTCTCAGTTTTGGAAGAGTATTGGTGGGAATTTAATCTCAAAAAAGTGCAAATATTTCCTGCAATTCACATGAAATTATCACTTCAGATTAATGTGTTTTGTGTAACTAGGGATGGGAATCATAAGGAGTTTACCAATTCAGTTCCAGTTCCACTTAATGATTCTATTAATGATTATTTTAGTACATTTAAGAAAGCACCAAATCCTAATGATATTATATACTATTATACTATATTTTCTTACCAAAATTATTAAATAATATGAAAATCATAATTCTTATAAATTAAAGTACTAAACAGTGCTATAATATTTGTAAAATTTATTCTTTGTCAAAACAAAATTTATGATGTTCTGAATGTTTCACTACACATGAGCCCCTTTCACACATACAGTCTTTACCTGTAAATTACCATTAAGAGATTATGTGTGAACAGGACCTTTTCAAAAATACCAGTAAATTCGTTCCGGCAATTTACCGGTATGAGAAGTTGTAACATTACCTGTAAATTACTGGTAATCGGCTCTGTGTGAATGCAGAATGAAGATTACTGGTATGAGCACATACTGGTTCAGAACGCACCAGCGTAAGACGTCTATTCTGGGCCAAACCAGAGCCATTGAAATTCAAAATTCAATCATAACATTCTGATGCAGATGACGCATTCACTCTGCGCTGTGTAGTTCAGTTTAAAGTCGTCTAATACGATGCCTCTGGGCCAAAAGCGCTGCATGAATGTGAACATTTGATACAAAAATAAAAACATCAGCACAAACATTGATCGCGTACACCTCTCCATGTTTACAAACACAACACCAGGAGGCGCTGCGGTTTAGAGGTCATTTCTGATTAATTATGTCACAGAATAATTTTAATTTGAAACCGATGTGTGAATGGTGCTCTACCAGTAAAAAGACGGAATGATGGAATTTTTGTATTTATCGGTAAGGTCGTTCCGTAGTTTTATGGCAATTTACTGGTATTACTGTGTGAAAGGTACTATTGTCATATTAACAACCAATAAGTAATTAAACTGATTTATTGTCTCCTTTTTTTATTTCCATCTAATAAAAGAAAGTAAGTCCAATGGACCCAATTTGGTCTCTTTAATTATCAAAAAAGATTAATTGTTAAGATTATTGATTATTGTATTGCAAAACACTTTTGCTGCTATTGACACTCAGTTCTGGGTTTATTTCAAGTCTGATAGGTCCAAAATAACTACTTAAGTACGACTTAAGTGAGTCTGTTGTTAATTTATTAACTACTCTGGCTGATTCGGTGAGTGAGTCATTTAAGGTCAGTGAGTTTGAGACTCATTTGACTGATTCGTAAGAAGAGTCTAAAGATATCACTTAAACTTAATGTCTTTTGCTTTGGTGCTGTAGATTCAACAATGCAGAAAACATTGTGTTCTGTCCGTATCAGTGGAAGAAGTCATATAGTAACTTGGTTACACTTTATTTTAAGGTCCAATTCTCACCATTAACAAACCATTAACTATGACTTTTCTCCTTGATAAACTCCTAATTTGCTGGTTGTTAATAGTTAGTAAGGTAGTAGTTAAGTTTAGGTATTGGGTAGGATTAGGGATGTAGAATATGGTCATGCAGAATGTGTTTTATAAGTACTAATAAACAGCCAATATGTTAATAATAGGCATGCTAATAAGCAACTAGTTAATAGTGAGAATTGGTCTCTATACTAAAGTGTTACCCATAACTCTTAACAGAACAAAATATCATAATCATTTGGCTGTAGTATTTTAGAATCTCATTTGTAACCGGTTCTCAATTCCCAACCTTAGCATCCTTTAAATTTGGTTTACTGCACTTAGAAGTTAATTTATTGATTCACTGTCCATTCCTGGCTGGGAGTGAATGCTGTCTTACCTGCACAGCTTGCTGAAATACTCAAATCTGCATATGTGTGTGTGAGTGTGCGCATACCTGCTCTCTCTTGCATTGGTTTCTCTTGTGCATGATGGCTTTGCGACAATGAGTCCTCACATCAACCTGTGTGAAAAGGTCTGTTCGTGGTTAGCTCCTACCGCTTTCAGATCGCAGAATGTGTGTGTGTTTATGCACGTATGCGTGTGGCTATGTGTACATGCCGTAGCCTGCATCTATCTGGTGTTTTTCTCCACAGCTAGGCTCTTACCCCAGACTGCGAGAAGAGACCGAGAGGATTGTCACTACTTACGTCAGAGAGAGAGAAGGCAAGACCAAGGACCAGGTGCGAGTCTGGCGAGAGAAGATCCGCTTTTACCACTTTTTTCATGATTTTTCTTAATGTCCAAAATTGTTTTCTTTACCAGGTCCTTCTCCTGATTGACATTGAGCTGTCATACATTAACACCAACCATGAGGACTTCATTGGATTTGCAAAGTATGTGTAGCATCCAGTGCGACACATTCTGGGTTTCATTTCTCACCTCAAAGCTTGAGCCCTAATCTTAGCAGTGCTTCTTACGTATTTGGACTTTTGACTGTCTGCAAGACTGGTCTGCAGTGCAGTTTATTTTGACTCATTTAGACAGGAAGTGGCCAACATGTAAAGATACCAATCACAGTTCACATTTTCCATGCGAGTTTATCTGAAACCACATTTAATTATAAGAGCAAAGCAGAATATGATTGTGTTCCAAACAAAACCGTAGAATCTTTGAAAGGTTAAAAATTTTTCCTTTGTATTTTTTTCTTAGAAGTGTGCTCATCAGCCTGGCCATTGGCCACATATTGAGCAGCAAAAACTTTTCATAATTGTTGTTTCTTGAGCAGCAAATCTGCATTACAATGATTTCTGATGGATAATGTGACACTGAAGACTGGAGTAATGATGCTGAAAAATCAGCTTTGCATCACAGGAATAAATTACATTTTAAAATAAGTTAAAATAGAAAATAGCTATTTTAAATTATAGTAACATTTCACAGTATTACCTGTAATAACATTTCACAATCTTACAAATTTTTTAATACATCTGACATCCTCATGCTATATTATCTTCTCTGTAACTTTCCTGGGGCATCAACAACCATATTTAGATGTATATAGATTTTTTTTTAGGTGCTTTTATGATGTTTTTAACTTGTTAAAGAATCTCTGGAAGTCATGTTTGGACCGTGTCTCCTGTTTACTGTCAGTGCAGTGGACTAAAAAGATTAGATTAGGTGCATTATGGCTAATGCACTGGATATAAATTAAATGCACTAAAATTATTAGTGCATGTCTTTGACCTCTCAGAAAACTAGTGTACAACTAAGGACTGATTGCATGTGAAATGTTTGCATGCTCAGTGGGTTGCTGTAAAGCATTCAAGAGTTAAGACAAAGGTCGCTTACAGCATCAAGCCTGTGTGACCCTGCTCGCCCTGCGTGTTCCCATGCGCATGTCGTGAGTTTGTCAGGGCGCCTCTGTTAACGGTTCTCATGCCGTCACTTTCAGTCTTGACTTCAGGCGGATGGATGATGGTACCATACCAGGGTACAGCAACAACAGGTGCGCTAGCGCCCCCTTAATCACCCAGCCACATTTAGACAGATGTTAATCAGACCACCCATCTCCTCTTTTTTTTTTTTTTTTTCCCCCTCCCGCCCCTTCCCTTCTTCCTGCCTCAGAGCAGGATTGCTCCCACCCAGAGTGCCAAGGAGGTTTACACAAATCATCATTTTACTGTTGTGCTATTCTAACAATACAGACAACAGCATGCAATCAGTGTGTAATCAGTGTTTTCTGTCTGTTTTCCCCACCTGCAGCGCCCAGCAAAGGAATATCGTCAACAAGAAGAGGGCCATTCCCAACCAGGTACACTTTTCTCTGCTTTCACATGCTTTTCAATCCACATTGACACTCCTTTGTTCCAACACCATCACGTTCTCCACTATTCCTATTAAACACGAAAGGGCCTAACATTGAACTCTGAGGGACCCCTTTCACATCACCCCTTTTATTCTACCCCCTGTGATTAAAAACTGAATAATATGTTTCCCCAAGGTCTCTATCACTTTTAAATGTTATCAACTACACTCTTTTACACAGTGTCCTTACCAGGTGCGACATAATGTAATGAGCGATAAAACCTAAGGCTTCTATTTATACCTCAGTTTTTGCCTTTACCGACCACAGAAAGTTTTTTTTTTTTTTTTTTTTTTTTTTCCTGTAGCATTGCATCCCCACCAAGAGTAATCTGTGAAACTATATATGAAGTTGTTTAGCTTGTAGTCCTAAATCCTGGATTTGAACAATCATTTTCAAGATATGGGTAATTACAAAAAAAAAGTTTTTTGCAACATAAATGACAACTGACATCATGACTGATCACTTCTATGTTCTGAATGGCTGATATTGTGAAACATCATGCTACAATTTCTGTTGACAGCTGGAATTCTGTCACTTCACGCCTGGTTAAGACACTGTGTTAATGTTTATGTGTACTGTTTCATTTGAATGAACATTGCTCGACACTAAAGAGTATTTTTCTAACACAGTTAGAAAAATAAAAGAGCCTGAAATGGGCTTTTCATATATGAAGGTTTCAGTGGAAATGACATAAGCAACTTGAAAGTACACTGTTATTAGACAGGGACATTCCCTTTCATTTCCTCTTGCTTTTGAGAAACTCTGCTTTCACTAGCATCACAGCAGTACTATCTGCTAGTAACACTGACGCATGACAAATGAGTAATCAATGCATTGTTTTTTTGTTTCAGTCTTGCCCTAATTAAATGCGAACTTCCTTTTTCTATTTGAAGTGTAATTCAGAATGTGCATGGATCCAGCCGTGACAACGACACAACCTAGTAGATAATTCTGTTTTGTGGTACTGTCAGTTAATCTAATTGCATGTAACTTTGTTCTGTTGCTCTCTCTCTCTCTCTCTCTCTCTCTCTCTTTCTTTCTTTCTTTCTTTCTCTCTCTCTCTCTCTCTCTCTCTCTCTCTCTCTCTCTCACTATGTCTGCTTCCAACTTTTTTCTCACTGTGACTTTTCTCTGTTCTTTGACTCACTCCATCACACCCTTGTCCCTTTCAAACCTCTTCATTTCCATTTGAAAAATGTGTCTTTCTTAACCATCCTCCTGCACTGTCTTCCCTTTCTTGCTTTGCTTGTTTCCTGTGTCTCTGTTTCATTTCTTCTTCCCAAAACTTGCCCCCATCCCGTCCCTCCTTATCACTGCAGGGTGAAATACTGGTAAGTACCACAAACCTACAAGCCACGCCCAGTTAGAGGTCACCAGCGCTCATCCAGTCAGGAGAACTGAGGCCGTAACAGGTCAACTAACTCATAATTACCAGCATGGGTGGGATGTCTGTGTGTGAACTTGCCGGCGAGAGTTATAAAGCTGATGGTTTTTCTTTCACTCTGCAGCTAGGTGGCCTGAGAGAAGGCGAAGCCGAGAAGGTATAGTCTGGTGGAAAAACCAAAATGGTGGAACCTGTAATAAAAATTTTAATCATGGCTAGTTTTTCAATTACAGTTACGAGTAATCCGTAACTGACGTCAAATCCACCATAAAATGCCCACTGTAATTAGTGGCATCACCTAACATTCTGTAATTATAGTAATTAAACCGAGAGAACATTACTAACCATTCTTTTGAGAAAATGTCACATTGCACCCTTAATTTTATATATCAGTGTATTTTTATGCATGAAAGAACTTTTTTATTTTTTAAATGAGAAAATGGAGTGAATTGGAGGCCTCGGTTGTCCTGTTGCTGGATGTGAGTCCTGGTGGTCCAGGCTGGGTGAGCAGAGTTTGCCTTGTGGAGAATCAGCCTCTATGTCACCATGAGGGATATGGTGGGTGGGCGGGGCCAAGAAAGCATCCAATCATGCTAGAGAGCCAAACTCAAACCCAAGATAACATGTAGGGTGTGTTTGGGCTTTCTTTACATTTATGCGGTGAGCATTTTTAATGAATTTGTGTATTTTTTAAAATAGATTTTTAAATGCATTTGTCATAAAGAGCTAATCACAGTTATTTTCCACTAAAATATGATTGTTTTCTTTATACTAACAACATGTCTGAGGTAGGACTGGGCTATATGGCTAAAAAAATCTCAATATGTTTGAACCTTTAAACTATTTTTAATATCATTGCATCCAAACAGCCATTTTTGTCAAGTCAATTCAAAAGTAAAACAATAAACATCTAATTAATATAATGAAGGCATGTTTTCTGTTTTTCACAAAATAAAGAGTAGCTAATTTAAGAATTCAAATTAATATGCTATGTAACAATTCAGAGTAATAAATAAGCATTTACCTTTAGATTTGTTTATTAACTTTTAATAATTGCAAAGTGCCACACAGGGCATGAGCATTTTTAAAGTGAATCATTAAATCATAGTTTTGAAACCATTAAATGAAATGGGCAGTTTGAATTTAATTAAATTGAATTTGAATTTTGAATCTTAATCACTAAACTAAACCTCTTAGAAAACTTAATGGCTAATTCAAAGTGTCTTAAAGTCATCACAATAATGTTGTTTAATTTTAAATCTGTACCAAACTTATTTTACAAAATCCAAATATTGTCCAGCCCTACCATAACAGTTAGTTGGTATTAAGGTTTTTTTTTTTTTTTTTTGTTTTTTTTTTTTTTTTTTTTTCCTTGGCGTGCCAGTAATGGCCAGAATGTGGCAGTATCGGGCTCCTTTTGCTAATCAATTGACTCTAATTTAATAAATTAACTGCTCAACCTTAGAGAAATCCTTTCTGGGTCAAAGTTAATTGGGGGATTTCTGTTGGGGTAATTAACAGTCGCCTCTCACAGGTAATCATCTAATCATCTCATCTTTAATTCAAAATCATCCCTTCTATCAGCAGATTTCTGTTTAATGAAATTTCTGATCATATTTTGCCAACTCTTTGATTAACTTGTTGATAATTATGCATTTTAAATGTACATAATGTTAGGATTAATTTGTGTAATTTAGAGAGACAGCAGTCAGAATGTGCAACGTGGAAGAACGGTGAAATCCAAACACAACGGAAAATAGGGTCATGTTAGAGAATACAGAGCCAGAGCCAGGCTCTGACCACAGATATTTTCTGGGTTTCTGTCCAATGAAAAGATATTCGAGAGGGTTTTTGTGGTCGTTTGTTCGAGTCGCTACAGTACTTCCTAGCACGAGACGCCTGAGCCGGACTGTCCTGGGTTTTTCTTTTCTTCTCATCAGTCTCTTCTGTCTTTTTTCCCTCTCAGAGATGGTTATCAGGTTTCTTAAGAAGGTTGATGGCATTTCCCCACCAAGGCAAACAATCTATATAGCCTGCTATAGCTTTATGTCTACGTTGTTTCTGTTGGCACTGTCTAACTCTAACCCCCTGCTCTCAGTTTCACTCCGTTTTTACGGAGAACAAAGCAAAACGGAAAGGGAGAAAAGGGATAGTACCGTAGAAATGCTTGCAGTACATTTTGGTGTGGTATTTCTTTCTTTAATGGAAGAAGTTCAGTGTCATTGATACCGAGTGGCATTACGACGTAAGACGTAGTACCAGAACAGAGCTGGAATGTCTGTTAATAATGTAAATAAGATTCATTTTGACTCCATGTTGACTTTATGAAGCAGTGTTCCACAATCCTTGAATTACAGATACCTTTTAATCCTCAAAAATAACACTGAAATTCCTTTACCTTCACTGAAATCTGGAAGCCCTTTCCCTCCCGTTTTCTTGACTAACCCTTTTTTTCTCCAGCTCCTGTACCTTCTCTTAGCAAACCAGTACGACCCACTTACCTGTCTTCTCTCACTATAGGTTTTCACACTTGAGTGTACGTCTTTCTCCATTTAACACCACTAGCAGCGTTCTCCTTTGTTTACCAGCTTGTAGGCTTGATTTTACTCACTAATTTGACCCTAACATACCACTACCGACCTCTGACCCCTGTTCCTCTGACAGGCCAGTGGGTCTGGATGGCATCTGCCGTCACGTTGCCCTGTCCTTTAGAAAGAGCTCATGTAGAAGAAAAAAATCCACAAGCACAACAAAATTATTCCTTTGTTCTTTTATTGTTGCTCTATTTCAAGACTTCAAGACACTCCCCAGTGGTTTTGTTAGTGTATATTCAGAGTTTCTAGAGCTCTGTTTATTTGTGACTAAGCTTTAATTGCTGCCTTATGTTCTGACTCCATGCAGAGTAGATACTGTAGTCTAGAGTTTCCCAACTGGTAAATCGCAACCTAAAGTTAAATGCGAATAATAAAGTGCAAGTATAGTGGAATTTTTGCTAATACGCTAATACTGATACAACATATGCGTTTATGTTGGTAAACCACACATCTGCTGTTTTTCATACAGTTACAGTTAACCAGTTTAACTTATGATTATTTATTTGTATGTTCATAGTTTTGCATATCGATAAGCCCACATTTTCCATAATTTGGCAAATTTTCACATACGAAATATAGTAATTTCAATAGGAATCCATGCAATTGGGAATTTTGCGTCAGGGCAGATTTCGCAACAGGTTCAAGCTAGTTGCACAGATACGCTATGCTGACAAACATAATGCTTTTTGTTTTAAAAAAAAAAGTGATTAACTATTTAAAATTAACTATGGTTTTACTACAAATAAAACCAAAAAACCATGGTTTCTATAGTTAAACCATGGTAACCACAAATTAACTATGGTTTTGCTACACTAACCATAGTTTAACCATGGTATTTGTAGTAAAACTGTGGTTATACAAATGATAATCAATACACCAAAAAAGCATGGTTACTACACTTTTACAATAATTAAACTATGGGTAATTTTCCGTAAGGGATTGACAATGAAACTTACTAATAATGGACCATTTTGCCTGCAAAATTAAAAAAAAAAAAAAAAAAATTACCAATTTTGCCTGAAAAATTAACAAAATTTCGAAACCAGTTGAGAACCACTGCTGTAATGTATAAAGCAGAGTTATTTAGTTAATCTCATTAGCCACCATAGAGGGCAACCAAACTTTGGCAGAGTTACACAAAATATTTCCACAACAGGTAAGCACCAAAAGGGTTTTCAGGTTTGTTCAGCATAGGACACAAGCTTCCAGCACAAAGACTGTTGAATGTACAAGTGTGGATCTCATAAATGTTTCCCCACTCTTGTGGCATGCCCTACACCCTCCGCCCCCCTCCACGCTTTGTCCCACAGGTGATCCGTAAAGGCTGGCTAACCCTCAACATCAGCATTATGAAGGGCGGCTCCAAGGAATACTGGTTCGTCCTGACGGCTGAGTCGCTGTCCTGGTACAAGGACGAGGAGGTGAGATTCATCTGTTCTTCATTTCTCCTTTACAGTCCTTCCCCCTTTCTCTTGAGCTTAAAACTAGTGCCACTCAAGTTGGGCTCGAACTCCATGTGTGTTTGAAATTAGTGCAAACGTTAGCTGTTTTCCAGAGTTCCTGTGGCTTGACTGGTAGAGTGTGGTGCGAGTAACATCAAGGCCTTGGGTTTCATTCCCAGGGAGCACATAAATTTATGAATGTGTACTTTAATGCTTTTGGCAGACGCTTTTATCCAAAGCAACTTCAATGTAAACGTCTCACTTTATTCCCCGAGAGATTGTTTTTATGTAAAATCCCCCCATCCAGCAGCGAATGGTAGAGTCCTTTTGCTCGAGCAACGGGTGTGTGTGTCCCTGCCCAGCCTAACCAATGTGCGGACTACTGTTCAGCTGCAGCATGATGAACAGGTAGTCTGAACACTGGGCAGGCGGGGGGGAGGAAAGAGGGCGGCTGGACCGCAGGTCACTGCCCCGAGGACCGCACACGACTGCAGAGGAGAGTAAACAGTTCAGACAGACACACTGATAAAGCGTCGATCTTACTTAACCTGTCGAGAACATGTTCAGCTCGCTACTTATCTAAAATAAAGTAATAAGAAATATTTTCGAAGTAAATTAAGGTCGTTATATAACCATTGATGTTTGGATTCAGCTGCAAGTTTAGTTATCAAAATCCCCATAAATCTGATTCTCAATACTGTTATACTGTCAAATGTATTGATATTTCAATTGTAAAGTATGATTTACGCAATTTACTGTAAAACAGTAAAATAACTTTATTAAAATAAAACGTCTAATGAAAATCATTGTGAATAAATTGGGAGTTATAAAAAAAATTATGAATATTACGAATTACGGAAAAAAAAATGTGGAAACGTTAAATATTCTGACATGCTACTTTAATAATAATTTGAGGGCGAAAAAGCTTAATTCTCATTAAAATAATGCTGCAATGAAATAGGTTTTGTTTTCTTAATGCAAAATATAACCTCTTTTAATTTTGGGGTGAAATGATTTTTACTTCTAAAAAGCTTTTTGTACCGAGTAATGAAGGCACACAAAGAATCAAGTAATTAAACTGGTCTGCATATGCAAATAAATTATATTAAATATATTATGAATCTAAACATAATGTAATCAGTTGAAATAACATTACTGAATATCCCGACATTACTTATTGATAATGTTTACATTAAGAATTCTTTTCAAACGTATATATTTGGTATACTCACATGTCCGCTGCTGCGTGGCAAATGCATATTCCAGGCCTCTGCAGTTTCTTCAAGAGGAATACGGACCATTTTGCCATCACGGCTCCATTTTCGCGTTCTGGAACATGCAGTTTTCGCTCTTTACCATTGTTTTATGAATAACACTGAGAAATGTTCCTTTAGCTGTGGTTTTCAAAGTAAAGAGAAAGCGATAAATGGAGAAAAGAGAGGCGAGTAGCAGGACGAAAGTAAAAAAGGGACGAAAGGGGAGGCAAAGTGACGTGGCAAGCGCACTGAAATGTTCCAGCCGGGATCCGACTTTGGAATTTGCAGGAAATCGTACTGGGTTACTGGGGGGTTGTTGTGTGTGTGTGTATAAGTGTGTGTGTGTGTTGGGGGCAGGGAAGTGTTCCTCTGAGTGATGTAACTGTTGGGGCCGTAGCTGTGCAGACATAAACGTTTCCAGATGCTGCTTCTCAACTCAACAGATCGAGTTGGCAGCATTAGTCCTCATCCAGACTCCTCCTCTTCTTTTTCTTTTCTCTCTCTGTCTCACATCCCCCTCTCTGGCTTGGCAACCTGGTGGTCCTTCTTTAAAGGGACAGTTCACTTCAAAATGAAAATGCCATCATTTGCTCCCTGTCATGTCATTCCAAATCTTCATGTAGCACTTTTCTGTACATCCATTGTTATATATTGTATTCGGAACCTCAGAACACTGCAGCTTTTGGTACCATTATGAAGTGGTTTATAAGATTGCTGTAATTCTCCCTCTCATCTCACTCTACTAGGAAAAAGAGAAGAAATACATGCTTCCTCTGGACAACCTGAAGCTCAGAGACGTGGAGAAAGGCTTCATGTCCACTAAGCATATTTTTGCAATCTTCAACACTGAGCAAAGGTCAGGGCTGACTGCAACTCTCTTTGTTTGTGTATTTGTGTTTGGCGATCGGCCGCTTCATGTGTTCGATCCCCCTCGCAGGAACGTGTATAAGGACTTGCGTCAGATCGAGCTGGCCTGTGATTCGCAGGAGGACATGGACAGCTGGAAAGCCTCTTTTCTCCGAGCAGGCGTTTATCCTGAGAAAGATCAGGTAATAATGTTTAGTTTGAACAATCTAAAGCACTCTGCATTCCATTATTGAGAGTTTGAAGCCTACGCATTTAATTTTCATGATGTGATGGATTACAAATAAAATTGAATATTCAATGGGAAATAATGAAGGGAAAGACTCTTTTGTATCAGGATCTGTTTTTGACTTTCAACATGTTACACTACAAGAAAACTACTACAAGTCACTTATGCTCACCAAGCCTGCCTTTATTGGAAAAATAGTGTAAAAAAAAAAAAAAAAAAAAATTGTATATGTATAAGACCCAAATTATATATATATATATATATATATATGTATATGTAATTTATTCCTGTTTGTCAGTCATTACTCCAGTAGTGTCACATGGTCCTTACTTTTTTTCAGGATTATTTGATGAATATAAAGTTTAAAAGAACAGCATTTATTTTAATTTATTTTTTTATTTTTTTTATTTTTTTTGCACTATAATAGTCTTTCCTGTCACTTTTGATCAGTGGAATACATCCTTGCTGAATAAAAATATTACTTTCTTTCAAAAACAACATTACTGATGCCAAACGGTAATATATGGTATGAAATTAATCGTAGTAGTCCTAGTAGTAGTGGTGGTGGTGCGTCTAAGGCAAACATTACTATTATTATTATTATACATACTTTGGGTTAGGGAGTTGAAAGAAATAGGCACATTTATGGACATTAGCATATCCATTTGTGTTATTGACATGGTACCTGAAATTCTGCAGTTTGTTAAAAAAAAATGAATATGTTATTGTGTTATTACTATGTTATTACTAAACAAGTTGTGTACAAACAACCAGCTAGAAACACTCACACTGCAATATGTTAAAAACACTCAAAATATTACTTTGCAACATCTTAAAGTCTTTTACACAGCTTTTACATGGCCAAGCATCACTCATGTTTTCTGGTATCTAGTAAATAGTTAATGATTTTTTTCCCACCTATGCAGTCTTGGTTTGAACAGCAGAAGTTGTTTTAGAGGTGAAGAAAGGTTTTACGTTTTGATGAAAAATTAAAGAAAATATTTTTCCCCTAAGAATAGTGTGCACTTATCCATTCAGTACAATAAAACTAGGAACATTTATTAAAGATACAGGTCACTTTAGATGTTGTCTTTAAAATACATGAAATTTCCTAAACTTAGATCAAAGGCAACAGATTAAATAAGAAGTGGATGTAAAGAAACTGGAATGTGTGTGCGTGTGTGTGTGTGTGTAGGTGGAGTCAGAAGATGCCGCTCCAGCTGACACCTTCTCCATGGACCCTCAGCTAGAGAGGCAGGTGGAGACCATCCGTAACCTGGTGGACTCTTACATTGGTATCGTCAACAAGACCATCAGAGACCTCATGCCCAAGACTATCATGCATCTCATGATCAACAGCGTAAGTAAACAACCACTTGTGTTTTAAACAGTTCATCTTAAAACATACTAATTCTAACATATTGCAGACATCCTCACCTCTTTATTAACATTTCTTTCCTGTTCTGTCAACTTTCTGTCCCCAGGCTAAAGACTTCATCCACTCAGAGCTGCTGGCGTACCTGTACTCCTCAGGAGATCAGAACAGTCTGATGGAGGAGTCTGCTGACCAGGCCCAGCGCAGAGACGAGATGCTGCGTATGTACCACGCCATAAAAGAGGCCCTCAGCATCATCGGTGACATCAGCACCAGCACTGTGTCGACTCCTGTGCCGCCACCCGTCAACGACAACTGGATTCCAGAGACTAGGTTAGAAAATGAACAGCATGCTGCTGTCTGGGAAGAAATTACATTCCCATTATTGTGGATTTCTGTGTTTAGAATGAAATACAAAATATGAACAAAGACCTCTCTGTGGTCAGTGTTTGTGAAAACAAGGTCCTTAAAGTGAATATAGAGGTTTGCTGTGAATTTACTGCAGAAGTTCTGTGTTGTTTAGACAAAATCCTTCTTAGCGTTCGATGGTCTTTATCATTCACATTTGGTTTTTGCCCAATATTGATGAAGTCTTACTGTGCTTTGCGTGCGTGGTCATAAACATAAAGACTGTTGTTCTTAAAACATCAAAGATTTGTCCTTTTTGGAGGTCTGACAACCTAGAGACCTAGAGATGCAACCTAGAGAGTATAGACAATGAAGGAATAAAGTATAGTCAATGATAATCACAAAGTTTTTTTTAATCAAAAAACTTTGTTATGATGATATCAAGCCTTAAGTGTAGTGCACTTCGTAAACTTGTTTTAGTGTGCTTCATAACCAGTGTTGGAGAAATTTACTTTTAAAAGTAATGCATTACAATATTGCGTTACTCCATAAAAAAAAGTATCTAATTGCGTTATTAGTTACTTTTAATGGAAAGTAATGCATTACGTTACTTATGCCTTACTTTTGTCACCTGGGTTATTTTTAATAACAGAAAACCCAAAAGTTATATTTTTGGTGACTGTAAAGGCCCTTTCACACTGAGTCATTGCACACTGAGTCTGAAATTTTCACACGTTAAAAAATAAATACGACCTCACTTTGTGTCAATCACGTTTATCTCACTGCCTCCGAAACTTTCGTCTGTCATAAAAAATTTTTGGATCGGGTTCGTTTTTCTGCATTTTTCCCATCCGTAGCAAGCATTTTGAGAGGTGTTTTGACAATTCAGAGCCACTGTACAAGTGAACACCAAAATCCAGAATGGCGATTGACAAGTTCATCCACTTTTTCTCGCAGCACAAAGGACTGTAAAGATCCTTGCACACTGAGTTCACAGAAATTGGTGGTCGTCTTTTTAATATGTGGCTCCAGTTAGGGCCGCTCGATTATGACAAAAATCATAATCACGATTATTTTGGTCAGTATTGTAATCACGATTATTTAATACGATTATGAGTGGGCCATATGACTAAAACTTTATATGAATGATTTATTTAAAGTTAGCTATATATATGAATAATCTAACATAAAATAAAACAGCATAGTCTTCACTGTAAGAATTAAACTTCATTAAAGCTACAAAAATCCTTCAGTCAAGATCAGTGAGTGATTTTGTCTTTGTCTTTTGCTGTTTGATTAATATTAAGCACTCAGTCGGCAGCAGGAATATAGCCTGCTGTCACTTTAAGACCCACATGGATCCAATTTACTGTTACACACGTATTTTCATTCTCAACTCTTTACGTTAACTTATTACATAACTGACGAGAGTTTACGTGAATATTCACTAAACACTGCATTTTTACATATTTTTGCATGTATCTGACCGTTTTGGCGCGTAACTTGAGCTAAAAAATGACTTTACATGTCCATGTCCTGTTCCGTCTCTGAGCGCAGGCACAGAAATCCTCCTGAGTAACAGTGCAAGTTCTCTTTTGTACTTTTAAAAAAAATGAATAAATCTAATCAACTTTAATAAATCAAGCATGTCCCATTTTGCTAAAGTCACATTATATGATTTTATTGACTTTATGGAGGAGCGAAAGGGGGCGGGATGGGGCGCAATACTCATTTTATCTTGATTATTGTATTTTCATAATCGTTGGAGGTCGAAAGCAAAATCGAAACTGTATTTCGATTAATTGCACAGCCCTAGCTCCAGTATCGCTAGCAAAGCGTCAAGGATTGGAAGGACCCAATATTTCCTCCTTTCTTTTTCTCTTTTTAAGAAGCGAGAGGACAACAAAATCATCCTCACTGCTTGAAGACTCCATTTTGTTTATTGTTTTGCGTTTTTTTTTTGTTTTGTTTGTTTGTTTTTCCACAATGGATTAATTAATAGCATCAGACTCAGTGTGCAAGGTTTCTGTGCGTGACAAATTTTTAAGAAGACGAATATGAAAAAAAGCATATGAAAATGATGGACTCAGTGTGCCAGGACCTTAAGAGTGAAATTAATAAGCCTCAGGCTGAAGTAACTCAGATATTTTCTTGTTAATTTAAAAGTAATGTGTTACTTTACTAGTTACTTGAAAAAAGTTATCTGATTGCATAACTCGCATTACTTGTAATGCGTTACCCCCAACACTGTTCATGACTGCTTTAATACTATATTTCTTCTTTTCCTGTCCTATGTAGCCCCACCCCCCAGCGCAGACCGCCAACATCGGCCCCGCCCCCCAGCAGGCCTCCAGCAGTGAGAGGTCCAACACCAGGCCCGCCCCCTCTTAACCCCACCCCCTCCTTTGCAGCTCCACCCATTCCCTCTCGCCCAGGCCAGCCCATTAATGCCTTTAGCAACAGCAGCCAGGACCCTTTCAGTGCGCCTCCACAGATCCCCTCCCGCCCCGCCCGCATCCCTCCGGGTATCCCCCCGGGCATCCCCAGGTAAGACACTTAACCCTATGTCACCTCCATGTAGATGTGTATTCTCAATCTGTGTGTGAGAACGAGCATCTTTTGTCTGAAGCTCAGAGAAGTGAACGTTGGTTGAAAAACACAAAAACCGCTTGAACAAGGTTTGACTGATGTACTGTTTCTTTAGTTCTTATTCTTCTCTCACTAGAAGTTGCATGCAGATATTTTCTCCTGTCACATACTACTACTAATATTATTAATACAAACAAGTTTTCCTTAATTTTCTTCGCAAAATATTCTTTCTAATCCTTCCAGTGGAATCATTTTTCTGTTTTGATCTGTCATCTCTTCTTTTCTACTTCTCATTTCTACTCATCTAGCCTCATCTTTTTTTCATCTCTTCATATCTGTTCTCATCTTTCCTCATTACTTCTATTCTCGTCTCTTTTCTATTCTACATTTTATCTATTTTTTTTTCTTATCTCTTATTGAACTTTCTCACTTTGGCTCATCTGGTATTTTCTTATCTCTTCCTGTCCTTTCTCCCTTGTTTCTTTTAATGTCATCTTGTTTCATTTCTTCCTGCCTCTTCTTCTCTTTCATCTAGTCTTTTCCTGTCTTTTCTTATCATATTTTGTCAAATTTTGTCTCTCTTTCTAGCCTTCTCGTCTGCTTTTGTGTGGCCTCATCTAGCCACTTCTTGTCTCACATAGGCTACGTTTACACGACAATGATGTAGTGAAAAAAGGAACAGATTTTCCCTTGCGTTTTTAAAAAGATTCACGTATACAAGACAGCGTTTTCGAAATGATACACATTTACACATATCCACGAAAAACTGCCAAAAACGCTGTACTACATAAGCCAGGCCAGTAGTTGGCGCTGCCACCCTTTAAGTAAATAGTACTTGTAAGGAAGTGATGATTAGCTCTTTGTGGGCGGGAGTTCCGTCACTAAAATCACCACACAGACTGTTGCTCTACTCCTCATTCATAGCGATATCAGCTTGCGCACAGACGTAACAAACAAGCAATATGGCGAAAGCAGCGAGTAATTTTGTCTGGACGGACGATGAGGTTAAAGTGTTACTTCCCTTTAAAATCAACAAGTACTGCGCATGTCTACATACCTAACACGTACTACGCAGGCGCATGACGTCACCGTTTTCAAGGATTCCCGTATTGGGTGTTTACACGGAAACGATAACGGTGGCGTTTTCAAAAACTTGCACTTTGAAACCCGTTTTCAAAATTAATGCGTTTTCAGTCCCCAAACCGCCGCTGTCGTGTAAACGAACAGGCAAAATGCACAAAAAGTTTCCCGTTTTTGGCTGAAAACTTTGTCGTGTAAACAGCCCCATAGTCTCACCCAGCTTCTCATCCCATCTCATCTCATCTTGTCATTTATCTATTTTCATCTCTTCTCTTATCTTATTTCTTCCAATTTCGTCATCTAGCCTCCTCTTCTGTTCTTGTCCATTCTCATTTACTCTCATCTAGCCTCTTCTTGTCTGCTCTTCATCTCTTTTTATATCTCATCTCTCCACGTTGTCTTGTCTCATCTCTTTTTATCTAGCCTCACCTAGTTCTGTCGTTCCTCGTCTTTTGTCTTGTCTCATCTCTTTTCATCTCTTCTAGTCTCATCTACTCTCACCTCTCCTTAGCTCTTGTCTTTTCTCATCGCTTCGCATCTAGTCTCATCTCTGATGTTGTCCTATCTAGTCTTGTTTCCTCATCTCATCTAGTCTCATTGTCTTGTCTCTCCTCATCTTTTGTCACTTATCATCTCATCTTGACTCTTTTCATCTCTTCTAGTCTCATCTAGTCACTTCTTCTTGCCTAATCACTACTCTTTTTGTTTTTTCTCATCTCATCTAGACTCGTCTCTTGTCTTTTCTAATCTCTTCACATCTTGTCTCATCTCTTATATGGTCTTATCTAGTCTTGTCTCCTCATCTTTTGTCTCTTGTCATCTCATTAAGTCTTGTCTCTCCTCATCTTTTGTCTCTTGTCATCTTGTCTCATCTAGTCTCATCAATTCTTGTCTCTTCTCATGTAGTTTCTTCTCATTTGTCTCTTTTCATCTCTTCTAGTCTCACCTAGTCACCTGTTCTTGCCTCATCTATTCTCCTTTTGTTTTTTCTCATCTCATTAAGTCAGCATCTTCTCTCACGTAGTCTCATCTCATCTCATTTCCTCTCATGTAGTCTCATCTCTCCTCATTTTGTTTCTTTTCATCTCTTCTGGTCTCATCTCTTCTCTTTTGTCTTTTCTCATGTCATTTAGTCTACTAGATTCTACTAGTAGTCTACTACTTCCTTATCTTTTCTCCTCCATCATTTCCCTGTGGTTGTGGGTATGTCTCACCTTTATTTCTCACTCTTTTCTCCTCCTGCAGCAGAAGACCCCCTGGCGCTCCCAACCGGCCCACCATTATCCGCCCCGCCGAGCCCTCCCTGCTAGACTAGACCTGTACGCTGGCCACCATAGGCTGACAGAAAGAAAGACAGAGAGAGAGGAAGGGCTGGAGAACTGCACTGAAACATGTGCACGTGTGTCTACACATACAGCCTGACCAATAGACCTAAATAATCCACTCAAACTGTCCTCTGATCAGCGCTGCTAGTCACATCCTTACTTTTAAAGCCCAGAGGTCTAAATTAAGCACATAAATATTCAAATAAAATTATTATTGTTGTTATTTTTATTTTGTTCAAATATAGAGTGAACTAAAGGGTGTAATGGCCTCCAACTTTCAGTCATTTCATCACACACATAGGTCAGGTGACCACCAGGGGGTATCCTACTCAACTTGTGTAGACGAACCAACATTAGACTCATTATGCCTCCTCTCTGACTAGTGGTTTAATGTGGGATGAGATGTATACAAGCACTGTGCAAGCTAGTTGCTGTTTAACTAGCCTGTCTTTTTCCTGTTCTTGGGTAACTTAAGGGTGGTTGAAGACCTCTTTCTTGTTATAGACACACTTTTTCATGTGTTTTTTGTTTTCATTCTGTGTTTTCTTGACTCTCTAACTTGATATGCTGAAATAAGACACCATGACCGTTGTTGTTATTATTGCTATGTGGGATTGATTTTGATCTTTTTTTTGTTTTGTTTTGTTTTTCATGTTCAATTGGCTGTTTATTTTTGACGCCCTTCAAAACGGCACTTAGTACCAAGCAATTATGACTCAATAGCAGCTAACCAATAAAAGAAATGCAAACATAAGTAAAAACCTAGATGTTGACACTCATATTTGGAGTTGAGAAGCAACATCCTCTTTCTGTTGTGTTGGGAAATTTGGTTCTTGAAAAGCACTTCTAGTTCTTGAGTGATGGGAATTCCTTACATAGTCAGAAGAGGAAGTGCAATTTGTATACAAATCTCTGTAATGATCTGTTTATACAAATAATAATTTGTGTATATGAATATAATCCTGGAAAGCATGGTAACCACTCGCGACGGGCCGATCCGTCAGAGCTCAGAGCTCAGGTAACATCCGACTCCAAATCTTGTAACAGTTTACGCTAGCTTAGCGTTCTGATCATTGTAACTTAAATTAATCTGCAAAGCGCTTTTATTTTCACATTCAGGGATAGTGAGAGTCGGGGAAGCGTTTATAGCGGGAAAAACATCAGGGTGCTTCAGGAAGTGGGAATGCACTCAAACACAGGGTCGCTGAACATGGTACATGCAGGTGTATTTGGGGTCGTGGAGCGTTTGCTTTATGGAACCAGTCCGCTCTTGCCTACAAAGACACAGGGAACTTTCTAAATGCAAAAAAAAAAAAAAAACCCAACCTTTAACGTAGGGATCATAGTAGATGTACTAACGCGTATTTCTGAGTGTATTATTTATAACCTGGGCATTTGTCTTTGTGTTGATATGCATTTTTCACAAACTGTTTGCTTTGGAGTAGAATGACAGATATTCTTCACTATCGACAGATTTATGCCCCTTCGGTTGCGTTAACAATGGTTGAACAGAATCCAGAGTGAAAGCGGTCCAGCTGGTTTCCTGTTGATCCTGTTTTGATTGCAGAATCTTTGACGTTTGCTTTTATTGATGTGCGTGCAAGGAAATGGGCCGTGACAAATTTTGTTTTCTTGATTAACTTGAGTATAAGAATAGGGATTTGGTGTAAGGGGGAGTGGGTCGTTGATTTTAGCGCAGATTCGTCTGTAAATAATCGAAGGCTTGGAGTCGGACTTGAGATAAAACTTAAAAATTAGCTGCAGATTTCAGGGCCGAACGCTCTTAAATCACTCCTATGTGTTATGGCTACAGTGATGGCAACCGCTGGCTTGAATTAAATTTGTATCCAGCCGTATCTTTTCCTCTATTACTTCAATTTCGAATTACTTCAACATCTGTAAAGAACTGGATGAAGCCCAGATCTCTGCAGCCATAACTTTTCTTCTGGTCTTTGGTTATGGTGACCCGATCCCCATCTCTCCCTCTAATAATTGTGTCCTTTTGTATGGAGTGAGGGACTGAGGACATATTTAGCATTCTTTTTTATGCTTTTGGAATAACAAATCATTGTCAAGTGCCTGTGTAGCAGTTAAAATGGACTTGGAGCAAAATGCACAGTGAGAATTGGAAGTGAGATGATAATAAAAGGTGTTGTGTATAATAAAGATCTGGCGCTCTGGTGGTCGGTGTTTCCTTGTGTCACGTCTCCTCACTGTCTCCTTGATTTACCATGGCATGTCTCTCCCAGCATGCATCTCTTCCTCTCGGTGTTCTCATGGAAATAAATCAAATATAGGGTGTCTCACTGATCTGTGACTGCGTCCGAAACCACATTCCCTTCTTTTGAATAAGTACTTATTTTGTATGTTCTATACAGTATGAATGTGCAACACAATCTCATGGCAGTTTGTAACTATTTTACATTTTGGGCGAATTGGTGGCTAATTTGTATGAATTCATACAATTTAATTTGTATGTTTTCAAATGATCTACTAATGCCCCTTTGATAGTAATGTTTAGAGGTGGACCCCCTATGCTTACTTTTTTCCTAAAAACCATGTTTTTGTAAAATCCAAGTCATACAAATTCATACGAAATCACCACCTCGTAAAATAGTTGCATTTTCTTGTGAGATCAGGTTGAGTTTGTAGTATAAATGAAATCCGGACCTACCACATTCATTATGTTTGTCACATGTCCATCAGACGTGCACTTCAGAAATTCGCCGAAAGTAGTAGGTCATCTGGGTGCTTTTCATTAAAGGGATAGGTCACCCAAATATGAAAATTTTGTCATTAATTACTCACCCTCATGTTGTTCCAAACCCGTAAGAACTTAGTTCATCTTCGGAACACAAATTAAGACAAGGTTTTACCGATGTCCTTACTATGCCTTGACCGTGGTAGTACCCTTGCTGTCTATGGGAGGGTCAGAAAGCTCTCAGATTCCATCAAAAATATCTTATTTTGTGTTCCGAAGATGAATGAAGGTCTTACGGGTTTGGAACGACATGCGGGTGAGTAATTAATGACAGAATTTTCATTTTTGGGTGAACTATCCCTTTAATACTATGAATTTAGACATATTGTTTTTCGCCTATTATATAGTAGGAAAGTGTTAACTACAAACAAAAACACATACTATGTATTTACGATATGTACTATACACTTTTTTTTAACATAAGAGTGGGTGCAGCCATTTGTAACTTTAATGTGCAAGGCTTCCAGTCGTTTCTAGTTATTGCATATTCAAATCTGGTATTTCTTATATTATTTTATAAGGAGCGTGGGTAAATCTAGTGATTTGAATTGATTTACGTATTACAAAAAATTGATTTTCTACATGTTAGATAATGTCAGAAAAAAGCAGAAGCACCTACACAATTTAGAGAGCACAAGTCATGCTATGACTATAAACTGTCACTAGAACCAAGTAAAAATTTTAAGAATATAAGACTATAAAAAAAGTTTTCCAGGAGTACCAAGTACTGAGTAGCAGGTAAATTTGGTATCGATATACACATACTCTTGCATTGTTAAATCAGCTGGGTATCCACTCAATACCACTCATTGTTCATCGCAAATGTATTTTTGAAGCACTGAAGATATTAACCAATGTTGAAAGTTAGTGACAGTGAATCGAATCATGAGGTTCCAAACGATTCCCACACCTATTGGGAAAATCCATACTTTTGAGTTATTTCTTCATACAATTGTATCTTGTGGAGGTGGGTGATATGACCAAAATCTTAAATCACGATATTAATTTTTTTTTTTTTCACAGTAGCAATATATATAACAATATAGTTATTTTTTGCTTTAAACAAGGTCTTTATTATAGCAAAATTTCTGATACCATAGAAAAGTCATAATTCTTGTCACCAGCGTCAGTATCACAAAAAACTAATACTACCATTAAAAAAAAAAACTCAAGCTCACTGAAGACGTTAACAGTCAGCGATTAAAAAAAGAATAATAAACTAATTACAAGCAATAGAACAAAAAAACACTACAGCAGGAATATTAGACTGCTGCCAGTTTAAGAGCTGCCCGGATCCAATATACTGTTACACGTTTTCTTTCTCAGCTAATTACTGTGTTTATCAGGATACTTGCAAAGACGGGCATTTTGACACATACAAATGTGTGTATTTAACCATTCAAGACCTATAAAGCAGCAAAAATAACTCTGTTCAATACTCCTGCTCTCTATGAGCATCGCCTTAACTCAGAAACAGACTCTCAGACAGCGTGCGCATGTAGCAAAATGAGTTTTCTTACACTGCTGATTGTGTTTCATCGGAGTAAACCCACTTATTTTTAAACCCGCAATGCTTAAAAACACAACTTTGACAAATTAACAAATTTCTACCAGTTAATCGTATCTACCAGTATATATCGCCCACCCCTAAATACCTATGCGATAAGTATACATATAAGTGTTAGCAAGAAGCTAAATACAGGTCATCCATTAGTTACTGTTTCTAGGCTGGTATATAAGTTACAGTCTCATTACCCTCACTTTTCAACTAAACATGTTGGAAGTGATCCTCCACAAACTCTTAAGTCATAGCACAAGGAGTTAGCTGAAAATCGTGCATTGATGCATACTTAAACATCCATCCAAGTGTTTCTTTTTAGCATGCACTAATTAATAAATCATGGATACTGTTTTGAATAGATGCAATTGGAATGGAGCACAGGAGCATGTAATGATCTGATGAGTCACATTTGCAGAGTTGAGGGTCTCAGGAAAAGGATTTAGAAACACATGGCTTCATTACCGCTTCTTCCTCTGTGAAGCTGACCTTTTTACGTATGACTCATGAGCATGTTTCCTTAGTGGAAGTAAAAAAGAAAGAGAGAGAAAGAGAGAGAGAAGAAGAAGTCCTACGTCATCATGGAAGACCACATCTGACTAATGATGAGTGTCGTTTTATTATCAGCATGTGACCTGATGAGTAATGCACGGCTCATATTTAGCAGCTTTTCTATCAGAATCAGCTGTTTCTACCTAATAAGCGATTTCACAAATTTGAGATATTAATCTACCCCCCAACCCCCTTATACATGCACATACACAGTCATAATGAAAACCTCAGTATTTCATAGCTCATCATAGCCTGCTGAGTTACTGTAAACATACAGTGAACAGCATAAATGAGTACACCCCCTCTGAATAAATATAAAATATGTATTTTTGTACACCTTAGATTTAATTGAGCAAATGTATAATATTCTAGTACTTAGTATGTCCTCCAGAACTTTAAGTATACTGTTCTGACCCTTCTTGGCACTGAGTGTACAAGTTCATGACAAATTTTCACATCTGTCCTGTTTAACTCCTGGAGGACGACCTCCTTAAATGCTCTGGTCTTTAATGGGGAGTTTTGCTCAGCTTGTCTCTACAGAATCCCCCACAGCTGCTCAAGAGCATTAAGATTGAGTGAAATACATGTCCACTGAAGGATTTTCACCTTTGGAGAATGAATATCTTCATTGTCATGCTGAAAAAATACCCAATAATGCAGGGAATGAGTGGAGGGTAGCATCTTCTGTTTCAAGTGTTTCTATTACATCACACAGTAGTGTGTGAATTGATGACAGCATTGATAAAGCACAACTCCCTCACACCTTCAGCACTCATTCATCCCTATATAAGAGCTTTACTACCACTGAACGTCACTGTGGGTACCAAGCACTTCTCACTGTACTCCTCCTCTAGCAACACCAGAACATTTGGATGCTTTTGGATCCGAAATGTTTGACTTGGTCTCTTGAGACCAGAGTATGTATTCCCAGAAGTCTCTATCTTGTAAATATGGGCCTTAGAGGAGGTTAAATGAGTTTATTTTGCTTTGGCTACAGTAGGTAATTCTAGTGGTGACAACAACCATGCATGTCACTTCTGCAGGCTGCGTCATACTCTGTGAGATAAAGTGTCACTCTTTTCATAGCTTTTGCCGGCTCTGAGACACTTGCATGTTATTTCTCCTGCTCTTTTTCTAGCAGAAATTCACTCATCACTAAATGAAAACTTAAAATGAAGACCTGATTATTTCAGGAGCTATATTATTATTTCTGCTATATTTTCACACTTAAGACAATAATTTGGTATTCCTCTTGTAACACTGTCCTCTTTTATGCTAAGAAATAAGTCACCTGGCAGTTCTCTCCCAAGTGGTTCCACTGCTCCCAGCATTAAGTCTGAGTATGATTCAGTGGGCTATATAACACTTTTCATTGTCAGGAAATTACTTGTCTTTAAAAGTTTTGGTTCAATATACTTTACCTGTTGATCAAAAATAACCTTAAACCTATACACTTTATTTTTTTTTTAGTAACTTTCAGGAGGGTGTACTCATTTTTGCAACACAACATTTTGTCACTTTGATAAGAAAATCTTATTTTGCTGAATAATTTTGACATTCTTCTTTGGTAATTGATCAAGCAGGCTTGTTGGAACATTATATCTCCAAAGAACCCTAACATGTCATCTAAGTAAAGAGTAATTGCTGAATTTAAGTTTTAGAGGGGGTGTACTCATTTATGCTGTGCACTGTACATGTTTCACTCTGTACAGCACACAAATGAAATTCTCACTGCTGATCTGTGCTTTTGGTTGCGGTTGTTGAACAGACGTCCACCTCCCCGACGGCCAGAGAACCAGTGGTGAAGCTGATCCGGTGCTCTGGAGGAGGATCACCATACGGCTGCTCTACTGCACCATAAGGACATGATGCCTGTTTCCAAAGGATATCAATAGGAACAATCAATTGGATTAGAAAAAAAGTCAAATTAAATTTTACTATGCAATGTAAAAAATTGACTGACCAAAGATGAGATTCTTTCAGGTATTACACAGTCTTGTTCGAACTTTTCTCATCTTGACCTGGAAAAGTGCTGATCTACCTTTTTTAGCAGTCTTGGTTCTAGAAGTAGTTTTTCCCATTTGGTTTTTCCATAGAATATATGAATAAAAATGGAGTTGTTGAAGTATTGAACCAAATCAAACCAGCACAGAATTGCAACAATGCAAACTTTAATTTTATACAAAAACCAGGTATGAAGCAATGTGAATAATGGTGAATCTGAAATAATGTTACAATGTAAAACTATTGACTTGGAGTCATTGATTGTATATATTAAAAACAATATAATTAACTTTTATTTTAAATATTTACAAAGGAATAGAATAAATAGAGTGCTGCAGTGATGACGTACTGTATTTTTGTAGGCCAACCCATATGTTTGCATCACCTTGGTTCCCTCGACAAAAACTGAATAGAATTTTTCCATTGGCTTTTGGATTACTGCAGAAAATAAACTCTGTTACCAACAAAAGCTGATTCTTACACATTTGGTTCAAATGAAACTCTTCACATATGATCACAACTGAATTTTAAAGCCTAAACACAATCACGACAAGTAGAAAGCTAAACATAGGCTATAAACTACAGTAACTACACCAGGGTCACATGACTTTAACATCACCACTATTAAGTTAGTGAGTAGATGAGTTGGCATGATGACATTTACTGTCCCCAAAAACCATTTAACCATTTAGTCCCATTTAACCGCTTGTGTATTTACTTATGTATTTTATGTCGTAAAATAAAATGTGTGAACATGAGCTTGTGTTCACCACAGACCTTATTTCAACCAAAAACCCATTAAAAAAAAAAAAAAAAAATTCAGTACGATGGAACCAGAAGTGGCAAAATGCAAACTTATTTCTGGGTTTTGTCTACAAAAATACATGAGGAGACTACAAGGGGATCGTTCCACTTGACTTTTAGACATCCATTTGCAAACTTTCCTAAGCACTTCCTCTCGGGAATCCATACCGCTATTTGAAGCGTGTTCCACTTCGTAAAGTGGCCGAGGAAATTTTATATGGACAGGCCATCGCCCCAACATGATACACAGTTTACGGTGTTGATTCTAAGAAATTCAAATGATCAATGGCTTTGGACGTTCCAATTCAACCAGTTGCAAAGTTCCCATCAGTAGTGAGCACTCTTGTAAGCGATGACGTATATGCGAGTCAACAAGATGGAGGGAAGTTAGCAAGGGAAGGGTATAAAAAGTCGAACGCATCCATTGAGATAAACATGTAATATGCAATGCTTTATAAGAATATGATTGGTTGACAAGGCACGTGACCCAACTTGCCATAAATTGATTTACTAGTGATGACCTGAGTGCCAAATTTCTAGTGAATAAATGATGTATGAATATTTGAGTCATTAACTAAGCAGCATTCCTCTGAATTGTTTCATTGAACTCTAGGAACTCTTATTTATAGGTAGTTTGTAATGAATATGGTTGTACATAATTTTTACTAGGCTTGTTGTTTAATGAGAATATTTGTATATTATTGCAGGGTGATGGAAGAATATAAGAAACACTAACCTACAGATTAACCTGTAGAAATGAAGAGATTAAGGCAACAATCTTGAAATTATTGTTATGAAACAACATGATTCTGATTCCCACAGTACAGTAATAACTCAATTCATTGCAGTCAGCAATTGACTTGAAATGTAACATCAATAACCCAGATGACTTTTAAATTCATTTTGCATTTGCACTTGCTATGCCACATTCGACTGAGCTGCATTTGTTCCAAATGAGATGCTAACGTGCTGTATAATAAAACCATTCAAAGCAAAACGCTCCCTTGGATTTTTATTTTCCTGCCGTATAAATCCATAAGAAACGTTAATCACAATGTTATTTATTTCAAAAGTCTCATAAATTATTTTAACCAGTGTTTTAAAAGTCAAGTACAAAATTACATTCAAATGTTCCTACAGTACTTCAAGTAAATTTAGTGTTCAGCAGTGTTAGTGCTCTACAGAAAACTCTTATAATTAAAACTCTGAGAAATGGCACATGGTCAGATTCATTGTTAGCTCCAAACAATTCAATTTTGACATAAACTAGAGGGGTATTTTTGGACCTGAGAGATTCCGCATGTCTTCATTTCCAGAATCCATTAGTTTGTATTTTTTGTTAACAGTGCATAAAGTGTTACAATATCTTCCCTCTCCAGTTCATCTCTGCTATGTGCAAACTCTGTGTTTGTCACTGAATAATCTGCGTAATGTGTAGATCTGGGTGAGGGCCACGCTGACCACGACCAGCAGACTGACACTGGACCAGAAGGAAACCCGCCACAGGTTATCCTCCAGCAGGTAACGGTCACGAGCCTCGAACGCCCGCAGCGTCGTCTGTAGCTGACGGCTTCGATCCAGGTTCTTGTGCACAGCGTCCATTGTGTCCTGTGCGGTGAGAGAAAACATAAGTGAAGCAATAGCTTACCACAAAACATTTAAAAAAAAAAAAAATTGCATTTTGGTAGCAGATGATCAGTGCCAAAACCAAAACTTTGATGAAAATTTTAACTGCAAATTACTTTCTTAATTGCATTCAACCATTTAAAAAAACGTTCTGGAAACAATGTGAAAATACTAGCCTGGTAGCTTTTCTTTAACTCTAATAAAGCCTACTGTATAATATTTGGTATGTAAATTTCTAAGGCCTCTAAGTTATCAAACTAATCAAAACATAACCTGAAACCTGAAAAACCTGTTGTACACAATCTACTACATGCCTTCTGTTGTCTGATTGATAGCTTACACTTGTTAGCAAGTAAAGGCCTTTTAGTGTAATTGTAAAATCATCCACTTTCAGGCTGATACATGTGTCTTTTTGCTGTGAAATATTTGCTGATTTTTATTAAGTAAACTTAGGAATAACTTTTATATTGTTAGTAATATTTCAAGATGAACACTAACTGGACTCAAGCAACTTACGTTTACTTGTTTATCCATTTTTTTTTTTTTGAAAAATCAAGCTAAAATGTTGGAAAAAAACTCATAAATCATAAAATTATGCATTTAAAGCATTAAATATCATCTTACTAAGACCTTTTATTAGGAGATATAGACTGACAACTGATATTTATATGCATTTTATATAAGTAGTCTGTCATACTGCTATAAAGATCTCATTGATTTACATTACAAGCTATCAGAATTTCATCTTACTTTTTCAGCCATTTAAATAATAGCAACTGCACCAAATTACATATTGTTGCTCAGTTTGGGCCTCTGAATAATAGCGAGGCCAAAAAAAACATCTTTCTTCCTTGAGTTTGAGCTCCATATTTTCCTATAGCATATTATATAAGCCATAAAAGCTTAATGTATTAAATGATGATTCATACGCAAACTTTTTTAGTGTAAATTCTGTTTAAATATTTTATCTAAAGGTTCAGTAATCTGCTCCATTTTAAATAATATTAGATTTTACTGACTATCATTTCATATGTCAGGCTTTACAGGGTTAAGTAGCCTTAAAGCGACAGTTTGTTTACAACAAAAACATAACATCCGTCATCTTAAGTACAGTATGTAGGATGAAAATGGTATCAGAAACTTGTTATAACTTAAAAAAAAAAAAAAAAAAAAAAAAAAAGTTATGAGAGCTGTGCTTGCTGGGTTCTAGTACTGATTTGATTTTATATTTACCATGCACATGATTCACATGTAAACTGGATACAGGCAGATGTGTGAAGGGATATGTGATTTGTGTACCCTGATATCCTCCAGTTTGTACTCCAGCGAGTCCTCTGGTTCAGCCAGAGCAGCCCAGTCTTCTTCATCGTCATCATCCTCCTCTGGTCCATCCACGATCACCTCCACATACACCATCTTCTCTGAAATACGGCTGAAGCTGTTGTCAAAGCAAATCCTGTAGTCGCCATCCTCAGTGGGGTCCACCCTGACAGCAAACCACCAACACACACAGCAAGATTACTATTATGCACGTCATGACTTCAAGACATATTGTGAAATACTAGATCATATTTTTTTTTTGTTGTCCATACAATGGAAATCAATGGTACTAAAACTGTTTGGTAATCGCCATTCCTTAAAATATCTTTTGTGGTTATTGCCAAATCTATGGAAGCTTATTTCCAACACAGAATAAAAATGGAAACTGCAACTTTTTTTCTTACAATTTTCACTTCTTTTTTTTTTTTCCTTGCAGTTGAGCTAATACTTGAGTATTTTTTATCTTTCAGTTGGAGTTGACATCTCACAGCAATTTTTTCATTCAGTTGTTTTCTGACTTTACATACAAAAAAAGTCAGAATTGCGAGATGTAAAATCAGAATCCAGAGAAACAAAGTCAAAAGAGTGAAATGTAAATAAAGAATTTAGAGAAAATAAATAAATAGTGAGAAAAATAAGTCAAAATTACGAGATGTAAACTCAGAATTTCGAGAAAAAAGTACAAATTGCAAGATGTAAAATCAGAACTCAAAAGTCAATGTACACTAAAACATCAGAATTCCGGGTGCAAGTTTATTACTCACATTTCTGAGTCAGAATTGTGATGATATTTTTTTTAATATGTTTATTCTGTGATGGAAATAAGCTTCCATACAAACTGGTTTGGAATGACATCAGAGTAAATAATAACAGAACTTAACTTTTTGAGTGAACTAACCCTTTAAGTATGCTTTTGAATGCATACTTAAAGGGTTAGTTTGAATGCATTGCTTTTCATTTGACTACCTGGTAACACAACCAATTCTGTAAACAGGCAACTGTTTTCTGTAAATTCACTTGTGGTCACTGTCAGCCCTGCAGCAGCAGACAGCATGCACTTTTGCAGCAGAGGGCATGCAAATAATGTGGGTTATGACAGTCCGAAACTATGAGTACATGTTTCAGCTTCGTGCACTATGGGACGTGAAGCTTACGTGTGTATGCCATCTGATTTTCTGAAGTCAGAGACCAATCTGTATCCACGAGGGGAGATCAGAGTGAAGCCAACATCCAGCCCTGAGCCTGCAATGACCTGCAGATACATAGATGGGTTAACGGCAGGGTGATCGATAAATGAAATGGCGTTCACAACCCATTTTATTTCGGTAACGTGAGGTGTATCTGAGTGCAACAGGATAATCAATGACTATATATACATAGTCACACCAACATTTCTCTGCAAACTACTAAAGACTTCAACCCCTGCCATGACTATGACTCTCTCTCTACCACGTGTCCCCTTTTCCCAAATTCAAATTAGAGGCCTCCTATCTTCCTCCAGCTGATACCAGTCCATTGAGGAGTCAGTGTGCTTTTACTAGAGATAAAGTGTGGCAAAACTGTAACCATGCAGCACTAGAGACACCGTGATCCTTCCAGCAGATGGAATGAGCTTTGGGACGGTTCAGCTGTCCCGCAGCTGTGCCTGTTTTTAACGTAAAGCGGGATGGATCCACAAACACACCCCAGACATGTGGCACAGTGAATCTTCTGAGAAAGGTCACAACACAGGGCTGGACTAGAATAACTAAAAGACAGTAGCTTCTGTGAGTTAACAGGACTGAATGAGAATTGCTCAAGTCCTTAGTATGCAATCGACTTCGATGTCAATAATATTGAACGTCCCACCAGAGCTGTAGAAAAGAACCACAGCCATGAAACCAAAATATACACAAGCTCTTCATGTTATGAGCATGTGATCACAGGAGACTAGTCTAAGCCTTATGACTTCATAAGCACAGTCATTCCTATAAATGCACTTTGACCAAAACATGCACCAGTGAAAGGAAACGTCCTGCTACTTCCTGGTCATTGCTGTCGGTACTAATAAATGATATTTAACAAAAACTATGATAAACCAAAAGCTAAACAAACTAGACAGTTTTGACAAGTTACTTCTACTTCTCAAATTTGCTGACTAGTGTGGCCTCTCCAGTCATTTCAAATAGGTTATCATTTTAAATCATTTAAATTAAATAACTCTAAATATTTTATTGACCTGGTACTCCACTTCCATCCTGCCGTTCTTAGTGGCTGTTTGGAAGAAGCACTCGGTTACTCCGGGAGGTAAAAGGAAAGTGAACTCGGTGTCCTTATTCTGTCCGAAAGCGAGTCCCAAATCCAGGCTGAGCGTCAGAAAGAGCAGCAAACACACTGCGACACGCGTCTCTTTAAACCGCTCCATTTGCTCTTCATAAACACACTAGAGCAGCTGTTTCAAAAAGCCAGTCTGCACTACGAGCGGCGCGACAACGCTAGGACGCTCGCATTGCCTTCTACTACTCTGCAAGAGCATTGTTTGGACTCTTGTGAACTTGCGATGACAAACAGCCACGCTTGAAGTTTGATAGCTTCGCTGATAATGAACGCGTAATAGTTTTCCTGCGTCGCGTAAAAAGCGCAAACAATTTGTGTCGTTGCGTCGCAGTGCAGGAAACATTGCATCTTCTAATAATGTTATAATGTTGTGTTCGGTGTTTCTTCTAATAAGACACGTTTGTCTATTTATAGGCCTGGCCAAACCTTGTGAGGGAGGCTTGTTTTAAATCTAGGCTGTAAATTGTATAGGAGTTACATTGTTTTCTTAAGTCGTCATTTAATGCTGTACTTCAGTAAGGTTAGCGATAGGGCTGCTGGATTATGACAAAAAATCATAATCACGATTATTTTGGTCAATATTGTAATCACGATTATTTAACTCGATTATAAGTGGGCCATATGACCAAAACTTTAAATGAATGATTTATTTAAAGATAGCATTGTATATGAACAATCTAATTTAAAATAAAACAGCATAAACTTCACTGTAAGAATTAAAATTCATTTGTTACGTATTAAAGCTACAAAAAGTCCTTCAGTCAAGTGCAGTTAGTGATTTTGTCTTTGTCTTTTGTTGTTTGATTAATATTAAGCACACAGTCGCAGCAGGAATATAGCACGCTGTCACTTTAAGAGCCGCACGGATCCAATTTACTGCTACACATGTATTTTCATTCTCAACAGTTTACGTTCATTTATTACATAACCGGCGAGGGTTTACATGTATAATCACTAAGCACCACATTTTGACACATTTTTGCTTGTATTTCACCATTTCCCTGATAGCACACATACATCTTGGAGACGTCAAGTCTATTTGACGTCTGCATTTACATCTGCAAGACGTATTTTTTAGAGTGTTTGCTCATCTGCAATACGTCTATAGGACGTTTCCTTTTAGATGTAAAATAGACGACTATTAGATGTCTTTAAGATGTTTATGATTTAGAATGTATGTAAAACTGGCATCTGAAAGACGTCTGTCAGACGTTTGTAGACAGCAGATGCTTTCCAGGTCAAGAGATCTTTAACAGACATCTTGCAGACGTACGTGTGCTATCTGGGTTAGGTGCGCACCTTGAGCTAAAAGATAACTTTACATGTCCGTGTTCTGTTCCGCCTCTGAGCGCATATGCACAGAAATCCTCCCGAGGAACAGTGCAAGTTCTTTTTCGCGCTATTTAAAATCAATTTTAGTAAATCAAGCACGTCCCATTTTGCATAAGTCACGTTACATAATTTTACTGATTTGCACGTGAAACTGGGCTTTTATGGAGGAGCGAAAGCGCACCGCTATAGGGGGCAGAATGGGGCGCAATAATCGTTTTATCTTGATTATTGTATTTTCATAATCATTGGAGGACAAAATCGAAATCGAAACCGTATTTCGATTAATTGCACAGCCCTAGTTAGTAACAAAAACCTTTTTGCAACGCTCTGGGAATGTTAATTATGAAAAATACTATAATTAGGAAAAAAAAATAAATGCAGTGTAACCATGTTAGAACCAATATAAACCAATAGACCCGATGTATGTGTATCATGTGGTTGTCAAACAGAACATCTCTGTAATGTTCTGAGAATGTTACTTTATGATTATAAAACTACAAACTTAAAAAAAAAAAAAAAAAAAAACTTTCAAGAAGTGGCTAAAATTAAATATTTTTGCTTTAATTTTTTTTTTTTTTTTTAGTTTCATCTGTCTTGATCAACAATCACCCCAGGAACTAATTTTGATGATTATACAAATCCTGTTATTTAGGCCATGCATGCTTGGCTTTGGAGTGAATTGTCAAGTTTGTCAAAGAATTACAACGCTGGACTTATTAAAGGGATAGTTCACTCAGAAATGAAAATTAAATTTACTCACCCTCCTGTCATTCCTCACTTATAAGACTTTTTGTCCATCTTTGAAACACAAATGAAGATATTCGTAATATTCTCTCATAATTTTTGTCCAACCTTTGAATGGCCACACAGCCAAACTTTTCATTTTTCTAAAGAGACAAAATCACTTTTTATGATGACTAGATAAAATTTAATCATCAAAGTGTTTGTCACGCTTGACACACAAGAACCAGTAGGGTAGAGTGGGGGAAAACGCCCCCCTACTGTTTTCCCAAAATAAGCACAAGACAAAATCAAGATAAATTTTTATTTTATAAATTTTTATTGTAATTATACGTTGACAAGAGTGATGTAGAAGTTTTCACCATGACTCTTACACTGGTGATGTACCGAAGAGAAAAAAAAAAATAAATAAAAATAAAAAAAAGCGTTTTAAAGCTTGTTGTTTTGTAAAACATCACAGTTATATATTATATGAGAACAGTAGGGCCTGTAGATAGGGAGTACGTGTTATTTAAGAAAAATATAATTATATTCTCAGAATGATATAAGTTTTGTCTCAAACATAGTCAGTGGGGTAAAACACCCCCAGGGGGCAATGGGATATTACTGTGGTTACTCTGTTCTGAACATCAAATGTATTCTAACTAGTTGGTTGAATAAAAATATTTAGATTTTATATTTAAAAATTACCTCAAGTTAGCATCAGCTAGCTAGTTAGCTAGCCAGTTAGCATCAGCTAACAAAATGTTTCAAATAGGCTATTATAATTTTGTAATTCATAATTATTGATTATATTCTTTTAAATTTTAAGCTAAAACTGCCTGTACTCTGATTTTGCTGTAAATGTTTAAAGCAAATTGCTTTGTCAGACTGGGGGGCATTTTACCCCATCCATGGGGGCGTTTTGCCCCATAGGTGGGGTAAAACGCCCCCTTGGTACAAATTTAATTTTTGTTAAAAATCTAATAACATGAAAACTCTGGACATTTTTCATACTTGGTTTATAATTTATGCCATTGTCACTAAAACTATGATTACTATTCCAGACACATTTAACTTTTGTTTCACAGAAGAAAAAAAAAAAGACACAATCCTTAAGGGGGGCGTTTTCCCCCACTCTACCCTAAGTGTTGTTCTTGCGTGTCAAGTAAGCATGGTTGAGCTGATATTCAAATTGTAAAAAGTCGGCCATCGTTTAATGTTTGTCTGTTCAGTTTTTGCAGTGTGTTCCGTACCATCAGCAGTTGACCACATCAGTGGCTTTTTGGGCATTTGAGCATGACTAAATCAGTGTCGGGCAGTCGGCGTCATCATTTAAGAACGACATTCAACAACATCAACAGTTGGAAGATGGAAGACAGAAATGCCTTGATTTCAGCGTTGGTCCATTTATGCCTATTTTTCATGTTTGAGTTAGTTTGTGGAGTATGTATACGTAAACTGTGTGTTTACACAACCTTTTAAAAATGGCGAATACCAGTGTTTCATATGGCATGCATTCAGCCAATCACATTTCAACGTTCAACCAATCAACTTGCAGTGCGAACATGCCAAAAAGTGGGTACTACCACCAATAATTATAGGAACTATGAAAAAACCACCTAAAGCGACTAAAGCGAGCAAACAATGAAGTCAAGAGTGCACACACATAATGATGTGAACAACTTTGGGTGAGCAACTTTTTGGCCCAGACGCAGGTGACAACACAGTCAGCTTTTATCAGCACTAGTTCTTTGATATCAGTTTCATGTGTCACGAGCTAAGGCATGAAGTCAAAAATACATAAGGACTGAATGAGTATTTCAAATGCGCAATGGCTCTCTCTCTCAGTCTGCTTACATTTTTATTTTTGACAGCTCAACCATACTTGTGGTTACTGGTGCACACTGTTATGTAAAAGAAAAGAAAAAGTGTACATTAGCCTGCATAAACCATCACTACTCTATTGTGTTTTATTGCTCCAAAATGAACTTTCTGTCTTTTTCATGCAGCAAAGTTACCATCACTACTCTATTGTGTTTTATTGCTCCAAAATGAACTTTCTGTCTTTTTCCTGCAGCAAAGTTACTTTATTACAGCACAGAAAGTGCATGAGAGTGTGTGTGTTGTGTAGGGGAAGCTGTGGCTGAGAGCTGATGCACAAGAGAGAAGAAGGTGTGAACAGGTGGGTCTGTTGCATGGCCATGAATATGCATTTATCTTCTTGTGTAGGCATTTGTATGTTCCACATGCCTTTTCTGATTCCCATTTATGTAGATTCCACTTCCAGTCTACTCAAACGGAATATGTCACGTTCTGAAAGACAAAAGATCTGACTTTTATAACTGATGACTTTTTTTTCTCATTTTGAAAAGTAGAAAATTTGATTTAAATGTTGCATTTATTCCATCCCACATTTCTCAAACTTGTAGATTTTACTTTACCTGTCACTTGAAATAGTATTGAAGAAGGTTTTGAGAGTGGTCTTACTTTTTTTTTTTTTGGCCCCACTGGAGTGTGCTTTCTTGCACCGTCCGCCCACCTGCGGGCTTTATGAGTGATGGTTATCTTTCACTCTCACCGTGGGTCTCACTCTCACTGTGTTGCAGTGGGTCTTCTCGCACCTCTCTGGATGTGCAGTTGTCGTCTCTGAAGTGGCCAGAGACGGTGTGTGCACACATGGCTCCGGGTAAAGTTTCGTATCCTTCAGTATTCGTGGTGGACAGCAAAATGAGGCCCCCTCCACTGCCCCCCAAGCCGGGCCGTAGACAGCGGAAGGACGTGATCCAGACTTTACTGGTGATCCTGGTTTGTGTGGCTCTGTGTGGCATGGCTGTGGAGGCCTGTTTCATCTACCATCTGTTTACATCCAAAGAAAACTCTGTAAGTACTTCTTGGTCCAACTTTCTGAAGCATCACTGTCTTGTGTATTTTCATTCAGCGTCACTCTTTCACTCACACTATCAGTTCATCTAATCTCAGTTCGCCTTTTGTTCATCAGTTCTTCTTTTTAGTTCATTGCAGCTTTTTGATCATTTTATTTATGTTTTCCTGTCTTCTGTTTCTCTTTTATACTATAAATATAGATTATGTTATTTGGGTGTTGACCTCATCGTGGTTTATCACTTTCAGATACTTTCTGTTATCTGAATCGATAAGATACAAATAACATAGAACTATAATTGAACAATAATTGTGTAACTATATATTTCTGCTCTTTTGAACTTTCTATTAACCAAAGAATGCTAAAAATGTATCGGTTTCCACAAAAATAAGCAGCAACTGTTTTCAACGTTGATAATAAGAAGAAATGTTTATTGATCAGAAAATCAGCATATTAGAATAATTTCTGAAAGATCATGTGACACTGAAGACTGGATGCTGAAAATTCAGATTTATCACAGGAATAAATTACATTTTTAAAATATATTCAAATATAAAAGAGTTATTTTGCATTTTAACAGTATTTCTGTTACTGTATTTTTAATCAAATAAATGCAGCTTAGAAAGCATATGTGAATACTTTTTTTTTTTTTTTCCATTGACGAACTTTATATTTCAAAACAACTTTTCACTTATATTGTAATGCTTATAATACAATAATGAAATATAATGCAAAACAGAAGAATTTCACTCATTTATTTGTGAATATAGACTGTATGTAGATTAAGATGTTTCCGTCAGGCTCCTCCCTTTACGTGAAGTTTGCAGATATGTAGCTGGACAGCTAGTGCTCAAACCACATGGCGTGCTGTGGTTACCTGTCCTAGACCTCGATCTAACAAATACGGTTATGAGAAAATGGGTCTTAACCAACCTGCAACAGGTTTATCTGATATGATATAGCAGTGCAACACAAATTAAGCTATCTGGGGCAAACACGACTGAATGCCAATCTTGTTGTTTAAAATGCAAATAGTCATGTTAACACTTTTTTTTTTTTTTACATTTTTGCTTTGCGTATTAGGAGTGTAGCTTGATAATATTACGTTGCTGTTTTTTATGCATGTTTTTATTGTACACATGCAACCGCGCAAACATAGTGATTGCTCTTAATAATTTCCTCGCTTTTAAGAAGTGTTGGGAAGTCAGTTGAGACACCTTGTTTCAAGAAAATGATTCATTGACTCGTCTGAGTCTCATAAGTGTTCGCAAAATTCCCTATGAATCAATGATGAACTGACTTTAACTGGAAAATTGAGTGTTTACTACTGTCCTCTTGCATTATCGACACTCTATTTTTCTGTTTAATACTGTAAAGCTGCTTTGACACAATCTGTATTGTATAAAGCGCTATATAAATGTGACTTGACATAACTTGACTTGTAGTGAAGTAGCAACAGATCTTTTCTTGCGTATCGTGACGTACACCTAAATTAAACAGATTATCGGAAAAGAAAAAAGGGCGGGGACTTGGTTCTATGAGTCGGTTGTTTGTTGGATGTTAATACCTGGCACTCAAAAGTTGAGGCAGATGAATGTGAGCTTGCAGCTTTAACTTATTAAAATGTTGAGGTGATTCTGAAGAAATTATGCTATTTTACATTAACTAAACTGCAGGAATTTGCCACAGTTGATGCAACAGCAGCCCATGATACATCATTGCAATATCTCTGAAGTGGTAAACCTCAAAATGATTTGCAGACTCTTTCACCCAAAGCGTTTGAACAATCAGTATGAAAGATTCATAAATGTACGATTCTTCTTTTTAATCTTCCGCAGACACCTCCAGAAGAACCACAGACTGGCATGAGAAAACAAGGTAAAGATCACTCTACTAGTCTGAGCTGCCACAAGTTTACTTTTATGCGTTGCACCTTTTATTCTAGGTAAACATGGCATATGAACAATATTAGATTGCACTTAAACGATTATTTGTTTATTTTTGGAATATCACAGAGAAAGAACATGCCGTAACCCCCAAACAAAAACCGCTTGGAGAAATGAAGCCATCGAAACCAATGGCACAACTGACAAGTAAGTTCACAGCTGATTTATTTTTTTTAGATGTTAGTTTTAGTTTATTTGTCATCAATGACTAGCAATTCAATGTCTGTTCACTATTAATATTTTCCAAGTCAGCAGAACTGAAATAACACAAATAGAAGTTTGGGAATTATTCAGTCGCCAAAAGTCACATGCACGCTGAATACCTGTTAGCTGGCTTTACTTCACTATCCGCTGTATTTTAATGACTAAATTTATACATGGGATCATGTAAGAGCAAATTCATTCAAGTGTGTAGAAACATTTGAGTGCTAATGTACATGACGCTCTTGCTGTCCTCTCCTCTAGCTGGTAAGGAACCTGTTAATGGAGTTGTGCTGTGGCATGAGAACCATCATTCCATTCTTCACCAGGTCAAACACAAGGCAAACGAGGGCAAACTCATTATAGAGAAAGAAGGATATTATTCCGTCTACTCTAAGATCAACTTCAATGAGGACAACATCATATTCAGCCACTCTGTACTCTGGGTTACACATCGATATGTAGGAGATGAGATTCTGCTTCTCCAGTCCTCTAGGTTACATCCTAAACTGCCGAGGTTGAGAACCATAGACAACAGCTACCTAAGCGGGGTGTTTCATCTGTACAAAGGTGATGCTGTCTTTGTCAGGGTGAAAAATTGTACGCTTGTGTTGTCCAATGCTGCTGAGAACTACTTTGGTGTGTTCATGGTTTAGATGGATTGTGCAGTCAGACTTCTACCATATGACTAATGTGTGAGTTGGATAAGTTCACAGCTAGATCTGATGGAAAACTAAACTATTAATTATCTCTATATTTAGTTTTCCTTTGAAATTTTAATTTTTGAGTATTTTTTCTTTTGAGATAAAATGTTCATTGTATAGGATAGATGGACAGGATATTGTTTCTTTAAATAAGAAGTTTATACATATATACAATCCTTGTAATGTTTCTGCCTGTGTGTAGCACCTGCCACTCTGTTGATCTACACTGTAAAAAATGACTTTTTGAAGTGGTAAATCAACCAAAGATTATTGCAATAGATTTTACAAGAAAATACCATTTCAAAATTTCACGTTTAATTCAGTGTTACTTCTTGTTTTTATTTTTATTTTTATTATTGTTAAATTTACTAACTAGTTTCTAAATGAAAACTATATATATACATATATGTGTGTGTGTGTGCATGTGTGCGTGTGTGTGTGTACATATATATATATATATATATATATATATATATATATATATATATATATATATATATAGCAGCTCCTTTTTTATGTTGCTTTGCACATCTTAAATATTACTATTTACATTTTATTATTGTTCTTATATTTAATTAAATTTTATGTATTTTTGAAGATATTTCTCAAGTACATTGGGGACCAAAAGTCTGAGACAACATTGATTTATTATTATTATTATTATTATTAGCAATTAATCTGTAGCATCGAGAGAGTTGAAGTGTGTAATTTTGTAATAATGATGGTAAACACTCGCTCAGTTTGTTTGAACATCCTGATACAGCAACATTGACTCCCACTGAAATATGTAATTGCAAAATAAAAGCATTTTCTCTAATTGTTTCAGACTTTTGGACCCCTGTATATATATATATCTCACGTTAGGTATAAGATCATGTATCTGGATCTGCACAGGGGCAGTAATTTATTTCACTGATCATTGAATGTTTATTATCTATTTTGAATACATTTCCTACTCAAAAATAAAGTTATGACAAACCTCAGTCTGCTCATCATTACATGCTGTTAGATAATGTGCATTGTGGGGATTAGTCACTTGCGTGCGGATCCACAATGCTGTGGTTTGACCTTTTCCTACTCGTCCACTAGAGTGACACTAAAATCTTGCTTTACGTGCAATTTTTTATTTCATAATGCAAATGTTTTTCTGACTCAACTTATCCTTTGATCTCCTCGGAGTGGAGAGACTTGAGTCACCTGTCTTTTGAGATGCAACCCGTTCACAATTGTCAGATGACATCAGCATGCCACTGCAACAAACATTTCAAGAAAAGAACTTCAGTGAAATGAGTTTGGAGAAATGCTCGGTTGTGCACACAGCTGCATTTATCGTTTTAATCAGGGCCTGTTTTATTTTATCTTATTCTAAGAAGCTTTTCTTTGTGAACGCCCACGCTGCTGTGTATTCTTAGCAGAGCTAGTAAACTGCAGAGGAAACGGGGGTGGGGGACGCTAACCGTGTACACAGGTACGAGTTTGGCTGTTTCGCTGACTCAGATCTGTCGGTCTGAAGACTGAAGCTTCTCTAACGAGCTTGATGGAAGATTCCAACCAACACAGCAGCAGAAACAGCAGCAACACATGGGCCATTTCACACTTTAGACAAAGTGAATTGGTAGGCCCAAACTTTCATGACATTATCGCTTTCAGAAAAGAGTTTGGTGGTTTTGCGTAGTCAATGCATGAGATGATGTTTGATGTCGTGATGTCAGGCAAGGCGTTGAGTGGACTGATTCTGAATGGGAGGGTCTTCTTGTGTGTATTTGTTCATCCATAGACTTTTCTTGTGTTGATGTGTGCATATGTGTTGTGTATAATTCCTTTGTGGGTGTATAAGATCCAGGGTATGTGCACATTAGCATATTTAGCCTTTCTTCTGTTTTGGTAGGGTGAAACCGAAAGCTATTTGACTGGATTTTCCTACCCTTTCAATTTCCACTATATAGTATCTGTAAAAGGTGTGCTTTTGCTTTACAGAGACTGAAGATTAAGATCAGAAGTCTTGCTAATTTCAAGGATGGGGTTAATGAAAAAAAAACTTTTTGCAAATTAAAAATAAAACACAATGATTACTCAAATTCAAATTTCATACCAAGATACCGATCTTATTCACCATAAAAACAACAACAACCGAGTCTCTTCAGGGAATATAGGTCATCTCTGCCATTATTTGCTCCACAATCGTCATCGTAAAAGCAGACTTTGTATGATAGCTTTGTGTAAGGAACAGAATTAAAGTTACTGCTCACTCATTTTTCACTCTCAGATCTAACTGTTGACTGCATTCAGATTCAAAAACGGGACCTTAAAACATGACATGCTGGCTTTGCAGAGATCGAGACCAACATGCCATCTGTTCTCATGTGAATGTCATATAATAGTTTCAAAATGTGCAATAAAGAATGAGAATTGAGAGCTGCAGTGGAAGGGAAGATCTGATACATAATATAAATTTCAGTCTATCGATCACGCAAAGCTATCATATATTTTTTATAAGATACAGACAATAGCATACAGGGTTGAAACAACAATAACTACAGAATTTAGAGTAAATAATAAAAAAATTAACAGCTTAACACAAAGGAACTCAATTTGTGTGAGAAAAATAAATAGCGTGAATTTAGGTAGAATGTGCCTTTCGACAAACAGAAAAGTTTTACTTTTGTCATTTTATAAAAGACTTTTAAAACGCACGGTCCATCACTGCATTTCAATGGGATAAATCCACCTCCAAAGGATAGTTTGCAGCAAGAACAGTCGTGACCGCTTTATTGAAGGGCCGATCCATAATGAAGTGCTGAAAACTGGCCACGTCAGAAGTCAAGTCAAGTCACCTTTATTTATATAGTGCTTTACACAATACAGATTGTGTCAAAGCAGCTTTACAGTGTTAAATAGGAAAAAAGCATGTCGATAATGCAAGAGGACAACAGAAAACACTCAATTTTTCAGTTAAAGTCAGTTCATCATTGATTCAGTGATGTCATCGTCTAGCTCAGTTCAGTTCAGTTCAAACAGTGTCTGTGAAATCAAGTCGACAATATTGCCAGAAATTAAGTGTCCCCAACTAAGCAGCCCAAAGGCGACAGTGGCAAGGAACCAACACTCCATCAGTGACAAAAATGGAGGAAAAAACCTTGGGAGAAACCTGGCTCAGTCAGGGGCCAGTTCTCCTTTGGCCAGACGAAACCAGAATGAAGGATTTCGAAGCCCAGCAGGCACAAAACAGGCACACAACGTCATAAGACGTTGATATTTGGTTAAATTTCGGTTGCGACGTCGGGTGACCAAAATTCAACATAAAAATTCAACGTCTAATGTCAATGTTAAATTGATGTCCAATACCGACGTCAGCTGACGTTGAGATTTTGTTGTTTTTAGGTTGTGCAACCAAAATCCAACGTTAAGTCAACGTCAAATTGACGTCAAATATTGACGTCAACCCGATTTTCATTTTCAACCAAAATGCAACGTCTGTCCGACGTCATGTCCAACGTCAACCTGACGTTACATAGACGTCTGGTGCCTGCTGGGAGGGTACAACTGATGCACACTTCACTCTCATGACTCTTTGTGCAGGTTTAATTTGTTAAACCTTAACTGGCTTGGCAAGATTATGCAGAAGGGCCTTCTAAGAAACAGTTTTTTTGGTCCCCTACACCTTTCGCCTCGTCAAAGCCCTCACTCTGGTGGGATTAGTGTATAAGGGTGAGCACTTGGTAATGGAACACAGCCCATCACTATCAGACGAAAGTCCAACTGCTCAATGTTAATCAGTAAGTAAAATAGCGCCCTCTGCTGCCAAAATATGGGAGTTCAAGTGACAGGGCCTCTTCACCCCCTGCCTGACTATTGTCTGTGATCTGACAGAGATGCATTGTTGTATTATTGTTTGAGAGCGTGGTGAGACAATTCAAATAAAGGAAAATGAAATGTGTGAAATGAATACTGAGAGTAATTTTTTTTCTGTACACCACCGATCAAAATGACACAAGAACATTAAATTAGCATATCTCAATTTCATTTTCAGCAACATAGGGTGAGAAAGAAGTTAGGAAAGTGATCTCAGGAAAACAAAGATTATGAGATGTGAAAAGATGCTGATGAATGTCCGGGTGGCATCACTAAAAACAAGATTCCCCTCAGCAATAGAAGCACACACAGCGGAAATGCTTCTGCGCTTCTTCCTCATACTGTGGAGGTGGATAACGGCTGATTTTGACAAGAGTGGGCTGTAAAATTAGCATCATGGACCTATTGGTGGCTAATATGAGGGTGATTGGCCTTTTCCGATTCAGGGGGAACAGCCACATAGAAATCTGAAAGAAGTAAAGAAAAGAAAAGAGGAACACCCACTCAGGAAAGATGGGATGTGAACCAGTAGAGTTAGCACTCTTTGTTTCCCCGATTCTCTGTATGCAGTATTATTAATGCGTAGGATTATCAAAGACCTTCTCATGAAGCCAGACTTACTTGAGCTCAGCCAAATTCAAGCTGTTAATTCAGTTTAATACTTAAGTTTTCTACAATTTATTCCACAGTTTTAAGCTCATATCCACATGGAAAGACCAAAATCCTGAAGACGGTTTTTGCCAGTTTTACCTCATAATGTCAAATAACCATTAAAAACTGATAAACATGATTTTGCTTCTTTAGATTTATAAAACTGTATTTTTAATTTAAATCTAGTTTTGCACATTGTCTGAGTGCATACAGTATCAGTCAAGGTCTGATACGTGATAAAAAGTGGTAACCTGCAATAGCTACCTTAGCTATTTCTACCTAAAGGTGTTTGTTGGTATAAATTAATGTATTTATGTCGATTCTGTCATGTTAAAGAGTAGTATTTTTACTTTTTCTGGGTATGGTGAAGGGAAAACAAAGTTGTGTAGTTACCAACACAGTGAATATGAAAGAAATATTCAATAAACTTTTGGCTATTTTTGGAAAGAAAACAAAAAAGAAGTCAATGGGTAAGCCTGCTGTCACGGTCTTGGTCTGTTTTGGTGTAGTTGCTCTGTTCTCGTTTATGCGTTCCCTTATTAGTTGCTATGGGTTTTCATTAATGATTCCACCTGTTTCTGTTCTTCCTGATTACGTTCACTGTTTATAAGTCCTGTGTTCTCCCCTCTTCCTTTGTCTGTTATCGTTTTGGATTTGTGGTTTGATTCTACGTGTTGTGCTACCCCTTGCTCCTGGATTACTTCTGTTTCTTGTTTGGATTTATCATTAAAAGACTCTCTTTTGATTATACTCCTTCGTCATGCGCTTTTACTAGCAGCTACACGTGACAGAATAGCAGACCCTCAAGTGAGTAATTTAGCGGCGTTTTTCTTTGTTTATTATTTTTCTCGTTCCTCTCCTGGAATGGACTTGCCAGCCGTCCAACTCCTGTGCCTGGAGCAGATGGACCGTTCACTGGAGGACCACACCAGGGACTTTTTTAGATCTTTTTAGATCTTATCAATCCACAATTTATCAATGTTACTATATATAGGTTGTGTGTGTGTGTGTGTGTGTGTGTGTGTGCCTCTCAACTGATACTTGTTTACAGTGACTGTTACTGTATTAATTTTCAAGTTAAATCTACTGTGCAATTTTTGTACACATTAAAGGCAAATCACTCAATGTGCATTCTCACACTTTCTCATAAGCACTTACTCGTAAAAGGCTTTCCTTAATAGGTTTGCTCAGTCTTCCAATTGATTCCTGTTAACAGTGACCCTGACTATTATTGTAATAATTTTCAAATATTTTTACTGTATAGTTTTGGAGAAAATGAAAGGCAAATTCACCCCAAGCATCTATGTATCCTTGCACTTTTACACCATGTCCCATTTGCAAACAACCATATAAATTTGTCTTTTATAGGTTTGCTTGTTCTTTCAGTTTCGGCGAGTCTATTTGTGCTGCGCTGCTTACGCTGAATTAAAGCCACAGTGCATTTTTCGTGATCAAAATTGACCTGATTAACATGACAAATGACACATTTCACCGTAAAATCATGTGAAGGGTTTCGTGTTTCACAATCATGGGGTAAAAGGTACACAGTATTGATAAATAATTCAGCTAATATATATATATATATATATATATATATATATTTTTTTTTTTTTTTATACTAATGTCTAACCCAACAAAACGGACGAACTTCTTCTGTTCTCCCGGACAAACAGGGACTTTTCAAACTCTGCTGCTCTGTGTTTCACGGAAACCTGGCTGAACGACGCCATACCGGACAACGCGCTTCATCTTCCGAGCTTTCAGCTGATCAGATCAGACCGCGACGCAGAATCAACGGGGAAATCGCGCGGCGGCGGGACGTGCTTTTACATCAATGAGAGGTGGTGTACAGATGTAACTGTGTTAAAGAAGATGTGCTGTTCTGATCTAGAAACGCTCTTCATTAACTGTAAACCTTTCTAGCTCCGCTTTACAGAAACTCGCTGATATGATCACAGAGATGGAGCAACAACACCCGGACTCTGTTTTAATCATCCTAGGGGACTTTAATAAAGCAAATCTCTCCCGTGAACTGCCAAAATACAGACAGCATGTTACATGTCCCACCAGAGACAGTAATATATTGGATCACTGTTACACAGTAATAAAGGACGCTCTGTTCCACGGGCAGCTTTAGGACTCTCTGATCACTGTTTGATTCATCTTATTCCAACCTACAGGCAGAAACTGAAATCAGTTAAACCTGTATTAAGGACTGTAAAGAGATGGGATAATGAGACAGAGCAGGTTTTACAAGCCTGTCTCAACCTTACTGATTGGAATGTTTTTGAGGCTTCTGCAAACGATCTGGACGAGCTCACAGAGACTGTAACATCCTATATCAGTTTCTGTGAAGATATGTGCATTCCCACCAGGACTCATCTAACCTACAATAACAACAAACCATGGTTCACTGCAAAACTCAGACAGCTCCGTCAGGCCAAAGAAGATGCTTACAGAAAGGGGAACAGAGTCTTGTATAAACAGGCCAAATACACACTGGAAAAGGAGATCAGAGTGGCAAAGAGGAATTATTCCGATAAGCTAAGGATCCAGTTCTCTTCCAGTGACACGGCTTCAGTGTGGAAAGGTATGAAAGACATCACTAATTACAAGACACCATCCCCCAGCACTGTGGAGAATCAACAACTGGCAGACGATCTGAACGAGTTCTATTGCAGGTTTGAAAAAACACCCCACACCCGCCCTGAACACCTCTCCACACAACCATTAACACCTCCAGCAACCCCCCTCTCCCCCACACCTGCACTGCAGATAAGAGAAGATGATGTGCGCCAGGTCTTCAAAAAGAACAAAAGAAGGAAGGCACCAGGCCCAGACGGTGTGACCCCAGCCTGTCTGAAATCCTGTGCTGACCAGCTGGCCCCCATCTTCACACAGATCTTCAACAGATCACTGGAGCTGTGCGAAGTCCCCTCATGCTTCAAAAGCTCCACCATCATCCCCGTCCCAAAGAAACCCAAGATAACAGGACTCAACGACTACAGACCTGTGGCTCTAACATCTGTGGTTATGAAGTCATTTGAAAAACTGGTTTTGGCTAATCTGAAGGACATCACTGGACCCTTACTGGACCCCCTGCAGTTTGCCTACAGAGCAAACAGGTCTGTGGATGATGCAGTCAACATGGGACTGCATTACATACTACAACATTTAGACAGACCAGGGACTTATGTGAGGATATTGTTTGTGGACTTCAGCTCGGCCTTTAACACAATCATCCCAAACCTCCTCCTGTCCAAACTAACTCAGCTCTCTGTGCCCACCTCCGTCTGTCAGTGAATCTACAGCTTCCTGACAGGCAGGCAGCAGCTAGTGAGGCTGGGAAAATACACATCCAGCACCCGCACCATCAGCACTGGTGCCCCTCAGGGCTGTGTTCTCTCCCCACTGATCTTCTCCCTGTACACCAACGACTGCACATCTAAAGACCCCTCTGTCAAGCTCCTGAAGTCTGCAGATGACACCACACTTATCGGCCTCATCCAGGACAGTGATGAGTCTGCTTACAGACAGGAGGTTAAGGAGCTGGCTGTCTGGTGCAGTCTTAACAACCTGGAGCTCAACACGCTCAAAACAGTGGAGATGATCGTGGATTTCAGGAGAAACCGCCCTGCTCTCCTCCCACTCACCGTCATGAACAGCACTGTAACAACAGTGGAGTCATTCAGGTTCCTGGGCACCACCATCTCCCAGGACCTAAAGTGGGACAATCACATTGACTCTATTGTGAAAAAGGCCCAGCAGAGGTTGTACTTCCTTCGCCAGCTGAGGAAGCTCAACCTGCCACAGGAGCTGCTGAAACAGTTCTACTCCGCCATCATTGAATCCATTCTCCGCACTTCAATAACTGTCTGGTTCAGCTCAGCTGCCAAATCTGACCTCAGAAGACTACAGAGGGTAGTCCGGACTGCTGAGCGAATCATTGGTACAACCCTCCCCACTCTCCAAGAACTGTACTTATCCAGAGTGAGCAAAAGGGCTGGCAAAATCACTCTGGACCCTTCACATCCAGCACACTCCCTCTTTGACCTGTTACCGTCTGGTCGACGCTACAGAGCTTTGAGCACCAGAACGACCAGACACAGGAACAGTTTCTTCCCTCAGGCAATCCATCTCATGAACATTTGAACTCTTAACAATAAACATGAAACACACAACACTATCTACTTTTTATTTTTTATTTAACACACATACTTATTACATTTCAAATTTGCACCTAACATACCAGTACATACTGAATTGTCTATTTTTTGTATAATGTGTTTGTGCTATTTTGCATACTGTCCATTTTGTATATTTGTACATTATTCTTTTATTATTATCTGTGTCCTGTCCTGTCGCTGTCATTCTGTTGCACTGTGGAGCTACTGTCACTAAAACAAATTCCTCGTATGTGCAAACATACCTGGCAATAAAGCTGATTCTGATTCTGATTCTGATTCTAAGTTAATACTTGTTCAGAACAATCACTTTAGCAAAGTTTGTACTAGGCTATTTTCTGCTTATTTTGATAAATAATGTTCAACAAATATACTGTCATTAAAATGTTAATATAAAAATATATTTTAAAATACAGAAACAAAATAAAAGTAAAGATTCTGAAAGCATTGAAGGAGATCCCATATTAACTTAATAAAGATTTACAGTAGTAACAACAAATTATATTTTATCAGGCTATATGATATGATTAATATCATGTTTTTAAATATGATGTTTTTTTTTTTTATATAAACATGGTGATTATCTCTGAGGTGGACACCCAACATGATAGGTTATATGATATTTACCATCTAAGATGGCGCTGCAGATGGCAGCTACTGTGCTTTGCTCTTCAGTGTTTGTACTGTTTTTGTTCGTTTTTCCTGTTTTTTGTTTCTCAAACACCATCAGTTTTACTAGGGATGATCTGCTGAACATTTGGCAGAACACACCACAGAATCTTTTACCGGTTTTTGATTATTCGGACGTTTTGCTGGACATTGTTGTTGAGCCGGCGCGCTCGTGAAGCTCAGACAGCGCGGATTTAGAACGCCGTTGCCTAGCATCCATCTGGCGAATCTCCGCTCTCTACCCAACAAAACGGACGAACTCCTTCTGCTCTCCCGGACAAACAGGGATTTTTCAAACTCTGCTGCTCTGTGTTTCACGGAAACCTGGCTGAACGACGCCATTCCTGACAGCGCGTTACATCTTCCGAGCTTTCAGCTGTTTAGAGCGGATCGCGAGGCAGAATCAACGGGGGGATAGCGCGGCGGCGGGACGTGCTTTTACATCAATGAGAGGTGGTGTACAGATGTAACTGTGTTAAAGAAGATGTGCTGTTCAGATCTAGAAACGCTCTTCATTAACTGCAAGCCTTTCTACTCGCCGCGGGAGTTTTGCTCGTTCATTCTCGTGAGTGTTTACATTCCTCCGCAAGCGCACGTGAGCTCCGCTTTACAGAAACTCGCTGATATGATCACAGAGACAGAACAACAACACCCGGACTCTGTTTTAATCATTCTCGGGGACTTTAATAAAGCCAATCTCTCCCGTGAACTGCCAAAATACAGACAGCATGTTACATGTCCCACCAGAGACAGTAATATATTGGATCACTGTTACACAGCGATAACAGACGCATATCACTCTGTTCCACGAGCAGCTTTAGGACTCTCTGATCACTGTTTGGTTCATCTTATACCGACCTACAGGCAGAAACTCAAATCTGGAAAACCTGTATTAAGAACTGTTAAAAGATGGACTAATGAAACAGAGTGGGTTTTACAAGCCTGTTCCTCTCTCACTGATTGGACTGTTTTTGAAGCTGCCGCAAATGATCTGGATGAGCTCACAGAGACTGTAACATCTTACATCAGTTTCTGTGAGGATATGTGCATTCCTACCAAGACTCATCTAACTTACAACAACGACAAACCATGGTTCACTGCAAAACTCAGACAGCTCCGTCAGGCCAAAGAAGATGCTTACAGAAAGGGGGATAAAGTCTTGTATAAACAGGCCAAATACACACTGGAAAAGGAGATCAGAGTGGCAAAGAGGAATTATTCCGGCAAGCTAAGGAAAAAATTCTCTTCCATTGATTCTGCTTCAGTGTGGAAAGGTATGAAAGAAATCACCAGTTACAAGTCACCATCCCCCAGCACTCTGGAGAATCAACACCTGGCAGACGGTCTGAACGAGTTCTATTGCAGGTTTGAAAAAACACCCCACACCTGCCCTGAACACCTCTCCACACAACCGTTCACACCTCCAGCAACCCCCGTCTCCCCCACACCTGCAATTCAGATCAGCGAAGATGAGGTGCGCCAGGTCTTCAGGAAGAACAAAAGAAGGAAAGCACCAGGCCCAGACGGTGTGTCACCAGCCTGCCTAAAAATCTGTGCTGACCAGCTGGCCCCCATCTTCACACAGATCTTCAACAGATCACTGGAGCTGTGCGAAGTCCCCTCATGCTTCAAACGCTCCACCATCATCCCCGTCCCAAAGAAACCCAAAATTACTGGACTTAATGACTACAGACCTGTGGCTTTAACATCTGTGGTCATGAAGTCATTTGAAAGACTGGTTTTGGCTTATCTGAAGTCCTCCACTGGACCCTTACTGGACCCCCTGCAGTTTGCCTACAGAGCAAACAGGTCTGTGGATGATGCAGTCAACATGGGACTGCACTTCATCCTGCAGCATCTGGACAGACCAGGGACTTATGTGAGGATCCTGTTCGTAGACTTCAGCTCTGCTTTTAACACCATCATCCCGGACACCCTTCAGAACAAACTAACTCAGCTCTCCGTCCCCACCTCCGTCTGTCAGTGGATCACCAGCTTCCTGACAGACAGGCAGCAGCTAGTGAGGCTGGGAAAATACACATCCAGCACTCGTACGATCAGCACTGAAGCTCCTCAGGGCTGTGTTCTCTCCCCACTGCTCTTCTCCCTGTACACTAACGACTGCACCTCTAAAGACCCCTCTGTCAAGCTCCTGAAGTTTGCAGACGACACCACACTGATCGGCCTCATCCAGGACGGTGACGAGTCTGCCTACAGACAGGAGGTTAAGGAGCTGGCTGTCTGGTGCAGTCTTAACAACCTGGAGCTCAACACGCTCAAAACTGTGGAGATGATCGTGGACTTCAGGAGAAACCCCCCTGCTCTCCCCCCACTCACCATCATGAACAGCACTGTGACTGCAGTGGAGTCATTCAGATTCCTGGGCACCACCATCTCCCAGGACCTGAAGTGGGACAATCACATAGACTCCATTGTGAAAAAGTTCCTTGTGAGGAAGTTCAACCTGCCACAGGAGCTGCTGAAACAGTTCTACTCCGCCATCATTGAATCCGTCCTCTGCACTTCAATAACTGTCTGGTTCAGCTCAGCTACCAAATCTGACCTCAGAAGACTACAGAGGGTAGTCCGGACTGCTGAGCGAATCATTGGTACAACCCTCCCCACTCTCCAAGAACTGTACTCATCCAGAGTGAGCAAAAGGGCTGGCAAAATCACTCTGGACCCCTCACATCCAGCACACTCCCTCTTTGAACTGTTACCGTCTGGTCGACGCTACAGAGCTCTGAGCACCAGAACGACCAGACACAGGAACAGTTTCTTCCCTCAGGCAATCCATTTCATGAACACTTGACATTAAAAGTGGAACACACAACACTATTATAAATTATTTATTCAACACACATACTTATTTTTTCATTTCAGATTTGCACATATTAGACCTGTACACCATAATTGTCTATATTATATATTGTGTTTTTGCTATTTGTACATTGCCTATTTGTATATTATTCTTTTATTATCTGTGTCCTGTCCTGTTGCTGTCTTTCTGTTGCACTGTAGAGCTTCTGTCACAAAAACAAATTCCTCGTATGTGTAAGCATACCTGGCCAATAAAGCTCATTCTGATTCTGATTCTGATCTAACCATGTCATGTTAACAACTGGAAAAATCAGCCATCTATTAATTATCATGTTAATTATTGTGCCTTTCGCCCCAACAGCGGGGACACTTTTTACCCCAAATACCATACTTTTACATATTCTTCTAGTTATCGAAAAACTGTTGCTTTTATTATCTTAAACCATATCAAAAGACCGTTGTCTCAAAATATATTCAATCATTTTAGGATGCTACTTAAATCTACAACATTAAAAAAAAAAAAAAAAAAAACTAAATATTAGAGTTAGTACAGAATCACGAAAACACATCACTGCCAGGAGTTATTGCTCAAACTTCAAAGACCTGTTTAAATTATTAAAACTAGAGGCATTTATTAACTTTAAGATTACTTTTTATCATGTAAACTATATGTACAGCATGTTATTTACACGTGACAGAGGGGAACACGGCCGCATCACTGCATGCTGCCCATATCAAAGCACATGACAGTCGGAGAACACCTGAAAAGCGTGACCGAATGAACGAAACTCGTCTGTATTTGCAGTACACAAGCCACGGTTCAGCTGCTCACGCTCTGCATACTCGCCGCTTCTGCACTGCCTACGCTCTGCTTACGCGTGCGGTGTGAAACCGGCGTGAGGGTGAGCTGCAGCTGGTTTCTGGGAGCTATAAAGAGGAACTCATGCACATTTTCAAGATAACCTTAATAAACTGGTCTGGAGAAGTATTAACCTGTGCTCCTGTATCTCCTGCGTCTCCGCTGGTTCCGTCCAGCCCTGAATCTCCTGCGTCTCCGCTGGTTCCGTCCAGCCCTGAATCTCCTGCGTCTCCGCTGGCTCCGTCCAGGTCATGTCTTCCTGTTTTCCCTCTCAGCCTCCCTCTCCCGCCTCCTCCCAAACCAGCCAGTTCCTCAGCTCCATCTCAGCTGGTGCCTGTCAGTCCCTCAGCTCACCCTCAGTCAGCGGCTTTGCCTCGTCACTCCGTCCCTCCGGCTCTATCAGGCTCCTCCTTCCCTTCGGCTCCACCAGGCTCCTCCTTCCCTTCGGCTCCACCTTCATCCTTAGTCACACCGGCTCCACCGCGGTCTTCCAGATCCCCGCCTCCGCCGCCTGAGCCTTCAGCTCCACCTTGGCCCTCCAGAGCCTCCATGTTGCCCTGGCTCTCAGTCTGCTCGGCTCCATCCCGGGCTCCTCGTCTATCGGCTCGGTCTCCGTCAGTCGGTCCCCTGGTGTTGTTGGCCCCTTCCCCACCATGGCTCCTCCCGCCGTTGACTCCACCGTGGGCCGCCATCCTGGCTGGCCTCTGGCTTTCCACCTGGCTCCTCCTGCTCCGGCCTCCTGAACCCCCACCCTCCCTCCTCTGTTGGACTATGTTTTTCAGTGCGAGGCTGCACCGTTCCGGGAGGGGGCGAACTGTCACGGTCTTGGTCTGTTTTGGTTTAGTTGCTCTATTCTCGTTTACGTGTTCCCTTATTAGTTGCCATGGTTTTTGATGAATGATTCCACCTGTTTCTGTTCTTCCTGATTACGTTCACCATTTATAAGTCCTGTGTTCTCTCCTGGTCCTTTGTCTGCTATTATGTTTTGATGTTACGAGTTGTGCTACCCCTTGCTCCTGGGGCCTGTACCATGATGGTAGATGAACAAATTCAGAGCTATAGGATTAGTTTTGAGTTGACAAAACCAAACCACTCCAATCTGGCTTTGTTGGTACCATGAAGCTGATCATCAACTTTCTCTGTCAACTCAGGCTTGATCCTGATTTAATGGAGCGCGTGCACATGAATGTGTGACATCAGTGGCGAACAGCCAATCACAACACTGAGCAAGTGTGATTCACTTCTCGCGAGAGAGCCAGCGAGATTCAAAACTCTTTTGTTAAAGGTTAAGAGATTAAAGAATATGAGGAATTTAAATCCATTTCCACTGAAGTACTTGCCCATGAAAGAGAACAAATAAAGGAAATTATCTTGCTCTATCAGTGCAGCCACAAGTGAAACTTTAGTTAGTTTATATAGTTGATAATAGCGATAGAGACTCGAACATGTAAGGTCACATGTAGCCATTTTTAAAGTGTTATCTATTGATTCTACCACTTATTTATATTACATATGATCTGTATATAATAATATTCATTTAAAATAAATGCTTTATAATAATTGTTAAACTAAAAGTGCTTATGTGTAATGGAGTAATAATAATATAAATCATATTATAATTATATAAATCATATGTAAATTGTAATTATCATTAAAGCCAGACAATTTTGTTGTATTTTTTTAAGGTACTTCATAGTGGCCTTTAATTTGTAGGAAGAGAAACTGGAGTAGTGACTTTTTTTTGTGTCAGGCATGTGTCACTTTGCTCACATCTGATTGGTCCAATTTCAGTTTGAGATTCTCTAACCCAGAACATAACCTGCCCCGGAGCAGGTTAGCTGTGCAGTGTAAGTTACTATGGCAGTGAACGCAGCTAAAAGCCAAGCCGCTTTCGTGGTACCTAAAACCCAGGATTGGTACAAACTAAACTGAAATTTACCTGGCTAGCCAGCTAATCCAGCTTCAGGGTACAGGCCCCAGGATTACTTCTGTTTCTTGTTTGGATTTATCATTAAAAGACTCTATTTTGATTATACTCCTTTGTGCGCTTTTACTCGCAGCTACACGTGACACCTGCCGTCTGAATGTTTAAAGTTGACCTCAGTTTGGACGCAAACTTCAAGCTTTCCATTTCATAGCACCGCACCAACCTGTGGGTCCACACATGCGCAATTTAAAGTTATCTTTATCTAGTGTCAGCACCATTTCACTCCAGATCAGGGTATGGCCGATTAAACTTTCTTTGTAGTGTAAATATATTTGTATTGCGCTCTGTTGTTGCTCCCTTCAGTCGTTTGTCGTTGCACTTTTCCGTTTATTTTTGTTTATGAAACAACCGACCAGGCCAGCGTTGCCACCTTGTGGCCCAACTTATTAATGAAAAAATGGCTAATGCTGCCCTCATGTGCTATTGGAATTTTCGTAATTTTTTTATTTATTTTTTTTTTAAATCCAGGATAGCCTCTCTGAGATTAAAAATCTCTTTAACAGGAGTGAAGTTTCTTAGTCGGAAATTGGAATTGAATGGAAATTAACGTATTTTCAACTGGGAAACTTGCGAGATGAGTTGGGGGACCATAAACATAAAACACAGCGTAGGAGAAACCACTTGTAGCGTTGTATTAGGCCTATATTATTATTATTTTTATTTTTTATTTTTTTCACAACTTTCTTACTCTTACAGTGTTGTGTATTCACATACATAACCATTTGATGCATACTGTCCCTTAAGAAAATTAACCATGGTTTTACTACAAATAAAACCAGAAAAATATGGTTATTGTATTTAAACCATGGTAACCACAAATTAACCATGGTTTTGCTACACTAACCATAGTTTAACCATGGTATTTGTAGTAAAACTGTGGTTATACAAATGATTCGCCGAAAAACCATTACACTTTTACTATAATAAAACCATGGTTAATTTTCATAAGGGGTATGTATTTTACACAGCAAGAACATAATTTATTTGACAAAAATACCCAAATTATCAGCAAGCTGACTATCTAGATAGCATTGTGAAAGTATACAATAGCACAGGTAATGTTTATATGGTTGTCAACAATTGGAATGCTATGTTTTACTAAAATTTGGATATTGACTACATATCTTCAGTATATTTGGGCTTTTATAAGATTTCCTCAAGGAAAAACAAGAATGAGCATGCTGTTCTCCATAATTATCTTTTTTTCTGTTAGAATCAGAGTAAATCAGCAGAAATTAAACACAAAACATCCTTAACCATCACTAAAGAGGTTTTGAGACAATTTCAGTGGAGTTCATATTCAGGTTTTTTAAACTGTGGGGAAATGTGAGGTGACGAGTGTGTGAAAAGATGTAGGTCCTGATTAACTCATAAGGGGCTCCTCAAGAAGCAGCAGATGAGATGTGCTGAGTGATGTTATGGTTTACACACCCTTTCACTTTCTTTCAGAAAGAGGGTCCCATTGAGTCATCAAAACATGATGTCACAGTAACACAGAATGATGACACTATGGTCTCCAGATCTATGAGATGCATCACAAGAACATAACACAAGGCTCAGAGGTAACCAAATATGGTTCAGTTCAGTGCCAAGTTACGATGAAATTAGATACAAACTTGAGATAATTATTGAACAAATGTCAATGCTGAAACCCACAGCTAACTAAAAATGTTTGCTGATGGATTCATGGAAATGAGTCACTGCTGTGAGGTTGTGTTTCTGCCCCCTCACTCCCACCTCGATGGAAAGTCTTATCATTGACTGTCTCATTCTTGTAAGCATATCAGCCAGTCTACCACCAGTATAAATGAGTCATCACAAAAACAATTAAAACAAATGTATAAAACATTGGCGGAAAGTATGTAGTTGTTTATTCCAACAATTGCCTTACACTGTATAAGCTTTTTTTGCCAGATATAACTATATCATACAGCCAGACATACAAAAAAATGAGTAACTTTATTTGAAAGGAGCTCTTAGGACAATAATATAACAAAACATCAATTCAGCCATATTTAGTAATTACAACAAGTGACTTGGGTCATTCTTTACAATGTCAAAGTCAGTACAATGTCTGGATAGAGGTCTGAGGAAGAGAGATATATATAGGATATACATGGAATTTTCATGACTGTTATAAACAAAACATATAGCTTTTCCTATCAGATTACTGGGTTGGCTCAGAATCTTAGATGAAGGTCTTTAACCCTCTAAATTAAATAACCTTTTACACCAGCATCTGCAAACAAAGGAAGCTAGAGATTTTCTCAGAATTACTTTCACTTTTCTGAGCAATTTATGAAATGACTTTTAACCAGCTGGTGTCAAAAGAAAAGTTTTAGTGGGCGTATGAAGTCAGCTCTTCATACAAATGGGTCAGAGTATCTACGAGTGTTGTTCATTACATTAACATGATCCAGTTACATTTGACTGTTATAAAGTGGCACTTTTTCTTCATTCTCATAGTCTTCATTTTAAATTGCATATCTGTTCTAAAAGACTTTTGACTATTATTTTAAAATTAGCAAAGTTATTTTTGTGAAATGTTTTGCTTGAACAGGTCTTTTGTTTAAAGAAATACCGCTTGGTTTGACATTTGTTCTCTAGTCTAATCCAATAACTTTCATAGACTTTTAAGTACCCTAAAAACATTTTGCTGCCACTGTATAATCAACAGAGATAAATACAGATAAATATGACAAAATAAGAAATAAAAAAACAAACAAACAAGAAAACACACACATACACAATGTATATACACTTTCAGTGGCTTGCTACTCTTAATATACTGCCTGACCAATGACATCTTAGTTGGCAAAAACTTGGAAATAGCATAGTAGCATACTACTCTCTGCCATGTTAAAGAGATAATTCATTTCAAAAATGAAAATTCTGTCATTTACTCACCCTCAGGTTGTTCCAAACCTTTATGAGTTCCTTTCTTCTGTTGAACACAAGAGAAGATATTTTAAGGAATGTGGGTAACCAAACAATTTTTGGTCCCCACTGACTTCCATAGTATGGAAGAAAACACTCCGAAAAGACCCACATTCTTCAAAATATCTTTTATGTTCAATAGAAGATACATACTCATACAGGTTTGGAAGAGTTTAAGGGTGAGTAAATGATGATGGAATTTTTATTTTTGGTTGAATTATCACTTGAAGTAGGCTACATGTAGTATGCAAGTCTGCCATTCTGAATTCAGCCTTAGTTTTTTGCTTTGTTAAAGGGAGTTATTCTGATACTCTCCTTTGTGTGCACTTGACCCTTTGCTAAGTCCCCACCTTTGCTGCAACTAGCAGCTGTCGCTGATCCGCCATTTGAGACCAACTCTTGCTGTTGATATATTTCTGTGGTGGTTTTGTGTGTTTGGATAGTTTTAAAAGGAAAAAAATATATATAAATAAATAAATAAAGGAATTATCCAGATATATTGTTGTTGAGGGGCTTAAAATAGTGACACAAGATACCAAAAGAGAAAACAAGCGGTATTTATTGCCCCTTCTCTTTAAATTAATCTTGACATGTTCATGCTGCGGAAGTGATGTGTTGATCATAACTGTCAAACAGACGTGTTCAGCATCAGTAAGGTGACCTACATTTACTAAATGAATGTTACTAACTTAATCTCATTTAATTTTCTATTGACTCAAGTGTTGTAGTGTGGACTAAGGAATTCACAATACCAAAGTGAGTGTGTTGTGGAAACATTTGGAGCAGTTCAGGGCGTCAGCAAAGAGTCAGTTTCACACAAATATATATACATACATGTATATGTATAAAGTGCGTCAATAGGGTGCCAATTTTACATTGGTAACAATCAGAATTCGGCCACACATGGACATTCAGTGAATCTTCATCCATTGAGTGGGGAAAAGCTTAAATATAGTGCAATAAAAGTAGAGAGCTTTGGAAATGTCACTTTAAGAAATAAATAAAAAAGCTAACATGTTGTTCACTGCCTTCGGTGTATACTTCAAACCCAGCAGTGCGGAGTGTCCACATTCAATACTGTCACAAATCCATTTCAGTCTTTGATCTAGATTCAGGTTGAATTAAGCTTGATCACACCCAGGTAGGTTTCAGTGTGTAAGGTCTTGATTTTGGCTGCTGGCTGGCAGGTCACATTTAGAGTATCTCCGCTACCCAGGGAAATGCCATAAGCCATGAACACAGATGAGAGTTTTGATCCATCAATAAGACCTTTTAAAATCACTCCTCGTTGTTCTGATTGCACAGTGATTGTATGGATTTTTTTCTCCTGAGGGTCAAGGGTAACCTGCAGGTACAGGAAATATTGGCCATCCTTCTTCACTGTCAGCTGTTCCTTTCCCTCAATGAAAACCTCACGCAGTGTTTTCCACTCGAGTAGCCCCACCATGTTTGAGTCTGACCCTGTGAACAATTAGACAAGAAAGTCATGCTAAAAAAGAATGCTTCTGAATGTTCAATTCATCAAATAATCCTGAAAAAAGTATCAGTTTCTACAAAATATGATATGAAGCAGCACAACTGTTTTCAACATTGATAATAATAAGAAATGTTTCTTGAGCAGCAAATCAGCATGTTAAAATGATTTCTGAAGGATCATGTGACACTGCAGACTGGAGCAATGATGCTGAAAATTCAGCTTTGCATCACAGGAATATATTACATTTAAAAATATATATTACAATAGAAAACTGTTATTTTAAATTGCAATAATATTTCACAATATTACTGTTTTTACAATATTTTATATCAAATAAATGTGGCCTTGGTGAGCGTAAAAGGATTCTTTATAAAAACATAAAAAAATCATACCATCCCTAAACTTTTGAAAAGTAATATATATTTAAATCAAACAAACTATGGTGTATTTATGTACCATATTGTGCTATATTTCTTAAATTTTTCTGTGTAATGAAAAGACATTGATATATTTTAAACTATTTGGACTTAAGTGTCCAAATCGTTTTTGTGGCTACTGTACAAATGCTGACTTACAGGCTGGTGAAAATTCCATTAGAGGAGTTTCTTGTTCATCTTGTTTGACGTCTACTTGATTCTGTTGGAGCAAAAAGAATTAGAAAATAATTATTATCAAGGTTTTTAATCTTTCTCACATTGTCTACAGTAAAATATAGTACAAATATAGTAAGCAAAACCAAGAAAGGACTTTGAATGTGTTGCCTGAAATTTCAAAGGTAAAAACCTTGAGCATTAAGCATTTATGCAGCACTTAAGATTTCATAGATATGTTATATGATTATAGTATGTTGTCCAGTTCATTCCAGTCCAATTGATCTATCCCCTTTAGTTCTTTTTTTTTTTTTTTCAAACATGCAACAAACTGTGCAATATGCAGTGCTTCTGATGTCAGACAAACAGAATGAAAAACATTATCAGGGAAGAGGAGGGTGGTGGAGTGGCATTTCCCCTCAGTGGAATGATGTCATTATGTCTTCTTTTGCTGTTCTGTGGTTGCTGGTTTGTCTTCACCATTGTCTTCACATCTACTTTTTTTCATGTGTGTGTTTGTGGAAAAAAACATTTCAAGAGAAAGTATAGTTTCAGACCTAAACCAATTTCGTTTTCAAACATCAGAATCAGGTTCTCATATCTTATAGGTGTTACTTTTGAATGAAACCACCAGTTAACCTTCCAAACACTATCACATCCTAATCTTCAGAAAGTTACCCAAAAATATAATTTCTTTATGTTTTTTGACTGAGAACTACTTGGATAGTAGTTTCATGATATATATGCGACAAAACTGTGACTCACAAATGATGGTAAAGTGGAATTGCATCAGATGCTGATTTGTATCAATAGAGAGTTTCATTTCTTATTTTCTATTGCATTGAATTGTGCATGCACATGTTTTGACACGTTCATGTGGTAACCATACAAGATTCAACCTTCCAATTGGCATGATATCATGGCTACTTACTCTACACTGTTCAGATAAACAAAAGCATCTTCTAAAAAGTCAGATCGCTCCACTGTGCTGGAAAGAGACGTGATGATTGATAGTGATATCTGCAATATTGATACTGAGTTTCCACATTGGCACTAAATGAGCTGTTTCCTTACTGTATACAAATGACTCACCGTATTGTGTGGTCATTGCATGTTTACTTATTGTAAGAGTGCAGATCTTTTTATATAGAAATATTATAATGTTTTTTTTTTTTTTTTTTTAAATAAATGATAAAAATGACTAATTAAGTTTTGAAATGTCAGTTTTCAGCCAGGATACCTGCACATCCACTAGAACTTCATACACAGTCTTAAAAATAAAGCTTCCAAGTGATGGTATAGTAGAACCTCTTAGTCAACAGTTCCTAAAAGAACTAGTTTTTTTCTTTTGGTGTGAAGAACATTTTAAAAATCTAAAGAACCTTTTCCACTATAAAGAACCTGTAAAGGTTCCATGGATTTCAAAGGTTCTTTGTACAACCATCAATGCAAATAAAGAACCTTTTCTTTTAAGAGTGTATCCATGGTTCCATGAAGAACTTTAGCATCCTTGGAAACCTTCCAATCCACACAAAGTTCTTCATAGTGAGAAAAGGTTCTTTAAGGTTATTTATATGTTCTTTATTTAAAATGGTTCTTTTAGGAACTGTTCACTGAAAGGTTCTTTGAGGAACCCATAATGGTTCTTCTATTACATCACTGCAAAATGTGTATATTTAAGAGTGTTGTTACAAAAATTCAAATAGTATATGTCACAATTTACAGTGCAGTGCAAAATAGCATCTTTAAATAAATAATGTTTTTAATGGTACATTTATTTGAGCTTATATATATATATTTCAGTCTGCACTGTCTGTAAATATAAGCGTGCTGTGATTACACATATCTGCGGTCTTGAGTCAGCAGCCGCTGTGGTCTGACTGTATCCCACCAATATACAGATAATACACAACAATACACGATACATAATACACAACAGAACCCGAAACAATGTAGCCAGTTCACATAGTACAATACCAGTTTGGACAAACTTGCCTTCATTTTAATAGAATTTTTAAAGCTCACAGACCTGCAATCTACACTAAAAGGTGTTCGCACTATAAAGATTCCAAAAGTGGGTTTTCACAGCGATGCCATAAAGGAACCATTATAGGTTCCTCAAAGAACCTTTCAGTGAACCATTTTTTTTTCTTAGTGTGAAGAACCTTTTAATAATCTAAACAACCTTTTTTTCCACTATAAAGAATCAATGAAAATGTTCGGATGTTAAAGGTTCCTCATGGAACCATCAATGCCAGTAAAGAACCTTTATTTTTAAGAGTGTAGATTACAGATCTCAACCATACCTGCGGTTTACTAGGAGCTGGCAAATCTCTGTGGATGAAGTGGAGAGTTATTGATGTGCCCAAGCCTAGAGTGAGCAGTGTAGCCCAAACAAGCAATACCCGGATCAGTCTCCTCTGATGGGCCAAAGCAACACCACCTCCTCCACCCCTGTCACCCGTTTTTTCACTGCAGTACTCGGCAGATAGAGACATGATGCCTGACAGCCTCAGTGCAGGTCAAGTGTGAGAGACGAGAGAGCAAACTGAGAAGAAAACACTGGTGAGTTCACGAAGCCTGGGATTGATGATGTAGAATGAGCGTGAAATACACCTCTCGTCTTCTGGTTGGCCCGTAGACAAACCTCAGAATGTGTCAAGCTTCCTGTATGATGGCTTGGTGTTTGTGTAAGTGAGTGTCTGTGTTCCTGTTTAGAGTTTCTCAGCAGATGTCCAAGAGGAGTGCTGTAGTGTACTTTCCCCTAAAGCATGGGTGATGTGCAATATGAAACACCTCTCATCTGGGCAGGGACAGGCCCTCCTACTCGCTGTCAACCGGAGGGAAGCAGGTGTCACAGTCCCTTTAATAGACTGCTGGGAGTTTTTATGCTACAAAACCATCACATTCTGTAGACCACATGTGACGCACTACGACGCACTACATGAGACCTGAACTAAGGCATATACTGTGCTGTTGTGTACAGGTGCAGGTTTCGTTTTTTCTTGCTGTAACTTGTTTAATGGCCAAAGAGAGCTTGTTCTGACATGTTCAGAGCATAAGGAAGGAATCCTATATTGTGGTAGCCACCACATTTACCACACTGCATTAGACCAGTACTAAACTATGTAAGTGCCATGTTTATTTTTTGCATACGTTTCTATTCTGATTAAACTGACATGTGGTAACAACAACAGGATGCTGAACCATCGACATGTCTGTATAAAGAATAAACAGATCACTTAGATATCCATATCAAGGACCACAATGGAAAGAAGTCTTGTTACTTTATTGTGTCATCCTTGGCAAAGAAGTGTAATGCAGATGTATTGTCACTTTTTATGTCTAATAAAACTCAACTCAACTCATATAAAGTTAATAAGACATTGTATAAAATGTGAATGGATGAAACATAAAACCATGTCCGAGTTCACCTTAAATTAAAATAACAATAAATAAATAAATAATAAAGAGTTAAAGAGAAATTATATACACAATAGCGTTGGGGGTCAGTCAGATTTTTTTTTTTTTTTTGATGTTCTTGAAAGAAGTCTCCTGTTCACAAAGACTGCATTTATTTGATCAAAAACACAGTAAGAAAGGTAATATTGTGAAATATTATTACAATTTAAAACAACTAGTTTCTATGTGAATATGTTTTAAAGTGTAATTTATTCCTGTGATGCAAAGCTGAATTTTCAGCATTATTAATCCAGTCTTCTATGGTTATGTACAACGCTATCTACACTTGCACTTTTGATGATTGATGATTTTGTGTCTTTTACAACCTTACGACCATTTTATTAAAAATATGTGCAAACAACGCACATGTAACCTACATCTTACACATCTGATGATATGACCCAGTTGTGATTTCCCTTATGTGACCCAGAATCATGGAGAAAGCCTAATTATGAAAAATAATGGAAAATGATTAGTAACAAAGAATCATGTTAGTAATATTCTCTCCTGACCCCCCTTCAGCTTCCCTAGAATTTATTTTACTTGGAGGAATCTTTGCAAATTATGTCATGTAATCATGAGTAATCAAGCAAACTAACCAAAACATTTGAAATAACGTAAATATACAATTTAGAAGCAGAACATGAAGTGTGTGTTGTATACGTTGGCTGTCATGTCCTGTGCATATTGTAAGCTCCAGCCTGTGGTCTACCTGTGAAAGTTTAATGCCACACATGCTCTGAACGAATGACTCTTGCTATTTGTCATCAGCCAGATAAAGTGTTTCATGACACCTGCAGAAAAATAATAAACCAATAAACCACAAAGTGAGAAATTATTAAATATCAACACTTTCCAAAGCCACAAGAGATTTTCCCAACTTTTAAGGCCTTGGGTGAGATAATAAATCAGTGAAGAAGAAAATCAAAAGAGGAACCTTGCTGTTCAGATGTGTTTGATTGAGAGGAACTGAAAGAGACACAGAGGCACATTTCAAAAATTAGGTCATCTGTCTGTGGCAAGTGAGGTTGGTGACTGGTCAGTCTTGTGGGTGGATCCTTTCCTTCACCAGAGGAACTTCAGAGCTTCAAAAACAAAACAAAAAAAATACCTGAGATGTGTGGGGACGTGATGGGAAAGTTATATACGGTGAACATAGTCGTATGTGTCTATGACTGACGCTTCTCTCTCCTACTCAATTTCCATCCTTTATCAACTGACCGTGCTGACAGTACAACTAATACGCTTATGAACTAGCCTACAAAGGTCCAAAAAGTGTAGCGATGCCATAGAGGAAACATTTTAGTTTCCTCAAAGAACACTTGAGTGAATAGTTATTTAAAAAGTAATTTTTCTAGAACATTTTAATAATCTTAAGAACCTTCTTCCACTCTAAAGAAACTTTTGTGGAATGGAAAAGTTCTATGGATGTTAAAGTTTCTTCATGGAACCAAAGATGCCAATAAAGAACCGTAATTTTTAAGAGTGTACAGGTATATCACTACTTTGAAAGGCTTTCAGTGGAACAAATAAAGATGGCGTGTATTAAGTGAAATGAAGCCCATGGGGGATTTTGAAGGTGAGATACTGTACGATGTCAAAGTGTGACATTAATCCAGGATGAATCCAGGATTTGATGCTGTAATTTTAATATGGCTGACAATGAAGAGACAACCATCCATTCACTTCATTGGGCTCTGGGATTGAATCTTTTAACAAGTAGGCTATCAAATTATCCCATGTCAAAACATCCCTTTACATATAATTTTCACTTTCTCTCACACACACACACACACACACACACACACATACATTCAATATAGCAGAAGTAGTCCATTGTAACCAGACTTTTTCTTGTTTTTATGATCGACAACATACAATCATTGGATTTGAATCAGTTGCATTTTCTAATTCAGCAAATGATATCCAGTTATCCGGCTGGATCTAAAAATTAGTTAGCAATTGCAAAATCACTTTCAGTTTAGGAGGGGAGGTGGGGCAGTTGTATGCTTTGAACGTGAACGTGTACATACATTATTTATCTAGTTTGTATTTAATATATTTTTATTCATTTATTTCATTTTAATATGTGACTTATTATTTTCTCTGTGTACTGGAAACTTCTGACACCAAGACAAACTCATTGTAAGCATGTTTAGTAATACATCTCATTTTGATTCTGAAACAAATGGTTGTCTGTCTCCACCTACAGGTCTTAAAATGTTTCTACACATTATGTGATGTTCTGTATGTGCTATGAGGGTTCAGTGAAACAGACATTACTGGAATAGAAGTGACTGTCTAGATGAGCTCCATTAAAAAGTCAGTTGATCCAGACCACAAAGTTGATTTCTTTCAATTTTTTATTTTATTTTATTATTATTATTATTATTTTTTTTTTTTGCAAATTAAGCAAAGACACTTTGTCTAAGCACAGTTGATGATAATACTGTTGGACACTTTTTGTTTTTTACATTACCACTCAATAAAAAAAAAAAAAAAAAAAAAAAAAGTAAAAACACAATTTATTCATCTGGTATTTCTTTCATTTGTATTCTTAAATTATGGTCAGTAATACCTATAAGTATTTCATATTTTCTACAGTTAGTTCATAAAGACAAGGAATACTTTTGTTCTAATTGTGCCCATGTCAGGTAGTTAAAACAGTACCCTAGAAGAGTAAACACTTTACTTTATTTTTAAGCCAAACCAACTAATAACAAATGTTATAATGTCTTAAAAGATATCATTCTACAAAAAAAAAAAAAAAAAAAAAAAAAAAAAAAAAACAACTTTTTATATTAGCTCTTCGTTTTATTCCTGTTCTTTGTTATAATTAACAGGACATCTATTATAATTAGATGTTCTGCTGTTTAACAGCCCACAGTTCATTGGTAAGTCACTGAACAATTAAGATTAAATAGTAATATTAAAGACTTAAAAACCAGCTGATCTTACAACTGTAAAATAAAGGTAATAACATGGCCTCAGTCAATGAGTAATTCACTCCTTGAGAAAAGACCTCAAGATGGCTTTGGACACTCGCCGATCTTCAGTATTTATTTATTGCTGGTCTGAATGGGGCTTGAGAGTTGCACAGACTCTGTTGGATCGGATGGAAAATGTCATTGTTAAGACACTCACCAGATGGCAATATTTCCCAATTCTCCAAAGTTCACCAGACCTGCAAATAATTGAAAACCTCAAACAGATGTCTTCAAGAAGCCCCTACAGAGAGGCCCAAAACTCTACTCTATTTATGCGATGTGACTTTTTCTACATAAAATATTAGCCTACATATTATTGTAATCGATGGTGTAAGCATTGTGAATAGAGTGTGAAGGACAAGGTCTGACAGGTTTTCTTCATGACCTCCATTTAATGAAAATAAATAAATAAATAAATAAAAATCATCAGTTGATCAGCATTTTTAGAATTAGTTGGAGTTCAAAGACAGAGCGAAGGAACAATTGCCCTTTTCATGAGAAAGGAGACAAGAGGAGAGGAAGAAGGAGAACGACTGTGTCTCAATTGCTAGTGGATGGCCTAGCTAGACAGCATTTCACGAGTTTGCCTGCCCATCCAGTCTTGATGGTTAATGGTAAACGAACATGGCTTGCTGTTCTCAACAGAGGCTCGAACCTGAGCTCTGAGTTCAACCCCCCCATTGTGGTACTACATAGAGGGAGAATAACAGAAATAGAGGAGGAAATGGGGAGGTGGAGGGATGCCGAAAGAATTGTCGCTGGGGCGACATAATAAGTGCAGCTTATATAGGCTTGTAATGATGATTGACAGGACTGAACGATTAGGCTCCTCACAAAGCTCCGTTTGGAACTTCAAGGAGGTGTTTACACAGGACACATGCGCTAGAAAAAAAGTTCTACATGATTAAACTGTTCAACGACATCCAAGCTGCATTAACAGAAGACTACACACATATGAGGGTTCAAAGATTTAGAAACAACAACAGTTAAATTATAGGATAATTAAAGGTGTGGTCTAATTTATAGCTGTTTTTGAATTTTCAGTGGGTAAAATTTAGTCATTGGGAACTGATTGGGAATTTTGCGCAAGGACCAAAAAAAAGTCCCTATTCAGTTTTCGCAACAGGTTCAAATTTATCATGTGGATTCACTGCGTTGACCAACAAAAAGCTGCTTGTTATGAAGGTGACTTCTGTGTGAGCTGTGCTTCATAGATAGCTATACTGACAATGGACCATTTTCACATGTCCGGGATTGTTGGGTAAACTTCTATAACGGTGAATGGGAGACTACATCAAAAATATTTCTTGTGTTCCCATTTGCTCAGATAGCAAAAGAAAAATTCCAGGATATCTAGTGTTTTCACGACTTTCAAAAAAAGAAAAAAAGAAAGAAATTGGTAACAGCGGTCAGAAAAGAAAACATTGTCAAATTTCTGCACTGCCACAGCAGTTGCATTAGAAACACCCTCACTGCAGCATAAACTTGTAATTTGATGCAAAGGGTACAGGAAGTATAGTTTTATAAATATGCATTTTTTAATATAATAAATTTTGCAGGACCTACGATGCTGATGACCGTTAAAACGTGTCAACAAATTTACCCGCGAAATTTCGTTCACGTGATCGCTCAATTCAAAAGAGCCAACATGAAAAACACAAACAAAATCACCAACAAAAATGGCGGTCACCTAACAGACTGCTCGATAACATTGACAAAATAAAATGTATCATAGTTTTACATGTCATGACAAAAACAGTGCTTGTTAACTATTTAACAATTAAAACATGTCTAATTGTTCTATATTGCGTCATAAGACAGTTTTGGTTGGAAAATGAACCTCACCAAATTGCAAACCCGACAATGTTTCCCTAAGTAGGCAGTTTGCAAGTTTAACCGTCAAAATGCTGTCTGGGTAGGCAGCTCACTAGGTTTTGAGACAGCCCCAAAGAGGGCGGAGGAATAACACTAATACCCACAAATCAAAACACGATCCGCTTCAAGTTTTCTCTCTCTGTGGTAGAAAGAAATAAGTTTGACATGGAGAGTAGAAGTCAGAGAGGATGGCAAACTTTTGACTGACATGTTTTCAGAAATGTGTTTTTCTCCATCATGTCCAGAAGATGATGGCCAAACTGCAGCTGAAACTTTTTCACAAGTGCTGGGGAAAGGAGTTTTCATGTAAGAGAGAGCGGATCAGGATCCCTGTATAAGTCTGTTCGCTTTATTAGATAAGACTTGTGTATTTCTGTATTCATCATCTACACGTGCGCTTGTGCGTGCTGTGACACTAACTGGATTTTAACGTAAAACTTCAGAAGATTCAAAACTTCAACTCAACTTTATTCTCAACCTGTCAAATTGGCTTTATTGACGCTGTAAAGGCCAAAATCTCCGGTAACAGTGTTGAATTGAACGGACATCATGCAGAAGCTGAATTCGGTAAACAGTCACGCGGAGCTCCAGCAGCGGCTGGCGGATCACGGCGGATCCGGAGACACGGCGAGGGAGAACGGCACGAAACACATCCCGAGTCCCGCGGAACCTGTGGATACGGTTCAGTGCTCCAGCAGAAAGATGCTGGTCGGGCTGGACATCCTCTGTCTGCTCGTGGGTAAGGGAAAGAAAATTGGGTGACACTTTGTAGTAACATAGATTATGACGTTAATGACATAATGCTATGTTATTAGATTATTTGCAAGATATTATGAAATGTCAACATAACTTGTACTGGGTTACACTTTAATAAGTACAACCATTATATAATGCTTTGCAAGTCAAATCAAAGTTTCATGACATTTCTATTACATGATAGTACATGATTTTTTATTTAGCATTATATACTGTAGTAATAATGAAGGTTGTTGAAAATGTTGCCAAGCTGAAGTGTTTTTTCCACCCCCCTTCCCTCCTATGCAAAGAAAACAAACTTAAAACACCACAACAGATTTATTTGCACTGCAGGTTGTGGAACATCCGCTTCATCTGTTTTCCTCATAACATAAAAACTTTTTGACAGTTCTCCATAAAAGATATTGATGTTTTACTGCTGTGTCAAAACTTAACATGGGAACAACATTTCAAAAGTGGAGAAATACAAAGTTGCTCCATCCAAATAATCCTCTCAAAAGCCAAATCAGAGTTTAGGAGAGGAAAATAATAAGTTCATAACCTCTGTGCACGTGGTGTGTGTGTCTTGAGTTTAGAGTTGGCAGGAAAGTTTGTCCTGGGAAATTCAGCCGTATCCATGGAAACAAGCAGTTCTCCAGAGAAAAGTGAAACTGCCTTTTCAGATGCCGTGAACTGCATGAGTTGTTTACTTTGTTTGGGCTATACTTTATTGTAGCTTTCATTAAAATGGTATTAGTTTGACTGTAAACATAGTGAAACTGCACAACTGTTACTGCTTCTACCTGATCTGACCCATATTTATTTATTTTTCTTTCAACTTTGTGTAGTCAAGATGATTTTGTCAAATAAAATATTTTGATCATTTAATATTTTTAAATTAACCCTGTTAATATAGATCTTGTCATATGAAACAAATTTATTCGGTGACCTAAAGGTTTTTTTTTTCCTCCGTATTAATATTTGAATGTAGACTACACAATGCAATAAAAAAATAAATAAAATAAATTAATAAATAAAATAAAAAATAAAATAAATAAATAAAATCAAGATGCATTAACTTGAGAAGCAACTTGACTTCAGATATTAAGTCTTGTGTTAAAAAAAAAAAAATCTAAATTTGGGGGAAAAATATCTGTCAATGGGGCAAGAAAAATAATCTTGCTTTGCCTTTGAATTAAGTTTTTTTCTTATCCCATTTGCAGATATTTTTCTTGTTTTAAGCAAAAACAAAATGTTGATATATTTTCTAGAAAACAAGACAATATTTTTTAATTATTTTACTTCTCAAGTAAATGCATCTTGATTCAAGAATGTTCAGATATTTATACTAAAAAACAAGACAAAATACTAAGAAATCATTTTGTTGCAGTGCATGAACTACTAATCAGTTTCACATTATATAAGTTTGTTCATGACTTATGAAAGTTATTATGAAGTATGAAGTTTCCCTGCCACTTTTCATCCACACAAATCCTAGAAAAATGTTGTCCTGTTAGTTTGTTGACGCAATTCCTGCTTTCTGCAATACTGCTAGTAAAATTAGTGCACACCCCATCGGTTTCAGGTGATTTAATGTGTCACAACAACATTCACATCAGGGATGAGGGGATAAAAACTTTGTTTTTTCTTCGTTGCTTTTGGTGTGCCAAATAGAACCTGTCCAGGCAGACAGACAGGTTACAGTTCACCGGCTTGACTGTGTGGATCACTCACATGAGACCTGCTGTAGGCCTCCAGGTAAAAGTCCTCGTCCCACAGAATCTGTTTTTAGAAACTTGTCTGGTTCCTGCTTGAGGTTTATAGAGGAAAGGGCCTCTTTGATTTTGGATGACTGTCACTTTCTCCCTTATGACGTTACAGTCGTGCACTCAGCAGTTTTGTGTACTCTAACCGGATTAATTTGTGATTAAGAAAGAGGAGTACTTGTAACCTTTTGATGACAGACTGGAGAAAGTCAAGAGTAAGCAAAGAGGAACTGTGCTGTGGGATGAGGCATGACGTGTTAAAGGACTGAATCATATGCGATTGCTTACTCTGGTTAACATTGTACACGCATTTTCCTCTTTTGATGGACGTAGAGCTTATGTGACTTCCTCCTAACATTTGTGTGACAACTCTCAAACATTCAGAGCCACATGATGCAGCTCGTTTGTGTTGCATTCATCCCAAGTATTGAAATGTTGCATTTTGATACCCTTGTGAAAAGAAGTACACTTGAGCATTACAGCCTATGTGAGTTTGAACTGAATGTAATGTTTTCAGACATTTCATTGACAATTTGTCCCTGCCCCCCTTAGTTACTGTTGCTATGTCCGACAAGCAATGTCACTCTCACGCCACACATCATGTTCTCACACAGTGAAAACATATAATGGAGCAAAGAGGAAACAGAAAACACGCCAACAGACAAGAAAGAGCAGGTTACTTCTAGTATGAAACAAAGTTTCAACTTTAAAATTTTGTCTTTTTTTTATTTAAGAAGTTCAAACAATAAATACTGTTTTGTGGCTCTTTAATGTGTTTTTAAAGATCGCCGTAGCGCCTCAGTTCAATAGGCACATGAACCAATCGTCTTTTTTCTTTACTTAAAGCATGAAAAAAAAAAAAACATGAATGAACATCAACCATGGAAAGATGTCAAAACACCATCTTTCAAGTATAAGTCCACAGAAGTTAATCTGTACTCTCCTGTCTGATTTGCTTGATGGACATAATGGCGGATTCGGCGTTATGATCGGTCAGTCAAGCTCCCTGCGAAGGGTCAACTGCATTGCAATTTAAAGAAAATGTATTATAGTTTAATTTATATTTAAAAAGTGTTTTTAACCACTTAAGTAGGATTAAATACATCTTTATATGTATGTTATACTTATCACTTTTATTGTCTTGATAGTTTACCCAAAAATTCTGTCATTAATTACTCACCCTCATGTCGTTCCAAACCTTCGTTCATCTTCAGAACACATATTAAGATACTTTTGATGAAATTCGAGAGCTTTCTGACCCTGCATAGGCAACAATGCAACTGATGTGTTCAAGGCCAAGGAAGGTAGTAAGGATATCGTTAAAATAGTCCTGACATCAGTGGTTCAACCTTAATGTAATGAAGCTACGAGAATACTTTAGTACTTTAACACTAAAGTTGTTATTTTTGTTTTCTTTGTGCACAAGAACTGTTCTTCATAGCTTTATAACATTGTTGTTGAACCACTTATGTCACTTGGACTATTTTAACAATGTCCTTGCTACCTTTCTGGGCCTTGAACGTGGTAGTTGCATTGTTGTCTATGGAGGGTCAGAAAGCTCTTGAATTTCATCAAAAATATCTTAATTTGTGTTCTGAAGATGAACAAAGGTCTTACGGGTTTGGAACGACATGAGGGTGAGTAATTAATGACAGAATTTTCATTTTTGGGCGAACTATCCCTTTAAATTGTAATTCTGGATGTAATGAGAAACATTTATGGTAAACTAAAATAGAATATAATGTTATTTCTATGTATATTTAAATATATTATTCATTATTTGTGATGATGAAGGTGCAATTTTGTGAATTCAGAAAATATTAATTTTGTATTATTTTATTAATTTAATAATTTATTTTAAGACTTTTAATTTTATCAAAGCACTTTTTAAAAGTGTACTTAAGTGTGTTAAGAAGCATAGTCATGAAAGTGGACTCTCTTTATGTACAATCAAACTTTATTCAATTAATATTATCTTATCTGCAATTACAGTTTTTTAAGTATGTTTTTAAGATTGGACATAAACAGCAAATTAATATCCAATACAATTAAGTGAGTTTCTTTTTTACAAGGATATGTTGGACTGAGTAGTTAGATTCTCTACTGAAAATAAGACTAATAAAATTGATAGATATGTTTCTGAAATCTGTGACTATGACCTTTAATTGCACACAAGTTGAATTCTGCATATACCATATTTATATGTTTCTTGGCAACTATGAACATCTATAATATTGGCTAATGTACTATATTATTAAGTTAGAAACTTGGCACGTTAATATAGAACGTGCAGTTATAGTTATAGTGAGTTCATTGTCCATTTACAGTTTTATAATATTAAACGTATTGGACTGACTTTAAAATCTGATTGGATGAACTGTGTTCAAAGGTGCTGCAAAATAGCCAATAGAATCACACCTGTGACTGTACAACTAAATTCTGCTGTATATTAATGCTGCAAGTTGTTTGGCAACAGTAAACAAACTACATTTAATGAATAGTATTTATTAGCATAAGTTTATTCTGCATTTTATTACCAGCATATTTGAATGTTTATTAAACCTTTGTGTCGTTTATCGTATTGCTCCTGGCTTACTGCTGTTGAATCTTGAGACTATCACAGGCTGAAGGATTGTAACTGATTTCAGTGTGCTGTTTTTTCAGCAGTGAATAGGGTATTCATGCCACGGCATTCTGATCCAGTTTTAATAAGCCAACAAAGCTGGAATAAGAGCAGCTTTGATGGCGGAGAAACTCTTGCTGTGCATGTGAAAGTGAGCGCCGACTGCATCAGCAGCGGAAAACAACACTGCAGATTGTTTACAGAGGCGCTCAGACATGCTGAGACGATCGATCACTCACTCACTTGGCTCCACTTCTCTGCAACTCTTTTGTCAGTACATTCCACTCAGTCAAACTGCGATACATAAGGAGGTTCTGGAGAAATGCTAGCCCTGGAGATATGATTGAGTACCTGTGGCTTGAGCGGGTCAAAGGTGAAAGTGTGAAAGAAAGGTCACAGGCATACCTGAGTGTGTGTTGTGAGAGAGCCTGATGAAACAAGCACTACTGATTCTCTCTCACCCTCTTCCACAATTTCTCAATCCTCATATAGCACTGAAAGTTTTAAATGTTTATATGTTGGACAAACTTATATGGTCGTAAATGGCTGCAGGCAAAGGCAATATATATATATATTCAAATCCTGAATATACAGTTCTTAAGTCTAAATATAAGTAAAAAACTACAGAAAATCTAAATACTGTTTAAGATAAATAATATTTATTTTTCTTTTTTACATATAATACATATAGTAAAATGTCAATTAATTTTATATATCTTTTTTTTTAAAAAAAGAAGTAAATTCTGAATATATAGATCTGAATTTAAATATAAATCTAAATTGTTTAATAATAATTATATAGTGCATTAGTCTAAATAAATAAAGAAAATGTATATTTTTTTACATATAATACATATATTATTTTTATAAAAATCTATAAAAAAGTAAATTAACTTTAATTTATCTTATTTATTATATAATAAAAGCATTATTATAATATTTTTACTTTTTATAGATGTAAATATAAAAATCCTGAATATACAGTACATAAGTCATAATTCATCCTGAATATAAATATATATATATATATATATATATATATATATATGTATATATATATATATATATATATATATATATATATATATATATATATATATATATATATATATATATAAATATATATATATATACCCTGAATATACAGTACACAACTGTAAATAAGTACATATAAACATATATTTTCACATATATAAATGTAAATCAAAAGTTCTTTATGTAAATCTAAGGTGTTCTGTCTGGTTGCTGGGAAGTTGCTAAGATATTTCTGTGTAGCTGCAATGTGTTTTGTTAAATAAAATTAAGCATAATAGCAGTTCCTCAGAAAAAGTATCGTAGTACCATGAAAATATACCACACAATATACCAATACTACCTTGATAGCATGTTTTTCTTTGAAATACCTCACATCACCTTTTTTTGGTATAATGGTGTATAAATATTTCAAATTGTGCTGTTGATAACATCAGTGAACAATGGCACTGTCAGTGAGTGTTTTTGTGAATGATTTGGTTTTAGCACTGCTTCAGTGATTCAGTGTTCATTTGAACCCTGAGTGCCTCACCATGATTTGTACAGGTAAGGCGCCCGCAGCTCTGATCTAAAGGAAATGATTGAGACATCAAAGCAAAAGACACAGACATGGCAGTGCGTGTGTTAACATCTCATTGAGTGAGTAAAGCATTTATTCAGGGAGGACAGGCGTCCTATAGGATAGAGTGATGCTGTACCTGAATGAAGCCCCTCTTCCTGTTTATCACTTCTCTCTCCTTCACCTTTCTTCTCTGCCACACAATGCAGCGTCTAATCGAAGGCATTCTTACAAAAGAGCCAGTGGAGTGTGCGGCAGTGTGAGGCCTGTAGGTGTGTGTGTGTGTTTAAAGTGTCTGTTTGTAGAAAACGTCTTGTGTTTCCATTGAGTTGGCAGAGAAAGCTGTCAAGTGAGACAGGGAGATTGCAGCACGCTGCAGCATGTCAGTTATGTGGGCGGCAGCACATTCAGGCCTGCTCATGAGCACATGGTGTCTGCCGTTTCCACATGCTCATTCATGATGATAAATGCACACAGCAAATGGATCTCTGTTCTCTCCACATTAATAGCTCAATCATAATGTCAGTGTGACAGGGTAAATAGTGTCAGATATTGGATAATGCTGTATATTCTTGCTATAGCTGTAGTTAGAAATCTACATATTGTTATACGTTTGAATATATATATATATATATATATATATATATATATATATATATAAAATTTTATATATTACATATATATATATATATATATATATATATATATATATATATATATATATATTATAAATCCTAAATATATATTTCATATATAGAATATATAGTATGTTAGTCTAAATATAAGTAAAAAACAGTACATAAAATAGAAATATAAGATAAATATTTTATGTTATAATGAAGATAATTTAATAAATCTCTATAAAATACATCATGAATATATAGATCTGAATTTATAAATATAAATATGAATAGAAATGTTAATCTAAAATATAACTGTAAATAACTGAAAATGATAATCTAATGTAATCTAATGTAATATAATTCCTCAGTATATAGTAAAGTCTGTTACATTTCTATAATAAAATACATTTTTAAAAAGACATAATTCTTAATGTGTCTGAATGTTTATATAATTTCTTTTAAAAATATATTGTAATTCATTATATAATTATCTGTAAAATAAATATTTAGCTTTAGATTTATTAAATTACATTTTATTTATATTAGGTTTTATATGTTTTATTTATGTTTTATTCATGTTCATGTATAATAAATGATTATTAAATATTTTAAAATATATAGTTTATATATGTTTAGATTTTATTGAATTATATTGAGCTTTTATTTCATTATTTCACTTATATAATTTAATAAGAAATAATGAAATAAAAGCTCAATATTATTAAATAAAATCTAAACACACACACACACACACACACACACACGTTTAAGTATATTAAGTATATAAACACACACACACACACACACACACACACACATATATATATATATTTATATATATATAAAGGAGATATAAATTATATAGTTATATAAATATAAATATATAAAGCACCTGTTTTATTAGGAAATATTCATCCTGCCAGAGGGAGTGTAGTTGTACTATCTACCCTCATTTGTTCAATAAATGACCATAGAGACCACCCTGCCATTATCTCTGTCTGTGTTCTCCCCTCTGGCTAAAGTGCATTAGTCTAGCATCAGACTCGCTCTAAGCTACTCAACGCTGATCCAGTGCAGCCTGCTGGAGCTTGCCAACTCTCTGCTGTACACAGGGTTACAGCTCTAAATGAGGAAACCGCCTAGGGCCATCAGAGACAGAGAGTTTGTGTGCTTTTGCTGGTGGATTAATACTGTTGTTATGGATTTGGTGAAAGGTCAGAGGTTAAAGGACAGTGCTGGCTGAGATCTCTGATAGCAGCTCGTCTCCCTCATGAGTGAAAGGAAACCAGAATGAATCCTGCCGAGAGACACAACAAATTAGAGGATTACACTGTTTTTTTGCAAGAGAGGAGCAAATGAGTGGCAGTTAGCAGCACAATTACCACAGCTCTATTACCGAAAATGATGCTCCGAAAATATGCAGCCCTGTCTGTTCCTGTCTGTTTCTTTTGCTGTGGTCTCAACCGTATCAGAGGAATTTATGAACTAATGACACCCCCTGTTCTTATCCACCTCTTTGAATCAGAGGACGAGACAATTCTGACTTTTATCTTGCAAGTTTTATCTCATAAATTATAGAGTCACAATTGTGAGTTTGTCTCAGAATTCTGTGTTTACATCTCGCAATTAAAAACTCGCTATTGTGAGATACAAACTCAGAATTCGGAGAAAAAAAAGTCTGAATTGTGAGTTATAAACTTGTAATTGCAAGTTTACATCTCGCAATTATGACTTTTTTTTCTCAGAATTCTGAGTTTCAGTTCAAAATTACTAACTTGCGCAGAACCTTTTTAGGTTCTGATATAAGCTTGTGAGATATAAACTCGAAATTCTGAGAAAAAAGTAAAAAAAAAATAACACAATCGTGAGATTTAAACTCGCAATTGTGAGTTTACATCTTGCAATTCTGACTTTTTTTTGTCGGAATTTTACGTTTACATCTCACATTTAAGAACTCGCAATTGTGGCACGTAAACTTGCAATTCGGAGAAAAAAATCAGAATTTTGAGATTATTTTTCTCAATTCTGACTTATTTTTCTCAGTTTCAACTCGCAATTAATAACTCTCAATTGTGAGATATAAATTCGCAATTCTGAGGAAAAAAGTAAAAAAAAAAGTTTGTAACTTGCAATTGCACATATAAACTCGCAATTGTGAGTTTACATCTCGCAACCCTGACTTATTTTCTTAGAATTCTGAGCTTCAACTCGCAATCAATAACTCTTAATTGTGAGATATAAACTTGCAATTCTGAGGAAAAAAGAAAAAAAAAAAAAAAAAAAAAAAAAATATGACTTGCAATTGCAAGATATAAACTCGCAATTGTGAGTTTACGTCTCGCAGTTCTGACTTATTTTCTTAGAATTCTGAGTTTCAATTTGCAATTAATAACTCACACAAACTTGTGACAAATAAACGCAATTCGCAATTTGTGAGATATAAAATCGCAATTGTGAGTTTACATGTTGCAATTGATAACTCTAAATTGTGAGAAATAAACTTAAAAAGTACAAATTGTGAGTTTATAACTCGCAATTGTAAGTTTACCTCTCACAATTCTGACTTTTCTCAGAATTCTAAGTTTACATTTTACATCTGCAAGATATAAACTTGCAATTCTTAGAAAAAAAGTCCAAATTGTGAGTTTATAAATTGCAATTGTGAGTTTATATCTTGCAATTCTGACTTTTTTTTTTTTTCCAGAATTTTGGGTTGTACAATTATAATAATATATATAATAATGTTTTATTTATATAGCACCTTTCAAAACCCATTATGAGATATAAACTCCTAATTCTGAGAAAAAAAATCCAAATTTCAAGTGTATAATTCACCATTTCAAGATGTGAACTTGCAATTATGAGAAAAAAATGTCTGAATTGTTAGATATAAAGTCACAATTACCTTTTCTATATTATTCCATGGTGCAAATAAGCTTCCATACTGACCTGCCTCAACACAGCCTCATTCCCAAAAACACACACTCTTAAAGAGTCTGGAGGCACTGCTGACCCCCTCAGCTGTTGACTGTCTCCTGTGCACAGCGTGTTGTAAGACAGGGTAAAGTATATCCCCCAGCCTGAGGACGCATGTCTGGACTCGGCTACAGTAATACCAGAGACGCAGCATTACTAGCGGTGGGGGCCAGAGAGGAAAACTCAAGCAAGCTTCAACTCATCTTTCCCTGTGGTTCTGCTCCCCATCACCTCCATTGCCTGACAGATTCATTATTTTTAGGTGTGAAGAAAGCATTTATAAAAATGCTTGAAGGGCATATAGGAAAATCTGGCAGCGTTTCATAGAAATGCAGAAATGTTAAACTGAGTAGATGTGCACTCTTTTTTCTTGAGTGATTTTTTGCAGTGTAGAGTTCTTGACTTGGCCATATGGCTCCGTGTTCACTGTGTTACAGCTAAGCGTAGTACTTTTTGGTATCAGAAGAAAGATGAAGCTGTCCTGGCAATGCAAGAAGAAATTTAGCTTTTGTTAGGGAATCTGATGAAAGGTCAAAATAAATGAGAAGCACTGTGACAAAAAAAAAAAAAAAACTGCATTCACAGACATTCCTATCCTGATGGGATTAGTTGTCTCAGAGGACCCCTGAGTTAGTCGAAACACAGAAAGTAATTTGCTTCAGAATTTTTACAGAGGCTGTATAAGAAAAAACAGATGTAATTGGTTTGGATGGGATTAAAATTACAAAGTATGTCTGTGAAACCCAAATTTACCTAACCCACTCAGGGAGAACTAGTTCTGTTCAAACAGGGCTTTATAAAGGTTCTCCTATGATGTTACTTTTCTCTTGTGGCATCGATACATATAAAGGTTGTCTTTTAGTATCACAGGACTTAATAGGTATGTAAAGGACGTAAATGGCATCATGGAAAATTCAAACATTCTGTGACATCATAAGAACTTAAAAAGGTTCTGTGACATCATAAGAACCTAAAACGGTTCAGTGGCATCATAAGAACTTAAAAAGGTTCTGTGACATCATAAGAACCTAAAAGGGTTCAGTGACATCATAAGAACTTAAAAAGGTTCTGTGACATCATAAGAACCTAAAACGGTTCAGTGGCATCATAAGAACTTAAAAAGGTTCTGTGACATCATAAGAACCTAAAAGGGTTCAGTGACATCATAAGAACTTAAAAAGGTTCTGTGACATCATAAGAACTTAAAAAGGTTCTGTGACATCATAAGAACCTAAAAGGGTTCAGTGACATCATAAGAACTTAAAAAGGTTATGTGACATCATAAGAACCTAAAAGGGTTCAGTGACATCATAAGAACTTAAAAAGGTTCTGTGACATCATAAGAACCTAAAAGGGTTCAGTGGCATCATGTAAACATAAAAAGGTTCTATGGCAGGGATGTAAAATTCAGTTCCTGGAGGGCCGCAGCCCTGCAGAGTTTAGTTCCAACCCTACTCCAACATACATACCATATGGTTTTCAAATAAGCTTGAAGGACTTGATTAGCTGGATCAGGTTAGTTTAATTAGGGTTAAAGCTAGGGTTGAACTCTTCAGGGTTGTGGCAACCTCCAGGAAGTGAGTCCTGCATCCCTGTTCTATGGCATCACTGCAACGTAAAAAGTTCTATGGAATCACTGGAACTTAAAGAGGTTCTATGGTATAATGGGAATTTAAACAGATTCTGTGACATCATAGGAACTTAAAAGGTTCTGTGACATCACAAGAACTTATAAAGGTTCCTCAGGCTCTATTGGTAATCATTCTTTTGAAGACTGCTGTAGCTTTGGTATTTGTTTGTGCGTGCATCGCTCCTGTCTTCCTCTCCAGGCCTGCGTCTTTGTTCTTGGTGTGATTTGTCTTTAGTGTGAGCTCATCGGGGTAGACACAACAGAACACCAAGCAACAACAGAAAGAGTAATGTCACCCCTTGAGCTATCTCTCTCTTCACAGAGATCAGCTCTGCCTGTCTACCCAAACAGACGCTCTTCCAGACAATAGCTTCAATTAGATGTTTAGTGGATCATGGTCCTGTGATCCAAAACACAGCCATAGTGCCAGAGGGTATATCATCTGTACGGCTCTCTCATCTGTGTGTGTGTTTGTCTGACTCCAACTCATGCACACCTGACCATATTTTTCCACAAAGGCTCTTTTTATCTGATTGAAAGACACCGAAAATAAAAGGTAGACAAAGACGGAGATTAAACAAGATTAGGTGGGTAATTACATTCCACCTCTCACTCGCTTCCTGTGATAAAGAGAACATGTTTTGCTTCTTGTCTTTTTTTTAGTGCTGTCTGCCTCAGCGCATAAGCCATATTTGTGCTTGTGGATTTGTCATTTCACGCAGAGAATAGACTGTCTACCTGCTTGGGTTTCCACTGCTCTTTGTTTGTATAGTCCAAGGCCGTCTGGGGTCGCTTGCATGTATGTGAACTTGCGCGGCGCGGTCGGTTTAGTCTGCGTTTGTGTGGAGTTGACGTCCATGTGGTTGTATATTGACACTGCGGTTGCTGTGGTTTTGAGAGGTGTTTGTGTATCTGCATGCTAGTGCGTCCGTGTGGAACCAGTGGTTTCTGCAGCCGTGTTTTGTAAGCCGACCCCCAGTATTGTGGTGATTTTGATGGTGAAGTTTGTCAGCGGGGTATATTTTGTATCGTTTGTTGAGGCGTTTTATGTAATGAATGCATGGATGTTTGGGTAGAGGCTGGCGGTGATGAGGTGTTTGTGTGGAGTTTTTGCAGGAATAAGTGCATTATGACATTATTGTCATAATGAGGTGTTTGTGTAGATGTGTATGTGTGTGTGTGTTTTTATGAAGAGGAGGGGCCCTGTTTACAAGTAGGTCTCAGCTGAGCTTCGTTCACTGACCTCACATTCCAGAACCGCCACTAATCGCCTCCATCTGGCAAACTCTCGCTCTCTCTCTCATCTCTCACACTCACTATTCTTCTTGTTCTTTTCTCCATCCCCTCAAACACTGAGGGCTTTTTCGACTGTTTAGCTAATTGTTAGTGTTTGCGAAGGCAGGCATCACTTACTTTTGCTCATATTTAGGTGTTTTTTCAACGATGAAAACTTTCAGCCTTGTCGATTTTTAGAAAGTAAACTCAGTTAAAACACCTTTTACTGTCTCAATAGTTCATTTCATTTATATACAGTTGATGCCAAAAGTTTACTTCCCCCTTGCAGAATCGTGATTCTTTGTCTTCTCAAATTTTGACGCTGTTTGACACTTTTGATAGAAAATTGTTAAGGATAATATTGTTGGTCATGGTGGCCAAAATAGAAAAAGAAGTGCAGAGGAATTTTGTGTAAAAAATGTATATTAATTATGTTTAATTATGTTATATATTTCATTTTATTCTTTATTTAGAGTATCAATCTTTATATATATATTATTTTTATTATGGATATTCATAATTTAAGATGGCATGATAAAAAAGCTTTCAAGACAGCTTTAGTGTGACCTTCATATAATAAAAAAGAAAATGATGAAATACTGTAGAACACTTTTAGCTATTTATTTACCTGTTTAGCACACAGCCCCCTAAAACTAATAATTAAAATTTAGTGCTTTAAATGGGCCGCAATTATATGAATGTTATCTCAAATAACATCTCGATGAAGAGAGATATGCTATTGCTTTTCTAAGTACTTGGTCTTTTTGTCTGGTAGATGTTAAAACGGGTGAAAACAGGGAGGGACCGGAGTCATATCTCATGACCAGAATTGGGCTCTTGTGACTCTAGACAGCAAAAATCGACCACGCTAGCAAATCACAAGAGTGATTTGAACACACAACATCCTAGTACCCACATACAACACACTAACAGCCACCCAGAACACTAGCAACCTCATAACAATGATGCACAAAAAAAAAAAAAAAAACCCTTCTCAAATGACTGTAGCAACCATAGAAAAGTTGATGGAAAGTGCATAGCATTTTTTGTTTACTATCAATTACCAACACAAATGAGCAACATGGAAAAAATGAAACACGCCCCAGCTGCTTTTGCATGCTTCTATCCTCTGCTGTTGTTCTGTCTCTTGTTCCCTCTTATTTTATTGTTATTCTTTTACGGTGAGCTCATTCTGGGCTGTGGTGCTCAGAAGTGTAAATTAGAACCAGATCCTTTCTTTCCGAGCGAGGCACGGATTGAATCTAATGTTCTGTTCCCTCGCTCTTGTGACTGAAAAAATGTCCCAGGCCGAGAGCGGATTGTGCAACATGAGTCATTCCTGCTGTTTATCTCCTATCTTTTCTGGCCTGCTTTTTCACGTTCTCCATCCATCTTCCCTGTATCCTCTCCTCCAGCCAGGTGTTGGAGTTTGCTCGCAGCTGCTTGACAGATTACGTGCGGCCAGCCAGTGGTTTGGAGGTTTGTTGTGAAGCTCTGTATCTGTGGTTGAAGTGACCTCACAGTACTCATTTGGACTCATGTATGGCGCTTGTCTACTGTGTGTAGCGTGTTTGCTCTGGGCTTGGGTAAAGCTGGGTTGCGGCGTTTCTCGGTAAGGACTGAATCACGGCTGTGTTTGTCTCCGGGATGCCAGGATTTCTGGGCCATGGCTTTTTGGATGTGATCTGTTAATGGACTTGTGTTGATACACTACTCCACCGGCACGCCGGCGCATTAATGGAACAGCATGTAGAATGTACCTCAATCAATAGCATCGACTGGGTCTAGGTTATAAACGCAGAGTAAAGAGACCGGTGGATATGGGCTATTGCATTACCGTGCGGATCCATTAGCGATGTCCTCTAGATAAGCGAGTCTGCTAGGGTGGGTCACTGATCCTGACATCGTCCCTCAGCGTTAATGGAAGTGTTTCGTTGCGTTTTACACAATATTCCAGAATGGCATAGATTTTTTACAATGAATTCGATAGACGTGTCACTGATACAGGAAGCATTAATGACAGCAGACACCTGATACGTGTTCAGTGACATTATCTCATTTAGCCTTGGCAGCTCTGCAGAACTACTACTTTTAAGCTGATATCTTGGTTAATGAAGTGATACTTTATTTAAAAATGTGTTAAAAATTCACACATACAATGACTTGATTACACCTCTTCTTTTATGAACATTTCTGAATTAAAATGATTTTGTAACAGTCACAATTGTCAGGGCGATAAAACTTTTCTGATATATTCAAGAAATACAAGACTCATTAAAATAATTAAATTCTTGATAACAAATCCTTATTATTCGCAAGGTTCATACAGGCATAACCTTTTTTTCCAGGACTTGCATACAATACAGGCTATTCTTAATTGACTATTTCTCATGGTAAAGGTTTAGTTCACCCAAAAATGACAATTCTGTCATCATTTATTCACCCTCCACTTGTTCCAAACCTGTATGAGTTTCTTTAATCTTCTGATCACAAAAGAAGATATTTTAAAAAATGTTGATAACCAAAAAGTTGAGAGTAGCCATTGACTTTCATAGTATTTTTACATACTGTGGAAGTCAATGGTTACCGTCAGATGTTATAAAGGCTTAATTATAAATTAAGAAATTATAAAGATTTTTAATACTATTTCCCAAAGAAATTTGTTTCTCATAGATGCAAATCGCATACCCATATTCCTTTTTAACTGAAAGCACTTTTAAGCTTTTTTTTTTTGTTTTGTTTTTTTAACTAAAGTCAATTTTCCAAATATTTCAGACATTAAATTTCTAAAAGTTAAATTCAGGCATTTTAAGAACCTTGTGCGAACCCTGTATTTAGCACAAACTTATTTTATCTTCTGTTATTCTTTTATTATTATTAAATAATAAAATTATATTTCAACAAAATTGCTTTACTTATTAATATTTGAAAAAATGTTGTCATGTGGTGCAACCAACAAAATTGGACCTTGTGACTATGTGTCAAAGTAGATAAGTCTCTTCAAATATAAGATAATTTGACATTTTTATGATGAAGCAAAGTTAGTTCAGGTTGTAAAATGTCATGTGGTGTGACTCCCCAAAACCTAATGATATTTCAATATTAATTAGTCATAATATTTGTAAAAAAAAAAAAAAAAAAAATACTTACTACCGTGGAAAGTACATTTAAAATTTTGATATATTTTTGGTATATTTTTTATTTTAACGATTAAGATGTGTACACTCACATTCAAGGTATGATAAAAACCTGATGGTTACACCACATGACATGATGAGAAAATGTTTCTTAAACTAGATAAAAAAAGATCTTTCTTCACCTTCAGCTTCATTTCCATCTTTCTGACTGGCCCCAAATAAAGCGAAAAAAAAAACAAACAAACTTAAATGCGTAAACTGAAACTGAAAGTGTGTCAGTTTTTTTAGGAAGTCTTTCAAAGGACAGGCGCCGTTGGACTGATTTTCAATCCTTGACCTGTCTGCATGAGGTGCATACGTGTTACCCAGTTTAGCACAACTGATCTAGCTAATCATTAGCTCAGCTGACAGCAGCTAGCCGCTGGCTAATATGCTGTCTTGGTGATAAGGAGCTTCCTTTGAGGGTGTGAGCTAATGGACCACCGTGAACACGGCCTGTGAGGTCACCATGTGTTAAGTGTGCTCAACTGAGGCTGAGTTTAAGGTGCAGTTTCTCCACTGATTTCCCAACCCGCCCCAAGTGTTAGAGCATACCGATAAGAGGATTAGCACACCTGGAAGATTATTGCCAACCTCTCCTCGTTCCTCAGCACAGGCAAACCAGGAAAGCGAAAAGTTGTTCAGAGCTACAGCTGCCATCCCTGCCAAACAGACCAACTTTCCCAAAAGATGAACTGGCCAGATCAAACACCGGGACTTGTAGAGTGTCTCGCAAAATCAAATTTAGATTCAAGAAAATTTACAAAGATTTTAATGAGAATAAAAGTTTCAGTATTGTCAGCCTGGCCCATTTAAAGTGCAGTGGCAGATTCTGGCGTAGGTGATATAATGCTTGCTAGCGTGGCACGGTCATCCCCAGACATGCAGTCTACTACTCTATCAGCAGTTTCACAGGATTGCACCAGCTCTAAGCTCAGCTCGCCCCTCTCATCAACTCTTCATCTAGTAGACAAATATAGTGGGGGATGAATGTTCAGTGCAGTACCATTCACTACGTGTCAAATTAAACAAGTAAAAACACAAAATAAATGCAATCATAGGTGATTTTCAGAATATTGAAATGTGAAAATTATGTAGGATTTGAATGTAACGTGCTGATCAGATAGCATTACATATTTGTCTTCATCACACAACAATACACATTAATTTATTATGACTCTTTAATTAATCAATATAATTATAAAACGGGTCAATGACATATTAGTGTCCATGATAAAATAAAAAACAATCATAAGTCATTCCTGGTTTTGAAAAACTTTTATATCGTTTTCAAGAAACGTTTTATGACTCATCATGTCAAAAGATAGAACTGTCATGCAGTCCAACCAGGGTTATTATAGTTAATTAAACTTGACATAAAATAATTAGATAAAGTATTAAAAAACTTTTCATTTCAGCTAGTTGCCAGGGCACCATTTCTCATTTTAATTTAGTTTTAAAAATTCAATTAAAACTGATATACTGATATATATATATATATATATATATATATATATATATATATATATATATATATATATATATATATATATATATATATATTCAATTAAAACTGAAAATAAAAATGAATAAAAACTATATAGACATAGAAAAAGAAAAAAAAAAACCCTACTAAAAATGACAAAAATGCACAAAAAAATTACTAAAACTTTAACTAAAATTAAAATGAAAATGGAAAATATGAAAATAAAAACTGATTCAAAATGTCAATAAACACTATAATAGTATGTCAATGATACTAAACACTGGGTCCAACTACCAAAATTATGGAAATAATAACCTAATTTGCTTACATCTTGAATACATGTGAATGCACACATCTTAAAAACTATTTTTTAGGGGGGGGGGGGGGGGTTCACACCACATGACATTTCACAAACTGAATTAAGCTCACCTTGTCATAAAAAGGTAAAATTATTAGACTTATTGATATTGATAAGGGTCTGCAAGGTCATGAGGGTTGCTCTATGATATAATTTATTATTTCTGTGTAACAGGTGTGCTGTTGTAGCAGGTGTAACAGGTGTGCTGACGTGTAACTCAGTGCTATCTCGTCAACAGCATTCTCGTCAACAGTCTTCTTCACCTCTACATATTCAGCAGTGTGGAAAAATGCTCTGAAGGAGTGTTGTATAAAATACGTATAAAATATTCTGCATTAGAAAATATTCAGCCTTATAGAATATGTAGGGACTCTGTTTAAAAGCCTGCTGAACAGGAGCTTGGTCACCAGCCCTTCATATCTGTATCCTGCATGGTGACCAGAGCTAATGATAGAGATCTCGATTACACACAAATACATGTGGCTGGCCCAGAGAGGACCCTGAAGGGTAACAGTGTACAGGCCTGTCCAAAGCATGGATGAAATGTCAAGCATGTGCTACAGTGAGACCGAGCGAAAGCGGGATCAGGGTCAGATCAGGGTGTGCTGACGTGTAACTCAGTGCTATCTCATCAACAGCATGTCTTCTTCACCTCTACATATTCAGCAGTGCAGGATGTTGCGTCTCTCACCTTATCTTTGTTTGGCCTCCAATTATTCTGAGAAAAGCAGCTGTCAGCGATGTGCACAGTACAAATTTAGTCCTAAATTCTGATTATGCTTATCAGTGTTTTCAGGGGGAGTGTTCATAAGCATTCATCTTGATATGCAGGTCTTTATGTGTACTTGTTAGGTCTCTTATGGGGCATTAGAGCGATGAGAATGTAAAAAGAGATGCTGGAAATCAAGTGGGAATACAGCGAATTAGATTTATGAAAGCAACTAGATCAGCCAGTGGTCAACAGCAAAATTACTCAATTTTTGGTCACATGAGGGTGCATCACTTTTGCAAACCCTTGCATTTCTTTCCTCTACGTGTTTGTGACACATCATCTTTGTTGAAATCAATGGTTTTGGTTGATGCCGCGTAAACTGAAGTGTGTGGGAGTTTTCAGTTAACACGACTTGTTTGAATCGATCATAATTCACTTTAGTACAATTACTTTTGTACTAAAATTCATTGTAAATTTACAAAAAAATTTAGGAACTGAAACCACACGTATGCAAAAATCCCATACTTTGGGTGGCCTTTTAATCATGTTAAGATACAATTTTATGGATGGATATTTAATCTTAAATATATTTCACCATATACAGTGAAACAGTAAGATAAACTGCTTTATTGCTTATGCTGTGAGTTTTTCTTTCTGTATAACAACACAGATATGCTATGTACAACTGGCTAAAATTAAACTGACTCTATAAAAAGTGTTTTAAAAATTTTGAGAATGGCACACTAGGCAGTGCTTGAGGATCTAACAAAGTTGTTACTTTTGTTACAAGAAATCTCAGAGTACATTAACATTAGAACAAGGTGTATGCATGTGTTGTGAAGAAGTTCTCCTGTACGTACAAATACGAAATTATTAGTGAATGTCACCTAATATTCTGGATGAACGATCGTGATCAATCTGCATGAACTTGCTGGTACATTTCAGGCATCGGTGACCTACTTCGCACTTTCTTTCCATCTCTGGATCTGTTTTGGTCCCCCTGCAGCGTGCGAGCATGTGCATGTGCCCTGGAAACCGAGTGGTCACGTACGCTGAGAGATTCCCTGGCAGAGGCTGTGTTTGTGGCTGGGTTTGTTCCAGCTGGGGGAGAGAGTGGAGGGTTAATGATTAGTCTCATGCTCTGTGTGGATCAAGGGCATGGGATCGTACGGGCCCCGGGCCTGGGGAAAACAAGAGAGAGAGAGAGAGAGAGAGAGAGAGAGAGAGAGAGAGAGAGAGAGAGAGAGAGAGAGAGAGAGAGAGAGAGCGCCAACCAAGAACTCAACAGCTGAATCACTCATCACTTCTATATTCATACTCAACTCCCGGTACAGATCTATATTTACACATCAGTACTGTGTACTTCACATTTATGTCAAGTAATAAATAATTAGCCACTACTTCTCTGTCCATTAAAGGTGTGGTAAGTGATTGTTTGACACACGAAATGTTCCAACTTCCTGACTGGTATCGCTGAAAAGAGGTCCTGAGAAATGGCACTTGCCTGTGTGAGAACACTAGATTCTGTAAACAACAAACAGCCCATGCTTTTTTTAGCATCAGAAAACTAGTCAATCAAAAACACTCTCTGAATGGTAATCATCTGGGTTTTGAGGAGATGGTTAATTAGCAAATTAGCAGAAGTTAGTAAAATGGCATAAATATCTGTCTTTACAACAGCTGATAATTTTTAAGTGATATTTAATTGTACATGCTAATGTCCCATTTTTTTTATTATTATTTTTTTTATTTAGGCCTTTGCCATCCTTGAACACTTATGGTTAACCTTTAAAAATGCTAATAAATACATGTTAAATGTAATATCTAACAAATCTTATGATAAAACTGTACATTATAATAAAGTGATGCCTAAACTCACTTTTAGTACTTAAAATGAATTATTTATTAAGGGTGTTTTCACACCTGACATGTTTGGAGTGGAAACTGGTGCATTTTCTCCCTTAGTTTGGTTTATTTAGGCAAATATAAGCATGACAATCATGCTCAGATCCACACTGGTTTGAGATCACCTGAATGAGGAGGTCTTGGCCAAACTGAAAATCCTCTCACTTGTAGTGAGAAAGCAATTCAACCCAATGGACTAAAGAGTCAATCTGTATCATAATTCATAATGGGTAAAGCATTATGTGATTCTGTGGGTAAGCACCTTGCTTATCAGTTATTCAAAGAGCAATTCTTCATCTTAAAATGTCATTGCTCTTGCTTTCCCAATGAAACCTTGATTGAATGAAGGCTTATATGCATTCATATGTGTGTATGTGTCTCTAACAAGGAGCTAGATGGCAGAGCTAACTTGTCAACCCATTTTGATGGATAACCGTAATGAGTGGAATCCTAGAATGTAAACAGGTGCACTCTGACCAATGGGAGGACAGTTTTACTTACATGTGACTTGCACATTTTGGTACCAAGAGAAAATGCAACAAACAAGGCAAAAAAAAAAAAAAAGACATATATAACTGATCGACCATAGCATGAAACTAATTATCAAAAATGTAATATTAAACTATGCAATGTGTTGCAGCACATGCACTTATTGCCAAGCCACAACTGATTTAAATTTATAAATTACCTATTTGCTTACTGATTTATACCTTGAGAGTTCGCCCATCCATTTGGAACAACATCCTGGTTCAGTTATCTGGAAAACCTGCCTATGACCTACTGTCAATGTTTAATCTTTAAAATAGTAATTGTTTAACAAGGGGAGAGAAGTCCCACACTTTGCTATAAATTCCATAAGGAATTCTGCAAGCTACAGTAGTTTGCAGGACTTACTCTATTGTTTATTTTCTACACTCTAGTCTAGTCAGTGTCCGACACACCTGCCTGCAACCATCCAGGTGTGTAATAGATTTGTTTGCGTTTTCCTGAAAGAGAAAATCCCCTACGCACTCCATTGAACCATATTACCACATCCCCAGCACAACTCACAAGAAACTTTCCATCTTCCTCCTCATAGTCTCTGACCTCAATCCTGTATTCTTTAGGGTCTTTTCTTCTCCACATGCCTCATCTATCCATGCTGTCATTCTCTTTCAACCCCCACCCACTCCTTCACTCTTTCTGCCAGAGATATGCATGGAATGTTAGCTCCTTAGGCTGGATCTCGATTCCCATCAGGAAGAAAGTGACATTCTCAATATCTTAGCCTCACTTGTGATTCTAATTGCACATAATAGCGCATTAAAGATGCATCTTTGTCTGATCTTGTGGTGCCAGAGAAACATCGACATGCACAGAAGAACATTCCTCTGGGTAGTTTCGACAGAAACATTAACCCGTCTGTCTCTCTCCTGACAGCCTCCATTCCGTTCTTCGCCTGTGAGCTCAAAGCGGTGACTCCGTACATGAGAGGCTTCTTCTGCGGGGACACCAGCATCACTTACCCTTACATAGAAAGTGAGGCCATTCCTGACAGCATGCTTATAGCCGGGGGTATCATAATCACAGGACTTACGGTGAGAACACACACATAAACTGAAATATCACTTGTTGAAGGACTTTAAAGAGATAGCTCACCCAAGAGTGTAAACTTCATTCATTTACTCAACCTCATGTCAGTCTTATTTTCTTCTAAGGAACACATAAGATTTTCAAGAATTGTAGTGGTCGTTCTTTTTTATGGAATTGCAAAGTCTTTTAAGCACCAAAATGGTCCTTTACCAATCCTGGCACCCTCTTTCTCCCACTTCACTTCCTGACCTAAATAAAAACAAAAACTGTTAAAGGTCTAGACACATCAAACCGACTTCAAAGAACTAGTGGTGATGAAATCCAACTGTGTTGTTGCCTTGCCTTACCAATGGTGCGTCATGGCCTTAAGTCAGTGAGCTGAACTCAAGAACCTGACCAGTACGATTTGTGAATCAGTCATTTACATTGGTTTTGTGAACTTGATCAACTGATCAATTTAAAAACAGGGGTATCCAGTCCTGCTCGTGGAGGGCCAACGACTTGTAGAGTTTAGCTCCAACACACTAACCTGGAATTTTCGAGTGATTCTGAAGACCCTGAATAGCTGGTTCAGATTTAGCTTTATTTAGGGTTGAAGATAAACTCTGCAGCACAGTGATCCTCCAGGAACAGGTTTGGACACCTCTGATTTAAAAGAATGATTCATACTTTCTACTTCTCTTATGCACTCTTATGAAGACATTAAGGAGAGCTAGGGTGGATGTCACGATTGTTCAGTGGACAATGACGTAATTTTATTTTCTGTTTCCCACACAAATCTATTTGAAGATTAGGAACATAATGTGTGAGAACTACTTCTATGGTGTTTTACTTTTCACTGTAATTGCATGGAAAAGAGTTACCAGTACATTTAAACTGACCTTTGATGTCCCCTGAAAGAATGAAAATAGTTTGATATTAAAACAACATGAGGGTAACTAATGACAGAATTGTAATTTTTGGGTGAGCTATCCTTTTATGAGACGTCCTGTCCATAGTAGTATTAGCCCACGGTTCTCCTGTTACTGAAGGCTATTGATTTACTCTTTTCATCTACTTTGCTATTGAACAAGAGTTTCTCTTTGTGTAAGAGAGCATGTGTATGAGGTGCTGTGAATTATTTAAGGCTTCATGAGCCTTTTAGTCTTTAACTCAGTGTTGCATGGCTGTAACCTTAGCGGCGTCTCCTGTCTGTCTCAGATTGCTGTCGGGGAGTGTTACCGGGTACGGTTCAGAGGTGTGCACTCACGGGCGTTTGTGCGCAACCTTTACGTGTCCTGTCTGTATAAGGAGCTGGGCAGCTTCCTGTTTGGCTGCTGTGTGGGGCAGTCCTTGACCAACATGGCGAAGCTGAGTGTGGGCAGACTCCGTCCCCACTTCCTGTCGGCATGCAATGTGACCTATGAATCACTCAACTGCATACCCGGAACCTACATCTCAGAAGTCTTCTGCAGGAATGAGCGCAAGATAGTGGATGAGGCCAGGTAAGTGGAGTACAAGGGATTTTATGGGAGGTACAGAGATGAGATGAGCTCTGTTCCAAAACCTAGGCTCTGTACATAATTTGCATAGTTACTTCTTTGAAAGAGTACTTATTGATCATTAGAAAAGTATGTTCTATATCAATGGTCTCCAACCCTGCTCCTGGAGAGCTACCTTCCTGCCTGTAATTATCAAGTAGCCCTGAACACCTTGATTAGCTTGTTCAGGTGTGTTTGATTAGGGTTAGAACTGAACTTTGCAGGATTGTAGCTCTCCAGGAGAAGGGCTGGAGACCCCATATAGCAGGGGAGGGCAGTGTTGCTCCTGGAGAGCCCAGTCCTGCAGAGTTCAGCTCCAACCCTAATCAACCACACCTGAACAAGCTAATCAAGATTTAAGGGTTACAAGAAAGCTACAGGGAGGTGAGTTTTTGTCAATGTTGGAGCAAGGTTCTGCAGGACTGTGGCTATCAGTGTTGGCCACCCCGCCATATAGTATGAATGTGTATAGTATGAAGGTAATCCGGACATACTATATCCGTCATGTTGTCATTATCATGTAACCTGCTAGTGTCAGTTGTGTTGCTTCACTGCCATTCACAAATCCTCAAAAGATAAAGTGTCCATCAGATGAGCACTTCAGAATCTTGTCGGAAGAAGTAGGTCATCCAGGAACTATTTGTCTACTATGAATTTGAACATATTACCCTTTTAATGTAATATTTTTCCCCTACTATATGTAGGGAAGTATCCATATTCGGATGGAGCCTAAGTGAGCTGTCTTGCTGTAAACTACCTATATAGGCAGCATCCCAACCAAAATGAATCTTCACAACTGACTTACAGTATTTGTAACATTTTACATGCATGACACAAACAGTACTCCGCATGGAAGACTCGACTCGCAATTGACTCTGATGGAGTTTGATGTTAGCATGTTGCTAAGCTAACAATGTTTTTTTTTTTTTTTTTTAAATATATACTTTAAAGAATTGAAGTATACTAAAAGTGCATATTCATTACAACTAAGCATACTTTGTCACAAGGGTCAGCTTGTCACAATACATTCTTGGATTGTCTACCCTATGAAGGATAAATGCTGTGGTTCTTCAAAACTGTGGCTAAAAGAAGATATCTAGCGCTAAATTCCAAACAAGATAAATACGCCTCCAAAACTGGCTGCTTCAAAGGGTGTAACCGATGGACACTTCGCTTCCATGATTCTTTGCGCAGGTTTAATTGTGCAACAATGGCGCCTCCTTAACTGGCTCAGCAAGATGACACAGAAGTGGTCTCCAAGGCACAGTTTTTTGGTCCCCTACACCCTTCATCCCTTTGAAGCTCTCACTCTGGAGGGTAAACCCTTCGAAGGGATTAGGGCACTTAAGAATGGAACGCAGCATTGGGTGTTTAGAACTAGGGTTGTTCCGATACTAGTATCGGAAAATCCACCGATACCACAAAAAAATTCTGGCATCGGTATCGGCGAGTACTTGAATCCATGTACCGATCCGATACCATTTTATTAAACAAGACCTATAGTTATGCGTGCTAGCTTTGCTTAACGCTGCAAAACGGAAATCAATTCTTCTTCGCTGCTCAGAATGCAAACACAGGAAGTTGTGCTGTGTTGCCACAAGCAACCACTATTTAGAGCAGCGAGAAATACAAAAAAAATACAAATCTGCTAGCACATTGCCAGTAAATCACTGGCATATGCTACTAAATATTAGCCACTGGCTAATAAATAATCAGATTTTACTCGCCAGTGTGTGAGTTGGAGGCTATGTATAAGTTTAGCACAGATATATTGTCACTCGCCGAACACATTGAGCGCTTCAGAGTTTCACTCTCCGTCAAGCGATCTATTTTTCAGTTCATCCGAATGGATGCGCAGCGCACCTGTATTTGATGTACATTAAGCTCTAGTGTGAAGTGCATGCCTCGCCGTCGCTTTGCTTTTTTCCTCACACACAGAGAGAGAGAGAGAGGGAGCGAGAGAGTCTTACATGTAGCGTGTCAATTCTGCATGGTAATATGTAAAGGATATTCTTTGTTGTATTTTCCTGTCAAAATAACGGAGTTCCTTTGGAATTCTTCAGCTTTTAAGAACTGCCGGGTTCTCCGGTAGTAGGCGGAGCTAATGCGCAAACTACAATTTCATTGGCTAGCGCTCACCTATTATCGTCCCTGTTTTGATTTCAGCAAATCAGTTCGAGCGAATGCAGACAACATGATTAATATTCATGAATCCAGCAGCTCGTTAATCCTTACTGCATTTTATATTGTTATTAGTAGAATTCATAGTATGATTATTATCTTATCAGTATTATTGATATTTTTTTCCCCATTTTTACAGAAACACTGAATGACCAAAAAAGCACCACCACCAGTCCTAAGTTCAGTTAAAATGACTAATATGCATTCATACATGGTTACCAAGTTTCAATTCTAATTGCTAAAGTTCTATCATTAAATAATACTTGATTATCATAATATATTTATAATGCTTGACTGACTGATGTTAAGAGTGTACTTTTAGATATTTAAAAAGATGTGCCATTTTCAAAACATTATATATTGTATTTTGTTTACTCGCCAGACTATCTATCTATCTATCTATCTATCTATCTATCTATCTATCTAGCTATCTAGCTATCTATCTGTCTATCTATCTATATGGTGAAGCACACCATAAAATAATTGTATCAATTCATACAGGGCTAGTAGTACATACAGCTGTATAACCAGATACACACCCAGGTATCGGATCAGTACTCGGTATCGGCCGATACCCTAAGCCTAGGTATCGAAATCGATATCGGGAAGGGAAGGGAAAAAGGGTATCGGAACATCTCTATTTAGAACAGCCCTATCTAGTGATGCTGTCTAATTAGGAGACGCACTAGATTTTGGAACAGCGCAATAGTGTTTGAATAGTTAAGGTTACAGTTTTTCAAGTATGTTTTTTGAATGATCACATATTATGTTTTATGGAAATAAAAAAGGAATTTACTTAGAATAACATGTATGCTTCTGATTGCCTAATATAACATCATGCAGACAATGTTATGGCCCATAAAGCAGTGCAGCGGTTTAATGATTTGCGAGATTATGACATTTGGTTGGTAATATTTCCCTTCTGCTCTTTTCAAACAGAAAGTCCTTCTTCTCGGGCCATGCATCTTTCGCCATGTACACCATGCTTTACCTGGCAGTGAGTATCGCCGTGTGTGGCCATATTTACCACATGCGCACTCAAACACACAAACTCAAACACACGTCAGGCTAGTGCCGAACGCCTGTGCTTGCTGTCGGATGCCGGTGAGGAGCTTTTTCTGTTGTCAGCTTTCACTTCCCATCCCTGCCATGTGGGAAAAAATGCCAAAAAATTCCTACTGACAAGAAACTCTCTCAAACTTCAACTCACACAAATGCACACAAATACACTCATACTGAAAGAAAAAGGCTCTGAGAACGCAAAACTCCCAAAAGGCATCTTGCTTCAAGCGAAAAAGAAAGGCTTGAGTGAAAGAGGGAATGTTCTCCAGAGGCCTGATGAATAGATGAGCGGAGAGAGGGAGAGGGAGTGAAAGCTAGCTGAAGACAGAGGAGGCCTTGTTTAGTTGTGGGTTGGGTCCGGGAGGGGGGGGAGCTTTGGCCTGCTGAGAGATAGACAGGCTTCTTTCAGTTAAACCCCTCTCTCTCGCTTGCTGTTATGGCCTGGGGAAGGGGCGCAATAAGGGGAAAAAAATGACAAAACGCTCGCAAACGATCATAAAGCGTGACATTCAATAGCATTCACATTTCTCTTTCACTCAACTGCCCCACAAACCTTATCAGAATTTACTGCCTTGTGTGCCAATCACGTTTAGAATGGAGGGAAGAAAATTCGCCTGCTGTGTAAAAACAAGCCATTTTCTACCATTCATCTGATTCAATTCACGGGCCTCTGGCTGCTCTAAAAGCGGGAGAGCTCTTCAACTATCATTAGAGAGCGCGAGAGAGAGAACATGAACAGAGCGAGGGAAAAGCCTATAGAAAAGCCGTGCCAGGCTCTTTGTCCTCTCTGCCTGTTTTTTTTCTCTCCGTCCCGGCCAATGGCCGCACTGTTCAGGCTCGGCCCTGCCTTGCATGCCTGACCTGCGGCCCCATGCTTTGGCTCTGAGAGCCAGCTGCTCCAGGCTTTACTACAGGAAGCCAAACACCTGTGACGGGGCTAATGGGAGGGGAACCAGGGCCCTTAAATTCTGGAATGTTTCACGGTCCCTCGTGTGACATCAATATCCATAAAGTTCATCTACAGCCAATACTCACTGACCCCAATACATCTTCCCTAATATTTGTCATGCAGCTAAGATAGCTTGTCAGTGTGGTATCATTAACACGTGTTAACTGTTTTTTTTTCACAATATGGCTCTGTTCTCAAAGATAGTGTTTACTTCTAAGCCAGCATCTTAACTGAAATGTAGCCTCAAAAGTGATGATTTGGAACGCTCTGTGTAATGCAACACAAGCACTGAAGTACCGTTCGAGGAAGGTTGGTTCACTTGGCGGCCATATTTGCAACGCCTCTAGGCAGCTATATCCAGGATGCAAGACCAAATCAGTCTACTCTCAAAAACTGCTTGCCAAACTCAGATTTAAATAACATATTTCAAGTCAGCAACAAAAATGGACACAACTGTCCCATAAATGTTGAAATAGCATTTAAAAAACTTATATTTTGGGTTGGTCTAGCGGCTAGCCATTGTGCATTTGCAATCCCAAGCGCAAGTCTCAGGACAACCAGAATTTATAACGGCAGCTGCAGTGATGTGATGGCTTTACCAATGGCAGATTGGCTCTTTTATTTAGAAGGTATATCTTTGATGAAGAAAACTTCACTCATTTCAATTTGGTGTTAGCAAGTTTCTAAGCCAACAACAGGATACTCTAATGCTGCCTTCATATGCTATCGGAATTATCGTAAATACGAGTTTCCTAATCGGAAATTAGACATGAATAGCCTCTCAAGTTGTATTTACTACTGGGAAACTCTGAAGTTATTTTGATACTTGAGTTTCCGAGTTGGGCGGGCCATAAACTTTAAACATGGTGGAGGGGACAATGATTGCTGCAGTCAATGCTATTCTTTATTAGTTTTTTTCAACAACATCTACATCACCTTGTTTTGTCGTTAAAGTAGGGCTATTTATATATATAAACAATCATGTGAAGCATGTTGTATATATTATAAACAGTGAAATAAGCATGTATTTGACCGAAATTCCAGAATTTAGCACGGTGAATGTTTATGGTTATCAACCAATGGAATATTACATTTTATTCTTTCTGACAACAAAGTACTTGAATGCGACAAGCTCGTAATTACAACTTTGTAAGTGGTAAATAGGAAATTTCCGATAGCGTGTGAAGGCAGCATTATAAACAAAGCACACAGAAATGTTGATATTCCATATTAAATTTTTAATTACATAGAATATTTTTAGCAACAATTCTGTCATCTTGGATGAAGCTTGTCACAGTATATTCTGGCATTGTCTACTCTATTGACTTGGAATTTGACAGAGAAAAGATAACTTTAAAATTATGCTCTTTAACTTTTGGAACAAACTTAATATGAAGACTGTGTTCGTGATGCTCACTAGATTTGAGAACAGAACCTTTTTAATACCATCTTCCACTGCTAGGATGGAGATACAGAAAATAGATAACTGTATTAGGCCTAAATAATATTGCCTCTCAAGTATTGTAAGCCAATTTAAAGATGATGAAAGATCGCTAACACACATTTAGAAAATAGATCGGGTGGATTTTTATTTGACGCAGACTTTGCTCTTAGGCTATTTATAATAAGACTTACACTATTGGCATCTTTGAACTAAGCACGTTATTTAGTCTTTTGAGGATGGTTTATCAGGTTTATCAGATTTGGCTAACTTCCGAGTGATTTTTGAGGAAATGTGTCATCAGAAGTTTAGCTAGGTCAGACACACTCACACATACAAACACACTCTGTAAGATTTATTTATCAGTCTGTACACTCCTGTATCAGCTCATATGTTAATCATTCTTGAAACTTCCTGTCTATGTGCAGTTTTACCTGCAAGCGCGATTGTCATGGCGAGGGGCGCGGCTCCTGCGACCATTGCTGCAGTTCATGTTGGTGATGTTAGCGGTGTACACAGGACTCACTCGCATTTCTGACTACCGCCATCACCCCACTGACGTCCTGACAGGCTTCCTGCAGGGAGGACTGACTGCGTACTGGGTGGTAAGAATCACGTCGCCACACGCTCTAGATTACCGTTATAATGAAGCTGGGAGCATAAGGTACTTTTTGTGTGCTCACTTTAACATTTTCTTACAGGCCTTTTATATTTCGTCCATGTTTAAGACGTCTCGTCCAGACATGTCTCCAACAAGCTTGTCTCTGGAGAGTCCCCTGTCCAGCCAGCAGACAGTCTGCTAACAGAGACACCTGAGAGACACGAGAAAGTGAAAATGGGAGTGATGGAGCGAAGAACGGGAAGGGGACAAAGAACTTTGAAACATGCTCATGTCTTGACAAATCCTCACAGAGAACCATTTCCTGTGCACTCTGAGAGAAGAACAGTTATATATATATACACACACATATATGTCTAACCCTTCAACAAACCCGTCCACAATGTATCAGCCCTCCATAGATAAATGATATTTTTATATAAAAAGTTTATCCTTTATATTTTTGAAATACGTTATAGTTGAAGCTGCTAATAATTGTTGTTTTATAATTTGTCACCTGTAGTCCAGGCTCAGAGATTCACATGTCACAGTGATTAAAGTGATTTATCTTCAACATGTCAAGCTTTTCGGCTCATGTTGACTGTTGGAGGCCCAGTCTAGTGAATTTCCATTGGACAAAAATGGACCAATCGCAACAACGCTTTGGCCTCAGACCACACCCCTTGTGTTTGCTTTTGGACCTGCCTAGACCACTGTTCTGGTGCGCTGTTGCACAATCATAGTGGTGCTGATTGTAGACACCCTCTGTTTATAAAAGCACAGATTTGATACTAATGCTATTAAGATTATGTTGTATTAAGGTGGGCTAAACTCTATGTTTGTACTAACCACTTTCACTGCATGAGTGAGACTGAAAGGAGGTTTGACCCGACAACCTCCTCACCCCCCCTCCGCATAATAAGGGCTTGAATCCTGCCCTAAACGCTCAGCGGACCGGGGGTCTATACCTGTGTACCCTTTACTACTCATAGCACTTGAATTACACTATGGAATCGTCTAATTACTACAGATAATATTTTATATTTTGTCCTCTTTAATCAGTGTTTTACTTTCTTCCTGCGGTCAGTGCCATTTGTGTTTGTATTTGTGTTTGTTTTTTGTTTTTCCCCAAATGATAATTATTCAGAATGAATGTAAATAAATCATTTTATAAACGATCCAGATTTTCAGAAGGATTAGCATCGGTTCTTGTTTTACATGTTTATATGTTTTTTTATCGTTCGTGTTGATCAGGTACGCAGAGTTATTGTTGCTAATTGTTAAAGAGACTAGTGACTGAGCCACAGATTGTCAGAAAGCTATATTCTACTTATCTAGTTTCATTTTATTTGTTGGTTTCCCCTGTGAAAAGCCTGCATGGCTGAAATAACCACTGTATTAATAAACCAAACCAATAAAATGAATGTTCAATCTTTGTATCTCATTTTCTCCTTTTCTATAATGACAGAACAAACCACACATCCACCCACACATACTAATACACAACCCTGATGAGTAAAGCTGCTGTAAAAAAGCTGATAAACACACCTGTGACTGCGCATCGGTTGGATTTTATATTAACGCAGTGAATTGCTATGTTGCTCTGCGACTGTAGCAACCTAAAGTACAATATTCTGCATTCGTTAATGAACTATATTAGCTGGCGGCAGAATTATTATTAATAAATGCATTTGTGTAAATGTTGATGTATTGATTCTTGGTGTCTTTGATCATAATGCTGTGACCGCCATTGTACTGCGCCTTGCATTAAAGGAGTCATATGATGCGATTTCAATTTTTCCTTTCTGTTTAGAGTGTTACAAGCTCTTGGTGCATAAAGAAAATCTGTAAAGTTGCAAAGACCAAAGTCTCAAATCCAAAGAGATATTCTTTATTAAAGTTGAGTCAGCCACAGCTACCTAAAACGGTTCGTTCTAACATGCCCCCACATCTCTGCGTCACGATGTGGGAAGTTTTGCATAACACCGCCCAAATGTATACGCAAAGAAAGAAGGCGTAACTTTCTCGCTCTATGTTGTTGCTTCCGCCGCCACCATGCCATGGAGAGGTGTTGTGCGTTTGGATGCGAGTAAAGAGGACATAACAAGAAATCTGTGGCTGAGTTTTATTTACAACACTGTCCCAGAGCAGTACAACACAAATATTGGAATTTGTCTAAGCGCAGGAGACAGGTGCTAAGAGTCACTAGATCAGGGGAGTGAGGTTTACTGGCTTGCTGGACACCACGACTGTTACATGGAGAAAGACTTTTACTCAGAAGTGGGGCAGTTCCAACCTTACAAGGACAGTCTGGCGCTTCTGACTCACAGTCTGTAAGTAACGTTACATTTTATTATTTAAAAAATCTGCTACTTACAATTCAAACGCGAGTGTAAGTAGTGCTTGTTGTTTGTGTTTCTCCGATCACAAATGCAGACATGGTATTATGCAACGCGACGGGTAAAAAGACAGTATAAGGGGCTATTCACACAGAACGCGTTTTTCCATTCCAATGCGCTACTTTTCCATTGTTTTTCTATGTAAACGCGCTTTACGGACGTGCATGACTGTTACGCTCGCGTCTTGCGTCTTTTGCAGTGCCTCGCGCATGAGCGCAGCGTTTTTAAGACGCCGTGTCAAGTTAAAATAATTTCAACTTTTACACGCAGCGCCGCTCATCAATGTCAGTTCCAAAGCAGTGGACCAATCAGAAGAACTCGGAGGCGGGGTAAGCATTGCGAGCTTCTGTTTACAGTAGCAAGTTGGCATGACAACTGCTTTATTTGACGGCAACATGGCGGAGGAGGCGCTCTAACGCTGCGCTTTTTTTAAAACCATTCCTGAGCGTTGCGTCTCGTGTTTTTAGACGCAAAGACGCGTTCTGTGTGAATGGCCCTTAAGGGGCCATTCACACAGAACGCGTTTTTCCATTCCAATGCTCTACTTTTCCATTGGTTTTCTATGTAAACGTGCTTTGCGGACGTGCACGACCGTTACGCTCGCGTTTCGCGTCTTTTGCAGCGCCTCGCTCATGAGCGCCACGTTTTTAAGACGCCGTGTCAAGTTAAAAGAATTTCAACTTTTACACGCAGCGCCGCTCATCAATGTCAATTCCAAAGCAGTGGACCAATCAGAAGAACTCGAAGGCGGGGCAAGCATTGCCAGCTTCTGTTTACAGTAGCCAGTTGGCATGACAACTGCATTATTTGACGGCAACATGGCGGAGGAGGCGCTCTAACGCTGTGCTTTTTTTAAAACCATTTCTGAGCGCTGTGTCTCGCGTTTTTAGACACAAAGACGCGTTCTGTGTGAATGGCCCCTAAGTCATTATAATCAGTAATTATGTCCCAACTGGATGCAACAAAGGCCTCGTTTGAATGTTTTTGTGCTGGTAATGTTTTGTAACATTTCCATCACACGCTTGAGGTATTCGGCCAATCACAATGCACTGGATCGCTGGCCAATCAGAGCACACCTCGCTGTTTCACACCGATGAGCTTTGTAAAAATCGCCCCGTTTCAGAAAGGCGGGGCTTAGAGGAGATAAAATAATGTAAAATTTGTGGAAAATAATGCGTTTTTTTTTTTTTTTTTACTTTAAACCACGTAAACACATTGTATTACACCAAATACACATAAGAATGTTCTTTTTAGCACCATCATATGACCCCTTTAACTGCACCAGCTGCACTTTTTGACCATTGGAGTTCATTTTGTAGGTGTGCAGCATAAACACATTCCCCAGCATTTTCCAGCATTTGACTCAAATGTTCTTTGACTTGTGATACTAATTACAAGCATGGAAACAATTTATTCAAAGCTTTTTAAGTGCAATTTAGCCACCAAGATTTTTCTTGGTACATATAGCACTTAAACATGACAAGTCACCCGACACACAGCTCTCCACCATTTTTATGTGACAACAAAGGCAGCTGACATAGAAAAACAGAAAGCCTGCTGCTCGATTTTTTAAATTTTTTTAAAATAAAAATTACTAAAATAAAATAAAATATTGCATCAGTTAAATGCAATATTACTAAGAATCTTTTTTTCATTTTTTTTAAATAAATTATTTTATTTAGCAAGAATACATTAAATTGATCACGTGACAGCAGAGGCATTAAAAATGTTACAAAATATAACTCTTTTTAAAATAAATACTGTTCTTTTGAACTTTCTATTTATCAAACAATCCTGGAAGAAATGTATCAATTTCTACAAAAATATTAAGCAGCAAGTCAGCATATTAGAATGATTTCTGAAGGATCATGGCTGGATTATGACTGGATTAATGATGCTGAAAATTCATCACAGGAAAAAAAAAAAACTTTTTAAAATGTATTATAATAGAAAGCTGTTATTTTAAATTCTGATTTTACTATTTTGATCAAATAAATGCAGCCTTGGTGAGTATCAGAGATAAAAAAAAAATAAAAATCTTATCATTCTCAAATTTTGACATCTATTTCTCTAGAACACACGGCTATATCTGAATGCCTGTCAATGGAGAAAAATGCTTTTTGCTTTCAGATAGCATAGCTACTATATCTACAAGCAGGGGCTTGTAGCTAACTGCTAATGCTAGCAAGCCAAACCTTGACCCCTTGAGTATCACAAAATAATACAAAACAAGCAAGGCTGACTCACAAACACCGGCCTTTGAACATTCCACCCATCTGTGGAAAATCTCTAATGCACAACCTCTCGTGACTCATTGCTTTATCAGACGAAAGTTTAAGCCTTAAACTTCAACTCAAGATGTTAGAGTGCAGAAATAATGAAACATTTATGTCAACACAAAGAGCAGCTCTTTGAGGAAAATAGTTTAACATTAGATATACAATCCCTCCAGTTTTCTCTCAGCCCCTCATTTCCCTCTCCCTCCTTCTCTCTTTTTGAGTGCATTGGAGCGCATTGGCTGTTTCTGGGGTCATGCTACCACTGCGATTCCTGGCCAGATAGAAGCTGGCAAAGTGCTAGAAGCAGAGGAGGAGACTTTGCTTTTCCTTCTCTTTTTTCTACTCCAGTGTACTTCCAGACGCAGTGAGCAGAATAAAAGCCAGCCAAGATCAGAGCGAGCAAAGGAGAGATAAAGCAATTGAGAGAGAGGGAGCGAGTAGCAGTAAAGGCATGAGCGGAGGTGCGGAATGAGGGGCGAGAGGGGGGCGATGCTCTGCGGTTGGCTGCTGGTGTGGAGCAGGGAGGTGTCGGGGGCTCTGGATGTTGGGCGCTGGGGTGGGAAGGAATGTGAGTGTGGTTTGGGGGCTGTTTTGTTTCACAATGTTGTTACCAGGGAACATATTTCATACCTGATGTGTAGTATGCATGTTCCATAATGTATGGCCCTGCTCTTTTACATAATGTACTTCGCCCAACTTGTCTTACCACTATGACTTTTCCAACGGCCTTCACTCTGCCTCACAATCCTGCAGCCCGGAATCAACAGCGATAAGCAGAGACAGATTCTTCCTGTAAATAAAACTCCCTGCTACTGCTAAGACAACATGACACAGCATTTGCAAGACACTGAAAGTAAGCATGATAATTTAGAATATCCACATTATTCCAAATATCTAAATATGTTAGTAACATTAATATTACTTCATTTTATTCAGAATATAACTGAAACAACTTTTATTTTCTGATGATGTCACCAAGGCCTCTTATTTTAGCCCCTCCCCTTTTCTCAAGCCATCAATTCCCAGCGGATAAAATCAAGTATCGTCCTACTTGTTTCTCACTGAATATCCTGCTTTGCTCAGAAACACATTAGATTGCAGGCATAAAATGGGTTAGGAACAGCATTTCATGACTTTAACTTCTGTAATATGATGTATAAAAGTATTTAGCAGGAAATTATTTGGGACAGGACGTGGTTTTATCCACAAGGAGTCTGACTGAATGGTGAAAAGCCAGCTGTAATACTAGTGGATAATGTTATTTTCCTTACACGTGTATGTTTCTGTTCTGTCAGCAGAAAGTTATTACATATCATTGAAAGAATATGAAAACGTTTTGCATAACTTCACGATTTGTGCAAAATAAGACCAGAGACATGAATTAATAAAGATAGTATATACTGCAAATATCATGTTTCTAAAGGTGCACTCTGAATCCAAGTCAACAAAGGGATGGTATGGATCAGCATGTGTGCGATCCATCAGTCTAAACAGAATAATTATGAATGGAAAACTAAAATGTCTAAGCAAGCAGTGCCTGCTGGAGTGATAAAATGAACATGACGGCTACAGCCACCACAGGGCAAAATCCCTCCATCCAGGAAACAGCTGCACCGTCCACAGCAGACCAGTGGAATGCAACACACAGCCTCCCTGCACCAGTCACCATTTTTATTAAGTCCAATAATATCTATTTTTTGAAGTGTGTAATATGATTAACATAAACTAATCAATAAAAAGGAATAAAAACTCTGCTGGGACACGGCAGTACTTAGGAAACAAAAACTTCATACATCCATACCAACAGGTGTCAGTATGAAACCCAAGACCCCTGGGAAAAAAGGTCAGTGAAATGTTAAAGACTTGAAATCAAAATGCACCCCATTTATTTTCTTAATACACATTACTGGTCTTAGTGAATGCCTTATCTGAGAATATCATCACTAACGGACGGAAACCTCATAGGTCCAAATCTGCTACTTTTCAGGAAATGAGAAAAAACCCTCTAGTTTTTAAATAATTAAACACTGCACCGTCAAAGTTGGTATTGTGGCTTTACATATGGACACCATATTATTAACATTTTACCAAAATCAAGTTCACATGCTTTTTGACAAGCAAGCATTGGAGATACATGCTTTGTCTGTCATTAGAATGGCAGCATCTGAGGCAGTAAATGCATCATATTATGTGTTCATCAACATTTTTCCTGTCATTGAATGTATTTAGCCACAATCTCATATTTGAAGTATGCAAAGGTGATTTAACACGGTACTAGCAATGACTACTTGGCAAATGCTAGACTACGACATTCTTCTCCGCTCCTAAAGTTGGTGGCAACCGGCTTTACATTTCATGCCAACCTTAAGTCAAAGCGCAGTGCATTCAGTCATTTTTGTTGACGTCAGCGTAAAACTCAAACTGACAGCATTGCAAGGAATTCACATCAATAAATTTGTTGGATCTGAAAGTGAAACTTTCCACAAGAAAACAAAAGGTCTAGGGTGGGATTTTATCTGTTTACCAGGGTTAATATAGTACATGTTACTGTGTTTTCATGTTGACTTTAAATGCATTCTTTCATGTCTTTTTCTGTACTCTCTTTTTCCCAACAGTAGCATCTAGCTAGCCTCTGGACATTTCGATCTGCCTGATTGAGTCCTAATAGCAGCCTGTGAAATACTTTAGACCTTTCACCCCTCATTATCAAAGAAAATAAAGATTATCCAATGTGCTTCTTTGACCAACACATGGTTCATACCTCAAGGGAATGAGATTGATAAGAAATTAAGGTAACAAACATTCAAAAATAGCTGCCCTTATAAATAAAAGTGACATCTAGAGATAAGAATCGAGTGTGACGGAGGATGCCTCTCGCATGTGTTCTCCCACGTAGGTTCCCTTCACTCCAGTCCAGCCAGACGTGAGCATTCATACCTGAGACAGCAATCGGATATAGGACATACCTCTCTGGATCTGATTATAAGCCTATCGCCTCATTATCAAGAACTCTTGCGAACAAAAGGCCGGCAACACTGCACCGGCATCGCTGCGGTTTCCCCCACAGAAGCACTAAAACTACCTCATAAATCCAAAGCCGCAAACGCTTTGCTATATAATGATCGTCATTTTTTATTTACGCTCTCACCGCAGCTTATGACGGTGGCGTTAATCTGCTCTGGGAAAAGGCTAAACCTCAGCACCGGCAAAATGAGCTGGATGAAAGCGCTGTACGGTATCGGCACTGTTCTCGCCACGCTCGGCGGCTCACGGCTTCAACCCTGCGTGATGCCAGCTCAATTCCTAATAGAATTAGCTTGGATTAATTGGCTGTTTATATTCAGGAGTTCCAGTCTTGTTCCCTTCCCTGATATGGAGTGCATTGCTCCATTTATCCCAGTAATGAAAGTGGAGAATGCAGTGGCAGCGGTCATTACCGCTCCCCAACCAGAACAATGTGTTCTGACTGCAGCCTGTGAAAGACATTAACTAGGCCGTCTGAGAAAACTGATGACTAAATATCTCAGTCTCTTTCCTTCCGAGTTGACCGTAGGGACTGCGCCGGGGTCAGCGGCACTGCAACAAGCAAAAAAACATCCCCAACGAGTTCCAAAATAGCCCGATGCCCCTGAGGGCGGAAGTGAGGGCTGAAGATGGGAATCAGATGTGCTGTGCAGATCTCCCGTGTCTGTGTTCCCTTAAGACACGTACATCACCTGCACACCTGTCTGGCTGGAGCCTGCCAAGTCATACCTGAGAGGACAGACCCACCGAGGCATACCTGCACACATCAGATTTCAACACATTTCTACGTCACACGTGCATATTTGCGCAACAAAAGGTGGATCGCTTGCTGTTTTATCATTTGGAACATCCAGTTAGAACTATTTAGAGTGTTAAGTAAAGCATCTCCAATCTCCGGAGTTCCTCGCTTTTGATAAAATTCTGTGCATGTCATAAAAAGGCAACACTTTCTCTAGGAAGACTTCAAGAAAATTTGTTAAAGTTCACACCACCAAAACTGACCATTTTTACAATCAAAACGAGGTTGTTTTTGGCATTTTTTTTCTTTCAGACTATCAATAAGATCATGGATGGGTGTAACACCAATTTTTGTAAATCAAATTTACTTGTTCAAAATTATGTTATACTAACTCCTATAAAGCCTTTTGATATAATTCATTTAGAGTTTTATCCATTATAAAATTCCCAGTAATTTTTAAAAATGTTTTTGAAAGAAGCCACTTATGCTCACAAAGACTGCATTTATCTGATTAAAACCCAGTAAAAAAAAAAAAAAATCTTTTTTTTAAGGAGACAACAGTATATGAGAGCATAAAACATGAGGTCACATTTAGAGTGCTCCTATTATGCCATTTTTGAATACTGCCTTTCATGCAGTGTGTAATGTAGCTGTATGTGACTGCAAAAAACCTGCAAAGTTGTAAAGCTGCAAGTGCACGATAAATAAAGTTATTAACTCCCAAAAGAAAGAATCAACTCTGAAGAGCGTAAACGAGTCGTTAGTAATTTGAATCCCACTTAAGACATTTGCATAATGCACGCCTATCTCCTACAATGGCCGGCTGCAAACAACTTGACCCGCCCTCAAATACATCATTTTACTATTTTACATTTTTTAAAAATATTTTTATATATGTTTTTTTTAATTTTAGTTGAATTTTATTAATCTTGCTGTGCATTTTTTGTAATTTTTTGATTCAACTATCTATTCAACGTCTATTTCAAGTAACATTTTTTTTTAATGGTTTTAATTTCAGTTTCAATTTTAGTTTTAGTTAATAATATATAATATACCTGGCTAATCACAAATCAAATGAAAACCCAGAAGTGAAATATCTAAGTGGTCAAACTGCCAGTGTTATAATTCACCTCGCTCTCTCCTACTCCTAAAAGTTAATAAAACTCCCTTTTATACAAACATTTTAAAAGCCATCCTCCTCTGGAAAAACATGCAAAAAATCATGGACTCACATGTTTATGCAAAAATTCTGGATAAAACATAACACCCAACATGTGCTTTTTCATAGTGAGCTTGTGCTGTTAATATAGTAATGACCACAACAGTCATGAGGAGGGTTATCTGATCTGTGATGGCGCCACACAGGATATTAGTTTATTTTAGTGTGTCCATGTTAAACATTATGCTCTAGGGTGGCTTTCCACCTCAGAAACAGTGTCAAGGTAACCTTGGTTAACTATGTTACATCAACCTTTGGAGCCACACACAGTCACTGAGAGAGAGAGAGATAGAGATAGAGAGAGAGAGAGAGAGAGAGAGAGAGAGAGAGTGAGAGAGAGAGAGAGAGAGAGAGAGAGAGAGAGAGAGACATACCACACCTGTGCAGATAAGACCGACAGGAAGGAATTTCAAGGGAAACAACATGCTTGTCCATCTATAACTTAAGTCGCTTAAAGCTAAATGAATAAAACACCTTATCTGTTAGACAGACAAGGCCTTGTACTGAAAAAGATAGCAAGTTATGTGTTTGTGGTGTCTGAGAGTTCACAGTACCCTTGCAAGTATGTTGTGTTGTTGTGTGTGTTTGGGCAGGTGTGCATTAATACTTCATGAGACTGCAGCATTAAAACAAAATGGAGTGCATTAAGAAATGGTGTGCAGTAAAATCTCTGAGTACGGTTGCATATAAAAGCAGATGAGAGGCCAGAGAGACAGAACAATGCTTGAACCAGACAAAACACATCACATCATCAACAGCAACAAAAAATAACAGCACTGTTTCTGTCCACACTGAAAGTAAAACACAGCATGAAGCAACAGACTCAGGGTTTTTCCAAACTAGTGATGCAATGAAATGAAACTAGTGATTGAAACTGAAAATTCTGGATACTAAGGTTAGATTTGGTTTGGAATAACAATATTTCTAATAATATTATTGTATTTTTCCAAAGTGTATGTGGGGCAAAAATGAAAAGTGGTTTTCAAGCATCAAAACAATAAAAGTTTAATACAGCTTTGAGGTTATTTTTCTCTCTCCATACATTAGAATGTTTAATTTCATTTTTTTCTGAGCAAAGAAAAATAATGAGTATCATACATTTTTACCATTACTTAGAGAAAACACCAACTAGAATGTTATTCATTTACATTTATGCATTTAGCAGACGCTTTTATCCAAAGCGACTTACATTGCATTGAAGTTACAGTTTTTTACATTTTATCAGCTCTTGCTTTCCCTGGGAACCGAACCCATGATCTTGGCGTTGCTAGCGCCATGCTCTACTATTTGAGCTACAGGAAAGCTCGCGTTATTCAGCGTAACAACAGTTCAACAGTTATTTTGACATTTTATTTTCACAAATGTTATGAAACATTAAAGTAGACACTTGCATTTAATATGCTTTCTATGTAAAATCACTTTTGTAAATTTGTAAATGATGCAGACATCAAAATGGGACGTCTTGTCTTTAACCCATATATCACTAAAATAATATCTAGGCTCCAACAATTTTTAAAAACTATTATTTAATATTTTGAAAATTTGTACAGATGGGAAGTTAAGAAAGTAGTTCAAAGAAAACTTTGACTTATTTTTGACATGCATCATTATTACAGAAAACAGAATACTAACAATGATTAAAAAATACATTTGACTGACTTTCTGTTAACAAGCATATGCTGCACCCTGCAACTATAAAGAATACACAACAAAGGAACAAATAAGGCTTTTTTTTCATTAATGGCAGTTTTTTTTGTTTTTTCTTTTCTTTTTTTTTTAGTAACACAAATGGGCACATAGAATTTTTGGGCACCCTGACCGCTTGTCTTATTTTTTACTGAAGCTAAAACAGGGGGTGAATTAAGTGTTATTTTGTCAGAATACATGGATGCTTTATCTAAGATATGCAATGCATGTTGCACAAAAAATAATTCATAAATAAATAAAAACATTTATTTTTAGGGGGCATTTATGTGTTATTTTGTCAGAATTCAAGGATACTTTATCTATTATATGCAATGCACATTGTACGAAAAATAAACAAACAAACAAAAAATGCAATTTATTTATCCATCCATCCATCCATCCATCCATCCCCCAAAGCTTTGTGAGGTTCATGTCATTGTATCCTAATAAAAAACTGAGAATGGCCAGACTCGTGTCTTAAAGCTGGCCAACAAATTCCTCAAGCACAATGGTATATTCTGCTTTGTTTTCAGATTTATGTGTATAAAATATTCAGTGCTTGTTACTTCTGGATGGAGGGAAACTCTGACCAAAGTCAACACACAGTTTCCACCAATTTCTTCGGTGTTGTCTATAGAAGAGAATGAAGAGAATTTAAATGAGCTTTCACTTTGTTGCAGAATAAGCTACAATTCCTGCTAGGCTTTGAGCCAGCGGTCAAAAGTCTGGCTTGCAAGATAATGTCTGAAGTGTAGAGGAGATTTGCATGATTTTATTCTTGACAAAAATTACCTTTCATAAACCTGAGAGACAGAGACAATGAGATTAAAAAAAAAGCCCCAAAAGCCCACAGGTGATCAACTGATATGAGTTTTCTAATTACGATCTTAATGGAAATTATACATGAACCATTTAAAAAATTAAAAATGTGTTACAACTTTTGTTATATAAAAAACATAGAAGTGTCATGTTATAATTTAAAATGGATAAAACATTGTAATAAAATACATTATATATAATTTATTAAACACATATCTCAAGATTTTGTTGATTTATTCTATCTATCTATCTATCTATCTATCTATCTATCTATCTATCTATCTATCTATTTACAATAATTATAGAAGCAGTAAATAAGGGGAAGGTCTACTTGTACATTTAATCCCCTCCGGTCTGAAAAATGTCTTATGTTTTACTTCAGCATCAGTCCAGAGGAATTTATTTACAAATGAGTAAAATATCTTCCTGTCTATTAAGGTGGATCAGAACGTGTGCTGTGCTGTTGTTGTAACACTGATGTCTATGTAAGAATAGCATGGAGTCTGTCCACAGCAAGTGTTTCTATGACATGCGGCTGAACGATTGCAGCTTTTCTCCACAAACAGCTGGAGCGACTTCAAGCACTGGCCAAACTCCACAGGGGTGTGGACGCAGTCATTACAGCTGTTATCATGGGGCCCGGGGCTGGTTATATGCGTGTGTGCGCTCATGCGTGCTGCCGATGGCTCAGATGATAGCAACTCTGTAAAATGGGTAGTGTTATGTGTCACTAAACGAGTAAAGAAAAGGTTGTAAAGTTTATACGAGCACTTACAGGCAACAGAACGCTATTAGAGGGAGCTGTAAATGGTCATCTTGGAAAGGTGCTTCACTGCTGTTCAGCTTGGCCTCTCTCAGGGAAAGCACAGATTGATTTATGTATTGATTTGTCTGGCAGAGCCAAGTTTTTGACTGTTGGCATAAAGTCTGGTCTATATTCTAGATTATTCTAGTCAGGGACTGTGCAATAACACAGAAAAAAAGGCCACAGTTTACTTTTTTTTAGCAATGTATTGTGTGAGTAAGTCTGAAATCAATCATATTGCAATCGATCAACATGCAACAAAGTAGTACCTGAATCAAATAATACGCAGCAGTCTACATTAAAAATTTAAATGAGTTAACTGTGTAGTAATGCAAGTAGAAGTAGAACTGTATTATGCTACAACTGTTCTGTTCACAATAAATGAGTACTGGTTATTTCATAGACATAAATAATAAAAACAAAGTTGGATACAGACACTGAATAATACCCTGTTTATGATATGGAAAAAAATAAATAAATAAATAAAATAAAACAAAAACTTTATAAATAAAGGATCACCATTTAAGTTCTTCTTCCGTAAGAATATTGTAACTGGATTTACTTCTCTCTATTAATGGATATGATGAGTCAAGCAGGTATTGGGCTACTCCGCAGCGGTTGTTGTCCTGACAGGTCTAAAATAGTCCAAAAATAAACACTTATTATAGGCATATTGATTCAGGATAAGACAAAAACATGGTTTGGAATATGGATTTTTGGGTTTTTGTTAAATGAGAGCCAAAATCATCACAATTAAAAGAACCAAAGACTTAAACTACTTCAGTCTGTGTGCATTGAATTTATTTAATACACGAATTTCACAATTTGAGTTGAATTATTGAAATAAATGAACTTTTCCACGATATTCTAATTCATTGAGATGCACCTGTATATTTAATATATTGTGAAAATCTTGTATATTGCCCAGCCTTATATTAAATGCTTTTTAAAAATATTTTCAAACACAACATACAAGCCTGTGCACTCTGACTCATAGAAATTGAGTAAAGCCAGCCAATCAGATGAGGGCTTGCAATTTTGGAAGCTCTTGCCATTTTTTTTTTTTTTTTTCGTGTGCTACTACCAGTATTTCATGAGCGTTTCGTGTTTGTCAGTGTGTCGCCCGTCAAGCACTGCGCTGGGACAATACTGCCACCTGACAGTGCCACCTGTGATTATATATATCGCCATTCTGGTTCACCAGGAAGACGGGCGGATCATTTGGAATGCCAGGCTTGTTTTCCACAGGTGTGTGATGGGAGCACAGAAGCATTCACTGGCCCCTGAGGGGGAGAGCAGGCCTGCCCGGACACGGCCCGGGATTGTGTTCCCCACATGTGCTCACCTGCACACTTGCTGAAAAAATGAATTACCTGAGAATTCTCTCCAGCCACAGCTATGAGAGGGATATGAGGACGGTTAGCTAAACAAAAGCTCTGTTTATACAGTGACATGCAGTGATCCAGTACAGATCAGCTGGGGAAAGGCAAACTCCAGATAAACAAGGGGGCGTTGAAAGGGAGGGAGAGCTGTCAGTCCTGGAGAGAGGAGGATGGTGTGATAAATCATTCCACTCGTTCACTGTCTCACTTTCTCTCTCACTCTTACTGGATAGACTTTCAACATTACTCAAGATTTACCGTCACTGTCATCAAGACAAAGTCAATTCCAACACCATTATTGCCAGGATTTTACAACATTTGACTGTAATTTCTTCCTATCTCCTAATAAAATATTCAGAATTTAACTTTGAAATGAATACATTCTAGGTCATTTTCTGTCATAACAAATTACTGTAAAAATAAAAAATAACAATTTTGTGCTGCATTGAGGGATAATAATGTTAATAGTTGTTGTTTTGTTGAGGTTCATTATGGTGATTAATGTTCCCATTGGCTGCCAACCTGGACCTTATTTACTTTTAATGAGCTTTCTCCCTGCCAGTATAATAGCATTAGAGAACATTGTTACACTGAGTTACATGGAGAAAATAATCTAAACTTCATAACTGGTATTGTATTTTGCAATCTATTCTATATGTTACGATACTGTATATTATAGTGCAAGAATGATGTATAATATTTAGGGAAAAACTGGTGTCGTGGTGAGCAGAGTAAAAAAAATGGTGTAGAAACAATTTTCATTAAGAAATTGCTTGTAAATAATTTACTAGCAATTTCTGAGTGAAAATTGTTTCTACACCATTATTTTCAGAGTACAATTGGTTCTGTTAATTGCCATTTCTTGCAAAGATTTAAACATGAAGTATTGTATTGAAGTATTGAAGTATTGTAAAATACAATTCTATGTAAACTTATGTAAAAAAAAAAAAAAAAAAAAAAAAAATATATATATATATATATATATATATATATGTATATATAAATTATATAAAATGTAACTTTTTTTTTTGAAGCATACCACAATTTGACAAACAGACTTGCACAGATATCAACGCAAAACTCAAGAATTGTTAAAATCAACAAAAGATTTTACATTAAAAATAACTAGAATTAACAACAAAGCAACATAAAACAGAAAGTGTGGGAATTACACTATAATAATAATCTGTAAATACATACAGATCGTTACAGTTATTAAGTAAAATTTCATGTCCCAATCACGTCTTAATACAACAGATAAAATTAAATTAAACTAAAAATTTAAAGTTCAACTCAGCTTCACAATATCACAACATAATTTCACTATTTGAGTTGAATGGATGTTGCCATTTTTTAAATCTATCATGAAAAATCCAGCAATTTCTTAAAAACTATACCATTATTTCTACATTGGTTTCCTTCTCTCAATCCAAATGTTTCAAACAAAACAAGTTTAATTGGGAAAAATCTAAAAGTTACCATATGTAAGACAACTGTCAGTCTTTCTTTGAGCACTGGCCAACTTTAGTTGTTTTAAATAAAGTGAATAACATGTTTTTCTGCATGCAAGAGGTATCACACATCCAAACTTTTTTTTTTTTTTGGCTGTCACAAAAACTGACGAAGCTCTGTCTCAGAGGAGCTGCACAGAAATAAGACACGCTTCCTTTGAGTTCTGCGAGGACTGGACGTACGTCACATCAGCATTAAATCAAAAAGACGCACACAAAGAGTGAACTTGTGCTGTTTTTCCGTGCGCGTTAACTCGAGGATGACGCATATAAGCAACTTGAGTAGGAATCATTTGTGCACAAAAAGAACGAATGGGCTGTTCAAACTTTCCTGAGATAACACATCCATGTTTACCTTCTCTCATTTTCCCCTGACAAACACCATATCGGTTTATCAACCTCTTCTGGAAAGCTCTCCTAATATATTCTCCGACACAAGTTATATTACATCATGCAATTTAGCTTTTCAGGTACATTTTATTTGTTTTAAGAATAAATACTAAAAAAAAGATTTTCAGTGTGAATGGCACATAAAGAAAAACTCTCATTGATTATTTTACCTGTGGCACAGACAGTCTCTTCCTGTTTAAGTGGACAGTTAGAAATTACCACAAAGAGGACCAGACTTTATGCTGACAGTCAGACTTTATTCTGTGCCAGCCTAAACACTGCCAGACGGAGACATCTGCTCTCTATTCTAGCAGTGTCAGTCCAAACAGATATAAACCCGCATCCATCTTCCACAGCATCGTTACTTTGTTCTCAAGGCAATAATGGCAAACTCTTGAAGATAGGAATCTATTGCACATTCCTTTTTGCGCCTGTAAAGTATTAATACATTTAACAATTTATGCATTGTAAGCTAATGAGTCCAACAGAGCAACAGTGGGAAAGAAGAAAACATGATACATTTACTTCAGAAGCAAAACTGCATGAGATATTAAATTTGTTTTCAGATGATATACCTGTATATGCTGATATTTTTCTTTCCCATGTGGCAACTTCTTTTCCTTCCTTGTAGTATAAATCTCACTAAATTATGTTCATAAAAGCCTATTATAGGTTTCTGTTGATTAGTTAGGTAACATAATATATGCTGTAGCTTTACTGTTTTCATGTCTTCCTCTATTTTAAAGTGAAAAATTCATACTGAAGTCTTACCAGGCTATTTTACTACACCTATACTTTGAGTTGCTAGATGGTGCCAATGAGCGATTCTGATTTGAACTTCAATGAAATGAGAGAGACTGCAAAGCAATAGGAAAGACCTGAAAGTAGCACCGATACAGTATGTTGACATGGACAAGTCAAAGATACAGTTAATATTTTAAAAAAAGAAAGTATAAATAAATGACAGCACAATGCTGCAAATGACCATTTAGAATCAATTATTCCAGAGAGCTATGTAATAAATTTAACAAACTGTTTTGAGTTTTATTATGCTTCCCATTAAATATATGTATAGTTTGAATGATGTTTAGATATCTTTACTGGAAAATGACAAAAGTACTGATGCAGGTGCAGTGGAGGCTGGTTTACACAGACCCCAAACACGGGCAGATGTGTTTACTAACCTGAGTTCAGATGAGCATTAGGATGGGGTGTGTGTTTATACTACAGCCTGCGTCACTCCTGTACTGTTGTGTTTATGGCGTCTCTCTCATGGTGTCTCTTTCTCTCTGTCTGGCTCAAGGACAGGAAGTGCATACCACTGTCCGGTCATTCAATATCTATGGAAAATATATCTTATGGTCACATACAACACACACTTCCTGTTCACTCCATCCCACCTCCATCTGAATATACACTCATTCTTTCATCTCTAACAATACCGCAAGCATTGTTACTCTTTCAGCACTTTTAAATTGCATGCAGACACCTGTATCCTGTGTGGCAGGCGCCGTAATGTTTGTCTCTTAACATCCTGAGCCTTCAGGGCTTTCACCATTGGGCTGATGCTTTAACATGGGATAATATGGGAAAGCATATTATGGGAAATGTCTGCTGTAGCTCCCCTTGTGGCAACACTGATTTGAATTGCACTATGAAATGTTTCTGAGCGCAACAACTGTGATCATGTAATTGTGTGGACTATGTTTGTGCTTTAAGAGTGTGAGAGACATGTACTGTCCCAATTTGCTTACTTATATTATGCCCTAAAAATATGCTGTCTTTTTGTGAAGAAAAAGTACATACTTTTGAGTATGTAGCAGAAGATTAGGCAAGTTTTGGAATACCATACTTAGTCTAACAGATTGACCTTTGGGCTGGTTTTGTTAGACAGACCTGGCAACGCTGTCCTTTGGGCACATAATGCTGTTGTATAAGTATGTGCATCCTATCAATGTATAAACTGGCCTATCAATCATCTTATCTCAGTGAACATTTATAAACATTCCACCAGAAGCGTTTCTAGAGGGGCTCCCATCGTATTTTGATAGCCTGTTATGGTTATATATATAGACTACTGTATAACTGTTTTTAAGCATTGTTGCATCATTGACAAACAATAGAAGACATTTGCAACCTTGGGAAAAAAAAAAAAACAACAACAAACAAACAAACAAACAAACAAACAAACAAACAAACAAAAAACATCACATTAGTTCTAAGGGTCTTCACTACAAATACCATTACAAACATTACAGTCCATCAGCTGTTAACCATTAAAACCATTACTAAGTGATTTCCAGTAGTAGGCTGCCAAGTTTGCAGGTTTTCCACAGAATTTAGCTATTTGTAAACTTTTGCAGTGGATTAATTTTTTTTCTCGCAGTTTAATGGCTTGACATATTTCATATTGTAATTGATTGAAATGTGTGTATTGAAATATTATAACTATGATAAAACTGCTAGATTATGAGTTTTGCAAGGGAGGGACATTTGATTTCCTTTATGAAAACAGACTCTTTAGAAGTACTCCTAATGATATTCAAGTTAAAATTGTATAAAATGTATAACAGTGCATACCAGTTTTAGGTATGAGAGTGGCATATTTAGAGTTTTGATGTTTGGATAGCATCATTGTTAGGGCTTGTTTTGGGATATCTTTGATTGAACTTTGGGCTGGTTTATTACACAGACCTGGCAACCCTGTCCAGTAGTGTGTTTTGGGCCACATTCCATTAGGATTTAGTGGTCTTAACATACCACTAATAGAAGGCAACAAATTATCAATAGAGACCCACATGGAACATTACAGTTTCCATTACAACCAAAACAATTCTCGTAACAAACATTGTTTGTTTGTTTGTTTGCTTTTTCTGCAGCAGAGAAGTATTGTTTCCTACATTACAGTGGATTGTAGGTAAATGTCCACCTCATCCAGCGCTCTTTTTGTTGTCCATCTCATAAAGTATTCCATTTTAGTGTGAGAAACGGCTACAAACATTCAGCGCGCGAGTGAACTGTCCAAATAAAGCAAACTCAATTGCAAACCATAGACATTTTTGCTAACCCGTTTAACTGATTATCAATAAATTTTTGATCAGGTTACACACTGATTATTAATGTCTTATTAATCTCTGTACTTAATATTTCTACACTCTACTGCTTCCCAATTACCTCGGTCAGATGTCGGAGCTGGGAACTACAGTGTTCTAGAACAGTTTTTCTAGAAGTCAGAAAACTGGTTGTTGTCCATTGTTAGCAATACCAGTCAAAAAAAAAAAAAAAAAAAAAAAGTGGTATTTTACACAGAAAATGCCGAAGAAGTGCTAATAAACAATGTATTACTACTGTTTCACTTATGTTGATGCGCTAAGCAGCCATTTTGTGTTCTGAAATCACAGTTGTTGCAATTACTCAGAATTTCCGAGCTGGAATTCCGACAGGGAATTTGGAATTTCCGACTTCTGAGTACAAATGCAACGCACCATTAACTGTTGGCCTCGCACACCTGCCATGTTTGTAGTTTTTTCTTCATGTTCATAATTCTGAATGGTATTCTCCTCCAAAGTGCAATGGGTTGTGGACAATATTAGAGTATTTCCATCAATAGTAGACCATCCGGGTACCTTTGCGATACTAATTTCAACATTTTGGACAGATAACATGCGAATCACAATAGTATGCGGAAACAACCATAGAGAATATGCCAAAGAATGAAAGTGAACGAGAAGGGTGGCCCAGATAGTGACACAAGCTTGTGTCTGTGTTTTCTCACTGGACCAGAGAAGATGCAGTGAATCTGTAAATGAAGCATGCTGCTCTTGGCGCCCCCTGCTCTCTGAGTATGTGCATCTGTGTGTGTGTATGTCGGAGAGAGAGAAAGACACAGACTCCTTTCAGCAGAGACCTCCGTTCCTGCTACCGATCAGACGAACTTCATCTGATGGGCTGACAGAGATGCTCACTCCACGCATCAGCTCCCAAAAACAACAATGTGCTATCAGCCCTCATATAACTTCAACATAAACACACACACACACACACACACACACGGTAGCCATATGTGCCATACACAAATACTCATCTCAGCTCATTTGATAGAAGCCTAGACAAGCAGAAATAGCTGTGTGTGATTTCACAACCCTCCTTATCACTGTCGTTCAGCATGTGGGCACTGTGTCTAGCAATGTGCGCTTTGATGCCAACATTCATCAATTACTCACACACAATATCCGTCCAAACGCAGCACTGTGACGTTCTGATTACACTGCCAGATCTGTTAGCACAAATGCTAATAGATAAGTGAGCGCTGGCATGAAGAGTCTGATGAGTGTGTGGCACCGGTCACATCTTTCCCCTGAGGCCTCGGCTGCTGTGATGCAGATTAAAGCCTCAGACGTGACTAAGAAGTTTCCTTTCGCACAGGAGTGAATCAACGACTTCCTCTGTGATCAAGCACATCACGATCCTGCTTATGACATCATGAAGAGGTTCATTTAAGGTATTGCTGTAAGTGATATCGTTAACTTCACCCAGCTATGTTCAGAATGACTCACTAGCATAATATGCTTACTATTGTTGGATGTATACTAGTAAGTGAATTTCCTGTATTCACAGAATGCTCAGATGATCTACTACACTGGCCAAAATGAGCAGAATAGTACTGCAGAACGTGCTGCATGGAATATTGTATCCCCCAATAGAAAGTGTTGAGATATGTGGAACAATGTCAAATGTTTCATTTAGCATTAGCAGCACAACTGTTTTGAACAATGATAATAATAAATGTTTCTTGAGCAGCAAATCAGCGTATCAGAATGATTTCTGAAGGATCATGTGACACTGAAGACTGGAGTAATGATGCTGAAAATTCAGCTTTATCATCACAGGAATTAAATACATTTTAAAATATATTTAAATAGAAAACATTTATTTTAAGGTTACTTACCTTAAAATAAGATAAGTAAGGTTACTTACAGTTCCTTTAAGACTTATTTAAAATAAATAAGATCTGAGTCCTGTTATATTTTGTTCAGTGAAGTGATAATGAAATGGTGTGTTTTCAGCTTTGAAACCGTGTGATCACCTGCGAGTAAACAAAAATGATTCTGATTAAACATAACTTGTTTTCACACACAATTATCTTTTTTTCATTAAGTAATATATGTAATTTAATGTTTTTACAAAACACCTTAAGTGATAATTATAAAGCAGGGCTTATGTTTAATCAATTTTGCATGCTCACAATTCACTGTTTTTTCTTTTCTTTTATTAGCTGTGTTCAGAATAGTGTGCATAGCATGTACATTTTTTTTTTTTTGGTATACATGCATGCCATAGTACACAGATCACATACAACTTTTATCAAATAAATCAGTAAACTGTGTTTTGTTGCAGGGAACCAGTGTTCATAGGCCAAACATGACGTGGAGTTAAAATTGTTACGTTTATTAATATAAACAACTGAAATAAACAATTCTTCCACCAAAACAGCATAGTTCATTAGCACAGCGGTAGGCTTTTAACAGTTGCCAAGCAATTGAGCAACTTGCTGCATTATTGTAGAATGTGTTTACTGGCTATTTTACAGAGGCTTGGAACGTTACTCAACCAATTAGACGTTAACATAGCTTAATGTTTTTATACTACAGAGTACAAAGTGTGAAATATCATATCCCAGAATGCAAAGCACTTGACTTGACCTTACATTTCCAGTTTGATGGATGAACCATAAATAATATTAGTCCTGAATTTTAACATCTCATTCTCGATTTATGATTTTATTGGATTGCCAAAAGACTTTTTTAAACAAAATTTCATTAAAAGATGATAACCGGGCATAACTTGATGTAAACATGGAGCTTGATAAGGTTGTGTGACAGCAACATGCTTAAATAGGCAGTATATTGTAGTATGCACTAAGCAGTACACTAGTATTCCATTCTGAACAAAGTCACCAGCTCCATTCACATGAGTTGTTGCTTTCACCTCCTCCCTCCATACCCTTACACTCACCTTTGTAGGATTCCAGATGGTCCCCTGTGGCCCTCTAGTGGCCCTCATATTAACTGCACATCTTGTCATATTCATTTAATAACTGAGTTCCAATAACTTGATAGTGCAATTCAAAGTAAACTTTACAGGGTTTCGACCAACTTGAGTGAGATTCCACATCACAGAAAGAGAACATGCTCAGTCTGAAGGACACAGTGAAGGGAACAAGTGTATCAATATATTTCTTAACAGAAAATGGATGAGAATTACCCACTTGTCACTACAAAACAAACTATAGCTGTAAATGAAGCTCAAGCTGAATTCAGCTTGTCACTGTAAAAAAAAAAAAAAAAAAAAAAAATATATATATATATATATATATATATATATATTTGCGAAGCTGTAAACAAAGATTATTGGAGTACATTTTACGAGAAAATATATAATTTCAGTCTTTCTACTTCAAAATTTAATGTTTAATTCAATGTGCTACTTGTCGTTTCTTTGTAATTATTTGTGAAATTTAGCAATTTCTAAGTGAAAAATGATTCAAAGTAAGTCCTGCTGTCTTCAGTGTAGGCTGTTGGCATTAGTACAGTACAGACTACACCAGATACAGTAGGTGAGCATTAATATTCATGACCATTACATAATGACACATTACATAAAAATTCATGACAATTACATATGTTGCAATTGAACACTGTAAATGAACTAATATTGTCAACTTCTACACAATATTAATGTTTTTTTTACTTTATTTTTGGTCAACATAATGCAGCACAAGAGGCTTTCAAAAACATTAAAAAAATCTTACCAACCCAAAACTTTTGAATGGTAGTGTATTTGCCATCATGTCATTCCAAACCTGTATGACTTTCTTCAGTGGAACACAATAGAGCTAACTGTCAACGTCTACTCATATACACTAATAAGTGTGAAGGAAGTCTGTGAATCACAACGCTTCAGGCTCTGCACAGTTATTACTCACTGTGTCCCTTTGATTTGTTTGCTACTGAGACTCAAGATTTGTTTCACCACTCTTGAGTATTATTTGTGTAATATATAGTATTATTCTCAAAATAAATGGTGCAGAATATGTCATGATGAAAAATGCTGCTACACCCATCTAGAATTAACAAACATGGTGAATGTGCAAGCACAATGCTATAACACAAACCTTCTCAAGGCCAAAGACTCACTCAATGTCACACAACATTAGGACCAACATGCTGGGATTCTAATGTCCCTTGTAGAAAGTTTATGAACAGGACTGGTGTCAGTCTGACCATGCAGAAAACATTAAAGGAATAGTTCACCCAAAAATTTTCTGTAAATTTACTCGGTAATGTACATGAGTTTGTTTCTTCATTGGAACATTTGGAGAAATTTAGCATTACATCACTTTCTCAACGAAGGATTCTCTGCAGTGAATGGGTGCCGTTAGAATGAGCTTTCAAACAGATGATAAAACAGCAAAATAATTCATCTTGTAAAGTGAAAAGCTCTGGGACTATAAGAAACAAATCCATCAAGACGTTTATATCTTCAAACCATTGCTTCTGGCTCTCTATCGAGTCCTCTATCCATAATTTAGCTTTCTTCATTGAAAAAGTCATCTTGAATGAATCAGGAGAGAAATATGAACAGATCAAGCACCATTTACAAGCAAAAACAATTAAAAATTATAAACAAATATGGATTTTGATATGAGAGGACTGAAGATTGACGTTCCCTTTCAGTCAGTCACATTCGACGTTACGTCATAGTGACTGACGTAAATGGGATCTCGCCCAAGAGCCCAATTACCTTCGAGTGTTAACAAAACAAGCCAATGACAGTTGACGTGCGTGCTTTGCCACGCGCACCCCGCCCCACAGCGTGGGTATAAAAGGAGAGCGTGTGCAGACACATATCAGCTTTTCGCTTCGGAGCCAAGCCTTTTCAGCGAATCTTCTGAGTGTTTCAAGACAGCAAGTCTATCGGTGTTGGTGTTACGGCGCGTCAGTGGAGGTTGCTGTCCAGTGCTGCTGCTTCTCACGCCGTACTGCAGCCCATCAAACTGCGGTCGCGCCACGACCTCCCCTGGGCGCTTTCTCTAAAAGAGTGTTTTTTCTGAAAGAGCAATATCTAAAAGAGCTCCACGAGCGACAGGCGTTTTTTTAAAGATGGCTTCACGCTCGTGCGTTTCTGGATGTGCGGCACTCAGGCAACGCCACTCTTCCTGATGTAGGCAGCGCAGCCGAATCGTCATCTCCAGAGCCTAGCTCGTCCCCCGAAGAGGTGAGCATTAATATTCATGACCATTACATATGTTGTATGGCTTCTTTTTAAAGATGGCTTCCCGCTCGTGCCTTTCTGGATGTGGTCGCTTCCTGGCTTCGTCTAACGATCACGATCGCTGTGTCTCGTGCTTGGGCTATCAGCACGCTGAAGCAGCGCTCGTGGATGAGTTGTGCTCTCACTGCGGGGACATGACCATCGCGATGTTGCAGTCCAGATACCTCCTCGTCAAACAAGGGGGAATCCCCCTTGCCATGCCCCGTTCTAGTTCCTCCATCTCTCAGCAGCGGAGGGCTACTTCGGCTCATAGTCAGGGTGATCTGAGGATCACGGTGAGAGCTTCCCCGTCGAGTGCGTCTCCGCGGGCCTCTCATTCCTCCTGCACTTTGCACCCTCTGGTATTTCCGGACAAACTCGCTGAATCCTCGGACAGGGCGGGGCCCAGCATCTCGTTCAGATCACCAGCAGACGACAGGATGTCGATTACTGCATCGGGGGATGAGCTAGGCTCTGGAGATGATGATTTGGCTGCGCTGCCTCCATCAGGAAGAGTGGCGTTGCCTGAGTAAGATCCAGAGCTGACTGCTATGCTTTCCTGGGCCACCGAGAGCGTCGGGCTGCACTGGAGGCCTCCTCCTCCTCCCGAACGCTCGAGGCTGGTTGATTGGTTCCTGGGGGCACAGGCCGATCGCCGAGAGCCGCCTCCAGTTCCATTCTTCCTGGAAATGCATCAGGAGGTGACTAGGTCTTGGAAGGCACCTTTTTCTGCCCAAAACAGACCTAGCGCTTCCTCCGTCCTCACCACCCTTGATGGTGGAGTGGCCCAAGGGTATGTGGAGATCCCCCCAGTCGAGCGCGCTATTGCGATGCAGCTCTGCCCGCAAGGCGCCGCCGCCTGGCGGGGTAATCCACGCCTTCCGTCCAGGGCCTGTAAGTTCTCGTCCACACTAACGGCCAAGGCTTACAGTGCTGCTGGACAGGCTGCTTCCGCCCTGCACGCCATGGCCCTCCTACAGGTCCACCATGCCAAGGTGTTAAAGCAGCTGCATGAGGGTGGTGCTGGCCCAGGTGTCCTTGCCCTAAGGGCGACGAAAGTCACAGCGCGGGCTCTGGGTCAGACGATGTCCACGTTAGTGGTCCAGGAATGCCACCTATGGCTGACCCTGGCGGATATGAGGGAGGATGACAAGCATTGCTTCTTGGACTCCCTGATCTCCTAGGCCGGTCTATTCGGTGAAGCGGTGGAGTTCAACAGTTCTCCGCTGCACAGAAGCAGATGGAGGCGTTTCGTCACATCCTGCCCCAGCGGTCCGCTGCTGTCGCCACCCATCCGTCTGCTTGTCACCGAGGGTGCCCTCCTGCTGCCTCCACCTCCACTCTAGCTCGGCCTCAGCAGCAGCCTTCATGGCTGCAGCGTGGAGCTGGCCGCAGGAAAGCGGCGCAGCCAGTCTCTGCCCCTGCCAGGCCCGTGAAGCTCCAGGGCAAGCGGTGTCCCTGAGATGGGCGACTCAGAGTCCTTTGATCCTGCTCTTCAGGAGATGGTGACCGCACCACTCCTTCACCCGGAGGAGGGCCTGGTGGAGAATCTTTTGTTTCCTTTTTGTTCTGTTCCAGTGGTACCCAAAACTTAAAAAAAAGAACAGTTTCCTTTCTCTCCGGGTCCCAAGACACCGTCTCCACACTCCCGTCACCCTCTCCTTTCGCCAGTGGGCAGCAGGGTCCGGTTTGAGGATGCGATGCCTCCTCTTCATGTGCCCCCTGCCCAACCGTGGAGCCAGGTAAGTGTCGCACCGCGCACTCAGACCCAACTCCGGGATGCGTTGCCTTCCGGGTCGGGTCCCTGTGCTCCACTTCGCTGCCCCACTGCAGGTACGTCGGTGGTTCCCCTAATCCCGCTTGTTCGGTCTCTGGGGGCCTGGCTAGAGCTCCCCAGTCCGTCTCGCTGGATCACGAGGACCATCAGTCTCGGCTATGCGATTCAGTTCGCCCGGCGCCCGCCCAAGTTCAGGGGCATTCGGTTCACCTCTGTGCTGAACAAAGATGCTCCTGTCTTGCATGCAGAGATCGCGGTCCTCCTGGTGAAGGGCACGATACAGCCGGTCCCTCCAGCCGAGAGGAGGTCAGGGTTTTACAGCCCTTATTTCATCGTACCCAAGAAAGGCGGTGGGTTACGACCAATCTTGGACTTGCACATTCACGACCGGTCCCGAGATGGGCATGGCGACGCGGCACGTACCGGGTCTCAGTCACCCCGTCCTGCCATCAGACCTTCAGCCCGTGGTCGGATCTTGCTTTTATTCAGGCAGGAGTTCCCCTAGTGCAAGTGTCCAGGCATGTTGTTGTATCAACATGCCTGGACATGTGCAACGGGCGTGCAGCGGGCGTGCAGCTGCGGGACTCTGGACAGGGCTCTGACTGCAGTGGCATATCAACTGACTCGAGTTGCTAGCAGTATGGCTTGCTCTGCGTCGCTTCAAATCGCTGCTACATGACAAGCACGTGCTGGTCCGTACGGACAACACTGCGACCGTTGCGTACATCAACCACCAAGGTGGTCTACGCTCCCATCGCATGTCGCAACTCGCCCGCCATCTCCTCCTTTGGAGTTAGAAGCATCTGAGGTCACTTCGCCCCATTCATGTCTCAGGCAAGCTCAATCGTGCAGCCGACGAGCTCTCACGTCAGCCTGCCCTTCTGGGAGAATGGCGACTCCACCCTGAGACAGTCCAGCTGATTTGGAGATGCTTCGGGGACGCTCAGGTAGACCTGTTTGCCTCCCCGGACACGTCCCACTGCCGGCTGTTCTATTCCCTGTCCGAGGGGACCCTCGGCACGGATGTGCTGGCACACAGCTGGCCTTGGGGTTTACGCAAATATGTGTTTTTCCCAGTGAGCCTTCTCACACAAACACTGTGCAAGCTCAGGGAGGATGAGGAGCAGGTCCTCCTAGTGGTGCCATACTGGCCCAATTGGACTTGGTTCCCAGAACTGATGCTCCTCACGACAGCCCCTCCTTGGCGAATTCCTCTGAGGAGGGATCTCCTTTCTCAGAGAGGGGGCACCTCTCTGGCACCCGCGTCCAGACCTGTGGAATCTCGACGTATGGTCCCTGGACAGGACGCAGAGGTTCTAGGTGGGCTACCTCCAGCGGTAGTGAACACCATGACTTCAGCTAGAGCCCCGTCTACAAGACACGCTTACAGGCTGAAGTGGAACCTGTTCGTCGATTGGTGTTCTTCCCGTGTTCTCTCCTTTTATACCCGCACTGTCATTGGCTTGTTTTGTTAACACTCAAAGGTGATTGGGCTCTCGGGCGAGATCCTATTTACGTCAATCACTATGACATAACGTCTCCATTCCCTCCTTCAGGGAACGAAGGTTACCTAAGTAACCGAGACGTTTTCATCCGAGGAATTGTTATTGTGGATTATGGATTTGTATTTTGGCCAAAAGTGGCCATTTAAAGTTAAAACATCCTTACGGATTTCTTTCTGATAAACACAGCTTTTTGCTTCACAAGACATTAATTGATGGACTGGAGTTGTGTGGATTACTGTGATGTTTTTATCAGCTGTTTGGACTCTCATTCTGACGGCATCCATTCACTGCAGAGGATCCACTGGTGAACAAGTGGTGTAATGCTGAATTTCTCCAAATCTATTCAGATGAAGAAACAAACCTGAAGGTGAGTTCATTTTCAGCAAATTTTCATTTTTGGGTGAACTATTCCTTTAAAGAAAGCCACAGACCAGCACTTTTGCAAAAGAAACTTGTCTACATTGACTGCGTCTAAAATACAGCACATTATATAAATAATCTTTCTCCTCCTTCCTAATTGAGTGACTAATATCAGTGAAATAGGTTTACATAACAAGCCCACATATTGTGAAAATGCTGTTAGCCTCCTCGCTCTGGCTCTGGCACAGATTAGTTTTACATTGCTCTATCCCATCAGTCTTTCTCAGTCTAATCTACAGCTTGACTCATGTACTGGACCACCAACAGCTCGGCATGGACATGGATGAGTGCTGGTATAACAGATATCATGAAACGGAGCCATGCATTTATATATTCTCATCATTTTGAACATCTTGCCTTACTTGTATATGCACAGCATGGCTTGTGGAAAAAAACAAGAAAAATCTTGCCATCCAAAGTCAGCATGAGCTTGTACTTAAAATAACACTTATTTATTTACTACTTAAAAATGTTGACCTTTTCATAAAATAGTCAAAGAGACATGTTGATTACTTGTGGATTATTATGATATTTTTATCAGCTGTTTGGACTTTCATTCTGACAGCACCCATTCACTGCAGAGGATCCATTGGTGAGCATCTGATGTAATGCAAAATTTCTCCAAATCTGTTCTAATGAAAAACATACTCATCTGCATCTTGAATTGTCTTAGAGTGAGAACATTTTCGACAATATTTTATATTTTTGAGTGAACTGCTCCTCTAAAAATATATATTTTTATTTAATTATTTTTTTTATTTTTTTGCAAATAATGATTCAGATATGTGCAAGCCAAATTACATTTTTTGAGTTGTTACAAATGTTTGTTGATAACAGTTTGAAAGTTTTGAATACTAAGAGTACATTATTAAGAGCTTGGCACAGAAAACTAGAACTATTTATACAATAATTTTCTTCATCCTTTCTTCATTTATTAATATGCTGATCAATTTATGCCAAGATGTTCCATTTCTTTGCTAGAGAAGGCACTGCGATATGTAAAAGGGAGCACTTAACAACTGTGTGTTCAGGGTCAAACAGTATTTCGAGAAAAACAACTTAAGGCTAGAATAAACCTTTGATGGTACAGTTTTCGCTGATTAAAGTTAGAAGATGCTTCATTTGCGCTGGTTTTCTTTAGTAGACGCTTTAATTTGAAACAAACACATCACTTCACCAGAGAGGGTCAGACTATTGTTCTTAAACTGTGATTTAAACATGTAATGTTGGCTAATTGGTTTATTTAATAAATAGTCACTTTTAACTCACATTTGGTGAAAGAAAGAAAGAAAGAAAGAAAGAAAGAAAGAAGGAAAATAGCTTTTATATGTATAGCTATTCAAGTGGAATTAGGGGGTGGGGCATTCTCAGACTAGACAGCATTTGATTGGACAAACATTTGTACACACCCCTGAGTGCAAGATGAGTCATCGTATTTGTTGTTGTTTTCCCAGAAGAGAACATTTTTTTAAAAGGAAACATTTTAAAAGCAACATTTGTCAGTGTTTAGGAGTACAGCAGCATGAATGGCCTTAAAGCTTAGGGTGTGTGATTTTGAAGCCTGAGTTGTAGTGTGTTGCAGTGACAGATGCGAACACATGTGGGCAGTGTGGTGCAGAAGCAGGGCTCTTAATGCTCCATCGCATTCAGCACAAAGGCTCATCCGTTTGCTGTTCATTCACTGAAGTCTGCCGGATCCCCGGTGCTGTGGATGAAGAAATTGACACATTGTCTGCTTGTAACCACTGCTGCTCAGATGAAACGGACAGTGGCATGTATGCTGGGCAATGAATGAGTAATGAATGTGAGTTATTACAAATAGAAACAACAGTTTGCTGGAAAAGAGTATGTATTTAGTGAATGTGTGTTATTGTAATAGTAATAATGATAGAGATAGTAGTAATGATGATTGAATGAATTTCATAAAGCCTGTCAAGAATACATTCAGTATATCCAGGTCAAAATTATATTTTGCTTAGAAATGAAGGCTGTTAAGCATGTGTTTAGTTTCTCAAGTGAGGAATAAATGCCTGAAAATACAGAATCACAAATGTGAAGTTCCCACAAGGATATGGAAGACAATATGTGTGTGTTACAGTAACAGGAGAGAAGTGTGGGGTGAACGGCTGGTCAGAGCCTCTCAGTGGGAGTACCATGATCAGGACAGTGAAAAAGAGAAAAAAGACTGAACACAGACACATGTTCTGTACACATAAAAGCCTTTTAGAGATAGAAAAAAAAAAAAAAAATGACATGGAGACTGAGTTTCCTCAATAACTGTATGGCTTAAATGCTTGTTTTCTCTAGCAGTGTTATGTTGGTTTCAACCATGTAGTTTCAGATGTAAATTATATTTGATTTAGATGCACTAAAATGTCAATATTATCAGATTTTCTGCTATAGCTGTTGGGTAAACAAACATGAAAAAAGTGTTACATCAAAGTAACATCAAAGACTCAACAGTCAAATATATAGCTAAGGCACATTATGACATTAAAATTGAATTCATAAGCAACAATACTTTTCAACCCAAGCTCATCCGAAATACCTGCAGTTGGCAACATTTCAGGAAATTGATATTAGGTTGCTGCTTGCACGATTCACAACACTTTCATAGTAAAATGTCCAGTGAATAGGGCTAAAAGCTTGTTCAGTTTTATCCAAGACAGATGAACGTGAATCTGGCAATGTTTTATTACATTGGTTGTTGTACATATGGCGACAGTTTAAAAATGAAATGTCCGGTGAGTTGAGCTAAAAGTTGAATGCTCTTTTCATGTTTGAAAATAACATAGACATAAAGCCTATCCTAAACCTACTCAATGTTGATAACAAAAGGAATCATGAAATAAAAAAAAAAAATAAAAAAAATGCATTTGCTGAAGCATCCATGCCATTTTAGCTTGCTTCTATAAGAGTGTTTATGGGACTCATACCTGAGCTCATCCCAAGTGCAGTGCTGTACCAGGTGAGCTACCGAGCAAGTTTACTACATCAGAAAAGCCATATATAGAGCTGGTTATGCAATGCAAGCATCAAAATATGTTAGTTTATAAACCAAGCACTATGGCACAGTAAATGTGTTCTGAAGTCATAACATAGTGGATTATTGTGCACAGAAATAAGTCTTTATTAATTGATAATCTGCCACTGGAATCATAATTTGTGTGAATAGGAACTTGTTTTACTGCCACTAGTGTTCATTTCAGCTGCAGTGAATTGAATGTAAAGGAGTTTTTTTTTTTTTTTAAATGTTTGTGGCATTTACCAATAAGCCTAAGATTTTTTCTCCCCATTCTTATGTGATGTATTTTTTCATGATTTATTATTGGCCAAAACAATGTTTTGACACCTTTCCATTTTTGCCTGTTAATGAATTTTCTGTGTCATAATTGTTTTACAATTGTTAACCATTGCTCAAAGCCACTAATTAACCTATATCAGTATTTTTGAACAGTTTTTTTTTTTTTTTTTCTCTCTGGTGTACCCCACAGCACTCATCAACACCAAACCTGAAAGAATAATTCACATTGTACTGAATTATTCATTGAGTATTAAGTATTGCTTTCTCTGTCCAATGTCTTTATAATGCATATATATATTCTACTCTACGTGTCATCCACAGGTACTGAATGTATTAATGCAGTAACCACATTATTATGGGTTGCACAAAGTTTTCCCCTTCTATTTTGGACAATTTTTCTCAGCAAAACTGCTCAAATCAACTTTGGAGTTTGTCAGTTTGGGTCATGCCACAGCATTCAGTCAGGTTAAAGGTGGGTTCTCTTCAAACGCTTAAACCATTTGGCCGGATATTTACCGCTGTGTTTGGGGTGATGTTATTCTGATTGACCCACATTCGGTACAGGCTTACACTCCTGACATTCTCCTGTGAAACTCTCAGGTGTAATCCGGATTTTGCTGTTCCCTCAGTGATTGCAAGACGTCCGTGTGCTGATGATCTTCAATTACAACAGTGAATGGCTGGACGCCGTGTTCAGCATTTTTGTGGAGGGTGTGTTATACTTTTCTTCTTGCATGTTTTTCTAATATTGGATTTGTGAACAGTGAGTTGTCCATGCCTACAAACTCTTAGTTGTTACAGTGGGTTTTAATAGTGACCTTCGGACACATTTGCAAGAATAGAAAGGGTTAAGATAATTGAATGTAAATGTAAATCAGAGTTTGGGAAGATACTTTGAAACAAGCTACTCATTATTTAAAATATTAAAGATACAATCAAACTACTCTTCAGAAAAGAAAAGAAAAAAAAACCTACAATAGCTAATTACTTTGAAGTGTGATATCTTTATAACCTATATGACTATATTAAAAATGCTACACAGGGACGTCTGGGAAAACTGTGATGAATCTTTTTTTTTTTTTTGAACTGGTTCATTGAAATGAATTCCCATAGCAACTGATTTGTCGCAATGAATAACAAATGTGCAAAATACAATGTGACAAAAACAGGTTTGTAACATTTTGTTAAAAGTAATTTATTTGTATAATCTGTGCAAGTAAATTACAGGTGTGTGCAGTTGTACTGAGACCCTTGTGAAAAAATATTGATAAAGTATACTTTCATGACTAATATAAAACTAAATATACTTTAAAGTACATTTAAATCTTTGTTTTAATATATTATGCTTTAAATAAGTACACCTATTTTGATGTTGACTAACATAGTAAATCATATGTAAAGTGTTTAATTATAATTTTAACCGTAGATTGTTATTTCATGACTATATATTTCTGTATAAATTACATTAAAGTATTTTAGTTTACCATAAATGTTTGTCAGTACATTCAGTAGTACATTTTAACCATATTTCAAAGACAATAGAAATAATTCTGAAATTAAATATAAAGATGTACTTAAGTCCTACTTAAGTGGGTCAAAAAGCACTTTTAAGATTAACTAATTGCATTTAGTATGAATTCAAACTATAATACATTTTCATTTAATTGCAATTAACATGCAATTAAGTGTATTTCCATAATAAGTACTCTTTTAAGATGTAAAATGCTAAAGTGTAGGCCCTAAAGTGTAGGCCTTCTTACTTGAAAGGATAAGATATTTAAATATATAATTTAATGGAAGGCTTTGTGTGTGATAAATGTTGTCTTTGCTGTTAACCAAAAGCGCTCATTAAATACTAGGATTTTCAACTATGAGGATTTATATATAATGTATGTAAATTACTTGTAAATGCTAAAGCCACTGCACCATGGACCTACAGTATACCGAAAATAATTACAAACCATCATTGTGGTTCAACACTAATGCACAATGGAAAAAGTTCACAGGAAATAATTTTGCTTCACATAAATGTGTGTGTCAGTGGTGGAGCAGAACTGGATATGTCTATGCTTTCTATTATCTGCTCTCCAAATCTCTATTTTGCTAAAATAGCAGTAGGACACACCAGGAGAATCAGATGAATACCTGCCATTCAGTCGCATTAATTTGCACATGCAGTTACCGCTTCTGAAATTACTTTCAGGCCTGCGAAATCACTTTGTGCGCACAATTTAATCCATTTGCATTGACACTGCCCTGTATTTTTCACGTGTATAGAGGTACGTCCAAAATTACATATTCATTAACTCTCAAAAAACTGACAATAAGCACTATTTTGCAAATCTAACTAGATTAATAGATACAAATCTTTAGTAAATCAGGGCTTTCATTTTTGTAACGCAGAATGAGATGATAAATGAAAAAGCTCTCAGGCCTCTTTCTGCTCAACGTAACAGAGAAGATACAATGATCAGACTCAGGACAGACCGGTCTCAGGAGAGAACCATGAAAAAATAATGACACAACCCGAAATTCTCTAAAACACATCCTCAGATAAACTCTGACATACACGCTAAAACAAGATGTGGAAAAACTCTAAAAATCACTTCATTCGCTGACAGCGTCTTTCATAGGCCTTTTAAATGGACGTCCCTGTGTGCTGCTTTTTATCTGCAAATCGAGCCTCTCAGACAAAAGACAGCAGTGCCAAAGTGAAACCCATTAGTTTCATTAATTTACTGCGCTCTACTCACCTCGTGCCTCTTCATATTGTGCTACATAACAGGATCTGCAATTGCACAGTGAAGAGGAACGTTCTTTCATTCTCCGATTTTAAATAGATCTCACAAATATGAAATTCTTTCGTCCAGACAAGCCGATCCAGTACATGAAACGGACCTATTTGGTGCAGCTCCAAGTTGGGTAGGTGTGGTGGCCAGCTCATAATGTACCCTGAGTAGGTGCTGGATGCATACAAAAGCACTTTCCGTTTATGTGACCTCTTTATGCATGATTTCAGGGCAGAAAAGGGCTGTTTTCAGGAAAAGCACAAAAGAATTGCGATGCCTCATCTCCACAGTTCAGAGGAGCATGTAAGAGTGAATAGAGGCTGCTTGGCTGGTTCATTCTCGTCTTCTGTAGGTACGCCAAGGAGGTTAAATGTAGCGATTCTGTGAAATAGGATGACCCGCTGGCACTCGTATGAACAAATCAACTACAGGCTTTAGCGCTACAAGAGTTATATTCATTTCCAGTGTTACAATGAGGAAAATATTTGGATGCAAAGTAAACACTTTCCCACTGTGTCAGACAATAAAAGTAGTTTAATATGTTATACATATCTTAAAGAGGAAAAAGTACAAGAAATGGATGGTTGCAATAACACAAGCCCTTTCTCTGGAGTGTTTATTCTGGTTTTATTATAGTGGAGAGAATGTCCTTCTCAGGTCACAACTCAAATTCCCCAAATTCCCTTTCACAACTAACCGCTGATGAAAGTGTTCAGGAAAACCTTACATAGCAAACAACTGTTATTCTACTGCTGCGACACTGTAATGACCTCAAATAAAACTGATTATTAGTTATTACAAATTACAGCTTACAGGTGAAGTGTGTATATGGGAAAAAAAAAATAAATAAAAAAATAACTGACTCATGTCATTCAAACAGAAAGATCTGATAGAATATTGACAGACAGAAACACCAAATACACTAAATAAAATGTATTATGGTTTTACGTGAATATTAAGTTCACTTCAGTTAGTTGTTATAATGTTCTGTAATTGTTAATACATGATAAATAAAAACAACCTGATTTTTTTTTTTTTTTTTGTTTAGGCCTGGCTTTCAATTATAATGTAATGTTGATTGGTTATAATTACTCATTTTATGTCTAGAAACTGAAGAAAAAAAAATCTGTTTAATAGAGGCAATAGTATTATTATTGGTGATATTGATGACACTGGCCTTTATTACTAAAAGATGGCATTAAAATATTTAAAACATCACATATTTAAAATACTGTCTTTATGTTGTTTCTACATTAATTTGAAGATTTAATGTGAAAATATATGACTACAATTTTTAATGTTAGGTTCATTCATTCATTCATTCATTCGATGGACAGTGAAAAAATGGTGTGGAATTTACTTTAGAAAATTCACAAATAATTAAAAAGAAACAACAAATAACACATCGAACAATAACATTGAATTAAACATTAAATACATAATGAACAGTGTGAATTATGTTTTGCCCAGTGAGTTTTAAAGGGCTTCTAAAATTGTGAAATGGACTGACATACATTAAAGCAGCTCTGGATAATATCTGCCGAAAGGTTTAGGACTGTGTGTTGTTTTTGTGGTGCCATCAGCCAATAGCATTGACAAAAATGTAAATGTAAATGATATGGCTCTTGATTCATTCGTCAAATTACATTTAAAGTTCAGGCAACTGTCTCAAAACAACCTGGCTACTTATATCATCCCTTGCTTTCCCTTTACTCTAAATTTAGACATACTTTTAAAAGGTGTAATGTCACATATATGGGCTACAAGTAAATTAACATCTGGCCACATTTACACATCAACACCTATTCAATGAATGAATGAATGAATGAATGATGCATTTTATATAGCGCTTTATTGTGTATTGTCATTCACTCAAAGCGCTTTACAATCATGTGGATGGGGTGGGAGGGTGTGGGTGGGGTGGGGGGTCTCTCCTCAGCCCCCTCCAGTGTGCAGCATCCACCTGGATGATGCAACGGCAGCCACAGGACAACGGTGCCAGTACGCTCACCACACACCAGCTACAGATGGAGAGGAGAGAGAGAGATAGAGCCAATTCAGTGGATGGGGATTATTAGGAGGCCATGATTGACAAGGGCCAGTGGAGGAAATCTGGCCAGGACACCGGGGTGACAGACAGACAATAATCACTGTGATGTAATGAGGAAGTAAGACACTATTATTATTCCCAAACACAAGGGGACGTATTACAGAAACATTCTGAATCTAGAATATCTTAACGGTTTAGGAACCATAGTGATTTCAGTTAGAAACCTGTCAAATCTGGAGATGTGTGGATTACTTGTGGATTATTGTGATGATTTTATCAGCTGTTTTTGACTCTCATTCTGACGGCACCCATTCACTGTAGAAGAACCATTGTTGTGCAAGTGATATAATGCTCTTTCTTCAAATCTGTTCCTATGAAGAAACAAACTCGTCTACATCTTGTATGGTCTGAGGGTACATAAATCTTCAGCAAATTTTCATTTTTGGGTGAACTGTTATTTAAAATGTAAAAAATGCTACAGTAGAAAATAAAAACCTGTAACATATCAGTTTTAAAAAATTGTAAATGGTTTAACATTCAATTATATCTTACTGTAAAATACTGTAAAATTATTGTTTTGGGCAAGTAAAAACTATGAATTACTAAATAAATTTACAGCGAACAGTGAAAGCACATTCCCATGCAAGTTTCTGTGTGACAAAGGGGCAACATTAAAACTGCCTGTACAATTCTAAAGGTCACAGAGGTTGGAAAATAGTCACACAAAACTTAATTACATATGTTTTTTGCAAGAAACTTTGACTGGCATTATAAGTGGATCTCAGGGCAGAGGAGAAAAAAAAAAAAGAAATGTAAAAAAGGTTTAGAATAATTGAACTACTTTGCATAACCATTAAGGAAAAACTGGTGAAGATAACACACCTGAATATTAATTTGTACATTGAGTGTATGATTTTTGACCCACCTCAGACATTAAACGACCAATGTTCGGTTTTAGTAATTTTTTATTAATATGTGCTGATACAGGGTCATACTGACCTGCAATGACGCAAACGCTTACATAAAACCATCCCCTTTGGCCCAAACAACTGTCAAAGCAATGGTGATGAGAAATAAAACACATATCATTCTTCAATAAAAACAGTAAATAACCCTTCTGTTACATGGGACTCAAACATCATAATTTAATCAAAAAGTTGTTCAAATAAAACGAGTTCAGAACGAAAAAAAATGAAGTTAAAAAGATATATAACCTCAATGACAGAATCATTACCCTGGCCTTTGATGACTACTATTTGTTTCTCCCACGTTCGTTTCTCATCTTATACAATGTCTAATACTGCGTGATCACACAACGATGTACTTTTATGATAGTCCAACTCAAGAAGGCCTAATACATTCTAGGGTGATTTTGTCGCTGCCCTCTTTCTCAAAACCCAACAAACCCTGACAGGAAATGAACACAACGGTGAACTAAATCACTGGGTGTTTCTTAAAAAAACTTTCTTGTATGATAAGGCGATTATTCTTGTAGAAGACTGGTTTACACCCACCAATCTGCTGAACGCCGGCCCACGCGGCCCCTCTGGGTCAAATGTAGTTAATATGCAAACACACAGTCAAAGACATGCCTAAAAGAAGCTAGAAAACAAACCACAGCTTGCTTCACATCGGTCCAACTTAAACATGTAAAAATGCTCTTTACATCCTCTTAAAATTTCTGTACAGAGTACAAAAAACTACACAGCTCAGGCACGACTCACATGTTAGTGTTTTGTGATCAATGTAGGAACACTGTTTTGGGAGTCTGTATTACCCAGAGCTCTGTGTTCTGGTGTAACCCTGCCTGACCGAGATGTTAAAGACTGACGGACAGCTGGTTAACAGTTAACGACATGAACCTCCCCATTGGGCACATGTCACAGTCTAACATATTCTCAAAACTATGGTACATGTGCTTTTTCTAGCACAGACACACTCCAAGAGATCAAATAATACTACATTAGTGTGTAGATGTCGGTTTAACAGCTCTGTGCCTGTTCCCTCTCTGTTCATGACAGTTACCCCTTTTCCACCGACACGGTGCTGGTGCCCAATCTGGCCAAATTCACACATTTCCTTCTGAGAAAAAAAGGTGGTTCTGTGCTCCACAACTGCTCCTTAAATCTCAAATCAAAAATGCTGAAATGTCACACTTAACAGCCTATAATAATTGTAATTTCCCTGTCAATCTGAAATTAAATGATTTTAATAAAACCGATCGTTTCAACTTCGTTGTAAAATGCTGATACTCTTGCACTCAGATTGCATTGATTTGAACTATATTATTTAGGATAAGAAATGTTTAGTCTGAACTAATTATTATACATTTGCATGTTTTATCATATTGCTGTTGCTATAATTTTCCACAATAAGCACTCAAGCCTGTGCTTAACAGTAATTTTACCACGGTTAAAGGGGTATTAGGCACTCTGCCTCATGTAGTGCATGGTTTCTTGTGGCTTATTGCTTTAATTTACAAATGTTGTATGTGTGAAATGATGAATAATTTTTTTCTTATAAATTTAATATTATGGAATAATTAATTACGTAATACATTTCAAATATTTAAAATGACTTCCTATACATCATAGCCAGCTCATGATAAAGATGCTGAATTTATGGATTGTAAAATACACTCTCAAAATTACAAGACTAAATGTGGGGTCACATTAACAAAATTTCAACCAATTTCCTGAATATCCATGATTGACCCAGAGGGGGTGCATGCAAAAAAGGTCCACCAGCAAAAAAAGATCCATTGTCCAAAGTCAATAGTGTAGTGATGCACAAAGTACCCCTCACACAGAAGTCACTTTCAAAGCATGCACTATTCTGTTGGTCAACACGGTAAATTTGTGTGAAAAACTTGATGTTAAATCTGCATGGGAAAATATTTTGGTCTAAATTCCTATTGAAATGACTGGATTTTGCCTGTTAAATTTGGCAAAGGTAAATGTGACTGCACCTTAAAAGACGTAGAAGCACTGTTTGTTCATGGACAGGTTACGTAGTAATATAGTCAGGTGCATCATCGTTCAGCACTCAAGTCAGTGGAAATGTGGGCCATTTGTAAAAGACGTTGACACATCCTTCTAACACAAGCACCATTTTGATGGAAAAGGGTGTAAGCAAGTTCTGGCAGGATGGTCTCTTTTTCGGTGGCTGTGTTAAAATGCTTCCGTGTTACAGGAAGGTGTTGGTCGCTCAGTGACTGAGGGATCCCAATAAAACATGTCATTTAACTCCAGGGGTTCTCTTTGCCTGTCAGACGCGGTGTGGCCGAGCAGGTGGGGTGCTTTGCCCAGGGCTGATACTTCATGTTGTTTTGACAGCAGTGAATGACTTGGTTATATCTCTCTATATATTTTTATTGTATCTATCCTGCTATCTGGACATCAAGTCAACATGTGGCTCTAAAAGTGAAGCTCCTGTGGTACAGAGGGGGATGGCTCGTGATCAGAGGTCATGACTCAGGCTCTCTGGTGCCAAGCCCCAGCTGAGGACTGGGTTGACAGCAAGGTGACAGACTGTCAGATCACAGGAGTGCAGGCCGGTGCGATGGCACCTATGTGGAGAGGGACAAGAGACGGGTGTCTGGAAAGAGGACCTTTCATAGTTGCTCTCGGTCTCACAGGCCCATACAGAATCTGCTCTTACAGAAAACTCAAGATTTCTGAAACACGTGTCAATCACAAAGTTGAAGACATCTCCAGTCCCTTGAGTTCCATTATTAAAGACCCCGACATATAAATGACAGTTTTGAGACTTTTTGTCCACGTCAAGTAGTTTTGTACTTCTAAACATTGAACTTTCAGAAGATATACGCATTTAAAATGCACTTTCACTACTGGGAAAACCAATCAAATATACTGATGACTCATTTTGAACTCATGGTCATGTGCACATTTTGTCCAATCAAAGGACAGGGATGACAAACATGTTCCTGGAGATCTATCTTCCTGCAGTTTCAACTCTAACCCTGATCCAACCCACCTGAACCAGCTAACTAAGATCTTCAGGAGCACTTGATAACAACAGACGGCTATGTTGGAGCAGGGTTGGAACTTAAGTGTATAGCTAGGTAGATCTTCAGGAGCAGGTTTAGGCACATCCATATCGGAATGTTCTTCCCTTTAATTCCATCTGTCAGCTAATCATGGGTTGATGACTGATGTAAACTAAAGGTTATGGTTATATAAAAATGGCGAATATATCCAGACCGAACTTCCTGTGTCAAAAACAACTTCAAAACAGGACAGAAAACTCTATTCGTCAAGTGATTTCAGGGGTTCTTTTCATATTTTGAAAAATTTCATTCAGCTACCAATAAAAGTGTAGCACTCTGTGCTCAAGTGAACACATTCTATCATTTTTAAACTCATTCAGCATAAAAATGGGGAAAAAAGCTCCAGATTCCGTCTGGGCCTAGTCATCCGGTGTCTACTCATGCACTCTTTGCCTCTCCATTTGAATGTGAAGAAATGAAAACGAGGGCAATATGGAGAGCGGATCAGGGTGACTCCTTTCATATCTAAAGAACAGCGAACACAAGTGCACTCAAAGAGCGAGAGGGGGGAAAGACAAAGGGAGAAACCCAGAGAGCGGGAGCATGGTGGGTTGACTCCGCTAGATTATAGCTCTTAGTATTATTATGATAATCAGGGGTTGTATGGGGATTTTGGAGGTGGTAGCAGTCCCTCGGAGCAGGCTTTAGTCTAGCAGTTTACTACGCCGCATAATCACTGTCATTATCACCATATTCAACACTGTACTATATTATCCCTTCAGTCCCATGTAAACAAAGCCTTTGACTAACATAACAAATCTTCCCACATTAATGCTCAGCTAGGAAAGCCATGTAAAAACATTTCAGTGAGTTAAGCGGGAATGGAGAGAACGGTATAGGAGGGGGAACGCGGAAGAAGGGTAGATGGGAAATAAAAACAAGCAAGGGCACAAAAAGGAGAGATGCACAAAATGTGACGCACATCGGACTTCTCCAGGGATGGAGGGAGAGAGGTAAACAGCCTCTCCCACGGGCCGGTGGAGCAGGGTATAAGGGGGTAAAACAGCAGTGATGTGGTGCCAGGTGGGCAGAGGGCCATGAGTCAGGAGCAGATCTCCTTAGAGGGCATCCTAAGCTCTAAGAGCCAGTTCACAATGGTGTATGACAATACATTCAAATGGTCAAACCTGCTGACCAGTTGAAGCTGGTCCTACTCATCAACATGGAACATTTTTGCAAGAAAAGCAAGTAAAAAAAAAAAAAAAAAAAAAAAAAAATGTTCAGGTCATTGCTTTAAAGAAAAGCTGATCATACATGCCTCGGGCTAAATATAGGACCGGATGTACTAACCACAGCACACCGGTGAACATACTGACCCTGTGTCAATCAGTACAAGTTACCATGCAATGGATTGCACACATGTCCCCTTAGAAGACTTACAGGAGTGAGAGATAGAGAAAGAGAGAGTGCAGATGGTGCTTGGATTGAATGATGGGACGTTGATTCGGGATGCACAATGTTCTCCACGTTTGACAGTGGGTGCAGCAGACCTTCTCTAAACCAGGTGCAGACTTGTGTAGTTTTGACATCACCTCTTCCTCTGACATTAAACATGGATACTCACCCCTGCTCTCTCTCTTTCTCTATATGGCTATGTTTGGAATGGCATACTAGCTTATTACTTACTGCATAGTATATAGTGTATTTTTTGTTCCACAATAAACATTTCAAACATGCTTCACTGTTGTCACATGACCTCATCATGTTGGATCATTCAGTGAATAATCTAATAAACACTGGAAACATAAGTGTTTTTGGCAAATAAAACATCTTTGCTTTTGGCAGTCCAATCCAATTAAAAAATAAAAATTACAGACAATATTTTCGGTTCATCCATCACATTGGAAATGAAAGGTCAAGTAAACCACTTTTAATTGTGGGACAAAATAATCTATACTGGCTGAATTCTATTTACTAGCATTCTACTCTTAATATTTCTTATTATGCCAGAAATATTAAGAGTGCTATGCCATGCCGAATTCAGCCTCTGTTGTTTACCACTCATTCAGGCTAAATTTATAGGTAATTCAGTGGAGAATTTGCATACTGTGCAAAGAATACATAGTATACACTGCAGCAATAGTAAGAGTAGTATGTTAGTATGCTCTTCAAAATATAGCACACTCTCGTCACCCTCACATATGCTCTGTACACAGAATGAAAACCACACTGAATAAATGAACATGTGCATAAATAATCAAAACAGACAAATAAATATTAATAAATAAAACATCAGACATGAAAGACTTGAAGATTGAGCAGACTTCAGAGGGGCGGAGCATTCGTGAATACCTCTCTTTTGTTCAATAGGCTATGCAGCTCATTTGCATATGGGGATTCTAAACCACAGAGGCTGTGTCTCATTGGTCAGATGTTCCTGTCACTCAATGAATGCTAATTCTGTTTTTTTTTAATTTTTATTTAATTTAATTTTTTTTTTCTAAACCTCAGTTTCCATTGTACCTGACTGGCAAAAAAAACAACAACATTTAAAATACCTTTAACAAAGTCTTTTAGATGGAAGCTTATACTGAGCTCTTATATAGATATAGATTTACTCTGCTTCCTGTTCTTCTAATGCGGGTCCATCTAACCCAGTAAAAATAGCCTCTGAGATACACACTCACGCACATACGTACTCTGGTTCGCAGGCATCCAAATGTTCACGTTCAGACATACACATACAAATTGTAAATCAACTGTCACACCAGGTTCAGAAACAACAGCTGATATTGGTATGTAAAAACAGTCAAATACAATCTAGGGTTTGCGACTGAAACTTTTCCAAATGTGCCCCCCGATTTTTTTTTTTGTCACCTAAATATCTTATATTCTATTCATCTAGTCATCTGATATCTATTACATCTTCCAGATAAAATATAACCAACACTACATTATGGCTGCTGTCAATCAACCCACAATGCACCAGTGCCCCCTGAGGCACAGTGTATTCCCCTTTCGTTCATGTCAAGCGCTTCCTGTCTGGGAATGTTGAAGGTCAAACATTACCAACAATGTAATGGGTTATATTACATAAAATTGTGCCAGGATTTATCTCGTTTGTATGTAAAATCCTTCTCTTTCTGTCTCTCTGTCTCTCTCTCGTTGTCTCTTGGCAGACAATTAGATTTCCTGGCACCGCGGTGCTCCAGGGCAGGACCGAACGAGGGCCGGAGAGAGCGAAAGAAAGAGAGAGGGAGAGACTGGCGTGGTGTTTAGGTCACAAACTTCAAAACATCTTTATTTTCAATTTCTGTTGCAGTACAAGAACTGTTTTTCATATTATTTGATACTTTTTTGTTGCTTTTGTTCTTCTATATACAGGAGATGAGTAGAGTAAGACTTGCTTTCACTTTCGTGTGGTTCGTATGTACAGAGGTCGGACTCGAAGAATGGCTGGAGCAGTAGCAAAAAAAATTCTTCTAGCCACAATAACACAGGTGATACAGCACGTCCACCTACAACATCCATCAGTGATTCGGAGAGCAGGTTCAGTCCTTAATCCACCCCCCATCTGTGGATCAGAGATGAAACCTTACAGAGTTTCATTCACGAGAGGTCCCATGGCCGAGAGGCTTCAAACGACCCAGCCGACGACGGGTTGTGTCCTAACATCCCATCCCCCCCCCCGTTCCCAGTCTCTGTGGTTGTTCTATACAGAAGAGTCAGTTCAGAGAGAGAAATAAAGGCAACTCCACTGAGGCAGCTTTCCGCTACCTGTGTCTGAACAATAGTTCTTGTTTTCCTTTTTCATGAGCATATGTTCACACTCTTGATGTTCAGTAACAAGCACTTCTGTGAGTGTGTGTGTGTGCGTGTGTCTGTAGATTCCAGTTTGTGTCCTGGCTCAAAAACAGTTATTTTTGGCAACACTGAAGAGCTTTCAGAGAGATTTTTGTCACTTGCAGTATAATGGCATACCCCCATTTCCTCACGTAACAGCTCTCATCAAATAATGATGGAGAAAGACAGAGAAAGGAAAGCGAAGGTAAGGAGTTACGCAAAAGTAACATTTTAAAGACAGGACTTGAAATAAAACACAGAAATAGAAGCCCGGTGTGAAGTTTGATGATATTTTTGGAGCAGAGAGAGCTGAAGGCAGAGACGTCCATTGAGAGAAGGCAGATAGTTGGACTCGCTCTTTCTCTATGTGTGTGCGTGAGGAGGGAGGAGAAAATGATGCTGATGAGAGAGCAGAGTGGTTACACAGCACTTCAGAGAGCCTGCTGCCATGGAGACAAACCTCTCTGTCGCTCTCCCTGTTTAGGCTTTCCTTACCTCTTACTTCAAAACAAATGAAAGAGCAAAAAGGCAACCAGACATAAGGAGGGTGTCAGAGACGGGAGAGGAGTCCATCATCGCCATCGGCACTTTGCATCAGACCCTGTGGCGCTCTACCTCCTCCACCTCTTCCTGGTGGTCACAGGCTTGTGACCAACTGCATCTGTCCATCTCCCTCGCTGTGAGGGGGCTCAGGGGCGGGGTGGGCTTCAGTGCTCGGTCTCCTAGGCGGAGCCTGGTAGAAGGTCTGCATGGGGGCTCCGCGGGAGCCTATGGCAGGCCGACCCGAGCTGTAGTACAGCTCCTCCGGAGGCTGGGCCGAGCGCGGAACCACCTCTAGCGGCTCTGGGCTGCTGTCGGGGTAGGGCGAATCCCGCAGGTTGGTGATGCTGGTGTAGAGGGAATCCCTCGCAGGCGAATCGGGGGCTCCGTTGTGGCCCTGGCCTGCTGCACTTTGGCCGCTGTGACCGCTGTGGCCCAAACTCTCGGTCAGGTCAGCCGTGTAGCTTTCGGACTCGTCGGGGTCGCTCTGGTAAAGCACGGACTGGGCGCGCTGCAGCAGCAGGGGCTCCTCCAGAGCCTTGTACAGCAGTTCCACGTCTTGCGGCGTGCGCTGACGCCCTTCTCTCGAACGAAAGTCTTCGTCGTCCCCCATGCCTATGGCCGGCTCTGCCCCGCCTCCGCCCCGCCCCATTCCCATGTGCCCATGTCCTCTGACCAGGCTGTCGCATGTTCTGTCAGCACCCCCAGCCCCTGCACCGCCTCGTAGATTGTTATGCACAAGTTCAGATATGATCATCTTCTCGAACGCCGCTGCGTCCGAGAGGTTTCTCCGTATGCCGCCGAGAGTTTCTGAACCGCGGGGGTTAAGCAGGGGAGGGGGGCTATCTCCACCTCCGCCTCCCAGGAAGTCACAGCTGCCCCCAGGAGCTCCCGAACCCCCGACACTACGCAGGGAATAGCTGTTGTTGAAGTTCCCGTTCAGGGGTAGCGTCTCCATGCCTCCATGATCTCGGTTCTTAGACAGCGTGCTCTCTGTTGAGAGAGCAAATGAGAGGTGGTAAGCAAATGAAAAAGGAGGAGGGAGCAGTGAGCACTTCATTACCTATTTTAATCAAGACGGGGATTCACAGCAACAGAATCCGGGATTAAATCAATAATGGGGAACGCAACTTCCATCACAAGATTAATAGGCTTATGGACAGAGGCAAGTTATTACCAGGGACGTAAATTGTGTACATAGAAGCACAGGCTTCACTGCACACGTGAAGAGGTTATCATTCTGCAAAATTAGCCAATAAAACACTGAAAATAGCCATAAGCCTGAAAGAGAAAAGAGTCTTACTTGGGTCACGGAAAGTTCCTGTGGATCCATGATGAAGCCATGTGAGGGCAAAGTGAGACAAAAGAAAGACAACAACAGGGATCAATGATATGGTTCTACCTTGGGATTTACATGAAACTGCCTTCTTTTTCTTGAATGTCGGCATTTAACAAATGCCACACTTAGGAACTAATGTAACAATGACAACAATGAACATCAATGGAGAGAGAAAAAAATCCCACATAGAAGTGCCTCACTTTTAGGTTTAGATGCAATGCCTCATTCAAAATAACATAGTGTTACAATCAAAAAGTAGTTAACTACAATTAAATTACTTAAAGTGACCCCAAAATGACCTCATTTACTCTCACTCATGTTGTTCCAAACCTGTCTGACTACATTTAAAACAAAACGTGACTTGAAATAGTCATAAAGGTTTGGAACAACACGAGAGTGAGTGAGTGTAATTTTTTGAGTGCATATTTCTATAATATTTCTATAAATAAAATCAAATTAACTACCCAACTAAATAATTTGTAATTTTATCACAGTATTATGTTGCTGAGGATTTGAACAAATATCTCAATTTGGGTAAATTTATACTAAATACAACAATTTAGTATTTTTTTTGGTTGGATTTTCTTAGAATCTACTTTTTTTAGACTTCACTAGAATACTACAAGCGAAAGAGACAAAGAGAGAGAGGACAATTTATGTGAGTGTGTTTTTACCATTCCCTCAGAGGTTTACATTAAAAACAGTGATGTAGTGTTTGGCCACGCTAAAGAGAACAGCAAGAAAACAGCGGAACTACTGTCGTTTAGTTTTGGGGCAGTGTCTGATTCTGTGGACTGAGGAGTTTCACATCAGTATCTCACTCTTTTAGTCTTGGGAGTTGTGATCTTAGGAACAGCCCTTCATTCTTTGGTTTGGAGAGTTTAGAAACAGAGCTTTATTGTTTGGTTTTGGCACGATCATTATTCGGCGAGACGTTATTCACACTTCAATCTCATAAAGTCAAGATGATGTTTATTTCACGCGCCCCTTCACACGCCAGAGATGTTGTGATATTCTTTAACTCGTCGGCATGTATTGAACGCAGGAGATGCATGTGGCGGCGCAGACCAAGGCGTGCGGGGGTTTAAATATTAATGCCCGGTATGATTTTAATCAACGCTCCTCTGTGCAGAGAGAAAGTAATTAGACATTCTAATGAGGCCCTCCTCCTACTTCCTCTCCATAAGCATTCTAAAAATGTCCCATCAACCGAGGCGAGCCGAGCGGCGCACCGTCAGCCTGACACATTACACAGAGAGGGAACGTTTAAAATATTCAACAGAGACGCTGTCTTAAATTTCACCCCACTGACATGGGAACCGCAGCTATCTTTCTCTCTGCCTAAGCCTGGGCCGTATGTGTGTGCGGCACAGACACAGCCATGCGATACTCTGTGTCGAATCTTCAGGGAACACTCTCCTTTCTCGCTCCGCTGTCAGTCACTCAACTTCAGCCCTAGCTTTAATCGATGCTCTGGTCTGTCTTTCCAACAGGAGGGATTAAAACGCTGGCCAGATGGTCAGCCCCTGTCCACCCCTCTGAATCACACTGACAGACCGACAAGGTGTAAACTCACACGCAGAGGGAGACGCACAGACCTACACACACAGCATATGCACACAAGTGCACAGATCGCAGCACATGAATACCATCAGTGACACTCACACACACTGTGGCAGAAACTGCATATACAACAATAATAAAAAAATATCCAGAGGAATTTTTTACCGCTCAGAGGACGCTCATTCATAGCTAAAAAGTTAAGAAGTTACGTTTCTTTTGCATATCAACTTTGTCTTAAGCTACGAAGTCTCTTAAGCTACAAAATCGCTACCTTTGATCAATAAAATACAGTTTTTGGGCAAATTTGAGCATAGTTCAAAACTCAAACAGTTTTGAAACTCTACATGATAAACAATTAAGATATGAGATAGCGATCTCATTTGTGATTTTTCTTTCCAATACAAAGTAAAGTCCACCCACACTTACCAGTAGAGTTGAAGACTCCAGGCGAAGGCGGGGTAAACGTCTCAGCCAGCAGCGTGTTGTAGGGTGAAGTTCCTGTACGGGTTTGCAGCACGGGGTTGGTCAGGAGATGGTTCCCCATTGTACCTAAAAAGGAACAGAAGAAAATTCCTCACATCATAAATGCCATAACATTTTGTGACTCTGCCTGTTAAAATCCTGCTTTATAAATGTTATTTAAGCAGCAAGGTACTGAATGCCATGCTACAGGTATGTTGTGAATATACACACAGGTATGAGGTCTTGTTAGACCAACACAATCTCATGGAAATTTCTAACTTTTTTACATTTTGGCAAATATGTGTGTTTGTAACTAATTCATATTCGTGGTCACACTTTAGTTTGGGGACCAATTCTCACTATTAACCATGACTTTTGCCTCAATAAACTCCTAATTCACTGCTTATTAATAGTTAGTAAGGTACAGTAGTTGATAAGTTTAGGTATGGTGTAGAATTGAGGGTTCTAAAAAATGGTGATGCAGAATCAGGCATTAATATGCGCTTTATAAGTACTAATAAACAGCCAATATGCTAGTAATATTCATGCTAATAAGAAACCAGTCAATAGTGAGAATTGGTCCTTAAATACAATCTAAATTGTACATTTTCGTATGATCTGCTTATGCCCCGGTGGACCCTATGCTTACTTGTTTTCTAAAAATTTTAATGTTAGTTTTTAACAAAATTTTTGTTCAAAAAAGTGGCATACTTCTGCTACTCACTTGTAGAGTAAGATTAATAGCCTGGTTTATATTGATATAAAAAGCTGTTTCGCATCAAGCCTGTAACTCTATTGTGTATTTGGTAACGTTTTAATATAGGGACCAATTCTCACTATTAACTAGCTACTTATTAACATGCCTATTATTAAGATATTGACTGTTTATTAGTACTTATAAAGCACATATTCTGCATGACCATAATGTACATCCCTAATCCTACCCGAGACCTAAATTTAACAACTACCTTACTAACTATAATAAGCAGCAAAGTAAGAGTTTATTGAGGCAAAAGTCATAGTTACTGGTTTGTTAATAGTGAGAATTGGACCCTAAAATAAAATGTGACCGTGTATTTTACCGTGGCTGAAATATTATTGACCATGAGCATCCAGAATGCAGGAACTATCAGTTTTAAGAGGTATAATACATCATATGAACATGGCTATTTGCATTTCACAATAAGGTTAAGCAGAATCTACTTTACACTGTGTTTATTGTGTTTGACATTTCACAAAAAAAAAAAAAAAAAAAAAAAAAAATCCCTAATGTCGTTGTGTGATGTCGTAATGGCTGATTTGATGAAGTGTTTATTTGCAGCGAAGCCGAAATGTATTTGAAGAGTAGTCGTGGAGAGTAATTCCATGCCTCACTGTCAGATGGAGTCATTGGGAGGGAAATGGTAATATTTGCTATTATGTAGTTCCACAGAGCAGCCACTGAAATGTGGGTTCATTTCCCAGTGAAATGTGAAAGCTTGCAGTAGACAAATGTGACTCAGAGAAATGGAACATTCAGTATGGCCCATAATGCAGGCGCAGAGCTGCAGCCCGGGGCTTTCAGACAGAAATGCCATGAAATTAAAAAGAGGCCAGTATGACATCGAGTGGACTGAGGCAAAGTGCAACCTTGCGCTCTCGTGCTATCATCTATCAGAGAGGACCGCCTCAAGAATTAATTTTAGACGTGCGCTCGCTCACGCTCGCCACACATACTACACACATTTCTTACCTCTTGCAGGAATGTTCCAGGTTTAATAAAAGTAAAGCTGTGCCACCAGCATTTGTGGCATAAAATTGATTATCACAGAAAATAATTCCAGCTCATTCCTCATTACAGTCAGACTCAATGTAGTAAACACACTGTTAAGCATACCAACAAGAATTAAACATGAGACTAGTGTGACCTATTCAATCTGTCAGCTTTGTTGTCATGACCATGTAATGCCACTAAAGCCCCACAGAACCGTTTAAGCTTTGTAAAAAACAAACTAAACATGATTTTGACATGAAAACCTGTTAACTTTGTGTAATATGCGATATGGATACCAGATCTGTGGAGCACTGTTTTACATGGTGCAAACTCCACCCACAGAAATGATGTCAGTAGCGCATAACCAAATGTTCACCCACCTAGAAAAGCAGTCCCGCCTGAAAAAGAAAGATTTCACTGAACGGCCAATGTAAGCGCTTTATACGAATGGTTCACCCAAAAATGAAAATGTGCTGACAATCACGCTCGGGCCACCCAAGATGCAGATGAGTTTGTTTCTTCATCAGAACAGATTTGGAGAAATTTAGCACTGCATCACTTGCTTACCAATGGATCATCTGCAGTGAATGGGTGCCATCAGAATGAGAGTCCAAACAGCTGATAACAACATCAATTCATTCAATTCATTGTTTCCTGCCATTTCTTTGTAATTAATTGTGAAATTTACTAGCAATTTCTGAGCAAAAATTGTTTCTACATCATTTTTTTTTTTCAGTGAAAAAATCGAATCTTTAAACTATCACTTCTGGACAAAATACGAATGCATAATAACACTTCTAGTCAAAAAAAAAAAAAAAAAACAAATAGGTAAATTTCCTGTTGTCCTCTCACATCAAAATCCACCAACATATTTGTTTAGAATTGAAGACTTTAGATGCAAAAACCTCTAAGTCCATCTGAGATTTTCTTTACATGAACATTTTTATCAGGCTACTATGAAAATAATATTGGACATTTTTCAAAATAAGGCATTAAATAACTGACTAATAACCTTTTCTTTGCCATTAAAGTGAAATTACTGAACCTAAAACATAGGAGCCTCATAAAAATGCTCATTTAAAAGAAAAAAATCTCGGATTTAGAGGTTTTTGCATCTGAAATCTTCAATTGCTTTTGCTTGTAAATGGTGCTTGATCTGTGCATATTTCTGTCCTGAATAAGATGAGAGCTTTTTTCACTGGAGAAAGCAATATTTTGGATCCAGTACTTGTATTCTTAGCCAGAAGCAATGGTATGCAGTTAAAAATGTTTTAATGATGAATTTGTTTATTACAAACATGCAGATTTTCACTTCACACAACATTAATTAATAGACTGGAGTTGTGAGGATTACGTGTGGATTATGTGATGTTGTTATCAGCTGTTTGGACTCACATTCTGACGGCACCCATTCACTGCAGAGGATCCATTGGTGAACAAGTGATTTAATGCTGAATTTCTTTAATTCTGTTCCGATGACAAAAAAAAAACAAAAACAAAAAAAACATCTACACTTCGGATGGCTTGAGGGTGAGAAATTTTTCATTATTGGGGAACATTTCATGTCTTAAGATTTCTTCAGTTGGTACCAATAGTTTCTAAAAAACAGAGGACAGAGTCAAAATTATGTTCTGTGTTAATCAACACATGATTAAGCCACAAATGCTGTTAATAGCTACACTTGTATTGAACCTTTGAACATTCCTTTAATTCCTGTAAATATCTCACTGGAGTGTCGTGTGTAAAATATGAGGGGGAATCTAGGCCAGCGGGAGGGAGGCGGAAGTATGACGGCGGCTCTTGGAAGCACAGAAAAGACTTCACACGGCGGTGAAGTGGGAAATGAGAGCGATAGGAGAGGAATCTGATAAAGACAGCGGTGTGCACATACACACGCCCTTTCATTACCCTCCATCTCTACTTCTGACTGCCATTCACTCTCGTAACATCCAAAAAACTTTTCTCCCGCGGCACAAACCCCTGCCGTTTCCTCTCCCCGGAATCTATTCTTCTCTTTTTTTTGCCTCTATATGGTTTAGATCTGCCTTTCTGTCTCGTACTTTCTCTCTCTCTCGTCTTGATTAAAGTCCCCGGAAAGCAACAATCGGCGCACTGCAGTGAGGACGCTACTGTCATTCTCCTCAATTAGAGTAATTACCCCCCATTCATTCGGCGGCTAATCACTTCATTAAAAACAAAATGGATAGAATTAGCATAAAGAGTGGCGGTTGATTTAGTTGCGGCTTCTCTGTCGTCGCCCCCCTCTCCTCCCACAAACATTGATCCCTGGGATGATCAGAACGGTGGCGACGCCACACTCCGGATCCGGTGATGGAAACAGCCTGCCTCTCACATTCTCTCTCTATTAACTATCGCTTAGTCTCCCCATACAGTCCAAGTGCTGAACGTATTAAAAAAGGTCAGATCATGAAAAATCTAATATCTGTTTGAGACATCACTGTATTATGAACACATGCCTGTTTTTGAACTCAAAAATGCATTTGAAGACTTCAGATGCAAAAACCTTTAAACCTGAGAGGTTTTTTTTTTTTTTTGTTTAAATGAGCATTTTTTTCAAGCTCCTATGTTTAGGTTCAGTACTTTCACTTAATGGCAAAGAAAAGGTTATTAGTCAGTTATTAAATGCCTTATTTTCAAAAATGTCCAATGTTTTTTTCAAAGGAGCCTGAAAATGTTCATTTAAAAAAAAAAAAAAAAAAAAAAAAAAAAAACTCGGACAGACTTAGAGGTTTTTGTATTTGTATTTTGTATAAGTCTTCATTTTTTAAAACTAATCTGCAAAAATCAAGAAGGTCTATAACAGAGTGAACAGTGTGAACTGAAATAAATCTGAAATAAATGAAACTTAGAAATGTTGCCTTGGCAATTAACTGAAATAAAATAAGTTTAAGTTGAAGTACTAAAATTTCCACAACTAAAACTGAAATAAAAATAAATTAAAGCTAAGAAGAAATATTAAAAAATACTAAGAAAAATGACGCATGACAAAATTACTAAAGCTTAAATTAAAAAGAAAGCTAAAAATATAAAAATAAAAACTTTTCAAAGTCTTAATTAATACTATAATAGTATATACATAATACTAAAATATCACTGGTCTATAAAAAAATAATAATACACGAGGAAGTAAATATTTTAATTAAACTAATTTAAATATGGCAAAATCTGCCAAAAGCCTTGGATCCCAACATTACAAAGAGCAGTAACTAAACCCTTTAACAGTTTGTGTGATGCATTTCAGTAGAAATCATTTGTGAATATGTTTCAATGTAATGTAGGCTTTGCAAAGAAGCTGTTGATGAAAAAATACAATTGACCACGACAACAGAACTCACAGCCTGTTTGTGACCGCTGTTTCTCATTTCACATGTGAAAAGAGCAAAAAAAAAAAAACAGCCCATTTAATTCCAAGGGCCAAAGAGACAGAAGAAAATAGTCATGAAAAACTAAATGTGGCTGCTCTGCTGCATAGAAAAAACATTACAAATATTATAAGAGAGCCCAAAGCCAAGATGGTTCGGTAAAGTCAGAAGCTTTGGTTCCCATAGAGACATTCATTGTCCTGAGACACGCACTTGACATTGTATATGCGCATTGGCTGGACCGAACTGAAATATATGCTTTCTTAATACTATTTAAGCGTAAGAAACTACATTTATGGGACCGTTCATATCAGCTTTTACTGCTAATGCTAAAATGTTGTTGAAATGTTTTGAGAATTTGGCATTTCAAGTAGACTGGACTTGGTCTTGGATGCCTGAAATAGCTGCACAGAGGCATGGCAAATATGGGCACCGAGTGAACTGACTTTCTTGAAAGAGACTTTAGTGAAAAAATGGCCATTTAAGCACAAACACATAGTTACAGATAGACTCTGGTGCATGCTGGGAAATTTAAAATCGGACGGGTCTCACCACGGTTGAGAGTGGGAGTACTGTTGATGTCTCCAGCCATGAAGGACGACTCTGTCTGCTTTCGCACTGTGTCGTTCCACATACGACGAATTCGACTCTGAAACAGGTGAGCGAGGTGAATTGGTATATGGAACATAACAGCAGTCTATAAATAGCGATGCTGTCGGTGTGCATGTGTGTCACCTGTCTGTGTACTGCTGCATGACGTGCCTGGCTGCCAGTGTAGTAGCGGTTGTTGGCACGAAGGGCAGAATTCTTCAGCGATCCATGAGAGCTCGTAGTGGAGGTGCGACTGCAGCAGTAGGAATGACGCAGGCACTTGCTGTACTCCTTATGCACCTAAAACACAACAACACATAGCATTGCACTTAAGCACACTACACATGTTGTTACTGTAGGTAAAGTGGCTATATGAAACCATCTGAATGAAACCATAATATGTAATGTTTTCAGACATTTAATTGCATAGTAACTGCAATTAAATAAAAATTTATTACAGTTTAAATTAATATTAAATGCAATTAGCTTGAACTTTAAAGTACTTTTTGACCCATTTAAGTAGGACTTAAATACATCTTTATATGTAATTTCAAAACTACTAACATTGTTATTGAAATATGGTTAAAGTGTACTGCTGTATGTACTGACAAGCATTTATTGTAAACTAAGAGATATTTTAAAGTCATTTCTATTGTAACTTGTATGCTATGCATTTGTAATTACACATTTATAATGACGAAGTTTTAAATATTTTAATGCAATTTTAAGAACATTTAAACTATATTAACTTTAAATGCAATAAATTATAATCAAGTACTTTATAGATGCTGTAGTATGTTAGTCAACACATCAAAGTAAGTGTACATGCAAAACATTTACTTGGAAATGATTAAAAAATGCAATTTTTAAAAGTGTACTCAAGTTGTTCTATGTTTAGAAACAGTCAAGAAAGTGTCTCTCTTAAAGTAAGCATAAAGGGGCCTTTTACTTTATTATATTATCTTCAAGTACAGTTTTTTATTTTAAATATACACTTTTAAGTACACTACAGTTGTGTATTTAATAAAATTAAGAACAGTTCTTTTTCACAAGGAGTGTCATTTCCATACTTAAGTCACTAAATTTAGTATGTGACAGAAAATACTGTATATTTTACAGTTATTTTTGCCTAAACAATGTCCTTAATATGTCAGATCGAAATAGCTCTAATTGTAAAAATTAATGATATCTTTAGATTATACATTTTCTAACATATTACACATTTTCTAACATATTACCTTCTTGTAAAGTCTCAGTGCTTTTAATTGCTTTTTGTTAATAGCTCAGATAGCTTGACAGCTGTTCAGCTTGGGAATCTAGAGTTTCAAAACTGCTTCCTCATCACAGGGCTCAACCAATGGTGTGAGTTTGGGAGTGGGGCTTTATTTAACTGAACAGTAGCAGATGTTGGAAAACAATCAGCATTTTTCTTTTGGTGTCAATAATTGTGCAGAAATCACATCCTCCACCTTTAAATAAAGCTAATTATAAAACTAATAATATCATGGAACAGATGAATCGTGACCCAAAGCTATTCCTAAAAGAGCATTTTTAACTTGTTTTAACCTGTGACGACAATACCATTTTTGTCTTTTTCCATATTTAGATAACTTCTGAGGATATTTTGCAGCAAATGTGTCCCCAAAGTATCATCTGGGTATGAAACATTAATGGCACTGACCTTTTTCTGCAGAGCACAGTGGAAGATGAAGATGAACATGCCCTGGAAGGCATTAAAAGTGGTGAAAAGATACGCCATGATGACGGTGTTCTCATTGATGAAGAGGAGGCCGAAGGCCCAGGTCAGACCCAAGAGGAAGAGCAGTGCGATAGCCCCCAGAGCCCAGGACCTAAGGGAGAACATGCACACGTTCACAATACATAAACATACAACAAAAACATCATAGATAATGTGAATATAATTTGGATTTTTGCAGTGGAGGACTCTCACTTGATGTTGTCCAGGCGGCTGGAGTCGGGTTTGAGAGCGGATGAGTTACGGACCATCTTGTGAAGTGTTATCATGAGAAACACCAGGTTTAACTAAAGGTCAAAGGTAAGAGAAAAGAAAAATGTAACTTAAAGACGAAAATTTCCACGTCATTGTGACACAAATTAAAGCCTATTGGCTATAAAAAAGGACAAGCCCTTTAGAAAATGCCTACACTGGAAAGACAGTTTAAACCACTGCTTTCTTCCTAACAATGAGCCTCATTCATAAAATACAAGCAGAATTTCCGTGTAAATTGTTCGTGAAATCGTTCTAGCTTAAATTGCTGCAATTAAATGCAACAATTTACATGAGAATGGTGATACGAACAATTACACAGAAATTCACTCAATTCGTGTTAGATGAGAGATCCAATGGAAGTAAGAAAAGAACTTTAGAAATATTAGAAAAAAAACTTTTTCTCACGAACTAATAAAAACAAAAACAGACCAAAAGCATTAGTAAAATATATTGTAATTACGAAAATGTCAGCAAGTTCCCATATCTAAATCTAATCTAAGCTCCACACTCATATAAAGCATATTACAGCCAAAACATAGTCGTCAGCAGCAACAGATCCATAGGTGAACAAAAGTGCTTTGTTTGATATGACTAGCGCAGCACTTTTCAGAGAGGAAAAAAAAGGAACAAACTCTGTGAGCAAAGCAGAGAGTGCTGAACGTTTGGAGAGAACAATACCATGATAATGAAGGACACAGGGCCGATAAAACTCCAGATGAAGTAGTTATCCACCCTCAACCAGCACCTACACATAAAACACACACACGATAACTTCATCAGTAACATTTCACTGTTCAAAGAATGATCACTTCATTACAGGAAAAATCACATATGCATTTTATGAAGTAGCACATTATTGATCATCGAATGCTTTGAACTAATTGCAAGACATCTTAAAATAATATTGCTATCGAGATGGCGATACATTTTTTGGCATAAAAACAAACTAATAAAAGAGCAATAAAAGTCTAGTTGAAGGTTAAGCTCAGTTTTTAATCATTAGCGCACTGAGTCAGCGTCTCATTTTCTGCACTGTAGTCAACATTCAAAAGTCTGCAGCTGTGCTATTTTTCCACAGTCGCACACATAAACACAGACCAACACACACTCACGTGCACACAAACACACAGAGCGACACACACTCACACATGCAGTAATCAGCTCAGTTAAAGATGCTGTAAGCAATTTTGTTAACTTCCGCCAGACAATAAATTAGACCACGCCTTCTCACCAAAATCCCACCCCTCAAAGAAATGACAGCCAACCCAATGTTAGCAAACACAAAGAGGTAAAAATAGGGTTTCCACACTTTTGACCAATGGATTTATATAACTTTTAACCATAAATTTTGTTGTTATTATTGTTGTTGTTGTTGTTCGTGATTATTAATTTAGGCATTTTAAAGCAAAATTATAAATAAATAAATAAATATTTTTAATTGGAAATAGTAATATAATTAATATATAATATATAATATAAAATAACAAATTTAAATTCCCTAATATTTTCAGGTTTTCCATGTCCGTTGAAACCCTACATAAGATTAGTTTTCTGATTAAATGTTAAAAATAGTGTGAGATGCACTTTTGAGATGTGTTCTTGTAAAGTAAATTATCACAGCAGGATCTGTCAGATTTATGCGTGCTACTCCAAAAAAATGTGCTTGCAACATCTTCAACTGGCTTCATTTATAATTCACATGATGACCTTGGTTAGGCTAGGATCACATGTCAGCGGCCAATCATCCAACTGAACTCCAAACTACATAATACCAGTGTATGTTTCCTAGTGAAAAACAATACTGCACTATATGGAATTCAAACTCCCAGAGAGCCATTTTGCTGGAATCCATTTAAATGAAACAAATGGTTTAAAGAGGGGGTCACGTCCCCTGCTCAAAAACCAATGGCCCTTGTATGGCCGAGTGCAAACAGACTGCTTCATACGTACGCTTTCTTAGTCCCGTAGCTGCGGTAGTCAATGGCTGCCGAGATGCCAACCACCAGGGCGGGAAAGCAGTAGCCGCACAGGTAGTAGTATTTCTTTCGGGAGTATTCACTCTCGAAGACCTCCACCAGCATAAGATACAGCTGGATTCCCTCCAGACACATCCAGGAGAACGCAGCCAGGAAGAAGAAATGCAGCAGGCCCGCAAAAATGGGGCATGCAATCTGGATTCGGTCAAAAAAGAGGGAAGAGGGGGTTAGCGAGAAACATATCAGACGAAGTATAGTGCATAGCGACTATGAACATAAAGGGAATAGTCCATCCAAAAATGATCATGTACTCCCCTTCATGTTTTTTCAAACATGTATGACTTTCTTTATTCTGTGGAAAATAAAAGAAGATATTTGGAAGAATGTGAGCAGCTAAACAGGTTTAATGACTATTGACTTCTACTTTTTGCGCAAAAAGAACACAATGGAAGTCAATAGGAACCGAAACTGCTTGGTTACCAACATTCTTCAAAATATCTTTCTTTTGTGTTCAGTCATTTTTGGGTGGAATATCCCATTAAGTCTGGTCCACATTGCACTTTATTTTGGTCCAGAAGCACCTACTTCTGAGACCCTCTGACTGACGTGAATTACATGTTGCTTTTATGCGTCCTCCAGCACTTCAAAAAACATAATAAATGCATCCCCCTCCATTTTCAGATGATAATAACATTTAAAAGTGATTTATTTTGCTGGGCTGCAGTGTGAAGAAAAAGAAAATGTAGCCGGCACATAAAAGGACTCCCAGCAGAAGCATCTGCCAATCGACTGGCTGAACGAATGCGCAGGTGGCAAACAGTGATCCCACTATTGCAAGTGCACTCACCTAAAAACATCCACCTTTCAGCAAATCACTTAGTGCGAACGTCACATAACATTATTAATATTCATGACTCAAGTCGTGCTTGGCACAGTTTGTGTGCTGAGCCTGACAGGAAGTAAATTTCTTAAGAGATAAGACGTGAACAACAGAAGAGAAATAGTCTTTGACAAAAAATATATATATTTTTATATTCATAGTTGTCACAGCTAAGTTTTAGGCTTAATAATGAAATTTTTATGACTAGTATATATTTTAGATTGACTGACGTTTCTGTAAAGTTTGGTTTTTAAGCTTTCAAATCATATCTTCTATGATTGTATCCACAGCAACTTGGCAACCATACTTGCAAAGAGAGGCTGATGAGATTCATAATGCTGCCCCCACACTTTACGTATTGTTTCAACGCCCCTGCAAAGCGAAAGATACAGATCTGCTCATGGATTTATCATTTACTTGTTAAGTGCTTTATAAAAAAGTATATATTCTAAAAAATAAAAGAAAAAAATCAGTGCCACAAACCATGCAAACATTATCCAGCTACAAGTTCTTCTTCTGAAGAGCTCACTGTAGCAACCTTGGCACCTTGTAAAATGATTTCGATTCCCAGCATACTAATGCAGCCTGAACTCAGGAAGATCCATTAAATCAGCCAATCAGATGACACCACTGCTTTCAACAGGAAACTTTTGGTGTCAACAGACTGATGTGAAAGGCATCACAATTTGTATGATCATGAAACTGTATGATATATTCATTATGCATTCAATCATCTGCTCTTGAATCTGAAAACATATAAAAGCTGATACTTTGGGGTATAATTTTAGATCTAAACTCAGCAACTTTAAATCGTTCAGTTTAATGTTTTAATCGGTTGTTCTTATCTTCAGAAGTGTTGTTTCACTAGGGTTTTCATTTTTGGTTGGCTGACTAAAACATAAACCTCATCAACATCAACTGTCAACAGATATGCTTCCAGCGTTTAATGTAAAACACTGTTCAATGCTCACAGCACCACACTGGGTACTGTTTTAATTGGCCAACCAAAAAAAAAAAAGACGACCCCATCCCTGACAAGCCATGACACTTCAGTTAGAGCAGGAGTACAGAAGAAACCAACTTAAGCTGGGTACACACTGTACTATTTTGGCCACAATTTGGCCGCCTGAGACAAATTCTTCTGATCCTAGGCCAAAATCCGTAGTCCTAGATCACTAGTTTGACATATTCGCCGACAGTCGCTTATTTCCCCCAACGAAATTCTGCCACTGTCAGAAGTTTTGAGGCACAGTCCTGCAGTGTGGCTTCTTCTATGACCGTCAAATGAAAACCCAACAGGAGCACTGAAGATGTCAAACTCTGGATGAATCTTCTCTTGTTTTTATTGTCATACAGTCTGATATTAATGACAACTAGATGCCACATGTGACATGGCTCAGTATGACAATCAACAATTGCAGCTTTAAAACAATAATCTTAAAACTCATCTAATTAATGTTGCTGGGTACAAAGTGAAAATGACACCCCAAAGAATCAACAGATAGAGGAGCAGCTGGTTAAATGCGCAGTAAATGCATAATCAACATATAATACAGCAGAGTTGCATAATGTTGCCTGGAGGCAATTTTTTAGAAAGTCAGAGTGAAAGTGTTTTCACTAGCTCCAAAACTGTTCCATCATTTGATTAACATGCTACAAGGGTAATGTTTATGTTTCTAAAATGTATTGTGTTTGTAAAATGTAAAGTATACCTTACCATTCACTCAGTTTAGAGTCAATAAGATTATTTAATGTTTTGGAAAGCTCATTTATTTGATATTGTGAACTATAATTACAATTTAAATGAACTGTTTTCTACTAAAAGTAATTTATTCCTGTGATGTCATTACTCCAGTCTTCAGTGTCACATGATCCTTAAGAAATCATTCTAATATGCTGACTTGCTGCTCAAGAAACATTTCTTATTACTATCAATGTTGAAAACAGCTTTTTCAGTATTCAAGTATTTTCAGGATTTCAAGAAAGAAGCAAAAACAGCAGTCTTTAAGTGGCAGTATTTACTGTGACTTTGGATTAATTTAATGGTTCCTTGCTGAATAAAATAATTAATTTATATCAGAGAGCACGAACATGGGGAATTAAACCCCCAGTAAAGTACATCAGATTGTGATAGTCTGCTGCAGCCTCCTCAACCGAGCACTCAGAACAAGCACTCATCTGAACTGTGGCATGCAAATGAATGCAAATTACCTGCACTTAATGCAGTTTGCATTTAATTCCTTCAGTTAATCGGATGCTAAAACAATGCAGACAGCATCTTCTATCAGTGGGTGCACATAAACACTACAATCAGCGGGTGAAATTCATTCCCAGTGCATTCTCCCCTTAATATAGATCAGGAATCCGCTCACGTGATACTGTGTTTTGTCGATGCCGATGAGGAAGAGGAGCTCGGCGATGAAGAGGTTGATGCAGAGGTTCTTGTGGATGGTGTTGCGGTCGGTCTGTAGGCCTCGCAGGAAGCAGAAGGTGGAGATGCAGATGGCGAGACACACCAGCGAAATGACGATACCCACCCATGTGATCACAAAGAGGATCAACTCGTGCATCCTGCCTGGATACTGAGAGAGACCGAGAGATGGATAAGGGAAATGGTATAAACGGATAGGCTGCCTGAGGGAGAGTGACTTATGAAAATCCAGTAAATGTCAAGCTGAAATTGATGTGTGTTTGTTTGTGTATTTTGCTCTTATGTGTATAGATATGTGTGTTTGTCTTACAGACTGTGTGCAAGCAAAAAAGTTGTTTATGCGCATGAGAGCTATATTCAGATTTGTTTGCGAGCAGGTGATGAATGTAAAGAAGGAATTTGTGTGCGTGTGTGCACTTACGTCAGGTTCGTGGTGTACCATGAGCACAGCGAAGTTGGTTAGATGGCTGCAAGAACAAGTTGTATGCGTGCTGTTGGTTTCCATCAGCCTGCAGCCCTGAGATGACCACTGGCCCGTCATCGAACGCTCAGAGTAGTTCCAGAACGAACAGTTTGGGCTGAAATGATTCTCCAGCTGCAAAGAGGAACCAAACAGAGAGACCGGAAAAGATTGGCTTTCACACATAATATTTTCTGTTAGGAGTCATGTGCGAAGCCTTCATGGTCAGGGACCATCTAGCACTTACAAATTGATTTTCACTGTATTGTCTGAAATAGCAGTTTCTGCTATTATATGTAGACATTTGTACTGTAGCAGTCATGCTGATGAATGTATTGACGCTACAGGATGATGGTTTCAAACTGATCTTCAGCTAGCAGTGTTAACAAAATAGCGGTATTTTGCAAATGAAGGAGCTAGCCACTTAACTCTTTCCCTGTCATGTTGCCAGTCACTGCCAGCATTTTTGATCTTTTTCACAAAAGTTTAATGGCCCCCAGAATATTCTGTTGTATGAATATCTGAACAAAGAACAGAGGCTCTGCTTAAAAAAAAATATTCAAGCTTCATGCAATCTTTTTTATCAACACTCGAATGTGGGTAATTTTGATGAAAAAAGCAACATTTAAAAAAAAAAATCAGAGAAAAACATGGTCTTGTACTACATCTGGATCAGATTCAGAACAATGATCAAAACATAGATGAAATAGATTGCTTCGATCAAAAGCTTTCACTTCCTGGATCAACATCTATCTATCTATCTATCTATCTATCTATCTATCTATCTATCTATCTATCTATCTATCTATCTATCTATCTATCTATCTATCTATCTATCTATCTATCTATCTGTCTGTCTGTCTGTGTCTGTCTGACTGTCTGTCTATCTATCTACTGACAAAAAAATACATTAAAAAATAAAGCGACATTGTGAAACGTTATCAAAATTTAAAATAACTTTTCTATTTTAATATACTTTTAAATGAAATTTATTCCTTTGATGCAAAGCTAAATTTTCAGCCTCATTGCTCCAGTCTTCAGTGTCATATGATCCTTCAGAAATCATACTAATATGCTGATTTGCTGCTCAAGAAACAATTCATATTAATGGCAATGTTGAAAGCAGCTGTTTCAATTCTCGGTTAAATAGAAAGTTCAAAAGAACAGTTTTTATTTGAATTGTAAGACAATGTAAATGTTTTTACTACACTTAACAGTAGTGTACATGAAGTACTGAGATCTGAGGACATATTATTAACATATTGGTTGTTTATTAGTACTTATAAAGCATTTATTCTACATGACCATTTTCTACATCCCTAATCCTACCCAATACCCAAACTTAACACCTACCTTACTAACAATTAATAATCAGCAAATTAGGAGTTTATTGGGCAAAAGTCATAGTCAATGGTTGGTTAGTAGCAAGAATTGAACCTTAAAATAAAGTGTGACCATAATTTCTTGTTTGTGTGTGCCTGTGTGAGTTTATGTACCTGTAAATGTCTAAGTGTGAACACCACAGGCTCGGTCAGAAACACTCGACTAGACTCTTTATTGATTGATGCTGCGATAACGTGTGAATTCACTGCCAGGCCCCGGCCACCAGGCCCCGCCTCCATTTCCATCTTCACAGTGGCGTTTTCAGTGGACAGGAACGAACCCAGATTCTTATAGAGCACGAAGACCACTTTCACCTGGCCTGTACAGAGAAACACAGCACAAGAAAGAGGGAGAGACTTACTGAGTGGCGGAAGGATATGAATAACAACTAAGAGGAAAAATGGAGCGGTAGAGTGAGTTGAGTGAAGGTTAAAATGATTTGGGCTGGGAGGGGGTGAGTGAGTGATCGGAGGATGAAGGAATTTTAATATGGAGGGCAATGGAACATTCATCCCTTCAGCACTCACTCACTCCATTTCTTCCGTATGAATATTTCATGTGCGTTTGTTTCAATCATACTAATCTCACTTCCCCCGCCCAACCTGTCCTCGATGAGAAGCAGCGAACGACGACGCGGCTTCAAAAAGAGGCTAAACGCAGGAGTGGCGGAAAAAGCGAAGAGTAGGAGAGCTGATGGCAGGATAAGATGGCTAAGAGATGGAGGGGACAGGAAGGAGAGAAGCGGGAGAAAAGAAAAGAGCGCCGAGATTGCTCTGTCAGCCTGAAAATGATAGTAATCTAGTCGCCTCTTGGGCTGTTCGATTAAGAGCGCCGTTAAGAAACCATCAGGGAAGAAATGGTCTCAGCGCTTTTGTTAATCTGATTAGGTTTATTATTATCAACCAATAACCCGGGTAAACCGAAGAGGAAATTTCGCTAAGCTTCAGTGAAACTGCACGGGGGCGAGTCGCTAGTCATGATGGAAGGGATAGGAAGAGAGAGAGCGAGCTGTGACTGACCGTTGCGGCTGTACTGTTTGAAGGTGGAGGCCGAGAGCTGGATGCTGCTGTCACTGGGACCATTCTGAGGGAACGACAAATCCTGAGACTCTGTCTCTGTGTTCAACACACGCACCTCTAGATCTGAAGACACAAAAACACACACTTTGAGAGTTTGAAGTGTAATAACACAGCAAAAAAAGCCCTGAAAGGTTACAATAAAAGATACTCATCTGGAAGCAGTGTTTAATTGCCACAAAGAGTAGCAAGGTATTTAATTAGGCAATATGATTTTTTATACATTTTTTTTTATTTTGTTCATTAAAAACTACTATTAAAAAGTCAGAAAGCCTACTTTTTTGGTATAGAAAGGAATAATTGCATTCAGCAAGGACACAAATTGATCAGATTTATTAACAGTGACAGTAAAGACATTTTTAATATTACAAAATATTTCTATTTCAAATAGATGCTGTTCTTTTGAACTTTCTATTCACCAAAGAATCCCCCACAAAAAAATGTATCAGCTTCCACAAAAATATCAAGCAGCACAACAGTTTTAAACACTGAAAATTCAGCTTTGTCATCACAGGAATAAATGACTTTTTAAAAATATATTCAAATACAAAACAGTTGTTATAAACTGTAATAACATTTCATAATATTAATGATTTTTTTTACTGTATTTTTCATCAATAAAAGACTTATCAAGACTTATTAATCAAGAGATTTATAAAGTTTTGAACAAAGTTACATTAAATGCAAAAATGAAACAAAACTAAAAAAAATCCAAAAAAATTAAATTAAAAATATTTATAAAATAGAATATAACTATATTTATAAACTAAAACTAAATGACAATTTAAAAAACAGTAATAAATATATACTAAAATATTTTCACAGAAAAAAAAAAAAATGCAAGCATTAGCTTGTTGCTGGAAAAAACATAGCTTGTTACACTCTTAAAAATAAAGATTTTTAATTGGCATCTACATTCTATAAAATAAGCAACCCAAGTTGGGTTAAATATGGATGACCCCAGCGAGTGGGTTGTTTTGACCCAACCTGCAGGGTAGTTTTATTTAACTCAACTATTGTTTAATAATTACTATATTTCTTGCTCAAAATGAATCCAAAATAGGTTGGAATTTAACATTTATTAATACATTTAATAAATAATTAAATCATAAACATTTATTAAATTACTTATTCATATTTTTTCACATTTTGATTATTACTGATGCCTCTAGCAATAAAGTGTCTGATTTTTAATTTCCAGCCTATTTTGGGTTCATTTTAAGCCAGACATATAGTCAATATGGTCAAACATTTCACCCAAATCGCTGGGTCAAAACAACCCAGTCGCAGGGTTTGTCCATATTTAATCCAACTTGGGTTATTTTTAACCCAGCATTTTTCAGAGTGTATGGTTCCATGAAGAACCTTTAATATCCATGAAACTTTTTTCATTGGACAAAATATGGTTCTTTTCACTTAGAGGTTCTGTGGAGAACCTAAAATAGTTCTTCTATGGCATCAGTGTGAAACCCCTCTTTTGAAACCTTTATTTTTTTTAAAAGTGTACTGGAACACAAAACCAGTTAGTTTTTCCATAACACAAACTCACCGACATTGGCAGCGTGGTCTGAGAAGTGATTATTGTACATATTATTGGCCAGCAGGAAGGCTCCTTTTTCCATGACATCTAGTAGCATGGTGGCTGTGTGCGCCTGCTCTGTACTGTTCATGTCCTGCCATGACTCTAAAGCTTCGGCACGCAAAAGATTATCCACAGTCTGCACAACCGCCTGCGCACACATGCACAAACAAACATACACTTACACTTCATCATAATTACACTCGACATCAAATATGATAAAATATGACTCTCTGTGAATGTCACATCTGTGAATCTTACATAACGGCTGAAATTTATTTCTACTAAGGAGCAACATCTTATAGGCCATTATAAATGACAAGAGCGCTAAAAGAAAGCCTTGGGCAAGACGTACAGTATCATCATTGCTAGAAGTCTCTCTCTCACACAAACACACACGCACGCACGCACGCACACAGACACACAACAAACCAGCTGCAGTTAAAATTCATCTGAGGTAGGCATATGCAATAAAAAATATGGATGGCACTTTCTATGATGCCTGTATATGTTATGCATTATGAATGCAGCCATAATGCCATACTGTAATGCACTATATCTTTTCATTAAAAGTAACCACCAATATAACATAATATAATACTTCATGGTACTATGTTAAAAGACCTCATAAAATCAAAACGAGCGTTTTTTATTTTAATACATATTTAAACTGTAATTTATTCCTGTAATGGCAAAGTTTATTACGCCGGTCTTCAGTGTCACATGATCCTTCAGAAATCATTCTAATAGGGTGATTTAGCACTCATAAACATTTATTATTATTAATTATTAATTTTTGGATCAATATAAAGTTCAAAAGCACTTATTTGAAAAATAAATCTTTAGTTACATTTTGTCTTTACTGTCACGTTTGATCAATTTAAAGCATACTAAATTACCAGCACTTAGCAATTACTTGCTAAGTCAGAGTATTAATTTCGTTAAAAACTTACTGACTCCAAACTTTTGAAAGGTAAAGTATATATGCTTACAACTACCTGGTACATTTCACATCAAATATGTCACGAAACGTACATGGTGGTACGAATTTCACGTCTTGCGAAAAAGTTCCCAGAGGTACGTTTTCGTCATGAGACCAGGTTGGTTTAAAACGTACAATATCTTAAAAGAAATTGAGCCAAAAATATAGATGACTCGTATTGCACCACAGATTTTGCCTAAACAAATTTTCTCAAGAATGAGAAATAATACCACCTACAACCAACTAGAAAGTAGCAAATTACGGTTTGTTGATGTTATGGTGCAAAACAGAAGTATTACCCAATACTACTGTATATATTTTACTTGTTTCTTTGCAGTATTTTAGTCTAGTGGCCCTTCAGGAACAGCTTTAGATGTATTTGAAGGAAATTCTGACTGCATTTTAATATCTTTATAATGCATTTTAATATACAGGCTTCCTAGAATGTTTTGTCAAAAAATGCTCACAGTCAAGTGCGGGATAGGTATGTGTAGTATGTGTGCGCTGTGACACGGAGGATAAGAAGAGATACGAGAGGTGAAGTGTGTCTGTGAACTCATACAGATAACGTACCTGGACATAAGCCCGGCAGGTCCTCTCTCTCTTCTGCCACTGCAAGACACAATGAAACAACTTTCAGATACACACACATACATGCACAAGAGTCTTGCCCAGTCAAACTGATTTTGAGTCAATTTCGAATGCAACTTACAAAAATACTACTACTACTACTAATATGCATTTATTATATTTAATTTGTATACTTAAAAAAATGTATACTTAAAAAAATCATCCAGCTCTTTTCCATCCAATACATAATGATCGCTAGCTGTTAATTTCAGATTGAATTTTGGTTTGTTAGAAAGAACATATTTTTAATGTAATATTTCTAATCTATATTTATACACTCAAGACATTATATATATAATCAAAAACTGAGCTACTAACACATTAAAAAGGGGAAAAAGTAAGCCAGAATTGCAATCGCTCAGAAAAATAAGTATGTGCAGACCCTGCATTCATGTGATTCATGTCAAGGCTGTGAGTTTAGAGGGTATTCCTGTGCACACTGATGTGGCAGCAAACAAAACATGAAGGTTTTTTTTAAAGGGCAAATGTATGTGAGTGTGTTTGTGTGTGCATGTGTCACCTTATTGTAGTTCCTGGCTGCCGATTCCTTATTTCCGGGTCTGAGTGCTTGCAGCTGTGCGTCTAATATATCCAATAGCTGCTCGATGAGTCTGACAGAGGAACTGACATCACCGGCGTGAATGCGGCCCTGCGTGTGGTTCACCAGCTCAGCGGCGATGTTTGCAGCGTTCTCTCCGCTTTTTATCTACACAGTGAATACACACACACAGTCTGGTCTCTAAAGCTCAATCCCCTGCCGTGCGCTGTGGGGGTGCGAGCTGGGGGTTTCTGGGCTTATGCTGCTAGACGAACAGACAAAAGACAGCAAATCTTTAATGACTCTCTAAATCAAGCTATTACAAAAAACAAAAAGGGAAAAATGAAAGCGTGAAACATGATAAAATTACTCACTTGATTTGAAAACAGACACATAGCCTGTAATTGCCCTGAAGAAAATGTGTCACTTAATGTTTAGAGAAAAAAAAGAAAAAAGAATAGAAAAGAAAAGAAAAAAAAAAACAGTCGAAGGTTTTAAGTTTAAGGTACTCCATGGTACATCAAAGTATGCTATGGTGTAACCACTCTTTGTATTCAAGAACAACGCTGATAGAATAGTATGTCAAAAGAAAAAAAAAAAAACCCTTAATACCAACTCTGTAGCTGACCATTTTAATTTAATGTGATTCTTTAGATTTTTTAACCTTTGAAGAATGCCATTAACTTTTACAGTTGACATTTCTCTTTTGAGTCATTAATTATGTTCTGTAAAGAAAAGAGTTCAGTAATTTACAATAGTGAGAACCACATTTATATGAAATCTGCATGTGTGTGGAACTAATAAACAAAACGCTGTTAGCAGCAGTTTGCTTATAACACTTTACATCTGTGATCACCAACATCACTTTGGTCAACATCAGCCCCAACAATGGGGTAAAACTGTTTCCAAACATGTTTGTAGTCTGAGAAGTCAAAATGTTTCTGTGTTGATCTCTCCATGTCAAGCATCACAACTTAAAGGTAGGGTAGGTGATTTCGGAGAGGCTAGCAATAGCAAGCTAGCTTTGAAAGCATAAGATCCCACCCTCTCTGCATAATCACTCTCCAGTTGAATGCAATGCTGCAGATTACCTCACGTCTCATTTACTGGTGAGAAAACATTACAGTACAAAGCACATAATATTACAACAATAACGCCTTCCATTCTCACACAGTCTGCAATAGTGTAATAGACTGTGCTGATGACGTATCATGTCTGCGCAAACAGGGTGTGTGGAGGTATTCAAATACATATGTTGACAGGCTAGACAACCTATCATATCCCTTGGAACAAGGGATATGATTGGACAAACATTTTAATGACAAACATTTTAAATCCTACATATTGTTCCAAGGTTGTTTGGAAAGAGTGGCTGAAATGTATTTTTAACAAGTCTCTGATCATTCCAGTCTGATCTTTACAGTCTGAGCTGGACTGTGTTGTGAATCTGTCACAATGTTACTGAGGCTGTTATTGGAATAAAGGGAAACGCAAACTATATTATGAAACAGAAAATGGAGCTAATTGCATAAGCAAAGATAAAGTTTGTATAAAAGTCTTAAAGTCACAGAAGTCCACTTATTCTGAAGTATCAAAGAGAGGGAGACCAAACATGTTGGTCCAAAACTGTTTTTGTGGTGCAAAAATCCAACGACAGTGGAAAAAAATGGCGAAAAAAGGGATATGATGCCTAAAACTGCTTTGTAAAATGAAAAAGTTTTGTAATATGTGTAAATCAGAACAAACAGTCCTTGATGTGTAAGTTCAGTGTGGCTTTCACCCGAGATGCTTTTAAACTCTCTTTTAGAAATAGATAGAATAGAGAGATTTTGTTCCAAATCATGTCAAAATAATGACCTGTGTGCGGTAATGTGAGCTGAGGCCGGAATGATAATAGCTGAGGTAGCAGACAGAGCAGGACAGGGAACTTAGGGTCAGAGCAAGTAAAAAGCAACTTTTTAGTGGCCTCACCTTCTGGGCCACCTGGTTGACCCATGGCGAGGTGCAGTTACTTAGATCAGGGCCGCGAGGATTCCACAGCACAGGAGAGGACAGACACTGAAAGGACGCAATGCCTGAAAACAGAAGACGAGATGTTAGGAGGGATAGACAGAAAGTGATCTTGGGTTTTAAAGTCCTTTGTGTGTGTTTGTGTGTGTGTGTGTGTGTTTATATCAATATATCTAGATCTATATCTATATCTATATATCTATCTATAGTGGATGAGGTAGATGAGTTACAGTGCTAAGTGAAGGAAAAACAGCCAACAAATGTCCAGACTACTTGTAAACTTCAATACTCTTTAAGAACCATCCCAGGATGCACCTCATTAAGGTGGCTGAGAATAACTAATGCTGTAATCAAGGCGAAGTGAGGCGACACTGGAGAAGCACAAATGAAGATAGTCCTGATTTATTTCTCCTTTTTTTGGAGCACTACATAATTCAAGATTTTTACATGAGTTTTACTATTTTCATAAAAAAATACTCAAGAAAGAGTTGACAAAACTTTCGACTGATAGAATATAAAAAAGTCAGAATTAGTAAAGTAATTATTTATTAAAATAAAACAAAATACAACAAAACGAAACATCAAAACAAAAAGCGAAAAGTTTTATGTAAAGAAAAATGGCAAATATATACTAATCACATATATATCACATCTCACATAAATATCAGATTATATAATATCTATAATATGAATAATAAATAGTATCTATAATAATATGTAAAATTTTGCAGTACAATATGCTCCATTTTTATTCTGATTTGGATTTTCTGTGGAGGCACTGTCTCCTTACCTCCTTGGAGAGAAAAAAATCCTGATATAAATCCTGACAAATTCATAGCAAATATACCAAAAACCAACTGACTGAATTCATTCTCAACTCTAGAGTTCTAGAGAATAAGAAAGAAAGAACAGGGCTGCTCAGAGCTTCACTGTGAAACCTTCCATGAAAAACACTTTTTTTCTGTGGAAATGAGTTTGCTGACACATGAACGCCATTGCACACTCTTGCACACACTTGTGTAAGATCACACACCAGGCACGGCTATCCCATCAGCGCCTCTGAACACTGAGAAAACACCTTGAGGGAGACACCTTCTGCCACTCCTCATTTTCAGTTAAGTTGGGCTGTTTAGTTAGCCGAGTTCACAGAGAGGACAGCATGCTGGGATCAAACAAACGGCAGGCCTTTTCAGCAACCACAACACAAATAGCTCCAAAGAAGAGAGGGAGAAAGAGTGACAGAGAGAGAGGAAAAGCTATAGAGGAGTGAAGCATCACTACAGTAGCTACAGCGAGATCAGAGCCATCCAGAGATTTCCTTCCCTCACACACTCTCTCTCTCTCAGCCGCTGTCTCTCTTCTCCACTCCTTCACTCACAATAGATTGGCTTTGAAGGATCTGCCAGGATTCACCAATTAAAGTCGCTGCTAATTTAACTTGTCTGTCATTTCAGTGATGGAAAAAAGGTGACAGAAGAAAGACAACGTTTTGTCGGTGGCTGGGAGAGAGATGCTAACAGAGGGAAGAAACGCTTTCCTCCCACGACAAGAAAGAGTCATTTGATGCAGCGGTTGTATGGAGAAATTGAGGGGGGGAGGGGGAATGTTGTCGTTTGTAGACTGTCTAGTGGCTCATTTTTTAATTCGGCAGTTTTGCAGGGCTAACCCATGCTGAGTTTGAAGATCACTCCTTCATTTGCAAAGGACTGCCTTTTATCTATGACTCCCAAGAGGACCTGCCAGCTGGAGAGGATCTAGAGATGAGGAGGAAAAGGAAGCAAGCTCTCCACACAAAGAGATGGGCGTATACACATAAATGTGTGCATGAACCCAGTGACATATACAACACAGGTAGACCACAACACATAATTCTATGAAAAGCTGTCTCAACAAACATTGTGTGACCTTTATGTCATAAACATCACGCACCCTTCCTTCCTGTAAAGTTGCGATTCCCTCTGCCACTACATCATGTTGTAATCAAGCGCAACACACTAAAATGTCAAGCAGCAATGACACAATTTGCTATAAGGTTTACACCCTGGTAGATATCTGTGCAGCTACCAGCAGAAAGAAAAAAATATATAATTTCTCAAGTCAAAATCATCATTTCAAAGTGTCTATAATAATAACCTTTATTAAACAGTCACAACATCATTGTCACTCACCCAGTGATCCTTTAGGGCATGGCCTGTCTACAGTCTCTCCCCTCTGGGTGGCAGGCCACTGCACCCCTCGGGCTACTCTGGCTTCACACACTTGGAGCTCGGGACCCTGTGGTGGGACGCGAAGGGGTCTGCGAGTCACTGGCACAGTGGCGGTGATAGGTCGCAGGTCTGGTGCCTTGTTGATGGCCCCTATTGGGTGAGCGGTTGGGGGCAGAGGTCGTATGGTTGAGGGGATGGAGCTAGAAGTGACAGGTCTGGCTGCGGTGGTCGTGCTGCTGCCCATCTGGGTGGGGACAAGCGGACCTGAGAGCAAGAGAGAAGGACAGACGGGAATGCAAAGAAAATTGAAACCGAGGCAACAAGAGCATAACAGGAAGAGAAGCAGATTCAGAACACCTACAGAGTCAGCGAGAATGTCGGCGGATGTTTGACGAAGATGAAAAAAAAGAAGACAAAATAGAAGAAAGGAAAACCTAAACATTTGATGTCTCTTGCAAAAGGAATATGAGAAAGTTGGTAAGAAGATAACTAAAGCAGCAGGAGCATTTGCTAGTCTTTAATGCATGACTATACATTCCCACAGCCCCCCTGAGAAATTGATAGAGCAAAATACTGGAGGAGAAAGAGAGAGAGAAACAGACAGACAGAGAATGTTCATGGCAAGAAGATAAGAATGAATAATTGATTAGAAATCTTTTTCTGATCTGACAAAACGCTAATGACCACTGCTAATTAAACCATAAAGACAATGTATTGAAGACACAGAGGGGAACACTAAAAGAACGTTGACACTTAACAGATCAAACTGTCTGTTAGCCTCCGCCTCTCGCTGATCTCGCTCTTTCTCTGTCACTTACCAGCAGTAGGATCCGGTGGGCCAAACTCTAGGGGGTAGCGCAGCACATTGTAGTTATTCCAGACATAAAGTTGATTGTCTCGTGGGTTGTAATCCACAGAGGACACATACTGGTAGGGGTTTGGGAAGGGGATATGGACGGGCTCTTCCCGTGCTCGGTTGGTATTGTATGCATACAGCAACAGATCTCCACCCGCTTCACTGTCATCATCCTGATAAACAGAGCGGACAGCATATAGAACACCACACGCCATAAAAGCATTGGACGCCAGTCGCTTATCAAAACTCGTCTCCCAGGTTCCCTCGAAGCGCAGGGTGTAGGGGTTAACCTAAAAGATAGCGAGAGTAAAGGGTTCGGATTTCGATTCTGTTCATATGACACAACAAAATAACTTGATTACTCCACAGTTCTGGAAAATGGAGATCCTTAAAATGTAACCAAAATTCTGATCTGATCTCAGCTGAAATCCAATAGCTTTAAATTGCACTTTTCAGTGACACTGACCTGGCTGACCACAAGTCGTCCATTGTTGGCCTCGGTAGCGTAAATGACCCATAAACCGTTTTCATCCACCGCGAGGTCAATATCAGACTTGCCCCCCCAGCGGTACGGCGAGGTGTCATGATAGTTGGCATTATTGACTATGGCTTCTCCACTCTTGATACGTGTACGCAAGTCGTATTTCACAATATTGCGTGTACGTTCCTTGTTGTAAAAAACAGCACCATCATACACGACAAAGCCTGTTCCATCCACACGATTTGGCAGCCTGTGGGAGAAGAGTGTGATACTTGAGATGACTTGCTATAAATGTAATTTCTGCTACATTTTAGAAACATTGTGATCTGAAACTAAATCAGGATTCTACACTCTTTCATACCTGCCAAGGAATGATACCTAGAATCAGTATGCTAATCTGAGGAATCTTTAATTTAACATCAAGAATGAACTCAAGAACTCTTCCTAAGAACTCAAGAATCATATACAAAAACTACTAATTCTAAGTTTTGAAAAATCATTATTTTGTGGGTTGTACACAGGGATAGTTACTGGTTCTAGATCCAAGCTGTGGTCCTCACTCACTTGTAAGTGGTTGTGGCTCGATTCTGCTTGAAGTCTTCCCATGAAGCATACTCATACAGCATGTCTGTGCGATACGGAGTCCAGGGCATGACGTACAGACGGTCACCAGACTGCAGAGGATCCTTACACCATGCCCCCGACTGATGCTCCGCCTCCTGCAGCAAACTTGCTGCCTGCACCCTTAATAGAGTCCCAGGACATACAAAGACTGGAGATGTGGGAGAGATAGAGAAAGAGAAAGAAATAGAAAGAGAGAGAAAGAGAGGGAGAGATGAAATAACATGGAGGGGACAGCAAGAATGCACAGAATGATGGTGTGATAGGATTAAAAAGAGGAGAAATTTGATGGGAAGACAAATAGAGAGATGGAGGATAAAGAAAGGGAATTAGTGGGAGGCCATGAGGGACGATAACATGAAAGAGAATGTGGCAGAAAGAAAGAGGAAGAGAGAGGGAGAGAGAGGGAGAGAGAAATGGGAGAGAAGACATGAGATAAATGACCATTCTTCTAATGAAAGAGTGTTAATGTTCATTAGTCAAGTATCTGCACACTGGACTAGACGCTGGTGAGGGGAGATGACACAATCCTGGCTGCTGGTGCTCATATATTGCTGGGAATCAGTTTTTAAACTCTGCCCCACATCAAATTCCCTGCTGGAAAATCACCCGCTTCTGATGCTAGCTGATTTTACATTGTTTCTAGATTGACTGATTATTTATGGTCATTAACTGTATTGAACTGGCATAGACCATTTGTCAGCTGGACTTCTAGCTGGTGTATCTGGATTCAAGCTTCTTGGTCAAGTTGGTCAGATCTGGTAGACAACTTTGGAATTGCAGCAAGCTGGTTACCCTGTTCCACAAACCAGCAGGGAAACCAGGTTTTAATGCTAACTGATTTCAAGTTGTTCAAGCTGGACAAAGTTGGTTGTTAGCTGGTTGAAACTGGTCTAGATGTTTAGCACAATGTTTCCCAACCCTAGTCCTGGAATATCCCCAACAGTATGCGTTTTGTCTGTCTCCCTTATCTAACATACCATTTTAGGTCTTGGAGTCTCTGCTAACAAGCTGATAAGTTGAATCAGGTGTACTGGACTATAGAGACATACAAAATGTACAGTGTTAGAGGTACCCCAGGACCAGAGCTGGGAAACATTGATTTAGCAAATTCACCATCATCATGTTGGATCTGGTTTCAATTTAGAAGACACTTTTGGACAAGCAAGTTACACATGGTAGACCAGGGGTGCAAAATTCAGTTCCTGGAGGGCCACAGGCCTGCAGAGTTTAGCTTTAACCCTAATTAAACACACCTGATCCAGCTAATCAAGCCCTTCAGGCTCATTTGAAAACTGCATGTTTTGGAGCAGGGTTGGAACTAAACTCTGCATGGCTGTGGCCTTCCAGGAGGGCCATTTTATTTCAGCAACAAACCAGCTTGACCACCTTTAGCTGGCATGGCACTGAATTTCCAGCAGGGTTTCTTACATCAACGGCCCTGTCCCAAATGGTACCCGGTGTCCTCCTTTGAGTATACACATGAACATATGGGCTGTTGGGTAATAGTCCACTGTGAAGTCCACATCAGCGCAAGCAGGCTCTGCAAATGTATGCATCGAGGGCACCTAGCTACCACAAAGAGAGCACTCATGATGACCCTTTTAAAATATAAAATGACCAATGGGATACCCTGTTATCTCTAGGAAACTCATGAGGGCCACAATACCACAAGTCCACATTAAATGTGCCATTTGAGACAGGGTTTCTTTATAAAGTTGGTATTTGTTCCACCACAAAGCACTGCTGTAATGTCAAAATGTGTTTCTTGTTTTTAATGTTGAATAAGGACGAATGTTAGGATGCCAGTCATGTATAAAAACAACTCCAGTGCTCAACTTTTATCTAGTAGGAGTACTTGATCAAGACACACACACTCATACACACACCAGTCTCTATCTCTGTACTCTGAAGGAGGTCGTTCACCTGGGATTGGTGTGAATTAGCTGGCTGACGCAGTTTCTCACTCCCAGACTGAGAGGGCATGGGGACCTGAGAGAATCTATCTACTTCTGGGGGGGGGTATGGGGAAAGGGAGCTAGAGGTGTCTATGGAAAGAGAAAGCAGACATCATCAGCACTATGCCGTCACAGGGGACAGCTGTGAGCATGTGCAGATGGCGAGGACATCTCAGGCGGGCAAAATAAGCTAGTGGGGTTTTCCTGCCATAGGCTATATGTGTCCCAGACAGCCAATACTTACTGTTGCTACATATACACATATACGCCAAAAATGAGCGAAGCCAAACTGAAAGCCTTTTTGTAATTAGTAAATGATACACAAGCACACCGAGACACACATCTATGAACACCATATTAGAGATAATTGTTATAATTTGGTCGACAGCTATAGAAATCCCTTCAGGTTAAGATAAATGAGTTATGAACTTATCAAGTGCAGTCTTTATCCTGAAGGAGCCGTAAAAAAATCCTTCATAATAAAGCTGAAGAAAAAAATCACTAACTCTTTCTAGAAATGCCCTACAGAGAAAACCAGTATAACTTCACCAGCATTTCTCTTGGATGCTAATCTCAGCAAAGGATGCTGATGTGCTACTAATCCCACCATGCTTACAAACTAATTTGACCAGCATTACTGTCTTAGTCACCAGAAAGATCATGTTGTCTGAACAGTCTCACCAACTGGTAAACTGCATGGCTATGGTCCAAGCTAGTCAAGGTACAGTTGTTTAGATCAGTAGTTTAGATCAGTTTTTCCCAACCCTATTCCTAGAGGTGAACCAACAGCACTCATTTTGCATGTCTCCCTAATCTGACCCATCCATTTCAAGTCTTGGAGTCTCTAAAGATCTGATGAGTTGAACTGGGTGTGTTTGATTAGGAACAGTTTGGAAATGTGTATTGCTGGTGTGTCTCCATGAACAGGGCTGTGAAACATTGGTTTAGACAACTAGCCAAGCTAGATTTGAGTAATTAGCTCGACCACCAGTTGGAGGACCTGCTTTAGCCCTGGTAGACCATACTGGTCAAGACGATAAGCCAATCTTTGGTGGTCAAGCTGGTTTTTGTAGCATGATAATGAGTTTCAGGTTACAAAAAACATATTGACCACCTTAAGACGGTATGACCTGCTTTCTTAGCTCAACCATCTTGGTCAATCAACTTTACCAAAAAGATCCAGCTCCAACAGCACATTTCTGGTGTTAAAGGGATACTCCACCCCAAAATGAAAATCTTGTCATTAATCACTTACCCCATGTCGTTCCAAACCCGTAAAAGCTTCGTTCGTCTTCGGAACACAATTTAAGATATTTTGGATGAAAACCGGGAGGCTTGTGACTGAGAGGAGGCGAATTGTTGAATAAATGTTGTTATTTTTATTTTCTTTGCATACAAAAAGTATTCTCGTCGCTTCATGAAATTCAGATTGAACCACTGATGGCAGATGGACTATTTTGACGATGTTTTTTTATACTTTTCTGTGCCTTGACAGTGTAATTTACTTGGCAGTCAATGGGACAGTCACAAGCCTCCTGGTTTTCATCCAAAATACCTTAAATTGTGTTCCGAAGACGAACAAAGCTTTATGGGTTTGGAACGACATGGGGGTAAGTGATTAATGACACAATTTTCATTTTGGGATGGAGTATCCCTTTAAACAGAATGACTGTGCTTATCTTCACACTAACACTAACTAGCATAAACCAGCTTGCTTTGGGCAGCAATGTGGTCTAAATTCCACTGTTTCTCTACAAGTTTGGTTATGAGAGACTCAGTCTGACAATTTCTCTCTGACAGTCTGAATGTAAGACAATCCTCTTACATTCTCATTTAGACTAGTTATACCATTTGTCACTGAAAGAATGACGAAGAGGAATAAACAAATCTCCCATCATGCAATGACAAACACCATCTCTGAACTAAAGAATATTAATAGACTCATCTAAGAACAGGGAGGCAGTGCCTTCCTGAGAGGAACGGCAACACACTGTATTGACCCGTTCTATATGTATATGGGTGACCCATAAAATAAAGAACGAGCACCCTGAATTTCAAAAGAAATTGGGACAAACGCAACACACCACCAGGCACACACGAGCACACGCTTTCCCCAAACAGTCACATGTACGTTCACTGAACAGAACAGGCTAGGACGGGTCGTTCCTATAGAGCGTGAGTCCGTGGAGGAAGTAATGTTTGAGCCTCGCACCCTGGGCTAAAAACTCCACACCATGTCACAGGGTTAAAGCTTTCTTTATGAAGTATTAATGCAAGGGGCTGTAATCTAGGTTACACTTAGAAAAGCTCCCGGAAGCCCGTCCAATTGTCCGATCAACTGCATGGAGGGCAATATAAGCAGCTCGCCCACAAACACACACACAGGCTGCACCGACCCCAGCTGCTTCGCTGTCAACACTCAAGCGACTGCTGTCCACAAGACTAGAGCTCTCCATTTCCTGATGCTATTAGAGATGTAAAGAAGGGCTTATTATAGTGAATATGATAACTGCAGAGGCTCGAGATAGGAATGAGTATATGTGTTGGACTTTTCAGTCCACAGAAACACACACTCCCACACATACAGTGTGACCTGGGATAATTCATTAAACCTGACCTGTGCTCAGTTCCCTACTGTGTACTGGGCTCTAACTCACTCTTTTTCTAAAACAAGAATTTTCGTAACAGTCCTACCAAACTATTGGAAAAATAACCAAAATACAGTGTGCAATTATCCTTGTCAATCTACACCAGGCTGAGGTCACTAAACCGCTCTCACCTCGATATCTTGTGGTGTTTACTGCAAAAACAATGTCCTGGTAAGTCACACTTACCCAGGACTGAAACCAACTCCCTACTGTTTTTAAACCCTGAGTATGAAGTGAATTAGCACATCCACCTCTATGAAACACTAAATAAACCCAGCCGGGCTGGGCTTCCGTGTGCTTCCATTCATAGCGCTAATGAGCTTTTTATCACTCAAATATTTACCTACACACAGAACTTTCATTCAAATTACACTTGTTTCATAATTACTATTACTGCTCCCTTTAACTACTCTCAGGATATAAACATCTCTCATGTCTTATGTCTCACTTGCGTCTCCTAGAAAGCAGTTAGATGAAATTGAAACATCTGTTCCGGGTTTCAGCTTTTCACTTGAACAAAAGACCCAAAAAATCTCAGAAAGTCAAAAACAAATTCAAACATTTCTCATCCAAAGTAACCATATTCATTTTTAGCTTTATTCTGATACTGGGAATAATTGTCTCATTTGTATCTGTTTGTTTCTCCTAAGGAATTCTAGGAGAAACATCTAAAAGAACATGGATCCATAACTGATATTTAAATGGACAGTTAAAAATCCCCCCCCCCCAGAAGTAAATAAAATAAATTTCTGACATCATTTATTCTCCCTCATAAATAAAAATAAAAAATACAAATAAAATAAAATAAATAAAATAAAAAAATGCAATTCTCTAAATATCTTCTTTAAATGTTACAGATGAAAGTTAGTCATACAGTACTGGCACTATCCTTATCCCAGTTTCAGTTTTGGGTAAACTATCCTTAATCAGTCTCCTGAGCTACAAAAAAGTGACCTATCAGAAATAAAACTTTCATCTGTCTGCAATATCAGGTAGAGCAATCAGGTATGAACTCAATATCAACACCAATATTTCTCAATACCTCCGCTTCCAATTTTAGAAGAAACATTCAAGACAAGTTTATATAAATCAGAGAACTCAGTTAAGTCTCCTGAGGCATGAAAAAAAGAGCAGTAAATGTTCCTCTGGGAAGACAGCAAAGTCTGCAATCAAAAATCGGATATATGACCTCAACATGAACAAAATAAAATTCTAAGCTAAACGTTGTATATTAATGTCATATATCTAAACACTAATTGTCTCAGATGTTCTTTCTAAAACTAAGGAGAAACATTTGAGGCAATGCTACTGTCACATTACTCAGAAATCTCATCAGCACTCTGAGCAGGATGGCCAACCTCTGATATATGAATTATTAAACTCATAAATAATTATTCACAGTCTTTACAGACAATATCTGAAACTAAAAAAAAATAAAAAACGAGGGTGAAAAGCAGCTTTGGTTAAGGCAGAATCTATAAATGAAGGAAGAAAATGTACTACATCCACTACCACATGTAGTTAGGTGTGTGTGCATTTGTGTGAGAGTCAGGGCTCCTACAGGCCTTCCCGCCATGGCGTCTAACTGTCTGGCCTCACTGCTGAGAACATGCTGCTTAATTGAATCCTACACCTGTTACTGGCAGGTACAAAGTGCTGCCAACAGGGGGCAGAGCTCTGTGTGGCACTGGGCATCCTCTTCAAAGCTGAATGGGTCGTTGTGTGCTTGTTTACGTCAGCGAGTGTGTTAAGCATGTGGATGAGCGTCAGTGTGTTCTTAAGAGAGAGAGACAGATGTAGACAGAAAGGTAGGTGCAAAATACTGCCGTTTTGTGCATCTGAATGCAAGCAAGAAAGAGAGAAAGTAAGTTAAAGGTTGTTGGAAGTGTTGCTGTGTGCTTGGAAGCAGATAGAGGGATGAAAAAGGCGAAGGGTCAAAGGTTATTCCTGTGAAATGAGAATTAGGATTGAGTTAATCTGATAAAGACTAGAAGGGCTCCCAGATTGCGTCCTGGACAGCAAGGGGTTAGCAGCAAGACAGAAACATGTGCTACGTTTATTTCATGTAAACGTACACGCGAACACACACACACACACACACACACACACACACACACACACACACACACACCTCGATAACATCCACATCCTTCAAAAAGCACATACTGTATCCAAATTCACACACAAATACAAGCCTTCCTATATTTCAACACTCATAATCATAATTTCCTATTATTACAAGGACTTTCCATAGCTAATGAGCTAATGAAATTTTCTATCTGCTAACCCTCACAGAATTTTTTTTTTTTTTTTTATAAAATATTGTTTATGATGTTTATTTAGCTATCTGAATCATTGGACACTTGTGATGTCCTCGTAATATAGGGTTACTGACCTGAAATATGAATACATCTACATTATGAGGACATTTTTCATCCCATAAGTATGTCATTCCATTGCTAAACAGTTGCTAGGGTGTTTGGAGAGGCTTTTTGCACTTTACTACATGGTTGCTAAGTTATTCTGGGTGGTTTCTTACTGTCATCATTCACTCCCCCTCATATCGTTCCAAACCTGCATGACTGACTTTCTTCTGTGGAACATAAATGAGGATATTTTGAAAAAATGTCACCGTGTCTTTATGGACATACAATGAAAGTCAATGAGGTCCCTTTTTCAAGTATATTCCTTTGTGTTCTGCAGTAGAAAGAAAATTGTAAGGGTTTGGAACAACATATGAGTGGGAGTAAATAATGACAGTAAATGGTTAGAAATTTCTGGTCCCTAAAAATAACTTGGGTTCTTATCTAGGCTATGTGCCATTTTTTTTCTGATTTAATGCCTTTTTTGGTGCCAATTTTACATATTTTCATCACTAGTAAAAAAAAAAACAAAAAAAAAAAAAAAAAAAATCAGGTAACATAAAAATATACTTTTTAAAAAAATAATAGCACACTTCTGTTTAACAAGTTGCATAGTTTAAGGTATCATAATAGTATATATCTATGGGTTTTTGCTTGTTATTTTGCTGAAGTTATTTTTGACCATTATTAATTTTATTGCCAAAAAAAAAAAAAAAAATGTCAACATTAATTCACCCTAATGTCAGTCTAAATCTATATGACTTTCTTTCTTCTGTGGAACAAAAAAGAAGAAACTCTGAGAAATGTTTCAGTGTTTTTGTCCTTGCAAAGGAAGTCAGTGGTTACCCAAACTGTTTGGTTCCTAACTTTCCTCAAAATATCTTTTATGTTTAACAGAAGAAAGTCATAGAGGATTGGAACAACATGAGTGTGAGTAAAATGATGACAGAATTTCTTTTTTTGGCTGAACTATCTCTTTAAATGGTTGTTCAAATCACTACCCCTAAGTAAGAGCAATAAAACTGGGGATCCTTGTTTTAGCACGCAGCACTAATAAAAACAGCCACGGATACCACTAGCATGTGTGCATTTGATTATGTGTGAATCTGTGAGTTTAAAAATACCTTGAGCTGCATTAGGACTCACTATGCTGTGTTAGTGGCTGTCATATTAACTGTACACCTGAGGGATGTGTACTGAAAAGGACGACGACGTACAGATACATTTTTCTTTTCTGTGCTCTCCCTTGATCATGTTCTGTCCCCTGGGCCTGTTCTCCCAGCCGCGCTGTCTGTCCAGAACAGTCTATCTGTGTCTGAATTACATCACATTACACCCTCATTGAAATTCGTGACCACCTGCACACGTTTCGGCTCTTTAGCTTTAACAATACACACACACACACACACACACACACACAGTCTCCTATCTCTCTTACTGCCCAGCCGAGCGGCTGCCCAGGTCATGTGACAATGTGTGTGCATGTGGATTATACTTGATATGTTGCCCTGTTTTAGAAGGATAGTTCATCCAAAAATGAAAATTCTGTCATCAATTATTCACATTGAAACCAGTGTCGAAACCAGCGTTGTTGTCATTAACTGAAACTGAAATGATTGACCATTTCTGGTAACTGAAATAAAACAAACTAAAACATAGCTTAAATGAAAAACTTGAATTTAAATAAATAAATAAATAATTACTAAACACATATTAGAAATGTTGCCTTGAAAATGAAACAAATAAGTTTAGGTTGCAATATTAAAATTAAAAACAAAATTAAAAGCACAAAACAAAATTACCAAAGTACATAGACTAACATTAAATTAAAATATAAAATTAAGCTAATTTGAAATATTATTATTATAATAGTTTATAAATAACTGCCTTGACAATTAAACATATGTTTAAGTTGCAGTATTAGACGTACTAAAACTGAAATAAAATGAAGCTAAAAAGAATGATAAAAAACTAGCAAAACTGACAAAAGCGCAAAACATAATTACTAAAACAGACTAAAATTTCAATGAAAACTATAATTAATAAAGCTAATTAAAAATATTAATTAATACTGTAATGGTATATAAATGATTGACAATTAAACATGTTGAAGTTAAATAAAAATGTAAAAAGCAATACAACTGACAAAAGCACATAGCAAAATTATTAAAACTTACACTAAATTTAAAATGAAAACTGCAAATATAAAAAATAAAGCTAATTCAAAATATTAATACCATAATATTATATAAATAATACTAAAATAACACTAATCAAAACCTGTCTGATATTTTTTGTGTGCAACACAAAAGAAGATGTGTAGTAAAATGTCCAAGCTGCTTTTTTTCCATACAATGAAAGTGAATGGGGACCAATGGAAAGCCGTGGTCACTATTCAGGTTCATTTGGACAAGAGAAGCTTGGACATTCTGCTAGATAACTCTTTTGTTATTTTTAGCTGAACTATCCCTTTAATACTGGCCCAGAGGTGAAAAACAGTGTATATATGTGTGTGTGTGTGTGGTGTGTCTTAAACAAACACAAACCCTGAGCACAACAGCATCGAGGCACTTCCCAAGATTCCATAATCAGACAATTAATCGATCCTTAAACCAACGAGTGGTAATAAACAAAGACTGGGCGGGTGGGTGGTCAAGACAATGTTGTTAATGAAAATAATTATTAATTGTTAATGAAATAGATAGAGGATAGAGGAAATAATTAGCAGCAGAGCGAGAGGAGAGATAAAGCGGCGAAAGAGGGGAAGGGAGGGGGGCCGGCTGTCCGCTGTGGCATGATTGCAGGTAAGAACACTCTGAAATGTAGGGCAGAACTCTCACAACACTCGCCAACAGCAGCATGGGAAGGAAACAAAATGGAGGACCGACATCGAGGATGTGTAAACTGATGTCCGTATCAGCGGAGTGGAAGATTCACACTGAGGTGCAGGTCTCAGAACAGGTTTAGTACTCATTCCCACAAGACATTCTCACAAAAACAGAGACAGGGTGCACAAACACACACACGGGTTTCTGAATGGTGCAGTCAGGAAATACACATGAGAAGAGTATGGGCAGGAAGTGACAGATTTGCTCTGTTCCAACCTCTAGGCGAGCTGCCTATCTAGACAACATTTTACGAAGTGTTTTTGTCCGAATCCATTGCAATGAGCTCTATGAAAATTTTCAGAGATGGTGGGTGGAATCGAGAGAAATGTCAATTGTGTCAGCGTCCTGATCATTGTGTCAGGGTTTATTTTGTGATAATGATTGGCTTACTGTACGTTATTTAGCTTATTACACTGCTACTTACCAAATACATCAATAAATGGATGTTAAGTATTGACTATGAGAAGAGAAATCAGTTGCCTTGTGAAACAGTCAATTATTCAGTTTAGCATCATTATACAAAATATTTGACTGCAGAATGTCACAACTGACCAATCAGAGTCGAGTTTTACGGAAAACTGAGTTTATTTAGAACTGAAAAGTATTCAATATGTGTATTTTTTGTTCATCAGAGTAACTAGCTTAGCAAAAATGCTAATGGTAAACTTTGTCAGACTGTTTCAAGCAATATTCGCATGGTATGTGTGAGTTAGTGTTAATGTACGACCACACTGGACATCGTGTTCATTTCCATTCATATCCATGCGTACGTGGGTGAGTGGGAATGCTATCAAATGCAAAGGAGGTTTGCTGCGAACCAAAGTTCAAGTTTCTTGAACTCTGATCAGCCAATTCGTATAACGAAGAGGCGTTTAACCAGTAGAGGATCTAAAGTCACAAACTGACCTCTTGGCTCATGCAATACAAACTTCAAAGTTTAATGGTAATGTGAAAGTGGGGAAGATTTTAACATTTTGAATTTAATATTATTTGCGATTTATAAATTATTTAAAACAGAAGCCCGAGAGCATGACATTGCACCCTGTTGGCCGTATTCATTGTGGGCTCTGAAATAATTTAGCATATTTAAGGTCTTCTGTAGCTTTTAGTCTATGTTTGTTAGATTCCAGCTTCGATTTGATAGTGTACTCTTACAAACTGACTCTAACATTCAAAAGTTTGAGGTTGGTAGGATTTTTTAACGTCTTATGCTCAAGGCTTTATTTGATTAAAAAAAAAAAATAAATAAATAAATATATATATATATATATATAATAATAATAATAATAATAATAATAATAATATGTATATATATGTATGTATATATATATATATATATATATATATATGTGTGTGTGTGTGTGTGTGTGTGTGTATATATATGTGCATGTGTGTATATATATATATATATATATATATATATATATATATATATATATAGTAAACAGTAATATTGTGAAATATTTTACAATTTAAAATAACTGCTTTCTATTTTCATATATTTTAAAATAAATTTTTTCCTGTGATGTAAAGGTGATGTAAACATGATCCTTAAGAAATCAATCTAATATGCTAATTTGCTGCTCAAGAAACATTTCTTATTGTTATAAATGTTGAAAACTTTTTTCAGGATTCGTTGATCATCAGAAAGTTTAAAAGAACACCATTTATTTTAAATAGAAATGTTTTGTAACGCTATAAATGTATGCATACAAATAATATCTGCATACAATTGAATAATAATAATAATAATAATAATAATAATAATAATAATAATAATAATAATAATAACAACAACAACAACAACAAAGTTTTGAATGTTATTGTATTCGCATTTTGGCCATCTTCCAAAACCATCTTCCACTGATTTACAACAGTAAGCAACAAATTATGTTCATGGCTGTGATGTAATGTCAAGGCTACTCGCTATTTTTTTTTTTTTTTTTTTTAAAGGGATGAGCCCTTCCATATGCTCTGCCCTGACTTCCTGCTTTAACAGGAAATGTGTCAACACTGGAAAGAAATTTGCACTTTTAAGCCATTTCATAGCGTCGTTAAGGCCTAGTATGACCACATTATCACTACAGTCACTGCCTACATAGAGAACAATTCAAACCTGTCACAGATAGCCGCCTATGCAGACAGTATATCAACGAGACAGCTCACTAGTGTTTGGAACAGATCGTTCAAATCATATAGCCAGCTGTAGACGATATGAAGCTGAATTATGCCTGGTTCAAGCTCAGTTCAAGTCTTGCAAAAGTTTGAAACTGAATACTCAAGAGACTGGCAAGAGGATGAAGTACGGCAGCCCCGAATCTCTGTGATTGGCTGGCTGAACCGAATCAGGCTGTGAGCTGATTGGCACCACAGAGAGAGGCCGCGTGAGAGGAACCGGCTCTGCCTAACAAAGCAGCCATCTTACAGAGACGCCAACTGCCACCGTACCCTCCCCTTTGGACACGTGCGGACACACCACGGGGAGGGAGCGACTGCTACAGACGCCACTGAGCAGCGTCCAAAAGCAGACAACAAAACAGAAGGGATTAAAAAGAAGAATGATGCCACTGGCAGATGACAAATTAGAGAGGAGGGACCAGAGGAAGTGTGTGGAGGGGGGATCTGAGGTAGGCTCAGAAAACCTGCGGCTGCTTTTGATGAACACATGATAATTTGGAAGGATTTCAACCGAGAGGAAAGGAAACAGATGAAAAAGACAGAGAACATGATGTGGCGAAAAGGAGAAAGCTTGTAAAGAGAGACACTGAAGCACCTGGAAACGGGAGAGAGCATTTGGCAGGGGGTCGGGCAGTTACCAGCTCTACAAATCATTACTCTAATCCAAAATAACTTACAGAGAAAACACAGGGGTTATCCTGAAGGAAGGAAGGAAGGTAGGAAGGAAGACGCAAACAATAAAGGGTCTGAAAGAAAAAAAAAAAGGTCTCAAACAGTATGGAGGAGTCGCTTTGGATCTGGAAGGACAGATACAAAATTAATCGCAAACAATAGAGAAATGAATAAATGATGGCGCATGAAAGAGGGTGGAATTGCACAGATGGGTGCGCGTGTCGGCGGAGGATGTGGGTTTAGTGGGAGAAATGACTTCCTGTCCAACAGAAAAGTAGAGCGGAGGAGCGCTCGGCGTAAAGTGGCTCGTGCGAGTGCGCGCAAGAGAGAAAGAATAGAGAGCGTGCACGCGTGCATGTGCCGCATTTAGTCGGCGAGCGTGTTTCCCTTGGGGTAGAAGTGATCAGATTAAAGGATGGTTATTAATTTCTCAAATAGACTTAATTGGAACTTTTAGCAGGACAGCTGGTGGAGATCTGCTGTTTTTCCTCAAGTGAGAGTTGCGTGCGTGTGTGCGCGTTCGATATGCATGCATGAGGTCTTCTGTGCACAGGGATTAGTGCGTGGATGCAGGACCGTACGTATGATGGCGTGTGTCGGAGTTATCTGAAACAAGAACCAAATCTGGAAGGAGGTTCGGTTATAAACCAGAGAAAGGAAGAGAGAAAACGAGTGAGAGAGAGAAAGAGAGGAGGGATATAAACATCAAACATGAGCACTACACAAGGTGCTGGGTTAGGAGAGGGGGATGAGGGAAGGAAAGGAAACAGAAGAGGAAGGGGAGGAGGGGGGGAGGAGGAGGGCGGGCGGGGCGAGCTGTGGTTTTTATGTTCATTGTGGTCTTTACCTTTTTGGTCCACTTCTATTCAAGCATCGGAGAAAAGAGAGAGAAGACAGAGAGAGCAAAAGAAAGCGAAAGAGAGAGAGAAAGAGAGAGTGAAGATAATGAAAGAAAAAACAGGTGCAGGAAAAAAGAGAAAATTGAGATTAAATAAAAGGCTATCCTTTCTCAAATCATGTCATTCTGTCAGTGTGATGTAGGCTCTTTACAGAGAGGATGACTCGAGTGAGTAATGAGAGGGGAGAATGGCCTCAACTGCTTTCACAAAGTTTCGTGAAACCCCTTCCATTCTTCCTGTCACATGACACACATACACTTCCCCCAGTCACACGCACTCCACCCCCTCCCCTTCCCCTTCCCCTCCTTCACACCCTCTCCCCTCCATCCGTCTGTCATTCCTCTATCCACGCTTCTGCATCTTTGGGTTGCTGTGAAAGAGAGAACATGATGCATGTTCGAAATGGCATAGCAGGCATACTAGTTTTGCAGTATGTATACAGTTCGCAGTATGCAAATTTTCACTTGAAATACCTGCTTGGCCTGGCTCATTTACCGAAGATTTGTGCAACAGAGCACACTGTGTGGAATAATGTATTCCATAACGCTGGACTTGACTTTCTATATTTAGGCCCCAAATGTGCATGTGGATGTAAATGCTTCTAGTATGCAAATTCAGTTTCATTTGTCATGCATTGAAAAATGTGTCAGATTGCAATTCATAATGCAACGCAAGTTCTTAGCATTGCCACAAGGCTGTATTATAGCGAACATTTTTTAGGCCCCAAACTGTACAATGAGGACGAATGTGAAGGCAAATGCTTCTAGTATGCAAGTTCTATCTCATTTGTCACACATCGCGAAATGTGTAAGGCTGCAATTCATAATGAAACGCAACGCAACTTGTTAGCATTGCTACAAGGCTGTTATAGTGAACATTTTCAGGCCCAAAATGTGTCAAATGCAGAGGTATGTGGATGCAAACGCTTTATCTCATTTGTGATGCACTGGCCTCAATTCGCAAACACACCGCAAGTTCTTATCATTGCCACAAGGTTGTGTTATAGCGAACAATTTTAGGCCCAAATTGTATAATGCACAAGTATGTGACTGCAAATGTACACAAGTTCTATTTCAAGTACGCAAGTTCTATTTAAATTGTCGCACATTGCGAAATGTGCCAGGTTGCAATTAATAATATAATGCAAATTCTTAATATCGCCACAAGGTTAGCAAATATTTTTTAGGCCCAAAATGTACAATGCACAAGTATGCGAATGTAAAATCTCTGGTTACACTTTATTTTGATAGTCCACTTTAGACATTTTACTAACTATAAGTAACTACATGTCAACTACATGTCAACTAATTCTCATTAATTTGCAACAACATGTCTACTAACTCTCAGAGTAGACTGTTAGGTTAGGTTTAGGGTTAGCAGAATAAGATGACATATACTTGCAAAGTTTCTCATAGTCAGCATGTTGTATGTTGTGGATCTATCAAAATAAAGTGTTAGAAGATATTAAGCAGACAGTCTACTAATACTCTAATGACTGCTAGTTGACATGTAGTTGGAAAGTTACTTACTATTAGTAGAATGTCTAAAGTGGACTATCGAAATAAAGTGTTACCAAATTTTTTACTACGCAAAATACATTTCATGTCTAATGCTTTGCGAGATGTGTCAGGCCACAATTTTAGTGCAATGCAAGTTCTTAGCTTTGCCACAAGGTTGTGTTATGCCAATTTTTTAGGCCCAAAATGTACAATGCACAAGTATGTGAATTTAAAATCTTTTAGTATGCAAACAAATAAATAAACGAATAAACAAATAGGCCTATGCAGTTTATGCTGTGTAGTAAGATGTATGCTAGTATGCCATTTCGAATACATTCCCAAGTGCGCTGGAGTCTTCTGCAGCTGTGAGGAGGAAAAAAGGGTTAAAAAAGAAACAGACTGATGCAGTGATGAAGAGGAGGGCGAGAGATAGAAGAGAGGTGATGGAAAGGCTGATTTCTCTCTGAACTTGAAGGGGCTGGTTCTGGCTCGGCTGGGATCAGGCGAGTGAGCTGTTCTTTCTCTCTCACAGAGCTTGACCACTTATCGCTTCTACTTACTGAATCCATCAAGATCCAGCTGCCAATCACTGATTGCGGTCTGTGGGACCATGCGGCTTGGCTGAGGTACATTTTTGAGAACCAGACACAGGCTGAGAGGAGGAGAGAGGCCATTATAATAAGGAAGAAGTTGGAGAGAAAAAAAAAAAAAAGTAGAGAGAGAGAGAGAGGTCAGCAGAACGGAGGAACATTTCATTTCCACAGCCTGCTGGAAAAACCAAGTTTGAGGTACAGGTTTGAGGTGGTCAGTCTGGTTTTGGGAACATGGTAAATGGTTTGCTGCTGGTAAGAGGTCAGTTAAACTAAGACGGTTTACCCACTCTAACCAGCTTCCCAGGTCAACCTTGTGCTACTCTCATATAGCAAGACTTTTGACTATCACAGTAAAGGCTGCTCCACACTGCATCTTACTATAACCATGAAACTCCTACTTAAGATGAGATAACATTAGCACATTTTCAAGAAAATGTCCACTGTAATCAATAGTGTAGTGATGTATGAAGCACATCTCACATAAGTCACTTTCATACCAAGCGGCTTTTTGTTGGTCAACGCAGGAAATCTGCACAACCAACTTGAGCCCGCTGCGAAATTTTCGTGGGAAATTTTTCGCCCTCATACGAAATTCCAGATTGCGTGGATTCTAATTGAAACGACTGGACTCACTTAAGAAAATTTGTCGAACAACAGTAAATGTGAACACATCATCATACAGGAAGAAATTATTTGAACGACATATAAGGTGACCAATAGCAGTTTGATTTATTTTTACATGCCAAACAGGGGCGAGTTTATCTGAAATAGCTGACACCACTATAACAGACCGGAAAAAGAAACTCTTACATAGATTTTTTTTAGACCTTTGACAAACAATTTGTGAAACCTTAGCCCCACCAGCTTGTAGTCAACTGATCAACCACAGGGTGTCCTGACTGGGATTTCTAAATTGCCTAAAATGTCTGGGTTTTGGCTTTGTTTTCCTATTGTTTTCATATTTGCTGAAGGTAAAAGGACTGAAAAGCAATTTGACCAATAGCGTGCAGGCACTGTACAAAATCAAACAATCATGGTCAAAGTAATGCAAATAGATGTATATATAATATTTGAGGACTTTAGAGAGTTTGTCAATAGAAAAACAGGATGTTTTAGACAATTTAGAAATCCCAAGCAGGACAAAAGAGGACGTATGTTCTCCCCAATCAACCATCTAGTCCAATTTAAACCCCTTTGCTGACCATCAATGACCAATTACAAAGCACATAAAACCATCTGCTAATGGTTTTAGCTAGATTTTTCAGCAGTACTTTCCAGTTGTTCTCCTCACTTACTACACGTTTGGCCATTGCATGGCTTCTCTCTCTTTCTGGGTTTAGTTTACTGTGTGTGTTTGTATGTAAGAGAACAGCTTTGAAGTGTATGACAGAGAGACAACCAGCGTGTGACAGTGAATGACAGCTTGTCTGTCTCGCCGATCTGGATGTGCTAGCAGTGTTAGCCTTACCCATGGCTGACACACATAAGCGCTCAGGCAACCGCTAACGTGTTAGCGACATGTGTCTGCCTGTAGCCGGCGACACGCATGTAGCGTGTGAAGCTAAGCGTATTTCCCCCCTGAGACCCAATGTGTCTCCTAAAAGACAAACTTGAGTATCTGAAGAGGAGGATCTCGAGGGAGAAAGGGATGGAGCGATCAGTGGAAAAAAGAGAGGGGAAGAGACACTCGTTTCTGAGCCTGTGAGGGTTTAAGGTTCTGAAGTTGAGGTCTTTGAAGTGATCTCACACATACAGACACACTTACACTGTCTGTATAAAGACAGCGGGCAGCTGTCACTGTCTACCTCACTCACACCATTTGAGAACTGAAGAGCAGGGGGACTAAGAATGGGAATCAGAAGGAATTTAGGTTACTTAAAGATTACACTTAATGATTCCAGTTCCATATCGATTCCATTAGCAGTTCTTTTAGCACTTTTGCGGAAACAAAATGACATCTCTGTTGAGAAAAGTAAATGAAAAAGGTGTTCTGGGCCCTTTTTTTTCTGGCAGACTGGGAGACCAGCTGGCTACTCAACTGAACACCAGCTTGGCCAGGGCAAGGAAACCACAATAAACCAACTAAGCAAACCAACTTACACTACCATTCAAAAGTTTATTTATTTATTTATTCAGGAAAGAATGCATTAAATTGATAATGAGTAACTGTAAAGACATTTACAATGACACTAAAGATTTCTACTTCTAATAAATTCTAACAAATTCAATAGATTTCTACTTCTATTCAAAAAAACAAATCTACAAAAATTAGGCAGCACTGTTTTCCTCATTGGTAAAATTGAGAAATGTTTCTTGAGCACCAAATCAGCATATTATAATAATTTCTGATGGATCACGTGACACTGAAGACTGGAGTAAAATCTATTAAAAAAGACAGTATTTCACAGTATTACTGTTCTTACTGTATTTTTTGCAGCCTTGTTGTATTTTTGCAGCTTTGTTGAGCATTAGAGATATCTTTCAAAAAATCTTACCAAACCTAAACATTTGAATGGCAGTGTAGGCTGGTTTAAGCAGGTATTTCATAAGGGAAAATCTGGTTGTGAATTTATCTTTATCTACATGTTGAGTCAATAAGTACACAGAGAACTACACAGTACACATAATACAGCAACAGTTCTCATTTCATTTTGAGTGAGTTTTTTGAATGATTCATTAAAATGACAAATCAATATTCTGATTCATAAGTTAATGAATTTTGCGTAACCAGCAAGGACAACAAATTGGAAAGAATTGTTGTCTATGTATTTTCTTTGCTGCATTTACTCAAATTGCATTAAATTTAACCCTCTGGTGCTCCTTATTTGGGAGTCACACTTGTGATCTTCATGGTCAAAAGTGACCGGACACTTAAAAGTTAACTTTTTTTCCCCCCAGTAAAATCAATGTAACATATTTTTGTTTAATAATATTTTTTTTTCTTTTGTATTTTGAGAGAATTTCATAGTACTAATGAATATTTATGCAATAATTATGATAAACATTGTCCCATTGAAAATAATATAAAAAATATTTCTCAAATATTTTCTATTACTTTTCAATTATGGCAGTATTTCATGTTAAAATAGAGCCAATGCCTTTAAAATCCAATTTTTGAAGCCAGATTAGTGCTATCTGGTGGGAGTAAAATAAGAAAAACATCTGCAATTCCATGGTTTAGCCCATAGATTCCTACATAGCTCTATATAAAAGGCCTATACATTCTCTAATTGTTTTTAGACATAAATACTTATTTTTATTAAGTTGTGGGTTTGGATATATATATTTAGACATTTTCAAAGACGTTTTGTAAAGGTTTAGATTTTTTTTTGGTTTGAAATGTTGATTTAAAGCGTCAGTTTTTGAATTATTATTACTACAGTCAAACCTGAACACAGAGAAAGCATTTTGTTAGACAAAATATTAAAATTATATAAAAAGTAACAAAAATGAAAAGGAATTTTTTTTTTTTTTTTTTTTTTTTTTTTTTTAATCAGAGCTTAACCCTTCTGGTCCTGATCTGATTTCAACCTCTTATTTCAGTTTTCTGAGTTATTATGGTTATAACCATACCAATTCATTTGAATGTGTATATTTGTGTATGTGTGTGTGTATGTGTCTGTGAGTGTGTGTGTGCGTGTGTGAGTGTATGTGTCTGTTGTGCACACATGATGTTTCAAAGTGTAACCCCTTCCTTGCTGTCCACTTTTTTACTGCACTGTAGTTGAATTATTGCTTTTATTTTATATATTTTTGCATTGTTACAGTCACACCAGTTCATAGGTGTGTGTGTGTATAAGTGTGTATGTACGCATGTGTGTGTGAGTGGATGTGTTGGTTTTGCACTCTTGATGTTTTAGAGTTTCACCCCGTCATTGCTGTGTACTTTTTTCTGCATTTTGGCAGATTTGTAGATTGTACGTCAATTTCCCATTCATTTCCTATGGTCGGTCATTTTTGACCGAAGACCACAAGTGTTTTTTTACGACCACTTAGCCTGCTCGAATCAAGCACTCAATTTTTTTTTTGTGTGTTCACATTCCAAATGCCATAAAAGTCACCAAATTTTGTACCATTCTGATGAAGCTGTGATTTTTTAAAAAGTGACCGAAGAGCACCAGAGGGTTAAACTGCAAAATCAAAACTGTATAATTTTTGTTGTGGCGTTGTAGATTCAATCACATAAAATATACTGACAGTGTACTTTAGCATAGTGTTGAGTCTGCATCAGCAGAACAAAACAGAGGAAAGTAAATGTCATGAAAATTATTTGAATCTAGTATTTTTCCTGTAAAACTCCAACAGAAATTTCTTCAGCCTAAGGGTGACATAACACCACTAATGGAAAGCGTTTCATTTTATTAAAAAAATAGCCGACAGAGACATCCCTCTGTGTGTGTGATTTCATCGCTTGTTTAACAGGGTGATGCAATTTGACGAGAACATTATGCACTGGTCTTTGCATGAAGGAACAAGCTCTCTCTCTCTCTTTCTGTACAGACGCCTCAACAATGGTGATTCATATGAGACTTCATTGAGGGACCATGGCATATGTGCTGTCTCTCTGTGTGACCTGGATTTGAGTCATACTAAAAGTGTTTTTCCCCTTGAGCCAGAGAGAAAGACAGTGAGGAAGACAGAAACACAAAGATAGAATGATAGAATGATAGAAGGATAGACAGAACGATAGAACGATAGAACGATAGAACGATAGATAGATAGATAGATAGATAGATAGATAGATAGATAGATAGATAGATAGATAGATAGATAGATGGATAGATAGATAGACAGACAGACAGACAGATAGATAAAACAAAACAATAGAATGACAGCTAGAATGAAAGAGAATGATAGAATGAATGATAGCTAGAACGATAAAATGACAGAACGATAGATAGAGTGATAGAACGATAGATAGATAGATAGATAGATAGATAGATAGATAGATAGATAGATAGATAGATAGACAGATAGATAGATAGATAGACAGATAGAACAATAAAACAATAGAATGATAGCTAGAATGAAAGAGAGAATGATATAATGAACGATAGCTAGAACAATAAAATGACAGAACGATAGAACGATAGATAGATAGATAGATAGATAGATAGATAGATAGGTCAATAGACAAGATATATATATATATATATATATATATATAATAGAACTATTGACAGAATGACAGAACAATAGATTGATGTTCGATAGACAGACAGAACAACAGACAGATGTATAGATAGGCAGATAGATGTCTGAATGTGAATGACAAGAAAGTGACTGATACCACAGGAACATTTCTTCAGAAATCTGAGATGGAAATGTGGAGAGAAAGAGAAAAAGAAAGTGTTAGTTGACTCATTCACGTTTCCTCTTCTACCTGTAGAGAAAAAGACCCAGACATCCACACAATCACACAAACATAAACACTCGCACATTACAAACACGTCAAGCGCTGGTGCATGCGGATTCAGTTTGATTCTTTCAGTGGCTTCCAGCTTTATTTGCCTGTCATTGGTGAACAAGTACGGTGGCCCTCGAGCCTCCTCAGCCCAGCGGTCTCAGCAATGCTATCAATTACTCATGTGATAATGAGGGGCGCTAATGAACACACACCTGAGGAGCACAGCCAGCAGATGCCGCGTGCTTCGCATCGCCACCAGAGCGTGTCTCCACACTAACGTTTCTCATGCTTCTCTCTGGCATCAAGAGGTGGAGCTGGAGAGGAATCCAGCAGCAAACTGTTTGCGCATATCACTCCACGCACATTCATGAGATTCACGAATTATGTAGGCCTAATACATATTAATGACTCTCAGCTGCAGCGGTTTCAAAGCTCTCCGTCTCTCTCTCACAAAGACTAAATTACACCAAAACACCTAGTGCTCGTACATACTCCCACTGTTTAACACTTCCTGAAGAGTTTGGACTGGAATACCACTAAAATATTTTCTCTCACATTTACATCCTCAGAAAAAAAATCTTCTAAGGATTTATGAGGCTAAAATAACAAGCAAATGCAGTCAGGATGTGCACTGAATATAAACAACTGCATCTACTTTGCTTTGGGTGAAGAAATGCAATCCTACAGTGGCACGGCAAGTTATACTATATTGTGTAATATGATGTGCAGTATAATTTGCAAAACTATTTTGACATTTAAAGCTGCAGTCCGTAACTTTTTTTTTTTTGGTTAAAAATGATCCGAAATCAATATTTGAGAAAGTATATAACCAGCCAGTGTTCAAAACTATCGCCTTACTTTAGCCCGATTCACAACGGTTAGCTTATAATAATGTTTTCTAATTTGAGTGGTACGGGTAGGTTTCCGCGGGAAATTTGAGCATGGCACTGCGTCATTACGTCACATCTGTAAACATGAAGAAGTTTTCCCGGCTACTAGGCTCTGGCACGTGAGGATCCTGCAGGTGGTGGATCATTTATAGCCTTTTCTCACAGCAGCTCGAATAATTAAACTTATCATTTTGATGGCGGATTGTAATTCAGAAAGGATTATGTGTTTATGAAACACATGTGAATGAAATTAAATTATATTTCAGTTTGTGAATGTGGTAAATGTGGTTCTGATTACAGATAGCCAACGTGGGATTACACAAGGTTTTGTATTTTAAATAGAACCAGCTTGAAGGAAGATTAATTTGCTTTTTGGATTAAAAGAATCTCTTAATATGAAATTTGAATGGTATGACAATTAGATATTAGACTGTACAGAAATTGAAATCTACACGCTAATACTATACTCATAGTCACGCAATGCTGATGTTGTTAACATTAATAATTTGAGAACAAAGTATAATAATAATACTTTGCACAGTTAGATGTGATAGGAGCTAACTGATCTTTAGATTTAATCACTGTTGGTAGCGTGATTTATTGTAATGCTTTTTTCCTCAGTTGGGCAGAACAAACGTGGCAGACTTGTTACTTACTTGTGCAGATTGCAAATTACGGTGAAAATTCTGATTTGGGTCATATATTCCAAGACATAGGCAGTAAATATACACACTGGTGCAGTGACTGACAACTACACATTCACCTCAAAACATTAGATTCATCCGCGCTGGAGCCATGCCGGAACACCGGATCACAACCCCGCGCACTGAAGATAATTCCGCAAGAAACTGCAATTCCAGTTTTCAAACATAGAGGACAAAGAGGTAAAAGTTACGGACAGCAGCTTTAAGCTATGCTTAAAATGTAAGAAACATGGCGGAGAAAGCACAATAGAGGCTCTGCCAGTACTATGCCAAAAAATCTGGGTAGGAAGAGAATGGCCAACAGAGTGGACACAGTCCCTAGTGATACCCCTTCCCAAAAAAGGAAACCTCAAGCAGTGCCAGAATTATAGGACCATCCCTCTCATTAGCTACCCCAGCAAGGTCTTACTTGGAGTCATACATAGGCCCCCATGACCCTCTGCTGGCCCTTGTGAAGAGGCGGAAACTCTAGTGGTTTGGCCATGTGACGTGCCACAATACCCTTTCCAAGACCATCCTCTAGGGCACAGTGGAAGGTGGACGCCGCCGCGGTTGGACCGACAACCTGAAGGAGTGGACTGACAGACCCTGGCCACAACTCCTCAAGACACCTCAAGATAGAGATCAGTGGAGGGCACTGTCTGCTACCTCTACCCTCATGTCTCCCTGACGGCCGAACTGGTTAAGGGACTAAAGTAAAAGTAAAGTAAAATGTATGGATTTGATCATATTACATAACATAAAATAAGTGACAAGAATTTCCTAGTGAGAAACTGTATTTCCTTGTGGTTGTCAAACATTAGTGGATCATGTTCATAGTTAAACCTTTTGAATAAATGTTTTAAAATTCATGTTGGTGTCACATAACCATTTGCAATTATCCAATTCCAAATGTCAAACATAAAAGATTATTATTATTATTATACAGAATTATTTTTTTACAAACTTACAGTCTTATAAATACACAATGCCAAGTTTATGTAGTATATAAATGAACTGTAATAAATAATAATAATAATAATAATAATAATGCAAAATTTGCTAAAATGTATATAAAATAAGCTTTACTTATCAAATAAAAGAGTTGACTGTGGTTCCTTCTACATAATTATAGTATAATCAATATAATTCAACTGTAATAATAATAATAATAATAATGCAAAGTTTAATTTTAATAATTCAATATAGTTTACTTTTAGCATAAAAGAGTTAATTATGTTGTTCGTTCTACATAATTCTGTTTTTAAGTAACATAATTAATTATAATTAATATAAATACTATAATAATGCAAAGTTTAAAATAATAATAATAATAATAATAATAATAATAAATAACAGATATTAAATATGGTTTACTTTGAGCATAAAAGAGTTGACTATGTAGTTCAGTTCTTTCTATATAATTCTGCTTTTAATTAATATATTTAATTACAATTTATATAAATAATATAATAATGCAAAGTTTGCAAATAAATAAATAAATCCCAGACACATAATATGGTTTACTTTTAGCATAAAACAGATGACTAGCCACCCACTCCACATTTTGGCATGAAGTGCATTGCAACAGAAAGGAATAATGTCTGATTCGGAGGAAGTGAACAGCACAGAGTAATTGTCATCTGGTAATTACTGTAATTCTGGCATGACATGATCACGACATTACTCTTAAAGTACCAAGGCACTAGACAGTTTGATTGGCCACTGTTCCATTGGAGTGCAAGTCGCCTATTGTGAAGACTAACCTAAGACGGCGTTCCTTTAAATGCAACTAACTGCCTTTTCTTGACCTGGCTAAAGTTATCAGATAAGCTAGCGCAAGTATCAAGTGTGTGCGGTCTTGTTATATAATGTAGAATGACACCTGAAACCAAGAAGAGATGCCAAACGACTGGACTAAACAGATTTGTGCCACAAGAGCAAATGAGGACGTATTACAGAGGTCGTGGATGCATTAATGCTTCTTGGCCAACATGGCCTCAGGCTGTATGGAGTTCGAACGAGTCTCCGCTGACTGATTCAGGCGCTGCTGTTTGTCTTTATGGGCCGCTGTTCGGAGCAGAGCTGCCTGTTTGTCATTTCCTTGGAGACACTGAGCTCTGTGGATATGAAGGCCAGAAAGTTTGACTCCTGCTGGCACTCAGCACCCGACTTTGACATGTTGGCTGCGGTCGCGGTTGTGCGCGAACGAGCGTGTGTATGTATGTGTGTGTGTTGGCAGGCATACTGACTCTGTCTTTAAGTGTGTGTGTGTGTGCATGTAAGACAGTTTGGCTGAATCTGTCGCCATTCTGTCTCGTGTGGCTGTTATCATGGAGGCTCGTGCACAAACAGGAGTCTGTCAGAAGCGCCGCAAGCCAAGCTACGTCCTTAAACGCAGTAGCCCTTATTCCTCCATCCTTACATATTAAATAAACAAACAAATGGACATATGTCAGCGGTAAACACGCCAATAACGGCGCGGAACGTGTTCTCCAGCAGCCGTGAAAGATGGGGCATTATCAGAGCAATTAGGCACAGTAAATTCAATTAATCTCGACAAATCTCCACAGAGGCCCGAGCGATGCCACCATCCCCCGGTAATTAAAAATGGCCGAATTGGTTCGGCGTTCGAGAGGCGTGATGTCTGGATATAATTGAGGCACGTTTCTATTTATTCCGCCACGCTAGCCAACAACATGTGGAGCCCAGAGAGGAGCGTGTCCTTTCCGCGCCCACAGTCCCTCAGGGGAGACGTGACTGACGGAGGATTCCGATAATTGGCTCTTCTTTGTCACTTCAGACAGCGAGAACTTTTCATCATGGAGGAATCAGGTCCCAATTTTCCTCGCCTCTCTATTCCTCAAATACCATAAACAAAGTTTTTAAAAATAGGAGATAAAATGCAAGTCAGCAGCTAGTTAATCACGCATCCTCTCACCTCTGCACACGGCGCTATTTCAAACAAACGTGCTAGAGATGGCGACTGGGGAGGAAGAGGAAAATAACTGTGACAGGCTAAATGAAGCGGTGAGCAGAGTGGTGAGGCGTGCAAGCGTTTCAGCTGTGACTCACCTGCCGCTCGCCAACATATGTCATGCTAACGCACCGACTTAGCAGCCGTAAACTAGCCTGCCCTATACGCTTACTGTACTCCATCAGAAATACAACCTGTTGGAGAGAATCTAACATACTGTATATATACTGTATATTTATGCTCAAGAAAATGAGAAAACATAAGAGAACTGAAGTCAAGCCAGTGTTGGTTTTAAGTCATTTCACTCCTGTCTTACAAAAAAATAACAAAATAATAATAATAATAATAATAATAGAGAAACAAAATAACCATGAGAAAATAATGAAATACTGTCAGAAATAATATAATGAAGGAACATTTTAATGAATAAAAAATAGCTAAATATTGCTGAAATAATAATGAAACTAAATAATTTAGTAATGCTGAAAAAAAACAAAGATCAAATAATTAAAATATTGTTGAAATATCAAAAAACATACGCTACTATCTCAAAAATGAAATAATGAGAAGACAAAATAAAAAAAGCCCTGTGAAAATAATGAAGGAACAGAATAATGATTACAAAATATTAAAACAAAATTCTGCTGATGAAACAAAACATTGAACAGTAAATGATCAAATGCTGCCAAAATAATGCAAAACAAACAAATATCAGTCAAAAGAGAGACAAAATAATGTTAAAACCAGCTAAAAAAGACAAAATAAAGAAAAAAAAGTTGAAATAACAAAATTGTCAAAACAAACAAAACTACCAATAAATATTGTCAAAATACGAAGCAAAATAAACACAAAGTTGTGACAACAAAGAAAATAAAAGACAAAAAACTCAAATAACAATGAAATATTTTCAAAATAATGAATCAAAAGAACAGATGAAATTCTGTCAACACAGACAAAACAACAGAATACTATTAAAATATGAAATAACAAAGAAAGACACTGAGTTTTTGAGAGAGAGGGAGAGACTAGCCACTGACTCTGAAGTAAATCTGAGCCTCACTAAGCACCCGAAAGAGGAAAGCGAGGAATAGTATTTGCACTGTATGTTTTGATGTGTTTGTGTGGAAGCGGATTGAGGATTACGGCCACTGAGCAAAGGTGGTCAAAGAGTGGGCTGAAGAGTCTCGTTCATTTTGTACAAGTGTGTGTGTGTGTGAGAGAGAGAAAGAGTTGGAGAGCTTTAAAGATAAACGCTCAACTCTTCTGGACGCCTCCCAAAACCTGCAAAAGAAAGAGAAAGAGAGAAAAAAAGGGAAGTGATGGTGGAGATCGAATAAAAGCATGTCAAAGGGAAAAGAAAAGAGATGAAGGCTAAAGAGCGCATGTACATGTGAGACAAAGAAAAGGAGAATTCGGCAGGCGAATCAAAAGAGAAACAAAGAACAAACACAAGTGAGTAAAAACAAAAGACTGGACAAGAAATCAAAATGTCAGAAGATTGATTATGAATGAGAAGAGCACACGAAGAAAGCAGAATGCTGAAAAAAAAAAGAGAAAGGAGGATTAGCGGGCAGAGCGGACCGCCGGGTTGTAGTCCATCCTCTTTATTTCCTGTGGGAAGAGCAGAGAAACTGACCCCAGGATTATAGATTAGAGTTAATAACCCCCTTCCCGCTCACAGTAAAACCCATTAACTTTCCCCCAACACCAAACTACCCTCCTAAAGCCCCACAGACCCACCCTCAGCTGAGTCACGGCCCCGTCTGGACCACCTGCACATGTAAAGTCGGCGCTCATGAGGGGGAGGAGGGGGGTACCGTCTGACGGGAGATTTTCACATGAGCCCGGCTCCCAAACACGTACGAGTCACTCGAAATTCACACCCTGCCTCTCATTCACGAGTGACGCGGAAAGCTGAGCATTGCCATGGGAATATTAGCATGTGTGCGACTTTAGGTCGTGTGGTCTGAAATAAATTTGAGGTTTGTGTTAACATTCCCATTGTGCAACGCACGCACGCGGCTTGCCGCCTCGCTCTCACAGCCTCGCTGCGGCCCAATTTTCATTTTGATTGTCTGTCAGAGGGGAGGTAAAGGTGTTTAATGCCAGATAAAGCACCCTCGGGGTCATTTTGTTACTGTGTGAGGCTGTGCACGAGTGTGTTTGTGTGCTTATGATCGCCAATAAAGGCTGAGTCTGCACAGTACTGGGGATATTGAATGCTTATCTGCCCCGCGTTTGTGTTTGTTTGTGTACGGAGCACCTCCCCGATGTGAAAATCTCCCTCAGCCTCTGGAACGTCGCACTGTTGATGGAAAAAAACGGTTTAAAGTGTGAGAGAGAGTGTGTGTGTGTGAGTGTTAGAAAGAGAGAGAGAGCGTGTGTGCGTGTAGGAGAGAACGCACTCGTGAGTGTGTGTGTGCGTGACTGAGCGTGAGCGAGTCTGTGTGTGTGTGTGTGTGTGTGTGTGTTGATGGCAGTAGCTGGTTGAGGGTGTGGGGTTTAGGTGGGGGAGGGGTGGGGGGGTGAAGGGGGCAGGGCAGGAGAGGTGAGGGGGTAGGGCTGTTGGGATGGAGTGTCTGTGTCGTTACTCACTGTATGGCACACATTCATACTGGATCTCCAGGTACTTGTAAGTTCCTGGACAGGGGTCAGGAAAAACATCAGACCCAGCTACCACCACACACTGAGTCCGATTATTACACCTGAGAAGACATGAGAGAGAGAGAGAGAGAGAGAGAGAGAGAGGTAGATGTTTAATAAAAGCAAAGTCAACGACCATTACATCAGTCAAAATTTTTAAAAAGGTCATTGCAAGCAATCTCACAATACTCATTTTTTCTTGCAATTTTGACTTTTTTTCTAAGAAAAAGTCACAATTCAGAGAAATTAAGTCAGAATTGCACAATATAGTTGTAAGAAAATAGTATTTTTTCCTGAGGAAACTGAGGGCTGAGGACTTTATAACTCGCAATTATGAGCTTATATCTTGAAATTTTGACTTTGTAACATGGCAATTGTGAGTTTATATCTCACAATTCTGAGAAAAAAGCCAAAATTGTAAGTTTTATCATGCAGTTCTGAGAAAAAAAAGTCAGAATTGCAAGATGTAAACTCACAATTGCGAGAAAAAAAGCCAGAATTGTGAGATAAAGTCACAATTACCTATTTTTTTAAATTATTTTTTCATTCAGTGGCAGAAACTTGCACTTCATACTGAGCGAGTGTGATTACCTGCATCTGATATAGTACAGCATTCATTCTTCAGCTCAATCTCATATTCACAATAAAACATTAGTTTGAATATCCGCTGAGGAAAGCGATATGTTTATCGTACTATCCTTTCATCTGTTAAGGGTGATTTCCGATGACAGCACTGCTCAGTACTCATTTGTTGGCTGCCTCTTACAAGGTCTTGTTAAAAAGTAAAAATAACTTCCTTGTTTACAACTCCATTTCAGAATCTTTCAATATAAAATTCTTTACTGCTGACTCACTCATAAAAACTCGTCGCCATCTAATGGTGGAACAATGTAACTAAAATCACCATCACAAACACACACTTTCCCAATACTAAATACTATTATTAACCTTGACCCTGCGGCCTCATATGAGGATGTTATATTTGAGTGTATTTCTCTGAGACTCTACAAGCCACAGTTTTAAGTTTGGATGTCCTGTACAGAGCACGTTCAGGGCTTCTCAGAGATACCAAATGATTGGATGTTTCACTATGACCACTCCCTCTCCTTGGTCTTCAAAAATGTCTGAAATTAATTTAGTGACACTCTTATGGAAATATGATAATATTTTGTAATTATCATTTATATCTGTCTAATTTTTAAATTGTGTGTCATAAATCAACATCTCAGGAAAATGTTATGGGGTTTCAAATCAAAATATGATTTTCTGTTACGAAAAAGGACGTTGATTTCATACATGTCCTCATATGAGGACACCGGGACTAAAACGCATTTTGTGAGACATAACAAATGAATAGGAAAATAAATTATATTTCAATATTCTATGTTATGTTATATTATATATAATTATGAAAATCTTGTCAAGTATTACTCCCATTACTACACTTCTTTTTTCATTACATGTTGCCCCAAAAACACATTAATGTGCAAATTAGATTTAGTTTATAGATGCATTGTATATAATGAGAAAACCCGTTTATGACCATTTTACACACATTTTGCAGAAAGAAAAATGGTATATCGAATCATTCTGTTATAACATAGTTGAGAATCACCTTTATACAAAGTTTGGTAAAAAAAAAAAAAAAAAGATTCTTAAACTAAAAATGTATTGGGGATTTAAAAAATCAATTGTTTTTGCCTATGCATGGTCATTCATGTCTTTTTATTTTTTAAAGAAATTGAGTCCCGATATAGCATAACTTATGAATGAAATATCATTTTTAATTTTTAATTTTTTATTTTTTAACATTATTTATAATGCTCTAAACAATGTAAAGAAATGAAAAAAAAACTTTAAAAATAAAACTTTTTTCTCAGGTCTTAAGAGGTTAAATACTTCTATTATTTATATAAAATATTATTTATTGAATAATAATATTTAATAAACAACAACAGCCATCATAAAAGTTGCGAGGCAATTCAGTCAAAAGTACAAATAAGACAGCACTCTGATATACAGCACTGAAGTTACATAAAATATAACATGATGAGATTTTGCCCTCAGCCAAAACTATTTGCTCTGGAACAAATAATAGATTAATGAGATCAAAGACTGCCTGTTAGATTTACCCAAAACAAATTATATCTCATGTTTAACCATTATAGAGACATCAGAGCCAGCGGTAAATTCCAGAAGATCTGACTCTCGGCGGGTTCATGAGTGCCGAACAGCTGCTGACTTCCTGGAGCTCACATCTCCGAAAACATTGAAACACATTTTCAAATAAACGTTATATTTATTAATATAATATAATATAATATAATATAATATAATATAATATAATAATATGAAACTGAAGCATTTAAACTTAGATCTATTTGATAATTTATTTCCCTAAAACACACACACACACACACACACACACACACACGCACACACACACACACACACACGCACACACACACACAATACCTGCAGTGGGTTTGTAGCTATACATGTGTGGCAGGTTTGTTACTGTCCTGTGCAAATCATGTTATTTCCACCAAATGATCAAGGCTGTCTCATTTCAGAAAAGTAACCAATACCAAAAGTAACCAAAGTGAGTAAGAAATTACAATAATTTATGTCTTACCAGGAATAACTGTCAATTTTATAATGGTTTCAGAAATTAGACAGCCTCAATGAAGTAAACGGCCGAAAAATGCGACCTCCTGAGTGCACAGCCTTCAAAATGAGACTAATGTTGAATTATTCCAACGGCGACTGATTTTTCTCTTTCCATGAAACCTGTTAACCACATTCAGGTTCTAATTCTATAGCAGTTGAACCAAACATTGGAAAATATACTGATAGAAGTTGACAATAAAGATGTTTTTAATGTTATAAAAATGTGTGTTTCATATAAATGCTGTTATTCTGACATATCTGTTCATCAAGGAATCCTGAAAACAAATGTATTACGGTGCCACAAAAATATTAAGCAGCACAACTGGTTTCAACATAACAATAAGAAATGTTTCCTGAGCATCAAATCATCATATTAGAATGATTTCTGAAGGATCATGTGACACTGCAGACTGGAGTAATGATGCTAAAAATTCAGCTTTGCGTCACAGGAATATATTACATTAAATATATATATATATTCAAATAGATAACAGTTATTTCAAATTGTTGTAATATTTCATAAAATTAATGTTTTTCTTAATCAAACAAAGGCAGCCTTGGTAAGCATAAGAGACTTTAAAAATCATAATATTAAAAAAAATGTCCAAACACATTTGAACAGTAGGCCAAGTGCATGATAAAATTAACATTTATTTTACATAATATTTACTAAAATAATAATAATAAAAAAAACATACACATTTACATATGCTTACATAGCAACTACTCATTGATTCTGTTCTGTAATCATATTATAGGATTATATTTTAAAATCATAATTTAATAAAGAATACAAAAGGAACAAACATTGTAAGGGCATTTTTAGTGCTGGGCATTGATTAATCGCAATTAATCGCATCCATATATATACACATACAGTATATATTTTGAAAATATTTACATGTATATATTTATATTTACATTCATATAATTTATATTATATATAAATATATTTAATATATAAACATTTTTCTTAAATATATACATGCATACGTGTGTGTATTTATATATAAATAATAAATATGCACAGTACACATACATATATTATATAAAACAAAAACTTTTATTTTGAATGTGATTAATCACGATTAATCGCTGCCCAGCACTAGACATTTTATTAAACAAACCCCACATAATACTAGTTATACAAAGAGAACATAATATTATGACATCGCAACCAATCAGAAACAGTTCAGAAGGGTTAAATATTTAGGATTTATAGTTGCTCTCTTGACCATTTCTCATTCATACAGCCTTTGCACAGATGGACTGTTACACAACATTAGTAAGTCAGAGATGCACAGATTCGCATGCTTTTTTCCCCACACTTCAGTAGCTCAAATAACTTGAAGTTTGCAAGGTTTGTGGAATTGAATCTTTACATATTGCTCGACCACTACTTAAATGATTGCTATGCTGTTGTGAGAGTATCAGAATAATGTAGCACGATGCTAGGTGATTGTACACTGGTGAAGTCACTGCATCCAAAATCGCATACCTCCCTACAATATATTATGCTAAAAAAAATGTTAGGTGAGTAGTATGTCCGAATTCATAGAATTCGAAAGAGTAGGTGAAAAGTACCCAGATGACCTACATCTTCTGCCTGGATTCTGAACAACACGGTAGATGTAGTACATCCGAATTTCATTCATACTACCCATATTCATAGTACAGAGTTTTTCACAGTCATGAAGTAAATTTGAAATTCAAACGTAATACCTACTCAGACAGTATGTGATTTCGGATGCACCTTCTGTCTTTGTCTAAAACCGATTACAGCTTTGATAGCTTAGAAAAGTAATTTCAAACTCTCCTCAAAAAGACACACGACTTGAATTGCGATTGTAGCACAAATGGCGTGGCACAGGCCGCATGTCGAAAATTTAACACTCAGGGTTAGGGGTTTGTCAAATTTCTGGTTCTAAGCATGAAGCTTGGCAAGCAGGGTAATAATTTCTCACCTGGTGTGATCATGTGACAGATAGCATCAGTCGGAGGGGTGCGGAGGCAGCAGACTATTCCTCCAGCTCAAACCTATTTAGAGCTATTGCCTCCGACTAAAGCTGATAAATATATGAATGCAGGGCTGTTATCGGTATTAAATGCAAACACAGATCTAGCACAGTAAAGATTTATTCTGCCTCAAACAGATGCAGAGACACTTCTCTTTTTAAATCCCTCTTTCTATATATCCCCTCATCATCTCTCTACTAGAGCAGTGTCATTCCCAGTCCAGTCCCTCTCTCAATCTACTCATCCCTCCCACATACCTCCTCGGTTCCCTCTCTTTCTCTCTCTCTCTCTTTCTCTATTACAAGGCTGATGGATAGCTAGAAGAGGGAATCATTGATCTCGTCTCGGAGGAAGCAAATGCTGAGCACAGACAGGGACTGCAACTGCAGGCGGGCTACACACACACACACACACACACGGTTATACACACATTATTCAAACACACACACTAAACAGTCACTTAACCACTCAACCGTATCAATACACTCTGGAATACACAGTGCACACAAAACAAAACAGTGACATGAACAGTCAGAGTCATTTATACCACCCTTTCGCTCCTATGCAGTGTTTATTTGAAAACCCCCCTGGGAACCATAACGAAGACAAGACCAAATATATGCATCATGATGATAATCAGAAAGGTTTTAATTAAAATAGATTGTTGATTACAATACACACTTACAGTTCAAAAGTTTGGGGTCAGTATGTTTTTTTTTTATGTAACAGTCTTATGCTCATCAAGGCTGTATTTGATCAAAAATACAATGAAAACATCAATATTGTGAAATATTTTTTATGATTTCAAAATAGTTTTCTATTTGAATATATTTTAAAATGTAATTTATTTCTGTGATGCAAAGCTGAATTTTCAGCATCATTACTCCAGTCTTCAGTGTCACATGATCCTTCAGAATTCATTCTAATATGCTGATTTGCTGCTCAAGGAACATTTCTTATTATTATCAATGTTGAAAAAAAGTTTAGTATTTAATTATAATTGTGAAAACCATGATACAGTTTTTTTCAGTATTCATTCATTCATTCATTCACTCATTCACTCATTCATTCTTTCCATTCATTCATTCAATCATTTTTTGATGAATAGAACAATAAAGAATAAAAAAAAAAACATTTATCTGAAATACAAATCCAAAACATAAATGATTTTTTCTCTCTTTTGATTCATTTAACACTAAATAAAATAATTTCTTGCAAATATAATACACATATACAGTGGTGTGAAAAATCGTTGGCCCCCCTTCCTGATTTTTTATTTTTTTGCATGTTTGTCACACTTTAATGTTTCAGACCATCAAACAAATTTAAATATTAATCAAAGATAACACAAGTAAACACAACATGCAGTTTTTAAATGAAGTTTTTTATTATGAAGGGAAAACAAAATCCAAACCCACATGGCCCTGTGTGAAAAAGTGCTTGCCCCCTAAACCTAATAACTGGTTGGGCCACCCTTAGCAGCAACAACTGCAATCAAGCGTTTGCGATAACTTGCAATGAGTCTGTTACAGCTCTGTGGAGGAATTTTGGCCCACTCATCTTTGCAGAATTGTTGTAATTCAGCCGCATTGGAGGGTTTTCGAGCATGAATTGCCTTTTTAAGGTCATGCCACAGCATCTCAATAGGATTCAGGGGGTGTGGGGGACACAGGGCCATGTGGGTTTGGATTTTGTTTTCCCTTCATAAAAAAAAACAAAAAAAAACCAAAAAAAAAAACAACATTTAAAAACTGCATGTTGTTTAAGGGGGCCAACAATTTTTCACACCACTGTATACTGACCCCAATGGTATGTTGAATAGAAGTGTGATAATTAATAGACTAGACTAGAATTTTTTATTTTTCAAAATGCTTGAAAATGTGTTTGCTCTGTTATAGTTTGATACATTTTGCTCATTATCATCAGCTAAAATGTCATCTTCGTCAGCTGCCACTATTCAGAGGAAAAAAAAAAAACTAAAATGAATGAATGAGACAAATTATTGATTAACCTTAAAGAATTTTGACCATCAAAAGACAAAACTATGACTAAAATAGACACTAAAAACAAACACTGCTCTTATGTACCTTTGTGACATGATCTTGAAGGCATCTGGCAAGTAGCACTGTACATTCTCCATCTGAAAGGGATCAGCGTCACAGATCTTGTCATCCGTGCGACCATAGTTGGCTGTCTCGATCATGATGACATCACTGCCGGGGCAGCGGAGCTCAATGGGGTAACCCTCGCATGCCAACTCCCTCCGCATCAGACCAAATGGCATTGCAGAGCGACTTAACGCTGCATAAAGAAAGAGAAACACATTCAGCATGAACTGTTCACAACCCATTTTACTACTGTAATTCAGCATGATTCTGAGTGAAACAGGATATTTTGTGTGAGTGGGACCTGATTTTATACAAATGAATTGACTGAATCAGTATGCATGGATTTTACATAGCAGGTGGATAGAAGGTTGGGGTTTACAAAGAAAGAGGCAGAATATAACAAACAATTATGAAAAACATTTGGGAATAAAGTGATGAAACGTGCACAATAAGTTCAGTAACATTTGTTAATAAAATAAACAGGGTCAAATTTGACTACATGTTGATTTTAAAATGAGCCTACCACTTGCATGGATTATTGATGTAATTAGCAGGTCATGAAGAAACCTGCTAATTAAGAATAACTCTTACAGCATAGGGAGCTGTTTATTACAGCAAACTTTTATGACCCACAAAAAAACCTTTAAAGAGAAAAGAAAGAAATAATTAGACAAATGGACAAGGGTTTTTCACAACCAGTGATCATATTTTCAGCCTTCGTAGTTCTGAGGAGCAAACTATTTACCCTCTCGCTCAAACAAACTGTGAGAGTTACGTACACACTATGTTAACATCCTCCCACTCCTTCAGGTGCCATCCACCACCCGAACGCAAGGCTCCTGAATAGAAAATCATCTCCCATGTGTCCAAATCGCTTCGGGAGCCAATAAGCAAACACCTGAGCAGAACCAGCACCTAGAGGAGAGAACCGACCCTAGACCCACCATTGGCCCTATCTGCCCACACGTGGCGTCTGCCATTTACACTCAATTTAAGAGAGAGAGAGAGAGAGAGACACACATTAAGAGGGCTGCAGGTGCCGTAGGGTTAATCATTGTGCCTGGCTGAGAGGGCCCGAGAGTGGCACAGAGTGGCATACTTTATCTGAACAAGAGCTTTCAAAGAGTTTGAAGATCCAGCCACGTAATATGGCCGCCAGCCGCCTCCACTCACAGAAGGACAAAAACCGGGCAGTGGAGCTCTCCATGGTGCTGACAAATAGAGAGGGGGGACCTGTGGAGCTGTCCATTGTGCTGAAAAGTGAGGGGGTGGAACTGACCCACAGAGTTCCATGCACAGGAAAAACTGATCAATGAAGCGCTCAGTACTCCTGAAATTCATTCCTTCAGCTCTTGCAGCTTCAAAGACTTTGCAATCAAATGGAGGGCACTTTTTTCATGAAAAAGCCGACAATTCAAAAAACCTGCTCAGTCGATGCATGCTTCTGTAAGTAACAGTAATGTGCAGACTCTGTTACATGGTGAAATGGAACAAGTACATCTATTCAGTTTCGGACATAAAATTGCCTTTTCTTTGCTTTGCTCGGGAGGCGAAGGACCACAATGTAAAGTTCTCTGATTCTGAGCCACCCCTTTTCACTCTGAGGTCAATGTAAAAGTCAGACGTTACTCAGAACAGGATCTAAAACCATGCTCCTTTTGTCTACCAATGTCAACCATTCATCCCAGTGCACTTAACAGCATGCTTGTGACTCTCTGAGCTGGTTTCCAACTCAAAAGTTCTATAATCCTGGTCTTGTTCTCTTCTACCCAGAGCACTTAGTGGCCGCCATGGAATGTGGACATACGTAACTGCATCATACATCACACAGTCGTGTAGCTGTCACACAGGCTCACTACAGCAAGCAAGCGTGGCGACATCAACGCGGGCATGGATGGCATAATTTTGCTGTAAATGTGTAGATTTTAGGGTTCAGGCCTGTTCAGATGATTGGGAGATTTGCTGAGGTAAACATGCTTCATACAAGCATGTTTAATACCACGACTGAGGTGCCCTTGAGCAAGGCACCGGTCCCCCAACTGCTCCCCGGGCGCCGCAGCATAAAAATGGCTGCCCACTGCTCCGGGTGTGTGTTCACGGTGTGTGTGTGTTCACTGCTGTGTGTGTGCACTTTGGATGGGTTAATTGCAGAGCACAAATTCCGAGTATGGGTCACCATACTTGGCCACATGTCACTTCACTTCACTTCACTTCACTTCACTTCACTACAAGGCTGTTCTGGTGTGCATTCAAATAGACACACTTCCTTGCGCCTACATGACACACACATATAAAGAGGCGAAGTGGGATTAGAGTGTGCCAGCATGGAGTCTTGTTTCCGCAGCATTCCCGTGGAGCAAACACATAGCTCCATACTGCTGGTCACTGATTAAACCATTACTCTGGGCTCAGCACTGCCTCGCCACAGGGGGCCAATCACACAGCCAACCAATCACCCACCCACCCACATGTTCATATAGCTTCAGCAATCCGGTACATCCCACACTGCACGCTGCCATCCCACAAACTACACCAAATACGTCAGCCCAATCATTTCTGCCTTTTTCTCAGTCTCTTTATCAGCCGTATCTCCGACTGTAACCACCCAGTTATCTCCCAAACTTGACTACGGCTACTGGATTAATAGGCTCATTCCTCATTTATGAGTGTATTCTGCTCCCACAGACATTATCTCCAATCGGAAGGGGAAATTGGACTGAGGGGAATAATCTTCGTAATCCGAATTAAAATGCTGGAAAGTCTCGAGCTAAAGGATGGAACCCATTTAAAAGATAGGATAGTTATATTTTCATTTTGTCTTTTTGATATAAGCAGGTCCACAGATGATTAGGAAAATGACCTTGGGTAAGTAAATATCTGGAAGAGAATTATCTGGAAATCTTTGTTCAGGGTCAGTTTTTGGAAAGTGATTGGAATGTGTAATTGGAATGAATTTGGGTCGGAGATGGCGGATAGGTTACCAGAGTTTGAAACTCCCATTGGATAATTTCGAGATCCTACCCCAAGGCAAGGGTATTTATGAAACATAGCATTATTCGTTATCAAAGAGACTGAAGTATCTAGGATGAGGGTTAGAGTAACCAGGCTTAATGTGTATTAGGACTTGTATGACTACTTATGTTTAGTAGTCGACTAGTTGTCCAGAAAAATAAACACATTTGACTACTAGCCAATAAATCAATGTTTACCTAGTGTAAACCATGCAGTATGGCAGTCAACTGGAAAGTGTGTCATACACAACTGAAGTGATGTGCTGAATGTAGTTAAAGAGATAGTTGAGCCAAAAACTCAAAATTCTGTCATTAATTATTCACCCTCATGTGGTTCCAAACCAGTAAGACCTTTGTTCATCTTCAGAACACAAATTAAGATATTTTTGATGAAATCTGAGAGCTTTCTGACCCATGGTACTCTCATGAATGGCGGTAGACGGTGATGTGGACTAGAAGAATTGTTGACTAAAGACGTTATTTTTTTGTTTTCTTTGTGCACAAAAAGTATTCTTGTAGCTTCGTAAAATTACAGTCGACCCACTGATGTCGCATGGATTATTTTAACAATGTCCTTTCTACCTTTCTGAGCCTGGGAACATTTCATTTACATTGCTGTCTATGGAGGGTCAGAAAGCTCCATCAGAATTTCATCAAAAATATCCTAATTTGTGTTCTTAAGATGAACGAAGATCTTTTGGGTTTAGAAAGACATGAGGGTAAGTAATTAATGGCAGAATTTTTATTTTTGGGTGAACTATCCTTTTAAGCTAGTCACTACATTTAATTATTTTCTCCCAACACTAATCAAAAACAGATCATCTTAGAAGTTCGCCATGCAGTTTGCTTAAAACATGCTTTGTGAATGCAAATTGCTCACTGTATTTTCTCATAATTCCAACTAGATTTGGTCGTAACAGGATGGCATTCGAAACAAATGAGAAGCAAATAAACTGGGACACAGTTTGTGGACGGAGGAATTTTCCTCCCACTGTCGCTAGTGCCACTGAACAAGCACATGTGATCTGGGACTAGACTAGAAGTATGAGCTAGTTGTAGAACTAATTGACTACTCAGTCCAACACCTATGTATGTGCTTGTGGGACAAAATGGAGCAGGCATTCATACTCTGAAATGTGATTTTATCAGATGAATCTGTGCGACTTGCTGCACAGACAGTGACAGTCTCTGTAAGAACTGATAGCTTCACACTTACAGATATTTTAATTTTGGTTGTGACATTTTTATTTATCTCAAAAAGTGTAGACTGGAAATTATTGGAAGAAATGGAAGTGGGCAATGAGGCAAGCCAAAGTCAAACTGGCATTGCCTCCATAAGCACTGTGCCACATCAATGATGAAGAGTAACTACAAGCAGCGAAACTAACTTAACCAAATTTTTCAGTAGTGTGACACCAGCTTTGCAGGTTCCAAAATACTGTTGCTTTACCAAGCAGCCATTAACAAGCTATTTCCAGAGTAACGGTGTGGGCTGGCACAACGCTACATCACAGGTTTTTAAAGTCATATTATATTGTGTGGGCAACTTAATAACTGAGCTAACTGAGTTAAATCAAACACACTCTCCTAAACAGTCCTCACCCTCCCATATGTAGCACTAGCAAATCTGAATTATTTTACTGAATCAGTTTGTTCTGCTGATTCATTTCAGTTAAATGGCTCAAAAAGTCCTTTTTTGTTGTATTGAGTTTAGATAAATAACTGGGCAATGGGTTTTTGTTGTTGTTGTTGTTTTTGTTTAGTTTTTTCTTCACAAGGCTGAGGGTCAAAATTACAGCGTTTTATATATATATTCTGTATGTAAAAGTAACTTTTTTTGTGGAAGATTATTTAATTTTTTCGTCCCTTGTGAAAGAGAAGCACATTTTAGCTTTAGCACATATGTACTTATTGCATAATTTTTAATATATTAAAGAATATATTAATTGCAACTAGTTGAACTTTTTTGACCCACTTAAGTAGGACTTACATATCTATATGTAAGTATATCACATATAATGTCTTAATTATCTCTATTGTATTTTACATATGGTTAACGCGAACTGCTGAATGTACTGACAAGCATTTACGGAAAACTAAAATATACTTTAATGTCATTTCTATTGAAACTTGTATGTCATATATTTAAATATATATGTAATTACATATTTGTAATGATGAATTTGTAATTTAGTATATTTAAATACTTTTCAAATAACACAATACAGTTAAAATTATAATCAAGTAATTTACATGTGTTTTAGTATGTTAGTTAACGCATCAAAGTAAGTGTACCTTCTTTAAAGCATGAGAAAATATTATTAAAACACTTAAGTACACTTAAGTGGCCTTTTATTTAATTAATTTTATTATCCGCAAGTACAGTTTTATTTTATTTATTTATTTTTTTTGAAGGCTTGAAGAACACTTCAAGTGCTTATTCAATACAGCACACTTCTATTTTCAAGGGTTTCCAAGTAATTGTATTAAAGATATATTTCTGCTTTTTCATTGTAACCAGTCATGCAGTTAACTACTCATCATAAGGCTTTGTGTAATCTGACTACTTTAAATGATGAGTAGCTTGTATAAAAGGCTACAATTTCAAAACAGCCTCCTCAATTTAGCCTGCAGGCCATAGCTTTGACTTTATAAATGTAATACACCGCACAATATGGAAATATCATTTCAGTATCACCACCTTTCATTCATAAAGTATGTATGCATGGACATTGCGTGTAACCTCCTTTTTTCCTATCAACAGGTCTTTCCGCTCCATATTCATAGTTTTCCCCCTTGAATGATTTTTCCATCACGTTTCTTTTCTTCTCGTTTCCTCCCCTCATCCTCTGCCTTTGTCTAAGAGAAGTGAAAGAATGAGGGGCGAGGAATGAAGACGTGTCACTGCGGGGCAGCTGGTGTGAAGAAACTGGGGCTGGTGCTGCCATAATAAGAGCTGTATACTAATTCAGAACAGTGGAGAAGAGTGATTGGATTTGACTCATTATCCAAATGCAGTAATTAAAGCCTGGGGAGGTTTAGAGAGTGGAGCAGAAAGGCCGTGCCCTCAGCCTTGAATGCACACACACATACACACACACTGACCGACACAGACAGACAAGGACACAGACAGAGGTAGACAGGACAGGCAAGACGCAAAGGGGGTGAGACAGTTGAAAAGAAGGGTACAATGAACTCAGCAGGGGAAAGAAATGGAGACACTCGTATCTAGTGTTGTAGATGGTAAAATATGTCATTGATTGGCTCATTAAAGGTCCACAGGGTTCCAACACTATTCCAAGAGCTTCACAATGACTCAAGAGCCAATAGAAAATGAGGAAAATAAGAGAATCACTAACGGATTGCATTTATAGCATGGTTGCAAAACATAATAGTGTCTAAGATAAAGAAACTGAGAAAAAAATAAATTATATATATATATATATATATATATATATATATATATATATATATATATATATATATATAAGGGCTGTCAGTTTAACACATTAACTTAATTAATTAGTTAGAAAAAAAACGCAATTCAAATATTTTAACGCAGTTAACGCACTGGCCCCGCCCCCAGACCTTTACATCATTTTACATTTCATACAGTTGACTGTTTACAAATATGATGCAGGTCAACAACTCCATAAATGCAGCTATGCCCTAAAATTCAAGATATTGATGCAAAAATGCCACTGTATGTTTTTGTCTTGTATTTATATCATACAATAAGCGATATCACAGGAGCAGAGAGAGCGTATCATACGAGTGCTGTTTATGTCCGAATACCACAAGTTTAAATGTGATTTTATACAACAGTAAATAAGAAGTTGATATTGTGTTCTATTTTAAACACAATATTATGTGTTTTTGCTCAATTTTGCAGAGAACATTACCTTTAAAGCCAGCCATTGCAGAATTGTTGTGCGTCTCTGAGAAACACAGCGGTGTTCAGTTTCTGAATGAATCCGCGTTTTGAACGAATCGAAAGGCCCATTCGTAAACAGAGCCATTTACTTCATTCCTTAATGAATCAGCCGTTTGAACAAATCTAATGAATGACATTTACCGCCACCTGCTGGCAGATTTAATTTAGAGTATCATTATTAGAATATCATTTAATTAATTAATTAATAATAATAATAATAATAATAATAATAATAATAATAATAATAAGTCCACCCAAAAAAATTAAATTCTGTCATCATTTACTCACCCTCATGTCATTTCAAACCTTTCTTTTGTGGAACATAAAAGAAAGTATTTTGAAGACTGTTGGTAACAAAGCTGTTTTGGTTACCAGTGACTTTCATTGTGTGAACAAACAATACGGAGATGTTTCTCAAATTATCTTCTTTTATGTTCCATAGTTTATGTAGCCTAAATGTTTGTGTAATAAATTTTTTGTTGAATCAAATAAAATATTTCTAAAGCTACAATTTGTAATGTCTACTTGATACCTTCTCATTTAACACAAAAATAGCTTTAAATAATCTTTTGTGGGTATTTTCACAGTCAAATTTATTTTCGAAACATCATGTAATTAAGTAGATTAAAAATTTTAATCAACTGACAGCCCTAATATATATATATATATATATATATATATATATATATATATATATATATATATATATATGTGTTTCTGTCACAATGTTTTTCTGTCATGTAACCATCAAGTAAAAGGTGATAACATATTTACTTTACACTATGTAGTGAGTATACACATCCTAATCATTATTTAAAATAATTAAAAATATATACAAAATGTACTTTTATGTTTTTATTTATTAGAAATATCATGAATTATTCAAAAACATTAAATCAAAAATCATTAATGAATTCAATGATATTTTATGTAGGACTGTCAATTTAACATGATAATTTGGTGCAATTAAATATGGAAAAAATAATGTGTTAAAATTATTAAAAGCACTTAACGTAACCCGCCTTAGCCCAGAGCTGCACATTATCTTACATTGCATGCATTTGCTTGCTGAACATGATGCAGGACAAGGGTTTGATGTGATTTAGCCTATGAATGCAGTCATATGCCCCTAATATTCAAGATGTGAAAGCAAAAAATGCTGTATGGTTTTTTATCGTATATTTATATATCATATGCAAACCACACAAGCAAGAGTGCTGTGTTTTTTCCCCAAATATCTTTAATATTATGTTAAATTTTAGACACTATATTGTCTGGTTTTGCTCAATTTCACAAACTAAACTTTGTTTTTATATATTTTATAAACATAAAAATTAAATATTTCAGTATTCATTAAAAAAAAAAAAAAGTTACTATATTATTTTTGCAACACTGAATAAAATTTCAAATCAAAACAAATTTCTTGCTTTCTAATGACTTCCAATCATGCCTTGGGGGTAATTTCTCAGCCAAAATTGATATATGATTAATTTGCGATTAATTAGATTAATTAATTGGCACATCATGTAATTAATAAGTGTCACAATCATGTCTGTCGTGTGTGTCATGTGTTTCCCTCCTTGCCCTTATTTGGTCCTTCCTCTTCCTGTCCTCGTCTAGTTTGATTGTTTGTCATTTATTTCAGGTGTGTTTAGTTATTTATCATGTGTATTTATTTTCCTGCCCATTCAGTTCATTTTCGTCTGGTCTACTTGTTACTCCCGGTGTTCCTGTCTGTTTAAGCCTTTCCTTGTCTTGCCCTGTCTGTTCTGGATTTATTAAAGACTGTATTTTGAGTTTACCCTCGTCTCCTCGTTCATCCCTCGTGTGTGCACCACGACAGAAGACCAGACCTAAACAGTAAGCGGCACTAGAGATCGACCGATATGGGTTTTTCTATAACCGATGCCGATGTTTAGTGGTCAGGGTCAGCCGATGGCCGATATGTGCTGCCGATTATTTTGGCCGATTTTTAGGGCCGATATCTTGAAGTTTTCCCCTTCATTTGCATGCTAAAATGTTACACTAATAATAAGTGGATGCACAACATTTCTAAACTTATCATCATTTATTGAACACCGACTTGAACCATCTCTCGAATCTTAATTTTGTGCACTGCACGGTATTAAAATAAAATATTTATACGTAATATTATAATATTCATAAATATTTATATCTATACGGTTAATGTTATACAGGTTTAATGAGGATAACTGTGTGACATATATATATATATATATATATATATATATATATATATATATATATATATAGTCATTGGTCGGAACACGTCACTTTATTAGGCTGAAGTCCATTTTTATTCGCATTATACAGTATAGATCTGCTCGGGACTGTTTTCTTTTAGTCCAGCTCCCGCGAGGTTATATCCCGCACCCGCTATATAGTCACTCTTTGTTCACCTGCTGTCCGCTTAGAATAATTTTCTTTCCGACCTGACTGTTCCCGCTAAATTTAGATCTCGTTTCCAGAATCTCACATTTAAATTTCCGCTACTGAAAGAAAGAGAGTGTAGTCTGCACAAAATTGTATTTATTTTATTTGTCTTGTCAAGTGTTGAATTTATTGACTTTGACTTGAATTTATATGAATTATCTTAAGACACAAAATTCATTTAACATTTTATGCAACACAGTAGAGAAAAAAGTGTCACAGAGAAAATAAAAATGTTGTACAAAAATTGTATTTCTTATTTTTATTCGTCTTGTCAGGATACAATTTATTTAACATTTACAACACAATAGGAAAAAGTGTCACAGAGAGAGAGAAAAAAAGTAAGTTTTACAAAAACTGTCTATTAGCTATTTTTATTTGTCTTGTCAAAATACTAAATTCGTTTGACATTTTTCTGTTAACACAGAAGGAAAAGTATAATAGAGCAAAATAAATAAATAAATACGACATCTGTCATTTAAAATTATAGGCTAAGCAAAATATAAACAAAACCGAGTTGAATGTCCTTCAAGGACAGCGCATCCACACTTTGCTCCATCCTTATTCTGCTCTGTCACTCATCGACAACCTGCCTGTTCTGTCTGCGGGCCGTATATTCACCACTGGTAGGCCTGTTCTGAGGACCGTTATACACATGCTGCGCACAGACCTCCAAATAAAATGAAGCACTTCATGCATGCAACGTGCACATAACATTCCGAGTGCAGGCTGTACCGGTGCTTGATAAGAATAAAGCACAGATATGCTATTCTGACGTCGGGAACGGGAAATTGTTAGACCGCCCGCTTCCGTTCAAATTGCACCAGAGTTACCGACCGCTACCGCGTTTTATTCAGGAATTTAATCCCGTGTCGCAACAGCCGCGGGAATACAGACCTCTACTTCTGAACAAATGTCATACACCATTCTGGGCTGCTCCAGGACAGCTCTGTGTCTCCGAGCACGGTGCTGTCTGTGAGCGGGGCGGAGTAACGTAGCCCTCAATCACGCTGCAGTGTTTGTGAGAGCTGCCGCCTTCTCCACCCCACGCACAGAGTGAAATTCTCAGACTCCGATACAGGAAAAATAAAACAGAACTTACAACATTGGGGCTAATATGTTAGCAAGCAAGCTGCTGATAGTTTTCGACTACAGTCCTTAAAGTTAACTGCAAGTAAGCGAAACTTCAACCAGTTGTAGCATTATGCCAGTTCCCGACGGTTCTATGCTATTCGCTTTTTCTTTCACTAAGTGAAGCAACACTTCATAGTTTACTAGTAATATATAGTAAATATATGGCCATAGGACTTTGAAATATCAGAATTTATTACCTTTATCTCCCAGGACTGTTGTTGAATCTTCCAAAAGTTTTGGCTTGGGGTCCTTCACATGCGGCAGCAGCACGTTCCACCACACCAATAACGCGGGGCTGCCCGCGGACGTGCCTGAAAACACGGATATTGGCCGATGCCGATATATTAAAAAACTACAAATATTGGCCTGATATATCGGCCGCCCGATATATCGGCCGCCCGATATATCGGTCGACCTCTAAACGGCGCCCCTTCATCTTGTTTTGTTTTGTTCGTTTTTTTTTTTTGGAAAGTTTTTATTTAGTTCCTGTCTGTCTGTCCCACGGCATGGAAGTCGCCGCTCGTCCTTCCCGCTCTAGCCCACGGATGAGCGTGGGAGTTCGGCGGGATGGCCGCGAGTCCGCTGGCCACGTATCCCTTATGTATGCCACCGTCCGCGGCTCTCTCAAGAACGCCGCCATCCATGGCTCCCTCAAGCCCGCCGTTCGTGGGGAAAAGAATGCTGCCGTCCGCGGCTCACCCAAGCCCGCTGTTTGTGGGGAAATTCATGCTGCCATCTGTGGCTCACCCAAACGCGCCATCTGCCGCTGTCTCATGCCCGTCAGCCACCGCTGACTCAAGCCCGCCGACCGTCGCTGACTCCAGTTCCCAAGTCACGGCCAGAAGTGTCGTTCCCAGCCTGACCAAGAGTCCAGTGATGGCTCCAGCCCCTGACTAAGTGTCCAGTGATGGCTCCAGCCCGTGACCGGAGTCTAGGCTGTTTTAAATCATGTCCACAGGAACATTTTAACTTTGTCTTGTCATGTCAAGTCAAGTCTACGGAGACTTACCTGTGCCCCCCTGATGTTGATGTAGAGGTGGTTCCTGAGAGTCCCTGTGAGGGCCCCTGACTCCACGTCCAGCCCAGGAAGGGCTGTTCATCTCCTGTCATGCCCAGTAAGGCCTCAGATTCCGAGTTTCGCCCACGGAGGGCACCTGTTCCCGAGTTTCACCCACGGAGGGCTCCTGTTCCCATGTTCAGCCCCATGGGGGCTCCAGTTCCTGAGTTAAGCCCGTATGTTCTATGTGACGTATGTGACAATAAAATTAAAAATTTTAATTGCCATAATTTTATAATGAAGGTGTTTTGTCATGATGTGAGATAAACTGTGTCCAAAATTGCATACTAAGCAGCTACTACATTTCATTGATACAAAAGTATGTTACAGCATGTATGTGTGTCAAATGAATTAAATCTGGATGTACTGCATCTGTCATGTGACCTACAGTGTCAGCTGCGTCACTCCACTGCTATTCCTAACTCCTCTCCCATGGCCTCATGAGATAGGAAAATGTCTATTGGATGTGCACTTCAGAAACTCTGCAGAAGTAGTAAGTCATTTGGCTACTTTTCACCTACTGTTTTATGAATACTCTGAATTCGGACATACAACCCCTAATGAAAAATAAATATACTTAAATATATTTGAAATACATTTATTTCATGCTAAGTATACTACAAATACATTTACATAGTTATGTATTTAATAAAAATACCCTGCAGTTGTACTTCTGGTATAATAAACTGGTATACTTAAAGTCTGCTAAATTGGAACAACTAATTTTGTCCTTAATGCACTTTAATTGTGCGGAAGTAGTGTTGAAGTCCAACTGAAGATATACTGAAGTGTATTTGATTTTGCTAAAGTGGAACTATTGCAAGCATACTTCAGGTACACTTTAAATATCTTGCATTTAAAGACAATATTATTCAAATATCATACAATCATACAAACATTAAAACACATTTTAAGCTTAAAAATAAAAAACAAAAAACAAATCCCGCACACTATGCAAAAAATATCAAATATTTATTATCAACAACGTTTCGGTCATATGACCTTCATCAGGAATTTTCAAACATGTGATCACAAAGTAAACCACATTTAAAAAGAACATTTAGAAAGAATTCATGACCAATCTCTGCAAAGGACCCTTGATTAATAATATTATTTTTTGCATAGATAGTGTGCGGGATTTGTTTTTTAGTTTTCTGACCTGGCCAGTCTTTGTCTCCAATGCACCTATCGCTTGTCGTCAGGTGTGCAGAGATTAATTGTTAATTGAAAGCTTAAAAATAAGAAATGAGAACTGTGCACAAGTAGTACTCCAAATAAAGTTTAATTATAATTTGTATGTCACTAAATTTTGAGCGATATGCCAGTAAATATGTTAATAGATTTGAAATATACTTAGTATGAAATAAAAGTATTTTAAATATATTACTTTTTTACTAGGGACTATATTCACCTTTTTTTTCACCTACAATATAGTAGGAAAGTAGGCAGGGGTTCTCTCTATGACAGTTTTTTTTTTTCATAAACAATATTTAAAATAATAAGTACATTAATATTTGTGTGTGTGTGTGTGTGGGGGGGACTGCTTAACCTTTAAATGAAAGAAAATTCCATAGAGGAATAAAAAAGATTCTTCTAATTATGTGTGATACATTAGCACTCACCTACACAGATCATTCATTTGTCACGTGTCACTTGAGTTCTCTATGCTGTGATCTATGACAAGGAACGATTACCACTAAATAAATCATCTGGTGACGGACTCCTAAAGCTGTAAAAATATATATTAAAGTCAATCAATTGAATTGTGCTTAAAAAATACCTGATTATCAGATCTGCCTATCAATTAACGAAGCAATGATTGATTAAGCAATTAGCAGCTCTAATAGTGAGAGGCAGGTTGGGAGGAATAAAGATACTGTGGACCGAGTGTGGATGCCATCAGCTTCTTCTTCCTCTTTCAGTACATCTCCAGGCACCACTTAATTGCTCAGTTGCTCATTAGCACACAGCTCAAGCTTTGGAAACCGGCACCATTAGAGCCGGCATGACTGCCATGCCAGCACTACACTGATGTGTATGGTTCAAAGAGGGGCCCATGTGTCAGCAGGTTTGGCCTCTGGAAAATGAGTTGTATATAACCAAACAATCCTTATTAGTCTAGTTCTTGTGAGTCTGTTTAAATGGACAAATCAAACATTTGTGTATACAATAATCCTTCGAGTTGAGCATTCAGTAACAAACTACTCCAAGATTGTAGCAAATACAGCAACCACTTTAGTATTTTATATTGGATTAAGTTTTAATCAAATTACTTACATGATATGCTGATTAATAAATCCATATATGCAATCAATCACATATCAATATGAATACAATTTCTCCATATGAATGATTGAAGATATATTATTATGCCATTGAATATCACTGAACATAAGCCTATCACTGATCTACATTCCACAGTGATACATTTAATCAAGTTTGTCAATCTAAATTGAGTTTGACTCATTTAATTGAGTTTGACTACAGATCTAACTGCATAATCACACGGCATGTCTTTACCAGGCGCACATTTATTAGTAACATCACTCTTTTGCTAACATACATTGCCATTGATTTGATATAATTTTTACATGATAATTCACAAGTTAAAAATATTCTAGCAGAGCCCCTGGTTTGAGTTTTTTAAGGTGACTTTTTAGCACTGTCAGATTTGCAACATGCAAATTCATCCACTTCTCTTCAAAGACATGAAAGTAAGTGACCAGCGGTTGGTTGATTGGTTGGTTGTTTTAACACCACACCAGCTTCCTTGGATATTTTCACATCGAATAACAACATGAAATAACATAAAAGGGCAATTCAGAAACCTAAGGTTTTAAAGTTTGCTTTAGATAAAAGCTTCAAGGTTGACCCCGTTTTTAAAGGTGTTTGTGGATTAATATTTCTTAAGTGCACAATTTAATAATATCTGTTTAACAGATACTGTACTCTGGCATGAAGAGCATATCAGTGGACCTTCTTTGATATTATAAATTGTGTGTGATTCTTCAATGTCCTATTCGTATTGTGTGTGTATAAGTAATATAAGAGTTAATTTCATACAGTTTGTTTTCATACACTGATCCCATTCCTTTTCCCATTTGGTGATGATGTAAGATATAATGTGTAAGATACTACAGTAAGTGGTCAATGGACTGGGAGAAGAATAAAGTTTATACTTAATAGTTACATACACAATGTGTTTCTGTCATGAATAAAACATTGTCAAATAGTTTGATTTATGTGTATTAATGCCACTTGCATAGACATCAGTGTGTATTTTAGAAACTATGGGCCAGATTTACTAAACAGCAATTCCATAAAAGTGCCGATGGGAGGGGAAACTCAAATTATTTCCATAATGACCAGCGCAATCTACCAAGAGCAGCGCAAATTACCGCCTGCTTTAAGACATGCTTTTTTTGGGCATTAAATAATGGCACAAATACCAGTAATTTGCCTTGCGTGATTCATTTTAATACTCTCTTCCCATAAATTTTGTGTCTGAAAGGGAAACTCTTACAAATGCATATTCAATAAGGTCAGGCACAAAAATAACTGTGTCCACACCTTTTCAGTGCTAATTCTTCACTGCGTGTCTTTAGTAAATCCTAACAGTACTATTTTAATGCTAAAAGACAGTTTGTGCTGGCGCAAGCTGTTAATAAATCTGGCCCTATATGTTTTTTGCTAGTACTTATGTGTATTTAAATGTCTGAAACATGATACAGTTGAAAACACTGAATAGGTCTGTTATATAAGCTTTGAATGAATATCTCTTTGGCTCTGGGTCAGTTAAAGTGTGAAAGCAGATTTGAATTTAACAGCTGATCATGTGACACAATGAATATTCTATACATCAAATGATAATATGCATCAAAGAGTTTAAATATTTTGTAAAGAGGACAAGCTACAAAGCAACTACCTGGCAACCATCCCAGCATCTTGGAAGTGAGTTTTGCAGAGAAAAGCACTACTCACAATTTCTACAAAAAAAATAGTTTCCTGTCTATCAAATGGCAAATGCTCAAACACATGAAAAGTCAAAGAGTACCAGAGGCACATGCACACACATTAAATCTGCTCGAGCTGAGATGGAAATGGAGAAACTGAGTGAGAGAAGCTGAGAAAACAGACTTAAAAACAAAAACACTTTTACCTTCAGAGGAAAAGGCTGAAGGTCACTTTGTGTCTCTCTTCCCCAAGAGTCGCCGGTCTGTCTCTCTACAGTCTATCCCCAGCTCTCCGGCTATCACAACCACCCGCACCGAACCCAATTACAGACCAGCACTGCATCCCACGTCTCACTCACACACACACACCCATGTGTCCACATCACACCACACGCCTCTCCCGGTGCGACACATCACACCCCACACTCAGCTTCTCCGCATCCTCCATCAGCCTCATGGCCGGGCCGAGAGAAGACGATGACTGGAACCGCTAGAATTAAGATTAGGACTCGGTCAGAGCGAGAGACTAATGAGCAGGGACCGGGCACACAGAGTGCCATGCACTTCCTGTTGAGGGCAGGATGTGACTCACGCAACGTGACTGACCCATCACACTTACCTGTGTTAAAACACATTTACCCCAAACAATGTCTCACCTTGAGAGTAAAGCCTTCCTGAGACCAGTGCGTCAGTGTTTTATCCACTCTTTTTTCCTGCCCCCATATTGTGAATTATAGCCAGTGAGAGAGTAATTCAGGGCACGCTACAGTCTCCGAGTCCTGTGATTTCATTTGCGTAGAGGTAATAAAACTACTTCATAGGGCAAAGGATAAAACTAGCGGCATAATGCCACCAGAGACTTCGGTTAGTCCGGCCTGTCATAAGCTAATGGCAGCCACATTATAAACGGATATAAATGGAAACTCAATACTGCCTTCCCTAATCAAAAAGAGGAGAGGGAGGGAGCAAGTAGGCCAAGAGGGGAGAGTGGAGTGCGTAAGTCAAGGAGAAACAAAGTAAGACAGTTTCGATGGATTTGTCAGATCCTTGTCCTTAAATCGAATTGTTTCTTCACTCTCTAAACTTGATAGCAGAAGCACAATGTCTCAACGTCTATTTGATGCTTCTGTTTTCATCTAGATGTCGTCATTTTTGTTCTCCGTATATTGTGTGAATGTCACTCAGCAGATGTTTTTGTAACTTTTATGGCTAAAATGTATATACATCTCTTTTTAAGGTAGTCTATGTAAGATTAATTTTTAGGCAGTGGCTTTCCCCCATTTCTTTGGGGAATAATCACAAACTGCATGTAAAACCCAAACTGAAGCCTTTGGCAAACGTTTGCATCAACATTCGATCAACTAAATGAATGCCGTAATTTTAATGTGGCTGGTGCCCAGATAGCATTACGATTAGTTTCTCATTGACACCATTGGATTTGCAGAGTTCTTTGATGCAGAATAAACTCTAGCATCAGATATTTGTACACAAATATGTTGCTAACATAGCACAAAGCATTTTTGGATAATACTTGCCAAAACAACAGTGTTCTTGGGTTTTATACTGAATTGCTGCATTTTTAACCAATGCCATTGTAGAGACATACTATGCACTTGTTACTCGTTACTCGTTACTCATGTGATCAACCCACCTTATACAGAATAATACATCTTTTATAGGCCACCGATGTGACTTGAGTCATGTTATGAGAGTATATATCAAAAGTAGTATTCACTTCTAGAGGTATAAAAACAGTTTTACCACCTGCACCTATGAAGTGTGAAAAAATTATTTAGTGCACCAGATAATATACTCTTGCACAAACAGTCTTGGCATTGTACCTGTCTTCACAAAAGTGTCTCTTGTTTACTCGAGTCTCAAATAGCTGTGCTTCGAGGTGACAGGTGTTCCTCTTTTTATGTCCCCTTATTTGGTCACATTTATGTCTTTGCTTTTTTATATGCTACCCCCACATCAGTCTGCTTTTGGCTACTGCTGATAATTATTAAATGGTGGGAGAGAACAAAAACACACACATACTATATGACACAAGCACACGTGTAAATGCATCATCATTACATACACTCTTAAAAATAAAGGTGCTTCACGATGCCATAGAAGAACCTTTTTGTCTAAATGGTTCCATTAAGAACCTTTAACATCTGAAGAACCTTTCTGTTTCACAAAAGGTTCTTTGTGGCAAAAGAAGGTTATTCAGGTTATAAAAAGGTATGAAAGAGATGGTTCTTTAAAGAACCTTTGACTGAATGGTTCTTTGTGGAACCAAAAATGGTTCTTCTATGGCATCGCTGTGAAGAACCTTTTTAAGCACCTTTATTTTTAAGAGTGTACCAGAACAAAGTGATGACACTCAAACACTGGTGTGAAAACCAGACGTCTCCATAATGCCCATCCCACAGTATACACACACACAAAATGAATGAAAGAAAATGTGCAGACCAGACCAGACAGCAGATAATGCAGGGCTTCAGACGCGGCCTCTGTCTCTCATCAGTGGAGACACACACACAGAGACAGGAGAGAGAAGCATCTTCAAAGGCCCATTTGAAAGAACACTCCGCCACCACTCTCGCGCACTCTCCCTCCTCCCACACTCCCAATATATATTCAAAGGCCATCCATTAACCTTTCACTCGCACAGACCTGTCTGTGATCTACTGCTCTCAGCTCACGCTTTGAAGAACATGGCGCTCTTCCGCCAACAGCCACGTGAAGAGGAGAGGAGAGGAAAAGACAGGAGTAGAGGAAAGACAAGAGGAGAGGAGAAACAAGAGGAGGAGAGGAGAGTAGAGTAGAGGAGAGGAGAGAAGAGGAGAGGAGAGGAGAGGAGAGGAGAGGAGAGGAGAAAACAACATGAGTAGAGGAAAGACAAGAGGAGAGGAGAAACAAGAGGAGGAGAGGAGAGGAGAGGAGAGGAGAAAACAAGATGCAAGTAGAGGAAAGAAGAAGAGAGAAGAGTAGAGGAGGAGAAACGAGAGGAGATAAGAAACAAGAGGAGAGGAGAAAACAAGACAGTAGTAGAGGAAAGACAAGAGGAGAGGAGAGGAGAGGAAAGAGGAGAAGAGGAAAGGAGGATAAACATGAAGAGAAGAAATGAGAGGAGAAACAAGAAGAAAGGAGTGGAAGAGGACAGGAGAGGCAAAAACAAGACACGTAGAGGAAGGTTGAGAGGAGAAGAGAGGACAGGAGAGGAGAGGAGTAAAAGATGAGAGGAGAAACAAGATGAGAGGAGGAGAGGCGAGGAGGAAAGGAGAGGAGAGGCAAAAACAAGACAAGGAGAGGAGAGCAGAGGAGAAACAAGAGGAGAGGAAGAGAAGAGTAGAGGAAAAAAAAGATGAGAGGAAAGCAGAGGAGAGGAGAGGAGAGGAGAGGAGAGGAGAAACAGACAAGAGGAGAGTCAAGAGGAGAGGAGGAGAGGCTAAAACAAGACACAAGGAGAGGAGAGGAGAGACAAGATGAGAGGAGGAGAAGAGCAGAAGAAAAAGATGAAAGGAGAGGAGAGCAGAGGCGTAGAAGAGAGGAGGAGAAAAAGATGAGAGGAGAGCAGAGATGGAGAAGAGGAGAGCAGAAAAAGAAGAAAGGAGAGGAGAGGAGAGGAGAGGAGAGGAGAAACAAGAGGAGAGGAGGAGAAGAGAGGCAAAAACAAGACACAAGTAGAGTAAAGACAAGAGGAGAGGACAGGAGAAACAAGAGGAGAGGAGAAGAAGAGGAGAGGAGAAAACATGAGTAAAGGATAGACAAGAGGAGAGGAGAAACAAGAGGAGAGGAGAGGAGAAAACAACATGAGTAGAGGAAAGAAGAGGAGAGGAGGAGAAACAAGAGGAGAAGAATGGAGAGGAGATAAGAAACAAGAGGAGAGGAGAAAACAAGACAGGAGTAGAGGAAAGGAGAGGAGAGGAGAGGATACATGTGTGGAGAAAAAAGGAGAGGAAAGAGGAGAAGAGGAAAGGAGGAGAAACAAGAAGAGAAGAAATGGGAGGAGAAACAATAAGAAAGGAGTGGAAGAGGAAAGGAGAGGCAAAAACAAGACAAGGAGAGGAGAGCAGAGGAGAAACAAGAGGAGAGGAGGAGAAAAGCAGAGGAAAAAAAGATGAGAGGAAAGCAGAGAAGGAGGAGAGGAGAGGAGAGGAGAGGAAAAGACAGGAGTAGAGGAAAGACAAGAGGAGAGGAGAAACAAGAAGAGGAGAGGAGAGGAGAGGAGAAAACAAAATGCAAGTAGAGGAAAGAAGAGGGGAGAAGAGGAGAGGAGGAGAAACAAGAGGAGAAGAAAGGAGAGGAGATAAGAAACAAGACGAGAGTAGAAAACAAGACAGGAGTGGAGGAAAGACAAGAGTAGAGAAGAGGAGAGGAGAGGATACATTAGTGGAGAAAAAAGGAGAGGAAAGAGGTGAAGAGGAAAGGAGGAGAAACAAGAAGAGAAGAAATGAGAGGAGAAACAAGAAGAAAGGAGTGGAAGAGGAGAGGAGAGGCAAAAACAAGACAAGGAGAGGAGAGCAGAGAAGGAGGAGAGGAGGGGAGAGCAGAGGAGAGGAGAGGAGAGGAGAGGAGAGGAGAAAAAGACAAGAGGAGAGTCAAGAGGAGAAGAGGAGAGGCAAAAACAAGACAAGGAGAGGAGAGTAGAGGAGAGAAGAGGAGAAAAAGACAAGAGGAGAGTCAAGAGGAGAGGAGGAGAGGCAAAAACAAGACACAAGGAGAGGAGAGGAGAGGAGAGGAGAGGAGAGGAGAGGAGAGGAGAAAAGGAGAGGATAAAAAGATAAGAGGAGAGGAGAAAAGACGAGAGGAGAGCAGAGGAGAGAATAGGAGGAGAAAACAATACATGACTAGAGGAAAGACAAAAGGAGGTGAAAGGAGAAGAAAGGAGAAGAACGGGAGGAGAGGAGAGGAGAAGCAGAAGAAAAAAGATGAAAGGAGAGGAGAGCAGAGGCAGAGAAAAGGAGAGGAGAAAAAGATGAGAGGAGAGGAGAGGAGAGGATAGGATAGGAGGAGAAAACAATACATGACTAGAGGAAAGACAAAAGGAGGTGAAAGGAGAAGAAAGGAGAAGAACGGAAGGAGAGGATAGGATAGGATAGGATAGGATAGGAGGAGAAAACAATACATGACTAGAGGAAAGACAAAAGGAGGTGAAAGGAGAAGAAAGGAGAAGAACGGGAGGAAAGGAGAGGAGAAGCGAGAGGACAGGAGAAGAGAGGAGAGGAGAGGAGAGGAGAGGAGAGAAGATGAGAAAGAGGAGAGAAGAAGAGAGATGAAACATGATGAGAAGAGAATACAAAAAGCCATAAAATAAGGAAAGGGGAAAAAAACAAGATGACATGAGATGACATACGAAATGGAAGAGGAAACAAGACAAAAAGAGGACAGACAACACGATAAGAGAAGACAAGATGAGACAAACAACAAAAAGCACATGTGGAAGGAATTAGAGGAAAAAGAGCAAATTTTCTGTGTGTATGCTAAAGAGAGACTCAAGAGTGATATGAATCATAGCAACAGCAGCACACTAAAAATCAACATCACAGATTTTTTTTTAAAGCATCACACATTAAGCAAACAGTAAGACTCCCCTTCCAACTACATTCATGCTCTGATTAAGCAGCAGAGCCGCTGCTTTATTTATGCATTAAAATCAGACAATACATGTATGAATTCAACCCTCACTGCTTCAAAAGCCCATGAATGCTGCATCCATGCAGCCCAAACAAATTCCTCTCTCATTAAACATTCAGGCAGGAAAGAGCTCGGAGAAAAATACGGCAAAACAGCTGGTCCTCTAGAGCTGAATGAGAACTCAAGAAGAGGAGGAAAAAGAGAGAAAAAGTGTGCATGCGCGCACTACAGGACCGCAGGTCTTTCCACAAGAGCGACCATGAAGTGAGGACTTAAGTGTGTGTAAGATGAGGACAGATTGGAGCAGTCAGAGGGCCCGCTGCTGCAATCACAAACACACACAAACATACACACACACACACACACACACACACACACACACAAGCACTAAATGAATCTGCCATGTCAAGACTTCATCATGCACCCATGAGTGGTCCGTACGCCACCCCATTAAAGGGCACTAATGCTGTTTCACAGCATATCTGCACATCTGTAAGCAGCGCAGGAAGCAGCTACTTTGGCTGTTTGTTTACAAGGGGTGTGTGTCTGCGTCTGTGTCTTTGAGAGTCTGCAGGCAGAAACTGAGACATGCTCCAGACGAGACATAACTACATTCTGAATAAAATGCTGTACTGCAATGTGATGGTGAACAGCACTAACCAAGCTGAATGAGGTTATTTAAAGATGGATTGTGTAGTCACCAAAGTCACCAAATGGAATTGCAGAAATATTGGCTGTTTCCAAACAGGTTTCTCAAACACTCTGGCATCTTCCAATGTTCAGATTGAGGAGGTGTATTATACCTGAAGAAAGCTATCTGTTAGCATTCCCATTCACCTCAGTGGACAGCTGTTTGGGTGCCGCAGGAACATATTATTTGAAATCTGCCATCTTTGCTCATGGGTGTTCAGTTCTGCAGCTATGGTTTTTTTAGCCAATTACCTGAGGAACCATAAAAGCAATGTGGCTAAAACATTGTGAGTTGAAAATTCAAAGCATTTCAGTCATTCTGTGTTCCAGACTTCTTGGAACACAGAGTTCTTCCACATCCAATTGAAAACAACAAACACACTCACAGCAATTTGTAAGTATTTTACTGCTTGGAGAATTGGTGGCAAGTCTTTATTATCTCATTCATACGTTTTTGTACAATCTGCTTACGCATCAGGCTTAGGTTTAGGGGTGAACCTTCATGCATTTGTCTTTTCTTCTTCTTCTTCTTCTTCTTCTATCTATATTTTTATACAAATCAAATCATACAAAATAATAATTTCCAACTTGTAAAATTGTTGTTTTCTAACAAGATCAGTTTGAAATAACATCACTATTGAAACATCACTTTAGTTTAGAAGATGTTAAATGATGCTTTGCAGTTTAATAACATTTTATAATAATAATAATAATAATAATAATAATAATAATAATAATAATAATAATTATTATTATTATTATTATTATTATTATTATTAAGACTAACATTAAAAGAAAGAAACACATTTTTTTTTTTTAACTTCATTTTTTTTTGTTGAAAGTGCAGATTAGATATTTATGATTTCATATGTAGCTTGCAAGCATTTAATATTTTCAGAATACACAGCTACTTTCAAATGGTAATCAATAGAGAAAGATTTTGAGGCCAGAATATGCTTTCTTTGGAGAAGTAGCTCAGCTCACGGTGCTGGTTGAACCTGTTGATTACACATTAAACTGCATTTTTTTTTTTTTTTTTTTGCATTTAAACATCAAACATGACACAGCAACAAGTACAAATCTGACAAATAATTATTTTAGACTGTGGTGTTAGAGTACCAAGTCTAATTTATGTTTTTTTGAGTGGATAGTGGACAAGCTACGGAGAGTGATACTTGAACACTACTGCCAAATCAATAAATCCATTGTAACATCTTTTATAAGCAGTCAGGCAAAAGATACTAGGCAAAAGTTTCTGTCAGGGCTATAGTCTTGCTTGCAACATAATATTTTACTATCTCTGTCTCCCGATCATACTATACATTCAGGTATGTAATACCCATTGTTCACCATCAAATTAATTACTGAAGGATTTGAAGTTTTACAACACTTTTTTTTTTTTTTTTTTTTTTTTTATAAAACATCATGTTTCACTCAGAAATACATCAGATTACAGATGTAAAATGGGTTGCAAACAGCGCTCTGTGTTGACTTCAAACTGATTACACCGTTCGAAAGTAGAATGGAAATCCTTCCACTCAGTGAACCAATCAAACGGCACGACAATCACGGCAGTGCTGCTTACCCTACGATATTTCAGAGCGCCATGAAACCATCCGTGCTCCCGGCATCAACGGTGAGCGATGTTCGACATTAATTTGTGTCACTCAACATCTCAAGGTCTCACTCAATAGAAAAGCCATAAATTAAGTCTTCGAAGGAGAATATTTGACAAATGAGTGAGCATTAGAGTGAAGAGTGACAGTACTAGGCTGCGGAGTGGGAATATTCCACTGCAAATCAGGAGTGTGAGATCAAGGGGTGAGCGTCAGACTGAGAAGTGATTTTATGCGAGATGTGAGAGCGTTACATGGAGGCGTCAGAGTATTAGACTGAGTAAAATTATGAGACACGCTGGAGAGTGTTTGAGTGAGCTGTTAGAGTACTAGACCGTGTTGTACGAAAGGAAGAAATTAGACTGTGAAAATCTGTGGACAAAAGGAAGTATTAAGGGGATCAGAACTTTAATGAGAAATTTTGCACAGGAAGTGTGTCTGTGTCCATATTACTCTCAAACACATGCACAGATACACACTCGACGTCTAAAAAGTGTAGATCCTTAAGCATGCCTATGAGGATGAGCAATTTGTGATTATTAGTTTTGACATTTAAACTTTTTTTTTTTGTAAGAAAAAATGAAAATAGCTGTACTGCACTTGAGTCTATTTAGAGAAATATGTAAAAAATTATTTGCTTTGGATTTCAACCTAATATGTCACATGTTCCTAAGCTAAAACCTAAAAGCTGTCAAACAAAGTGAATTATGACAGATCGTGTATTCTGTAAATATAAATCAAGCTTTTAATATGTGCATCAATTAGAGCATGTGTTGATTTTATTTATTTATTTTTTTTATATATTTTTTTTAACAAGGGCATGTCAGCATCCATCTTTTAGATTAGTTTTGAAAAAGTAAACAGTAATTAAAAAACTGCATGTATGCCTAGTTTTCATCTAGCCATGCATGTACAATAGGGCCAGAAAATCCAAGGCTTCTTGTGCATTTTTTTTCACCACAAATTATAGGGTCACCACGATAATTTGACAAATTAACATGAATTTCATCTTTATCCCCTTCTAATTTAATTTCAAAATCACTTGAGCCCCATGAACTCCACAAGTAGCTTGTTGTTTCAAATGAAGAAAAAATATCTGTTCAAGTAAGTTCAAATGTTACAAAGTATCATATTTGATTAGTGAGCCAGAAATAGTACAAGTGATTTAGTATACTTTCAGAATGTTTCTTTGAGATTTTTTTTTCACATAATTTTACCCTTGATTTGTTTGAAATTTTTCTGAGCAAAAAAAAAAAAAAATGGCTATCATACATTTTACCATGATTACCAGAATCATTTGATGACATTAAGACTATTTAAGGATCACAGTGCAGAGTCTTTACAACTCTTTACCTCTATCCTTTAAATTAATTCAAATTAATTTTTACACATTTATCAGCAAGACATTTTTAATCATTTAAAATCTAATAAAATTTTGTATTATCACTTTTTATTTTATATATTTTAATAAGTACAGGTCAGAAGAAGGATGTTGTTTCATTTTTAAATAAATATATCTGTAACACTGAATGACAATGGAACATGTATTACATGGACACCAAAATGGGATGTCTCATCCCATATACATACCATTTGGAAACATTAAGACTGACTGAATTATTTTATTTTATTTTATTTTATTTTAAAGACGCTCAACAAGGTAATACATAATGTGTAATGTATTTCTGCGATGACAAAGCTGATTTTTTCGGCAGCCATTACCTCAGTCTGTCACCGCTGAAAGACATTTTTCAGAATTCTCTGATGAACAGAAAGTTCAAAAGAACAGCATTTATTTCAAATGGCAATCTTTTGTAACATTATAAAAGTATATATTTATAGTCTCTCTGTGTGTCTGTGTTTATTCATTGGAGTATAAAATTGTGACAACCAGTATCTTATATACACAGTATATACATCCACACACACACACACACACACACACTCAAAGGCGGCGAGAACAGCAGAAATGAGAAACAGAATTATGTGCTCTGTGTGAGTGTGTGTTATTTGTGGCACGCTTTAATGGCAACACAAGGCGATCAATGAGCCCATAGAGGAACGAAGGCTTCCTTATTTCTCCAAATTGCCTGCGCTAGCAGCACAACCTTGATAACACTCAATTGATTATTAATGCATTATTAATCCAGAGCCAGGTCACAGAGACAGCTGGAGGCACTCATGCACACACACACATGTGCACGCACACACGTACAACACATTGATGAAGCGGCTCTATGCCCGGGGCCAAAACATGTCCAATGGAACACTGAGTACATCACATCAATTCACAACAGCAGAACCAGGCAAATTAAACACAGGAAATACAGCGGCCACCAAATACACCTGGACAAGCAAACGCTGCACGCTCCCCTGCTCTCTGGGCCTGGCACAGTCCCCGCAGAGCAGCAGATGGTGCGGTGGTGTTGGAGTGAAAGGGCACTAGCTGGACAGACCCCCGCTACCTCCCCCATCCCCAGACCTCAGGCCCATCACATCCACACCAGCTTTACTGCCACATGGGTCCCTCCATCCACCACACACTCTGACAACTCATTTATAGGGGCTGAGGAGACCAGTATATGCCATTCTAACTTCAGATGGCACTTCCATTCTAACTTACAGGTATTCAAATACAGTCAGTTGTTTTATTGTTTTAACTATTTTCTATTTTATTTATTTTTTTTTTTTTATTTTTTTTTTTTTTTTGTGTTCTTTTCAAAAGACTGGTTTCTTTGATTAGTTTAAAATTTGATGTGAAATGAGGACTGAACCAAAGAACCATACTCAAGTTCAGGTATTGACACAGATTTCACAAATTAATTTGATTCTGATTCAGGTTCAGTTCAGTTCAGATTTCGATTCCCAAATGATTCGTCTGAATATTTAACAGGTACAGTAAATGTCAATTTTTCTCAATCTCTTGACTAATGCTGTAAACATACAGGGAACTCTGTCAGTTGGTACATTAAATATTAAAATTAACAAAAAAATGTAGATAAAATAATCAATATTCAAAATAAAAGTTGTATACATACATTTAAACTGCACATAAGGCAGTTTTATTTTTTTAATGATACAATTATATAACCCCAATTTGTTATTGGAATTTGATTATTAGAAATTGTTTTCATGACAGATTTATTTAAACACAATAAATGAGATCACTAACAGGTTAAGTAAAAAAATATTATGAATATGTAATGTAGTGCATATATTTGGCAAAATGCTCGTATAGAGAGCTTTTTATTTTAATTAACGAGATATGGACATTGAATTGCTTTTTTGAAATTCATATAATACTACATGACACTGTTTACAAGCTGTTTTATTTATATCTTTACACGGCTGATACACTGACTGAGCAATTGCATGAGACATGGTATATTTCAGTAAGTTGTACCATTTTTTTAAACATACCTTCTGCCCTATTTGATTTGATGTTGATGTGAGCAGAATCCTTAAGTAAACGTAAGTGAACTTAAGTTTGCTAACTTCAAAGTCAGGCTGTTAGCTCAGGTAAGTATAATGGGGTTACACGAAAGTTAGCACTATTGATTACTGATTGACTACTGCTATTGATTTACAATTTGCTAAAAACAACAAAATGAAGTTAAACGAACACTGTTCGCTGGATTTGAATTCAACAAAACTGTTCATCAGACTTGGGCATTAATAATAGTCTTCGCAAATGAGTGAATACTTCCAAAACTGTAGTCAGTTTTCTCTTTCATGAAATCAGAATGAAGAGAATATTTTTAAATAATTTTCTACTTCAGCAGTAACAGATCTGGCTTAACAGCAAAGATACTAGAAGGCTTCTCTATCGCCCCCTTGAGTATGGAGGTTACCTCCACAGTAACAGACAATCTATGCATAATGGGACTGCAAACCTCCAATGTGTTGGCCAAGCATTTGCATCTGCGTTGGTGTACGTAGCCTTAAGTTACCACAACATGTCTGAAAATGACATTAGAAATTCCAGAAAAAACAACAACAAATTCAGCAGCTCGCTGTGCAATGATCTGAAGAAGAGTGGGTAGAGTACAAACCCTGGGCAGAGGGGCTGACGTTGCTCAGGGCGATGGTGCAGGTAAAGAGGATCCAGAGAGCGAGAGCCATGCTGTGGACAGAGCGAAGGGTGGTGGGGGGAGTGCGGTCAGCAGGCGCTTGAATGCGGGGCACTCCTCCCTCACGCCCTCTCACTGATGGAGAACCTGGTGAGAAGAGAACGAGAGAGACAAATGAGAAAGAGAGATCAATACTAATAGCAGGACCTAAATTCTTACTGTCGGCCTTTCCCTTCTGTGGCTCAATAAAAAAAAGCAGTACTGCCCTGTAATTCTATTCATTCTGTCAAAGCGAGATGCCCGTTATTGCTCCAACCAGATCCGTGCTTTCTGGCTCTGCACGGCCCATTTCACGTCGCACTTATTCAACATAATTGAGAGGAGCTCTAGGCGTACACTTGGTGCCGGTCAGGTGGAGTTAGACGACTAGAGCTGAAGGGTGGCCATTTTGTTCTCGCGCTAACACGGCAACAGCTGTTCCCTGTCCAACACAACTATTTTGTGATGCTGTTTGCCAATAATTTAGTAGTAACCAAGTAAACAAAAGCAAAATATATGCTGTTATATGGATTTGAGTGAATTGCTCAGACTGAGGCCAGAAACATGCAAACGATTCAAGGTATGCAAGCTTGATTTTTTACATTCCAAAATATGTCCATATTATTAGAGAAACCAGTTCTTGTCTGTGGTAAATTTTCCCTTTAGGCTGACTTTTGTCATAGTGCAGCAATTGTTTGCAGAGTATCTGGGTAAAATAGAAAAGCAGGGTCCCACTTTATATTAGGTGCCCTTAACTACTATGTACTTACACCAACAAATACATACAATGTACTTGTGTTCATATTGTATTGCAGAACACTTTTGCTGCAATTGAGGTGAGGTACAGGTAAGGTTAAGCACAGGTTTAGTGGTATGGGTAAGGGTGGGTTAAGGTGTAAGGGATGAATCAACAGTTTAATTATACATGTAATTACAGAAAATACTAACAGTATTTTTAAAAATATAAGTACAACGTAAAAAAAAAATGTATGTACACAATAAGTGCATTGTATCAAAAGATTCATTTAAATGTAAGTACATAGTAGTTAATTAGTTAATTCAGTCCATTCTGTCAAAGCAAGACACCCAAAGTTGCTCCGACCAGATCCAAGTTTTCCGGCTCTGCACGGCCCACTTTCCATTGCAGTTATTCAATATAACTGAGAGGAGCTCTAGGAGCAAACTGGGCAAAAATCAGGTAGATGGCTAGAGCTGAATGGCGGCCAGTTTGTTCTAGCACTAACTCATCAACAGCTGTTCCCTGTCCAACACAAATATTCTGTGTTGCTGTTTGCTGATAATTCAGTAGTAACCACAAAAGCAAAAGGAAAACATCTGCTGTTCAAATATGATTTTGAATGAATTGTTGAGACTGAGGCCAGAAACATGCAAAAAATTCAAGTCATGCAAGCTCGATTTCACATGTTTTAGGTGCACTTAGATGGCTAGAGATGAACGGCGGCCATTTTGTTTTTGCACTAACATTTCACCAGCTGTTCCCTGTCCAACACAACTGTTATGTGATGCTGTTTGCCAATAATTTAACACTAACCAAATAAACAAAAGAAAAACACGTTGTTCAAATATGAATTTGATAGAATTGTTCAGACTTGAGGCCAAGAACATGCGAATGACTCTGTGCAAACTCGATTTCATGTTGTTATATTTCAAAATGTGTCCAAATGCAATCCATTAGCAGCTAGAGTAACCAGTCCTCTTCTACAGTCAATTTTCTCTTTTAGGTTGAATATTGTATCGGTGGCGCAACTGTTTGAAGAGAATCTGGGTAAAACAGAAACTCAAGTGTGACCTATAGATCTGTCAAAGTGAGATGCCCAATTTTGCTCCGACTAGATCCATGTTTTCCGGCTCTGCACAGGCCAATTTATATTGCAATTATTCAGAATAACTGAGAGGAGCTCTAGGTCTGGGCACAGATCAGGTTCGGTTTAGAGCTGAACAGCGGCCATTTTGTTCTTGCTTTAACACATTAACAGCTGTTCCCTGTCCAACACCAATATTCTGTTCTGCTGTTTGCCAGTAATTTAGAAGTAACCAAGTAAACAAAAGCAAAACACATGCTGTTCAAATATGAATCTGAAAGAATTGTTCAAACTGAGGCCAGAAATCTGCAAACGATTCTATGCAAGCTCAATTCCATGTGTTCTGTTCCAAAATGTGTCCAAATGCAATTTGGTATCAGGTATTATAGTAACCTGTCCCATTCTACGGTCAATTGTCTTGAATCTGGGTAAAATACAAAAGTAATACTGCCCTCTACTTCTGTCAAAGCGAGATTCCCACTGTTGCATTCCAACCAGATCCATGTTTTCTGGCCCATTTTACATTACACAATTGAGAGAAGCTCTAGACGCATACTTGACGGCAGTCAGGTACAGATAGACGGATACGGCTGAACACCGGCCATTTTGTTCTGCACTAACACAGCAACACCTGTTCCCTGGCAAACACTTCTGTTTAGCTATAAATATTTTGCATTGTCGTTCGCCAATAATTTGGTAGTAACCAAATAAACAAAAGTGAAACATATGCTGTTCTGTAAATTAGAATGAAATGTTTGGCCTTGGGCCCATTACTTGACAACAAACGCTTCTAACTAGGAAAGTTCCATTTCACGTTGTTACATTCCAAAATGTGTCAAAACTCAGTCTTCTCTTAACAGTAAACTAGCAACAGTCTGAGGAGAATCTTGCTGCAATAATATAAAAAAAACAGTACTGTAAATATACTCATTCTGGTGAAGCCAGATGTCCACTGTTGCTCTGACCAGATCCATGTTTTCTGGTTTTGCACGGTCCATTTCACATCACACTTACTCAAAATAATTGAGAGGAGCTCTGGGCACACACTTGATGGCGGTCAGGTACAGTTAGAAAGCTAGAGCTGAACGGCGGCCATTTTGTTCTGTGCTAACACGGCAACAGCTGTTCCCTGGCAAACACTTCAGTTCCAGACATTCCAGAGATTGATTGGACGTGACATGCTACATATGCATGGATGTGAACGTACGGCCCACCGCAAGACATGCAACATACAAATGCCAAGACTGGCCGTTCTGTGCACGTTTATACAAGAGAGAAATACGAAGGTATAAAGAGGCTCGGGAAGTGAGAGCGAGCGAGAGAGAGTGGACAGTTTCGAGTCAGTACTGCCAGAGGGCTCACACATCTCATTTGCCTAATGAAATAAATCACAGTCTGGAAGTTTCTTTCATTTGTTCTTGGAGGCTGCTCTTCCTTCAGGGCTGAAAGGAAAAAACGACAGAAATGCATTGAATTATTAGAGCTAATGCTGCCCCTGCTGTGCGTTCAGAAAGAACAGACAGACTGTACTGCGTGTTTATTGGGAGGAGAACCTCTGTGTGTGTGTGTGTGTGTGTGCCTGTGTCTCTCTTCAAGGGGATTCGCTTTGATCCTCATAACCCTCTACCCACTCTTTTCATTGATCTTCCCTAGTCATAGATGTGAAAAATAGATTGGCAATAACAAAAAAAAAAAAAAAAAAAAGGGAAATCCACACACACACAAATATTTTTCCATTGGCATAATGGTTTAATACTGAGATAATGATATTTACAGTACTATTCCCCTAACCCTATATAAACCCCTAAACTTAGCCCTCACACAAATCTACACACAAATCTACACACAAACTAATGTAGATGATACAGCAACCTATTCACTTTCAGAATGTGAAAAACTTACTGAGTAAAACAGAATATTCTGTGGGAAATCAAGTAAGGCAGCACTTGATTTTATTCATTAGAATTTCAATGGATCACTGGAAGTAGATAAATAATATACTTTTGTTAATTACTCTCCAGCACGGCCTTGGTTACATGAGACAAAAAAACAAAAAAAAAAAATCGATTAAGAGGCACAAAAAAAAAAAAAAAAAAATACAGATCGCATGGATAATTAGACCAGGGACATTTATTTCAAAGTTAAAGTTTTTTTTCCCCCTATTGTCCCTTTTTAAATAGTCAATAGCCTTTAGTTTACAATAGTGTTCAAATGTCTGAGGTTGGTAAGTTCCATTCTCGAATAATGCATGAATGAATTGGACAAAGAGCTCGCCAAACTGAACATGAGGCCATATCTCCTCAACGTTTTATCGTATTCAGACCAAACTTGGAGTTTGTTATGACAACCATGTCCTGAGTTTACCTGCACAATGCCACCTACTGGTCAGGAGATATGACAAATGCATGAATCGTTCTAAGGCTGTATTTCTCCAATGCTTTGGCATATTGGCACCAAAATATGTGCATGTCATTGACACATACAGTTAATCACACAACATCAATTTGGGAGCAGCGCCACCTATTGGTCAAAAGTTATAAATCATTAAATAATATTACTTTTCAGCCAATTTGAGTAAAATCATCTTAAAATTTTAAGATTTAAGATTTTTTTTTTTTTAATTTTGAATGAAGTCTCTTATGCTCACCAAGGCTGTATTTATTTGATTAAAAACACCATAAAAACGGTAATATTGTGAAATATTATTAAAATTTAAAATAAATGTTTTCAATTTTAATATATTTCAAAGTGTAGTTTATTCCTGTAATGCAAAGATTAATTTTCAGCATCATTACTCCAGTCTTCACTGTCACATGATCCTTCAGAAATCATTCTAATATGATGATTTGATGCTATTTTTATAATATTGTCAATGTTAAAAACAGTTGTACTGCTTAATATTTTTTGTGATGACCGTGGCACATTTTTTTTAGGATTATTTGATTAATGGAAAGTTTAAAAGAACAGCATTTAAATAGAACTCTTTTTGACAATGTAAAAGTCTTTATAGTCACTTTTAATCAATCAACACATTGCTGAATAAACACCTTGATTTATTTAAATAAATAAATAATCTTACTGACCACAAAATATTTGGTCTCAGCTGTGAACCATTGTCAGACCTGTGTCCTGTCTGGTGTTGTATTTTTCTGTCTCGTGCTCCCCTAGACTTAGTTTTACCTCATGTATGCACATATTTGGTTATGTTCCTGTTCCTGTCTTTATTGTTTCATTATTAGTTTATTAGTCCCCAGCTGTGTTTGATTAATTATCTAGTTTTATCCTGTGTACTTAAGTTCCTGTCTGTTCAGTTCTGTTTCGTCTGGTCTACTCGTTACACCTCCTGTGTTCCTCTCTGTCTCAGCCCTGCCGTGTTTTGCCCTGTCTGGATTAAAGACTGTTTATTTTGAAGTTTAATTCCTCATCTCCTCATTCATCCCCTCTGTGTGCACCGTGACAGAAGACCAGACCAAAACAGTAAGCGGCAGCCATTCACCCGGTTTGTTTTCTGGTTTTTAAAGTCTTTTGTTTTTCTGTTTTGTTTTTGTTCTCCCCCGCGGCATGGAAGTTGCCGCTCGTCATTACGCCCAAGCTCGCTAAAGCTAAGCGTGGGAGTTCGGTGGGATCGCCGCAATCGCTGCAAGTCCACTGGCCGCTCGTCAGTCAAGTTCGCCAGCCATTCATCTGTCCAGCACGCTGGATGCGGCTAACCCAAGCCCACCGGCCGCTCATCGGTCAAGTTCGCCGGCCGATCCAAAGTCAAGTTTGCGGGCCGCCTTTCGCTCAAACCTGCTGGCTGCGGCTCCCTCAAGCCCGCCTGCCGTTCCGAAGTCAAGCAGCCAGCTGCGGCTCCCTCAAGCCCACCAGCCGCTCCGACGTCAAGCCCGCCGGCTGCGGCTCACTTCAGTTCCAAAGTTCGCTCCAGTGGATCCAGTTCCCCAGTTTCGGCCAGGAGTGCCATTCCTAGTCACAGTGGATCCAGTTCTCCAGTTTCAGCAAGGAGTGCCGTTCCCAGTCCCCGAATCCAGCCCCTGACCAAGAGTCCAGTGCAGGCTCCAGCCCCTGACCAGTGTCTTGTCATGTCCCCTAAAATATTGTCCACAAGAACAGTTTTAATCAACCTTGTCTTGTCTGTTGGGGTTCTCTTGTTGCCTAAATGGAAGCGGTTCCTGAGATCACCCCTGAGAGGGCCCATGACTCCACGTTCAGCCCACGGAGGGCTGCTGTGCTCTCGTCATGCCCAGAGAAGGCCTCAGATTCCGAGCCTAGCCCTAAGTGGGATCCTGTTCCTGTGGACAGCCCTGAGGAGGGCTCCTATTCCTGAGTTTAGCCTACGGAGGGCTCCTGTTCCTGAGTTTAGCCCATGGAGGACTCCTGTTCCTGAGTTTAGCCCCAATTTCTCCCCAAGTTATTTTTGGGGGGGGGGGAACTAATAGGATCCGGTCGTAGAGGCCGGGGCGAAGGATGAGGCTATGGCCACGAAGACCGTCTGCCATGGCCTCCAGAGCTCCCAGCTCCGCCATGGCCTCCTGAGGTCCCTGCTCCGCCATGGCTCCGGAGTCCCCTGATCCGTCCTGGAGGCATCCCCCGTGTCTGTCCTGAGGGGCCTCCAGAGTGCCCACCCCCCCTCCCTGTTGGATGTTAGGAGGCACGTAGACGTGCCTTCCTGGAGGGGGAGTACTGTCAGACCTGTGTCCTGTCTGGTTAGTTTTCTGCCTCATGCTCCCCTAGACTTAGTTTTCCCTCATTTATTTGGTTATGTTCCTGTTCCTGTCTTTGTTTCATTATTAGTTTATTAGTCCCCAGCTGTGTTTGATTAATTATCTAGTTTTATCCTGTGTACTTAAGTTCCTGTCTGTTCAGTTCTGTTTCGTCTGGTCTACTCGTTACACCTCCTGTGTTCCTCTCTGCCTCAGCCCTGTGTGGATTAAAGGCTGTTTATTTTGAAGTTTAATTCCTCGTCTCCTCATTCCTCCCCGCTGTGTGCACCGTGACAACTATGACTTGCTGATTGCTAAAGCCATTCAAGCAGCTGGTATGAGGGGAAGGGACATTCTCATTTTAGAGCATTTAATTGGACAAAAATTTATAAACGCCGCCGAGTACGAGATGATTCATCAATATGACTTTAGGGGCTTTTTAAAAATGATAAATTTCAAATTTCACATTCTTGCATTCACTGTCATTCGTCCAGCTAGGCAGCAGTTTGCTTCCTCCCAGCTCCCATCCATTCCATTCACTCTTCCTACTCTCTCCTTCATCATTCCAGCCATCACTCCATCCTCCCTCTCTCCTCCCCATGACCTTCTCTGATATTTACCCTCCTCTCCTGTGGCACGGCAAAAACCCACAGCCACCGGCACAAGAGAAGAGACTGACCAATATAATCGGCCACGACAGAAAAACAGCCCACTTGCGTGCAGGCAAGACAAAGCATCAAAGTCTGGGAGGTAAAAAAAGGGAAAACAAACATGGAAGTATGCACAGAGCCCTTCCTCCTGCTGTCTGCGTGTTACTAATGGTCAGAAAATGCTCCCCTCCTGGGAGGCACCACCGTCTCTATTTTTTCCTCTCGCTTTTGTAGCTGTTAATAAGAAAAAAAATAGTCTTTCAACCTCGTTCTTTTGATCTTGCCTCTGTCTGCACTCGGCACAATGGCTCTCCCGCGGTCCCAGCTGATAAAGGACGGATGGGAGAGAACGAGAGAGAGGAAGGTAGAGAGCAAAAGAACGAGGTGCAGCAGGCGGTCTTGGGAGCCCGTGCTGGTTGAGAGGGGAGCAGTGCAGCGTGGGTATTCACTATGAGCTTGCCTTAGGGCAGTGACTGACCTTTTGCTCTGATCTGATCCGCCATTATCATCAGTGTTGCTGTTCCAGTGAAGAGGATGGTTATATTTCTCCCAGCGCAAAGAGATAGGTGGATAGGCTCTCGCCCTTATCCAGAGGATCCCATAGGAAAGAGGTATCACTTATGTAATCTCTTTAATGTCTCAATTGTTTCTCCTAGTCAGCAATGACATTAAAGGGAGAGCAAATAAAGGTTTCGTCTTAAAGTTGTGATGAGACGCAAGCAGCGACAGATTTTTCTTCCATATTGTGACATACAACCGAGTGAAATAAATTATTGTAAAAGACAAAAATGTAAGGAGGGGCTTGGTTCAGTCCATCGGTTGTTGATTGGATGGAGTTTAAGGCCGACTGTGAGAAACTAAATGATTGGAGAAGATATTTTAATCAAAACTTATGAGGTCAAAAAATACTTGAAACTTGGGGAAAAAAAGAAACTAAAAATAGATTAAGCAATAGGATCAAGAACATGCAAATAGAAAACAGATGAATTTCAATTTCATATCTTTAAAGCTAAAGTGTCTAAACTAAAGCTAAAAGTAAAATCAAATTTATATATATAGGCTGTGGCGTTTAAACGATGCTCAATTGGTACTAAGGGGCCCAAAGTGTGCCAAGAAAATATCCCCCACACCATTACACCACCACCACCAGCCTGAACCGTTGAGACAAGCCAGGATGGATCCATGCTTTCATGTTCTTTACGCCAAATTCTGACCCTACCATCTGAATGTCGCAGCAGAAATCGAGACTCATCAAACCAGGCAACGTTTTTCCAATCTTCCATTGCCCAATTTTGGTGAGCCTGTGCGAACTGTAGACTCTGTTTCCTGTTCTTAGCTGACAGGAGCGGCACCCGGTGTGGTCTTCTGCTGCTGTAGCCCATCTGCTTCAGGGTTCGATGTGTTGTGCGTTCAGAGATGGTATTCTGTATACCTTGGTTGTAACGAGTGGTTATTTGAGTTACTGTTGCCCTTCTATCATCTCTACCCAGTCTGCCCATTCTCCTCTGACTTCTGACATCAACAAGGCATTTTCGTCCACGCAACTGCCGCTCACTGGATATTTTCTCTTTTTCGGACCAGGGTGTGAAATACAGGGGAGCTGGGGGAGCTCGGCTCCCCTTAATAAGACATGGGCTCCCCTGAAAACGTGATTTGTGAAATTTTGGGGGGTCTCAAAAAATATTGACAATGTGTTATTTTGATGTGCAATTTCAGTTTCGTGTAATGTGATCATCATGTGTAAAATTGCAAAAATATTCATTCATGCATGACGGCGATTTAAACCTAATTCACTTCAATAAAGATAACTATACATGCTATTCTTGTCATGAGCATCAAGGTGTGGGGGCGCTGCAGTGCAAATTCCACTTATGTTTAGTACATTAACTCAAAGATTCGTAGAAAAAGTATAAACGTTGGAGGCCATTGATCTGCGCGTGGAGTTCTTGAAATCCATTCAGGCCTCTGTGGTCGATTCTGTGTTAAGGTAAGGCATGTTATTCGCAATTATGTGTTGTGGCTGGGTTGTTATAGGTCTGCGTGACTCTCGATGTGACATCTAGATGCCTAAATGCATTGAGTTGCTGCCATGTGATTGGCTGATTAGCTATTTGTGTTACCAAGCAATTGAACAGGTGAACCTAATAAAGTGGCCGGTGAGTGTGTGTGTATATATATATATATATATATATATATATATATATATATATATATATAAAACAACAAAAAAAACTACTAGAAATGACAAAACCACAACAAAGTTACTAAAATTTTAATTAAAATTAAAATAGAAAATAGAAAAATAAATGCAGATTCAAAATATTAATAAAAATTCTAATAGCATCTCAATGAAACTAAAACAACACTGGTTTACAAAAAAATAAATAAATAAATAAAAATAAATTAATAAATTAATAATGTAACTAACTGTTAAAAAATGTATTAACTGCAAAAAATATATTTAAAAACTTCTTTTTGAAAACGAGTAAATTTAGACGAATAAAAGACAGTCAACATTAATCAATATGTCTTTGTTTATGTTCTTTAAGACTCCTGAGCTACAAAAGAATGAACATTTAACTATAAAATGGACCAAGGGAAAAAGAAACTAAGAGAGGAAGATGTATGAATGATGTGCATTTGAACATCTATTTATCTGGAGACAGCCTTGATCCAAGGCAAATAACCTAATTATCCAGTTACATTAGATCATTACTATAATCACCACGATCATTATTATCTATTTGCTTAGCAGACACACTCATCTAGCACGACGCGCCATACATCTATTTTACACATGCCGCAGGTTGCTCAGAACCACTCACTGCCTCGTTCGATAATGTATGTTCATTTATTTTGAGGCAAGAGGCAATTGCCCACTACAAAGCAAGCTTATGTTAGAGAAAGATAAAGCAGAAAATGATGCCGGATAAGATCAGCACAAAAACAGCATCTAGTTTTGGCAAAATCTACAACAAAATTGTATACTAAAATGCAATGGAAAATACAATAAAGTAAATCTTATGGCTTAATGTTTTTTTTTTGTTTTGTTTTGTTTTGTTTTGTTTTTTTTTTTTAATTAGTTTAATTGAATAGTTGAACTATTTAAGCTATATATTTATGCTATCCTCTGTAAAGTAAAGCTATTTCTTCCGATCTTCGGATTCATTAACAGTTATAGGTAAAAAGAAAAAAAAAAAAAAACTAGAGTAATAACAAGGTGCAGTAAATGGTAAAACTCTGTACGCAACAAACCAGTGTGTTAATGATTATGATAATAAATGAAAATAATAGTTTGCAAAATTAAGCAGCAAAACAAACTGGCAGCAGCTGACAGTGAAAGAATTCATAGTAGAAGTGGCCTTAGCGACTCTTGCGTTAAAAATAAGGTGGATATATGTAAATTAGGTCATTGTCATTATTTTCAGCTCAAACATACATCCACACAGAAATTGCGCTGTTAGCATATTAGCATAGTTCACGCAGAGCAGTGAATTTGACGCTAACGCACACAGAGCATGCAAACAAACTCTGCTATCAGCAGTAGCAATTAATTCTTAGTGAATTTCCTAAAATGTTTTTTTTTTTCTTCGTTTACCTCTGAGTAATGTTGTGGTTCCTTGTTTGCGGTTCTCAGCGGCTACATTAGCTTTATGTAAACTTAGCTAATGCTTATCTCGTAAGTGGCGGTCAGGCATTTTGTGGTCATTCGGCTTTCAGGCGAGCACAATGCAAGAATAATGACAGCAGCTTCATCTCTCGGAGAGACGAGAGAGCCGGATCGTTCACTCGGACCGGTCAGGAACGCTAGATTAAATTCCTACAATTAGTCGTCCGAGACATTAGCGCATGGCTGGGAACTGAGCTTCCAGAGATGTAATTCATTTATTAGCCTCTTGACCCCTTTAAAGTAATCGCCTCTCAAATGGAGATAATCGCCACATTCTTCCTTTTTAAAATCCGAAGACATGCCATGAAATATCATTACCGTTGTCTCCCGCACACCTCCATCCCCTGTAAGTCTCCATATCGTTCCATGCCCTTTACCATCAAACTCCTGTTTTACCAGACAAAATGTTGACAGTCACCGGTAAATTCAATTTAATGAGATGCAAATTTGGTAAAAGGACAATTTGGGCCGCTCAGGTTGATGTCGTTATGCATGTCAAAAATCCCTCATTAGCAGACGCCTATGAATCGGATTACTGAATAATGAGGGTGTGTTAGTCTCAATCTTTCCACCGAATTTGACAGAGGGCTTTATCTGTGTCCAATGTATTCATCCTGTCAAATGTGCAAGGTGATTCAGTTAAAGCTCAGCAGACTGGTATGCTGGACTGGTGCGTTGCCCCGAATTAGCTCCTGATCTCCATAATTGATCTATAAATCTACTCTGACACTGCGGTTCGTCGTACTCACATTTACATCAACAGTAATAAAGCATATCCTCCACGGTGCATCTTACAGACAGGAAGTGGCGCGCCGGCGTCTTTGCACATATACGAATACTCCCTTAAGTAATAATACTCCCTGTTTCCTACTCTCAGCCTGACACAAAGCTTCTGGAGACGTATTAGTCTAATTCTCCCATTAGCGAGCATCGCCGTCCCCTGCCCTGTTTTGGAGGTGCAATTTACATTGGCACTCCAGCCGACAGTGTCTCATTTGTCACTAAGCTTGCCTTTATGGAGTGGGGCTCAATAATTCCTCTGCATAATCCACAATAAATTGCACTTCTGAAAGCATCAGACCCGTCCCATGGGAACAGCAACGTTTTTACAAAGGGTCGGCAACCTTAGGCGCACGTGCCAATGGAGGATAATGGTGGACGGAGGGATAATCATTGGTACGTGAGCTGAAAGAGAGCAAGAGAGATTAATATTACATGTTATTGTGCAGTTTATTGTGTGAGTCAATCGCAACTGCACGGAAAACTAACTCTTTAACGTTCCTCGTAGTCACACTGGTTGTTTATTTGGTTATGAGGTGTTTGGGAAGCGAAAGGCTCAAAAGCATGATGAAACTGATAGAGATTCACAGATCAGTTTGCTGCAGTTTTACCCGATGGTGGAGCAGATCAGAACAAAACAACCAACTAGGGATACACTGATATAGAAATGTTGGCCAATACCAATAATAGAGATGTATCTGCCAATGAAAGGCTCACCATTAAGTCTTTAAAAAAAGAAGAAAAAAAAGAGACTCTTTAAAAAAATAGTTCTTAAAATATATATATATATATATATATATATATATATATATATATATATGTGTGTGTGTGTGTGTGTGTGTGTGTGCAAAAGAGATCAAAAGTGTCTTTATTTTTTCTCCTCAATTAACAGAGATATCACATATGATTGACATATGATACTGGCAATACATTTATGATGGTGCTATGGTGATGTAACATTAAGCAGCATTGTAAACATCATAATAATTTGCACATTTCTAAACATTTGGAGCACTGCAAATATTTCTAATTTATAATTCTGATGGCATGCAGTCTGTAGTTGTTATAATGGTATGTAAATGTTGTTCCACTTGTCCTTACCAGCCACATTATTCCTATAGGGACTTTGTAGAAAATTGCTGTTATAAATTATATGATTAATTAAAAATGCAACAGTAAGTTTAACGTAAGTCACCTTATTCCTATCCACTTTAGGAGAACTGATTAATCTTATCTATTGTAAAATTTAAGAAGATAAATGAACATATTGTATATGTCCTGTTGAGAAAGTGGAACATTTTCTAAGACGATACTGTTTGCATTTAGCCTATATGCTGCTATCTCTGTTTATATTTTTACAAGAAAAATGGATCATTTACATAATTTATGAAGAGTTATACAAAAGCTCTGTAATGTCTTGAAGACTACATTGTCAGAATTAAAAGAAACACCAGTTTGCCTGAAGCAGATCCACAAATGAATAAAAACTCCAACATTTACATTATTTACCATAGCTAAAGTCTATTTCCTTTTCCCTTATGAGGTACTTAATGTGCAATACAATGTGCTGCTCAATTTTGCCAGATTTAATTAAAAAAGAAGGAAAATGCAATTTAAATGTGCAGTTTTCAAATAAAACTTTTATTGGATATTTAACATTGAATAAATAATATCTATTAATAATCTGTTTAAATTATTATTAACATCTTAAATCAATTAAGGTTGAATTTCAGTCTTAACCAAAATGTAAAGGGATCTTGTACAATAAACGTTTTTATTATTTATTTTTTCTCTTGCATTTTCCCATGTCTGTTTAAAGTTTCTATGAACCATAGGCATGCATAATTAAAGTATGACCATTTTCAACTTAGAATTAATCCTGACTTGTCAGGTCAAGTTCTGAAACACAGAATAAGACCAGCTGACAAATAAATGTGGGCGACTGAGTTTGGAGTTTCTTATATCAGAAATCCAATGATTTCAGAACGAGCCACTTCTGTGCTTTGGCATCAATAAATGAAACCAGCAGACTGGGTAGAGAGTTTTGAGTTCTGAAAGTTACAGCAATCTTTTACAAGATCAAGGAAAATGTTGAAAAACTTATGTCTTATGATATAACCGCTTTAAAAACGTCGATTCATGCATCCACAGAGGACACACAAAGCACTGCACAAAGCTACAGTGTTACGAACTTTTCCACAAAATCACACTGTTTAAGTGAACATCTTTAAACCGTTTCCTTGCATTCCCCATCTCAGCTCAGTCAGTGAAATATACAGGCTGAAAGGTTTACTCTTAAGTGGCTCTCGCTGCCCACTGATCTGTGCATTTCAGATTAATCGCTGAAGATATTTTGCTCTTTGCCACCATTTAGCAAGTGAATGTGACAGTTCCCTAGCCTAGCTGTTACAGATAATGGCTAGGTCTAAAGTTAAGTTTAAAAATGTAAGGTTTGGATTTAACAATGATCTCAAAATTAGAAATGTGTGACTTTTCGTTTGTAGCTTTGAGGTCATGTATATTGTAGAGTAGTTCTAAAGAACTACTTTTAGCAAAAAAGAAAGAAACTTTTAGAAAATACTTAGGGTACTAAAAAATACTGAAGACCTGCATTGCACTGACAGGTTTATCTCAGTGTCTGCCTGAGTGAGCACATCTACTCCAAATACTACTAACTGCCTCTACTTAGCATTTGCAAGTAGCAATAACAGACGCCTTTAATATGCCCTTCCCACACTTCCTGTTTCAAAATTAAATACACAAACACAGGAAAGAAATCTGCCCTTATGAAAATTAACCATGGTTTTATTGTAGTAAAAGTGTAGTAACCATGTTTTTTGGCATATTGATTATCATTTGTATAATCACAGTTTTACTACAAATACCATGGTTAAACTATGGTTATTATAGCAAAACCATGGTTTAACTGTAGTAACCATGTTTTTTTTTTTTTTTTTTTTTTTTTTTTTTATCTATTATTATTATTATTTTATCTATTATTATTTTATTTATTTATTTATTTTTGTTGTTGTAGCTCAATTAGGAAGAACAAAATGTTTTCAGCATGCTTCATTTTACATTCTGCCCTTGTTTTCTTTTTCTTTGATTCTGAGATGACAGAAAAACTTCAATCTACAACACTGATACAACATCACACATCCAAACCGCACATCATACATTCTTCTTCAGCTAAATTAACAAATCTGAATCTTCACACAAATAAAATCACAAATCATTTCTGCCTAACAAACAGTAATGCGTCTCATTTCTCATGTCTCATGTTTCATTCACTACGCTAACTATGCTAACAGTGTAGCTTGTACTGATACAAACGTACGCTGGCTGGCTAAGATGAGCACGGGTTTATTCTCAGTGCCAATAATTCTGGCACATCCTTCATTCGGTGTGCTGACTGTGTTAAGCACTGTGTGCGGCTACAGTAGCGCCGCTAGTTTTTCGCCATCATAATGATACCATTGTGCGAGCGGTGGGCAAATGGAACATGAGAGTGGCTGTAATGGGCCATGTATCAGGCAGAATGCGTTTGATTACTGGCTCTGAGAGAGAGGTGCAGCCGAGAGCGAACGCGAGCTCATCTCAAACTGCACAGAAGAGACGGGAGGGGGGAAGAAAGACATTAGAATGAGCAGAGAGAAGGAACAGGAATACAAAAAAAGAACAGAGTGCTTAAAGAGCATGCAAATGAGCGTCTGAGGAGAATCAAGACAGAATGGGTGAATCTCACGAAACCAAGTTAATACCACTGTGTTCTCGCAAGTACACTGCAGTACCATGGAAATACCATGAAGCATCATGGTAATACCATCTGATCATAATCGTACCATGGTATCATTTAATACCATGGTATAGGTAAATTTTATGTCACTTAAACTAATAATATACCATGGTATAGGTAAATTTTATGTCACTTAAACTAATAATATGTACAATGTGGGTGAATTTTGCTAAATTTGTCACGAAAATATTCAGAATATATTTCCACCAAGCCAGAAGAAATTACACTGAAACCATTTTCATGACAAATAAGCATATTCCCTCTCTGCAATTCTCACCGTACTGCAAAATCTCATTTTCATTAATGTAATGTGAACAATAAAATGATATATACACTGTAATAAAAAAATTAAAAAAACCCTTAGAAAAACAGAAAAGATATTGGTAATTCTCTGCCAGGACATTACTATTTGTTAAGTTTACAGACATTCAAAACAGGGATAAAACACCTGTGAAAAATCAATATGGAAAATTTGTTCATTTTAACACATTGGGCCCCCTTCTAGAGTACATTGTTTTTATTAAATTGTACTCAATTTATATAGTACAGCAATAATTTATCCTGATTTTAAATAATTAAAAATGTAAATAGTATTTTAATCAGATAAATAAAAAAAATTGCACTATATTACAGGAATGAGATTTTAATTAAAAAAAATATATCCACTACATTAAAATATGCATCCTTTACAGTGATGAGAATGGGATTTTTGCATTACAAGAAGGATAATTTGGGAGAGAAATGTTTTTGACAATCAAACACATTCACCCACTCTCATTACCATAATGCAAAAACATCTAAATATTTACATATATATTAATTTAAATTTAAATAATTTATACACAACGGTTTAATTTATATTTAAAACAATATTATTGTATTTATTGTATTTATTTTAAAAAATACAATGGAAAAAGGACTATTAGGTTTTGTAATGTAATAATGTGCGTGATCCAAAAAAAAAAAAAAAAAAATCAAAGCTTTAAAGCACAGCATTACAGCAATATGCCACGTTGCAAAAAAAAAAAAAAAAAAAACATTGTTCCAAATGTGACCTGGACATGTTTTCACTTGTTTATGGAGGTAAATCGCGGTGGAGTGGATTATTTTATATCCTCTCTGGTCACCACTGGTTCTCTTGAGAAGCTCACCTAGTCACAAACACACTTGTTCACCTGTGCTGACGTTGAGGTAGGAGGTCTGCCATCGAGCGTCACTGTGTTAATTATGAAGTCTTTCCAATGAGCACGTTCCCTAGTGTCCTTCACTCACTACTGCATCTCAATTTTCTCACCAAGCTCAAGCAAATAAGAAGTCACACAGGGAGTCTACACGCTAGCAGGAAATTACATGCGATTTGAAGTGAGCCCAATTTATGTGTGTGCGTGTGCGAGTGGTGGGAGTGTGTGGTAATTTATCGTATGAGGGAAGCGAGCTTGTCACTGCTTATTTCACTGATGCAACAGGGGGCCACGGCACCAGCCGTCACTGCCGGCCCAAAGTGCAAGAGCGCCAGTCACCTTACCTCAACCTCCTGTCTCGTCTCGCTAACATGCGGCTCTGTTTGCGTTCTGCCACTTCCCTCACTCGTGCAATTCATATATGAGTCTGCTTTATTAGAGCGTGGTATGCGTAGCACGATATTACCATAGCACATAACTCAGCGGTAATCTGAGAACATATTCTTGGAAAAGGTTATGAGCACATTAAAATGAGATTAAAGTAACACTAATTACTACACCGACAGTTATGAAAATACAGTGTGATGACAGTTATTAACTAATACATGTGTGAAACAAAATGACTGAACAAAGGTAACTTTATGAGGAACAAAAAGAGCAATTACAGCTGTAGGAAAGAAGAAATATCTCAGTTGTTTCTCAGTGGATGAAATGGAGAGTACACGGTCAGGAGTAATTATAGGAAAGAAAAATCATAATGGATATGTCTTTAATATCGCAACTGCCTCTCTTCCGCTCTTAAAAACAGTTTCTTTATTAACATTAATGTTTCCATGAAGAACTTCTATCGCTGAATCTTTCCATTGCACAAAAGCTTCTTCATAGTGGAAAGAGTTTCTTTGTTTAGATTATTAAAATGTCCTTCACATGAAGGGGGGGGGGGGGGGGGTTATTTTCAGAACTGTTCACTGAAAGGTTCTTTGAGGAACATTCCTAGTAATGTCATAGAAGAACAATGATCTTCTATGACATTACTAGGAAATCCACATTTTGGAACCGTCATTTTTAAAAGTGAAGACATTGATGAGATATCGCGTTTGATCTCGTACTGTATGGCGTACCTTGTTAGTGTCTGCGCTTGCGTGGCCATTTATTGTGATTAACAGGAAAGTGTGTCCAGCTGAATTCAATTAGTGATTTGTTAGACAGGTATAAAAAGGGTTATTATACCGCGGCAGCCCTCATGTGAAGCCCTCGTCGTGTTAAGACCGAAGTGTGTAAAGACCATCGACTCTACAGGGCGTCTCCACCGGACAGGGACACCGGCAAGAGATAAGTATCGCTTTTCATTTGTTCTCTTTCCAATTACTTGTTTCACTTCTCTTTCAGTTTTTATAACCATTTGTTTTTGGTGTTTGGCTTAGTTTTATGTTAGAATCATTATTACACTCTTATACCTTTTGTTCTCTTAATATTTTGAATTGTTTGTAGCTTTATTTTGTTTTCATTTAAATGTTGTTTAGAAATTTTGTCATATGCATTTCTCATTTTTATTTAATTATTTTTTTAATGTGTGTATATATACACTATGTACAAAGTTTTAGCTTTTAGTTTTGGATCAGTTTTAGTTGTTTTAATACTACAATTGATTGTTTCTGTTGTCTTCATTTGTAAGTCGCTTTGGATAAAAGCGTCTGCTAAATGACTAAAAGTAAAGTAAAGTAAAGTAAGATAAAGTGGTGAGCAAATGGAGACAATCAATCCTTTCTGTACAGTAGCAAAGGGAAACAATAAATGAGATCCATTTAATATCTAAACTACTTCTTCTAGACAGCAATGAGAGCACATAAAGATGAGCAATCATACATGAAGGAAAGAAAAATCACAGTTTAGATGTCTTTAAAATCTCAAGTTCTCCAAGATAGATTGCATTGAGATAACTTTGAGAGTGACTGGAGAAAATTTAGTTTTGTCTTGACTGAAATCAAGAAAGCTTTCAAAAACATCTCAATGATGTCTCAAAACTATGCTTAGATTTATCAAGATACAAAAGTCAGAGATCTCAATATTAACTCAAACACTTTACTACATTCTAAAACATAACATTATACTTTTTACTCCACTACATTTCATAAAAACATATCTTTCCTCACATATTCATACTCATGTTCTGCAACTAACTAATTCGATGAACTGGTCATAAAAAGCAGTGAACCTGAATATCGTCGAAGCTTGAATATGTGTGCAACATTTAGTATTGATTACTGTAAATGAAAATCGTATTTAGATCATGAACTGTCTCCTCCAAATTTATTTTTATAGCTCTGTACTCCTACCATATGTCAACAATTGTCTCATTTGTGTTTTTATTTCTCCATAGAATTTAAATGTTTGAGAGTTGATATTCAAATGAAACAGAACTGAGATCTTCGTTAAATCTCCAGAGTTATAAAAGAGCAACTTCTAAATAACATTTTCCTCTGGGTATATTCAATAACTTGAGTGCTAAAGCATGTAACCCATACTGTAGCATCATGCTTATATAACAGCTTTTAACTATATTTTCCTGAGCTACATCCTGTTCTTGCAGTGTATCTTTGTGAATATCTCATCTGTCACTTGGTTAAACCGGGCAACAGTCTTCCTAGAGTTAGCCTCGGAAAATGTCTCCAGTTGCAGGAAATTCTTCACAGTTGAGAAGAAAGTTCACCTCTCAACTGTCACCGTCTCAACCTTACCTGTCATACAGCGACCACAAACTTTTTTATCCTGATAACCTGGTCTGATTGTGTCTGCCCTTTTCAATGGCTAGCCTGTGGTCAGTGACCCTGCGCTCGGATCTGTCTCAATTCCGTAGCTCTGACAACCCGAGTTGTCTAGTAGCTCTAGTTATTTTCCTTTTAGACTCTTATAACATACTAATTTATTTGCATTTCAGTTATTAGCTCAGTGCTCCACACAATTATCTTCATTGCAATGGTATTTTTTTAATTGCTCCATCACAGTGTTTGCCCTCTAAGAATGTTTTATTACTTTGCTATTTGTCTCAGCACCATTGAGTGATGAGATGAATTTAAGGATTTGTTTGCAGTTAAAAAAAAAAAACCTTTGTATTTTATTCAGAATACAAATTGCAATATCTATTTTTTTTTAAGTCAATGTTGTACTGTAACCTGGAGGAAAATGTTACTATATTAAAGATCAAGGTCTCAATTGCGTTTTATTTGAAATCAACATGAATTGCTGCTTGCAACCCATTTTGCATTTGTACTGTGATTAACTGTAGGCCTATTTACAAGTGAAACAGAAGGGGGAATCAAAAATAAAAGAGATTTGTGACATTATCCGCAAAGGAAAAACAAATTTGACTCAAAGGGGAGCAAGTTAGTCAATTTTGATTATGCAAAGACTAATGTTTTTATTTGGAATAACCTGTACTGATGAATCATGCTCAATAAGACCAATAACAGATATGAAGAGAAAATAGGTAGCAACAACTTTGCCTTATAAATCTTAGAAAGTTGGTAACATTTTTGGTTCCCATTCATTTCCACTGTATTTTTGTCCATAGAATGAAAGTCAATGGGAGCTAAAATTGTATAATGATCGATACCATCATTTTTAAAAATATCTTAATTTGTGTTCAACAGAAGACATTTATTTATTTATTTATTTATTTGTTTGTTTGTTTGTTTGTTTGTTTGTTTGTTTGTTTGTTTGTTTGTTTGCTTGCTTGCTTGCTTGATTGCTACATGAAATGAAGTTAAAAAAAGAATATTAGATTAAAAAACGTAAACAAAAAACAACATATAGCAAATTAGAATATATATATATATATATATATATATATATATATATATTAAAAAAGAATATTAGATTAAAAAACGTAAACAAAAAACAACATATAGCAAATTAGAATATATATATATATATATATATATATATATATATATATATATATATATATATATATATATATATATGACAAATGCATATAAAATGACAAATGCACATAACAAAATGACTAAAATTAAAACAATTGAAAATATAAAAAGAAAAATTCTAAATATTAATAAATTCTATAATAGTATACAAATAGTACTGTACTACAATAAAACTGGAAAACGTCAACAGCTTCTCAGACACATCTGAGAAGCAAGAATTTTAAGCAAAAATCCTTCAATTCCTCTCCATTTCATCTCATTGCTATCTTTAATGATTTTTCTTTACTGGATCCAGGGCCCAGTGATGAGGGGCCCACCAAATTTCCTCTAAACAGTACAGCCTACTCATTGGTCCTTGGGAAAAGAGGCCCACCTATAAACTTTTTGTCTCATCATCCCCCATGAATCGCAGTAACAGCCCTGCTGGTATCTCCACTGGAGGCCCGTGAGTAAATTTACTGCTCATTGAGTCGATAAACTGTCTCTCTCTCCCGCTTTGTCACTGTCATTCTCTCTCTGTCTCACTTCTTTTGCTTGACACTCACTTAATTCAAATTAGAGATGTTTTGTAAACATCTATGCTAGAGCACATCGCGGCAGCATCTTAATTTACCACGTATAAATAAGCTGTGCAATAGTCACCCTGACATTAATCTTATGTGCCAGTAACAATGGATGGTGAAGACATAATAATGAAATGAATCGCCGGGTCTCCGTTTGCGTGGTACCTGCACTTTAACGGGAGACACAGGATGGCTCAGACTGGCAGACTACCACATCGCGTGGCCTGACCGAGCCAGACCCTGCGTTTGCTTGTGTAGACTTGCCCGCTCGTAAACGCGAATGTTTGTTTGTGTGTGTAGTGGAGATGAAATGTGTTTGAGACTAACAGGCATTTCTATATGTAGGTTACTGATGCCAAATAAATATAAATAAAAAAGCAGGAACCTGTATACATTAAGGAGAGCATCAAATTAGTCCGAACCCTATTTAATTTCTTAACAAATGTCCCTGGTCTAATTATGTATAATGCATCAGAGCATAATATTGCAAAGGACAAATAGTCATAAACTTTCATTGAATGAGACAGATGTTTCTCTGCTTCTAACGTGACTTTTCTTTTCTACTGACTTAATCGTGTGAGCAGGAAAAAAACTTTTAACCAAAATATCATATCATTGCAATAAAAAGTGCTTGCCTAAATTTTTACCTTTTGAATATTTGACTTCACATGGAAATTGTCATATTACACCTATTAAAATCCAGAGTGTATTCAGTTTCATTTCTATTCTTTTAACACTGTCTTATGATCTAATTACCCTGAATGACTTTATAGCATGTGAGACAAACTGTGTGTCTAAGAATGCATAATCTGTTTAATTAATAACAGTTACTTGTAATCGTCAGCAAATTTCAAAATGCATATCCATTTTTCATATTGTATTTTAATGTGATGCCTGAATTCAGAATTTAAAAGAATTAATTTTAGTTTATACTCACACTACCATTTTCAGCTCAATAAGGTTAATATTTTTATTCAGCAAAGGATGCATTAAATTAATCAAAAGTGAACTTTGCATTCATCAAAGAATCATTGGGGAAAAAATGTATCTTGGTTTCCACAAAAATCTTAAGCAGCACAATGGTTTTCAACACTGATAATAAGAAATGTTTTATATTAAATCAGCATATTACGATGATATCTGAAGACTGGGGTATGTGATGTATCGAGTTTGATGGCGGTGACCCCATTCTGCCGTCTGCAGTTACCCAGCGATGAGATGGGCCGAGTCTCGAAGGGTCTCAAATCTCCAGGCTTGAACTCCCACACGCCTGTTACTCACCCAGCCTCTCACACACACACCAAAACATCCCCGAGCGCATCGGCCAATGATCAGTCGAGCTTACACAGAGAAGGGCAGTGATGTCACAACGGGCATAATCTCCATTCAGCATCTCCCTCCTGACTCATCTGTTACTGCAACCAGGATAAGGTCACAACTTGATTGGACAGCTTTTATGGCGTGAATTTTGCAACGGAACTTACCGAACAATCAAAACAATGCTGTGTGCTAGGCTAAATGTGCTCGTTGTAGTTTAACATAAACAGTTACCAAAAGTGAGTCGTCCAAAACTGCAGAAGTGTACGTTGGATGAGTTTTATCTTTAATGATTAGTCTCAGAATGTTCTGGAATGTTCCAGAAAGCATTATAATATTCCAGAATATTCCAGAATGCTACAGAAACGTCTAGAATCTTCTAAAAACAAAAAAAAAAAAAATTAATAAATAAAAAAAAAACATACACAAAGTTAGTACAAAAACTTATCTGTACTAAACCCATGTTTAATAACTAATGATATAAGTTCTAAAAATTACCTGACCTAGATATTTACCAAAATACTGATGCCACATGAAAATAAATAGTAGCTACAATTAGCACCACAGAATTACAGAAGAACCATCAAATTTTCAACGAAACAAAACATGTGGCGTTCATATTTTAGTTCAACCACACAAGAGTTTGTTTGGAAGAGGTGGGCTTCGGTCTGCTTGTTTGGTGCGCAACAAGGTTCAGATGGCAATGTTCACACTTATTCAAATGAACTGCACTAACAGAGCAATCGCACCAGAGTTCATTTTAATCAAACCAAACTTGCCCTGTATGAACACACCCTAACAGTGCGTTCACACCAGACGCGACTTGCGTGAATAAATCGTGCTATTCGTGCGTAGTTGGACGCTTGAACATTTTGAGTTTACGTGCTTCATTCGCGCGTGAAATTCATTCACGTCATGGGAGGGGCTTATATAGCTCAAATTGAGTAAAGAGCGTTTTTTACAACGATTGTCCGACCTACTCACTCACTTTCTTCCAAGCAAGGTCCTTTTTATTTCTGTTTCTATAAAAGTACGAAGATGTATCATACAGCTCCGGGTATCCACATACAGCGACGATGATTTTGTCCTCCATTGTTGTTTCGGATTTCTGCCTCCGCTTGCTACGTCGTAATCACGTCACTACTAGAGCAAGCTCCTGATTGGTTAACGTGGCGCGAATTTTCACCAAAGTTCAGATTTTTCAACTCGCGCGAATCACGCGTTACGCGCATCAAACGCCCAAAACGCTCAATTCACGCCGCCTCATTCGCGTGAATCACGCCGCAGGATGTCTATTCGCGTCTTTGCATTGACTTCACATGTAAATCACTCGCGCTTAACTCTTCATTCGCGTCTGGTGTGAACGCACCTTAAGACTTTATACTATTCGGATCATTCAGAGCTGTGACAGCAATGGTAAACCTGAGCAGTATGGAGGTGCCTCTTCATTACGTAAACAGCAAAAAAGCAACAAAATGGTCAAGAACATCCAACTAGCCCATATTCACATGAGAAAACTACTGGAAAACAACTGTAAAACAGCACAGGTGGACACAATACACTTTTGGTGTGAATGGCTGCTTATTCACATGACACAGCAGTAGATGAATTTTCTCCAAGTTACTTCTCAGAAAGTACATTCTATCTCGATACTGTCTGTTTGTTTTGCTGCCTTTTACACATCACAGTTTTCAAAAAAAAAATAAAATAAAATAAAATGTATTTTGGGGACCTGAAGATGTAAGCTTTTGAAAACGATTTTAGAAGTGCAAGTTTTTTAAAATTATACCATTATCGTATCTGTAAATTACATAAACGTGAATTTGTGAAAACGGTGATGTATTAGTGTTCACATTTCTTTACAGTGTGGCATCACCAACTACTGGCCTGGTATGCAAAATACCGTGTTTTTAGTTGTTTTCGTGGATCCATGTGAACGAGGATCGTTTTGACGACGTTGTTGTCTGTATGCAAAACTTTTCAAAAATGCAATTTTTAGCACAACCATTGTCGTGTAAACGTACCCCGAGAAACCACTTCAAATGATTCAGTGAGAGAGTGATCTGAATGAATGTGATTCGATTCAGACCATTCTGCAAAGATGTTAGGCCAATTCACTGAAATGAAAGAACCGACTCATACGAATGATTACTCACAGATGACTCCAGTCGACAGAAATATGGGACACACATAATAACTGCTGAAATATGCGCACAGAAAATGTTTCTCAGTTCAATCAAAGCACATACAGCCATACAGCTGCAGGGGCCAATGCTGACTCATGTTTTCACCACTGAAAGAAGACAAAAGATTAGAATATTACAGCACAGAGCATCATGTCAATAACAATATGCCATATTGTTACAGAGATACAAATCCATATCCCTGATCTAAGGCGCGGTAAGATGGATTAAAACAAAGCCGGTCGTAAAGGGACAACGAGTTATCCATCTCTTTACATGCATGCAACCTGCCGTTTTAAGCTCGAACCTGAAGGATGAACATTAGCCGCCTCATAAAACTACAGCAGCGCACAAATCACGGACACACGCAATTACTTTACAACCATACCGCCCCAGAGCACAGACAGGATATTTTCTACACCACACATTACTCTTACAGCACTAACACACTCTCCCACAAACACTCGCTCCCTGGAGGAGGATATCATAACGATACAGTCCTTATGAAGTAACCGTGTGTGTATGTATGTGTGTGTGTGTGTGTGTGCGAGCGTGTGAAAAAGCCCCTGGCTCAAACCTGCAGTCATACCTTAGCAGGTGCTGCTTTCCACTCGCTGCATCTGTTAATTAGGAACAGTCTGCTACAGGAAGACTCGGGCTTAGCGTGGCCGCTGCCTTGTGACTGGTCATTAGAGCATAGAGTGAATCCAGAGGGTCTGTTAGGCTACTTACAAAAGGAAAACACACACACACACGCCGTTACACTCCGTTCGCTTTGTCTATTTCACATTTTCCCTCTATCTCCCACCCGTCGCCCCCGGGGGAGTGAGCGCATTGCTTCATCCATGCGATCTCTTTGGCCAGCAGTCTTCATGTTTCAGGTGACCTTTTTCTTGTGGTCTTTCAGAGCGAGCAGGCTGACGACACTGCCCTGTCGCCTTTGTCACCGTATAACTGAAAAAATGGGAAAAAGAATGGTAGCAGATAGAGAAAGAATTTGTTCTTATTCCTCCTGAGGGCCTGTCGGTGGACATTGTGTGCAGCCCATCCTTTACCTGCTGGTGTAACCACATATTGGCTGTGAGAGAGTAGAAATGCATCAATAGGTATGACTATAACATTTATACTGAATATACATCCACTGGGCCAGAATGATCTGGTGCAGCTCAGGTGATATTGCTTTTATACAACAAGACGTTAATGTCGAGTAACTCGCATTTTAGACACAATATCGCCTGTCACTTTGGTTTAGCTTCACCAACAGAAACGGATTCAAACAAAGCCATAGCAGAATCAACAGCTGCATCTCTGAGAGACACACAGATGTAAGTGAATCAGTGTTTAGAATAAAGTGAATGAATAAACAATCACTCATAAAGACAGTCGCTTGTCAGCTCCTATCAGTGCTCCAGGAATGCTGCTAACCAGTTAAATTTGAGGATCAGGACTATATACATTGCCATTCAAAAGTTTGGTGGTGGTAAGATTATTCATATGACTTTTTTTTATACTTCTATTCAGTAAGGACACATTAAATTGATCAAAAGTGACAGTGAAGACATTTATATTGTTATGAAAGATTATTATTTCAAATAAAATCTATTAATTAAAGAATCATGAAAAAATGTTTCAAGAAAAACTGTTAAGCATCACTACTCTTTTCAACACTGATAGTAATAAGAAATGTTTCTTGAGCAGCAAATCAGCATATTAGAGTGATTTCTAAAGGATCATGTGGCACTGAAGACTGGTAAAATGATGCTGAAAATTCAGCTTTTTCATCACAAGAATAAATTACACATTAAATTATAATATATAAATTGTAATAATATTTCACAATATATTATGTTGTTGAGTCTTGTTTTGCTTTTAAATCTTATGAAGTGAAGCAACTGAATTTTGTACAGAACTCATAGTTATTAATTTGTTATGAATAATCTTATTTTTTGGGTATGTTGACAAAGGTCTAAATAAAAAAATAAAAATAAAAAAACAATAATACACAAATCAGATTAAGGACTTAATTTGCATTTAAAAGTATTTCATTCTTTATTGTTAGTGGGTGTTTATTCAGCTCTGGATTCAGATCTAAATGTTCTTCCTGTTGTTTTGTCATAAACTTGCAAAATTAAATTACATGTTTTAATTGCAAATGTGAAAATACTAATGTGGGTTTAATTAATAAGCCCAACTAATTAATGAACTGCTGATTAAACTGGACAAGTATGAATAACCATTTTAATAGATGATTTCACTCAGCATCAATCTGACAATAACTAGTTTTTGTCCCTTAACATATCTGTTGTCCTAGAGATCATCAACTCAATTCTTGAATACATTTCCTATTCCCTTATAGTCCTCAAAAATTATTTTTCTTTGAGTGCCATTTTTTCCCTAAAATGAAAATTATGTAAGTGGATAAAGTTTATAAATTAAAAGATTGAATGAATTTTCAGTTAAAGCTGTTTTCAAGAGGTTCAATGAGTTCTGAGCTTAGTGGGTCTATTAGGAACAATAGTGGTCAATGGAGCTCACAAAATGTAATATTTCAGGACTATAATAACATACCGAGCATTGAATCTTATTTTTGGCTCAAGAAACTTCTAAAATATTTTCATTCAATATGGTTCTCAGTGGTCTTTATTCATTTTTGTTGTTCTACTGTATCTTTGTAAGTGTCACTCCTGCCATACGAAATGCTTTTGTCTCTTCAAATACTGCTTTTAAATGCCAAGACAAAAATCATGCAGGTTGCACTTGATTTATTTACTTACTTACTTTTAAAATTTTTATCAATGTTCAGTCAGTTTCATCAATGGACTTAAGAAAACAGCATCTTTGGAAAGCTCCTCGAACAGCCTCTGACAGACAGAGGCAACACATTATCACAAATAACTCAACATTCGATCGGCTCTAAATAAAGCATAAAATCACAGTAACAAACATGTTTGAAACAAATCATTATTCTTAGGCCTTTTTGTCCCTACTAGTACTAATATTTGGGGTGATAAAACAGTAATATTGTAAAATAGTGTATAAACTACTGTTTAAAATAACTGTTTTCTAGTTTAATATTTTTTATAAAGTAATTTATTCCTGTGATGCTAAGCTGAATTTTCAGCGTCATTACTCCAGTCTTCAGTGTCACATGAAAAGAAATCATCCTAATATGCTGATTTTCCAGCAGGCACAGGATGTCAATATAACGTCAGGCTGATGTTGGACATGACATCGGACACACGTTGCATTTTGGGTGAGAATGAAAATCGTGTTGACGTCAGTATTTGACGTCAATTTGACCTAATGTTAGATTTTGGTTACACAACCTAAAAACAAGAAATATCAACGTCAGCTGACGTCGGTATTGGACATCAAATTAACATTGACATTAGACATTTAATTGACATTGAATTTTGGTCACTCGATGTCGCAACTGAAATTTAATCAAATTTCGACATCTTATGACGTTGTGTGCCTGCTGGGCGCCTTCTCAGGAAACATTTCCTATCATTACCAATGTTGAAAACTTTTGTGCTGCTCAATATTTTTGTGGAAACTGATACTTTTTTTTTTAGGATTGAATGGAAAATTCAAAAGAACAGCATTTATGTGAAATAGAAATCTTTTGTAACATTATAAATGTATTTTCCTGACATTTTTGATCAATGTCATGCATCTTTGCTGAATAAAAGTGTTCTATATATTAAAAATAAATAAAAAATCTTACTGCCCCCTAAACTTTTGAACGATAGTGTATATACGGTATACATTAGCATGAAATAAAATAATTCATACTGTGACACAAGATTTTGGTCATAACGCCTATTACTACTGCATCTTGACAGCTTCATCTAATCCTTCCTCCTCCTATCCTCACTCAACCTCTTCCCTTCTTCATTTATATAAATAATGAAGGCTGTGCGGACAAAGCTGGAAGGAATATATCGCCAGCAAACACGAGCGGAGCTCACATGTGGGCACGAGTGCGGCAAAGCCAATCAGGGTGGAGAAAGGGACAACCGAGATGATCAAAAGACCAGTCCGCTCTGATCTCTGTTAAAAGTGGGATGAATAATTTAGACGACATGCTTCGACTGCAAAACTGCGCCCTGGCCACGCCTCCTTTTGAGGACCGGGAGCTGAGGAAGTCTGGTTGGGATCTAGTGAATAGAAGTGAAATGTTAATGAGGGCAGCGTGGCTAAGATGCAGCCTTGTAACGTCTGTTGTGAGTAAACAAATGCAAATCAATTCGTTCAGTGAACAAATTTGTCCGCAAATCATTTATGGCCCGTGTTAGACTCCGGTCATGTGCGTGATTCATCGACATTGCCATGCTGATGTATTAAAGCTTAAAGAAAAATACTCTGTTAAAAATCTGCAACTGCAAAGAGTTGCAGCTGATTGTGTGGGAGAGGAGATGCCGAGAGCTGGGACTAATGCAATATTCTCCTTTATTTAATATTGTTGCCTTATACACAGCAGCCAGACTCTGTCAAAAGCTGGAGGGGTTTAACCTAGAATACATTTCTATTGCATCTGTCTCAAGACGCTCTTGCTGTCTCCCTCTCTCTTTAGCGCTCCCCTCTCTGACCTGGTATTCCTCGCTCCTCAACAAACAGAGAACGGATCGATTGATCCACCTTCACCCTGACTTTGAAGCTACCCCGTGAAACCTGTTCTGCATGCGTGTGTGCGCACACGTAGGTGAAAAGCATGCGAGCATACGAGTCAGCCTTGAATGTGTGCAGAAAGGGGAAGTCTTTGCTTTCGGGGTTTTATTTGGCAGCGCTCCGTCCTAGTGTCTGCCAGCTCTAGTCTATCACCTCGGGGCCCAGGAGTCACAGCAGTGAGAAAACAGATTGATTTCTCCCCTCCTACGCACAAACAATTAACTACAAGCCGCTCAATTAGAAACACGCTGTAGACGCCTTCAGACACGTCTTTTCCTTGACCTGCGCTCTTTACCTCTCTCTATGAATTCTTATAGCGTTCTCACTTTGACTCGCCCTCCTCTGTCGTCTTTACCAGGTCCCAGACAGCTCGGGCTTGCCTGCAAACAGCGCACCTCATCTCGCGGTCATTAAACGAGCATCGCTCTAATATTGAGGCAATATGGGTCAATGGATGTTTAACGGTGGTGCAGATTCAACTGTGTAAACATTGTCTTTAAAGCAATGTGTGATTAAATCCTTACAAAGATCAATGGTAGGGTTGTCCGCGCCATTCAGAATGGAATTGAGAAAATTCATGGGTTTGAAGAGAATGGAGCAGAATAAACAAATCAAATGAAAGGAAGCAGAATTTGTATTATTCGTTTGTTCATATTAACTAGCCATATATAGAAATTTGTATTATCTAACGTACATATAAAAAAAGAATCTATGTAAAATTTTAAAGAATATTATAAAAATCCTTTTTTAAATTATAAAAAATATAATTTATGATACATAAAACAGGTTGTAGAACCACAAATTAAATTTGAAAGTAAGGAAGCATGGAAAGAATGTAAAAATTATTTATATTATTAATTTACTCATTAACTAGTCATATATATAAATGTGCATTTAATATAATGTAAATACATATAAAAATTAAAGAATATAACATATACTATTTAAAATCTTAAAGAAAAAAGAAAAAAAAAATATATATATATATATATATATATATATATATATATACAGATCTGAAATTACATTCAAATGTAAGGAATCAAAATGAATATCATATTATTAATTTATTCATATTAGTTAGCCAGCAATTTATATTATATATCTAAATACTTCTAAATAAATAAATGTAGTATTTAAATTATATTATTATATTATATATTATGAAACTGCTGAATAAAAGTGTGTTCGCCCACCCTGCATTATTCATATATACCAGGCTGGGAGAACACAATATTTCCCATAATGGATAAGCGGTGTTGAATTTCTTGAATTGCAATTCAGTAAAACAACTTAAAACACTTTCAGGACAAAATCAAGCACATTGACTTCGGTATTCCAGACTGCTGTTTGTCAGCTAACAACAGCTCCTCATCTGGCCGTTGTTAAATGCATATCACACCAATACTGAGGTTAAAACGGGTCAATGGACGATTGACGATGGGCCAGGTTCACTTGGGTAAACATCGTCTTTAAAGCAATGTTGGGTTAGATCTTTCCTAAAGATCAACTATACAATAGCTGGGACTCAATACGCTACTAAAGCGATAAGAATTCTATTAAAAAAAGGGCCAGAATCCATAAAAACAAATAAAAGCCATATACTTTTGTGAAAGATTCAATAACACCTTCTTCCGCATTGAGTTTTTCCCCAACTGTAGCTTATCTACATTACCCGGTCACACCAAACACACTTTTCAGCTGTGCCAGTCAGAGGCGCGTACCTGAGGGATAAATATTATGGTGTGACATTAATCATAAGGATTTGGTGCCCTCTCTCAGAGTGTGCGTGGACCGCTGCAACCAATCCGATTCCACTCCACTCAAAGCTCAAATGAGATTTGCTTTCTTCTCTCCAGACATCGGCACCGAAGCTATGGTGACTGGAATCGAGACGTCGGAAATCCCAGACACAGCCGCCGTAAGCATACCTAAAAATCTACAACGGTATAACAAATACAACTCGATAGCAAATCCCAAATCGAATGGCTTTTGTTCACTCTTAACACCCATTTTGTTTTCAGCTGATTTACGGGGAAGACCAACTCAGGACTCTAGGCAGGTTCTCTGGAAAGACGTGCGCCGGCAATGCATGAAGGGCACGCATTTCTACTCTTCCACCTTGGGGACCCACAGCTGTGTAAAAACACATGCTGATCAGCCGGCGAGAGACAAACAAGGCTCCTGTCCCTCTGTCAAGTCTCTGACACACTCCATCCGAGCTCAGGTCGCAGACGTGGTACTTCCCTCCGCCTGGATTTCAACAAGCACGGAAAGACATTCACATTCAATATGTCACCATCTGGCAATGGTCGGATTCGTGCTGTTTTGTCAGTCATAAAAATGCCACAATGTCTTAACATATTTGGGTCACTCTACAAAACAGGTGCCATTTGTGTCTCTAATATACATACAGTGTATGTAAAAAAAAAAAAAAAGGCTTTAGAACAAATAGCAGATGTCAAGTTTCACTATATATTTGACATTATTTTAACATCATAAATAATGCGTAAATGTTTTTTTTTTCTTTCATAACTTCTGGCCTTCAGTATTTTTAGCTTGCTGCATGCACACTTACAGTACAAAATTTAAAAATATATATATATATATATATTATTTATGATTTAACGCCATGTCATCAGCAATGGCTATTTTCATTGCAAAAACAATTCAGTTGCATCACTCAGTCAATTCAACCCAATCTAAATACTTTCAATATAATGTTTACAATAATTTAACAATTTTGTCTTAAAAAGTCTGATTAAAACAGAAAAAAATGGAAATAAAATATTTCTATATAGTATGTAAAACTATATACTTCTGTTCTAAGGTTTCAGGTCATATACTTAATGAAAGTATTATACAAATAATACTTTTATTCATCAACGATGCATTAAATTGATCAAAAATGACAATAAAAACTTTTATAATGTTACTAAAGATATCTATTTCAAATAAATACTGTTTTTTTTTAATTTTCTGCAGAAAATTTAGCTTGACATTTTGACATTTGACATTTTAAAATATAGTAAAAAAAAAAAAAAACCTTTTAAATTCTAATAATTCACATTGTTACTATTTTCACTATATTTTTGATCAAATCAATGCAGCATTGGTGAGCATAAGAGACTTCTTTCAAAACAAAACAAATATATATATATATATACACCAGGCTGGGAGACCACACCAAAAAAAAAAAAAAAAAGTAGAGGCCAATCTTAAAATGTCAAACCTGTTACTTTTTTAGTAAACAGCATAAAAATTAAAAGTGTATAAAATAAATAGTAGCATTAAATTCTGTTTCAGAAGCCCCTTGTTTCACAACTGATAAAATGTACATAACACTAATCAATACTCACTATTGATTAGTGTAACACTAATGTACTCACTTGAGTACACCATGCCATTCTTTAAACACATTAATTGTCTGATAGAATCTTTAAAAATCACCATATTATACTGAAAAAAAAAACACACCCATGTAATAGAATGACACAGTATGTAGTAAAGATTTAAAACACAAACAATGGCAAAAAAACAAACAAAAAAAACACAAAAATTCCTCATGTTTTCATTCAGAAATCCCTATCCTGAAATTCTACAACTGAGGATCATATTTGGATGTGTGCATGAACAGTGACTCTAATACGCATATTTACAGCTCTACACAATTCCGGCTATCACAATACACATTGTTTTCAGGATTGAATGAAGAATAAATTAGACTAATGAACAGATGGGTGGGTAAAATGGTGGGTGGGATTTGAATGCCTTTTGCTGAATTCGGGGAGGGAGACGTTTGAATCGCAGTCTTCACTGCAACAAGCAGGCCTTGACCTTTTGTGCCGCCAATGTGTCTTATTCATACTGTTGTGCTGCGCGTTTGGTTTGTTCAACAAGCTCACTGCTCTCTGACTGCCACTGAAGCTCTTCAGGGACTCACTCACACACACACAAACACAAATACACAGTGACGAGTTAACTTCCTTTATTACCGCTATGTCATGCACAGAAGATGAACCGCAGGATCACACACACATGCTCGCAAACACAAACACCCACTGGGTGCACAGAGGCACAAACACTTGTGCGGCGGCAGGGAGGTGAGGTCACGGCGCAAGGCCGTTTTCAAATCGCTGATGAGTTCTTCAGTATCTCAATTGCTTCTCTCAGCAAAATGGTGAGAATATGGAGACGGGGAGCTTAATCATACTCAATAGAACAACTTATACCGATGCAAAAAAACAAAAACAAAACAAAACAAAAACAAAAAAAACCTCACGTGTCTCCTCTACAAATTAAAAAAAAAAAAAAAAAAAAAAAAAAAAAAAAGATCTCGACAATGTCTCAATTTGTGCTCAAATTTGCCAAAATACTGAAGTTTGCAATCCAGTCAGATTTTATTAAAGATTTTAATAATAACAACATGTTCTTACTTAAATTATTATTATTATTGTTAAAAATAATGCCTTAAACTGCAAAGGTATTGAGAAACCAAGATTTTAATAATAATAATAATAATGACGATGATTATTATTATTATTAAAAGATTTGCAGATTTGCAAAGGTACAGAGAGACCAAGAGTTTAATATTATTTTCTTATGATATAATATATTATGATAATAACGATAATATGATTTTATTTTCATGACATATTTTGTTTTATATATTTATGTATTATATATTTTATTATGTAATTAACTATATAATAATAATAATAATAATAATAATAATAAAAATCATTATTATTGTTGTTGTTGTTGTTGTTGTTGTTGTAATAATGCTTCAATCTGCAGATTTGCAAGTGTATAGAGAGACCAAGATTTTAATATTATTTTCTTACGATATAATATATCACATAATAAATATAATACTTTTTTATTTTTTTATTACACATTTTGTTTTATATCATATACTTATTTATCATATTTTTTTATGATTGAATGAACTATATTATTATTATTATTATTATTATTATTATTATTATTATTATTATTATTATTATTAATAGCATCATAATAATAAAAAAAAAATCTTGAACTGTGCTCAGATTTGCAAATACCGAAGTTTGCAATCCAGTCAAATTTTCATGTACTTAAAAATAAACAAATAATAAAATAAAATAATACAAAATTATAATAAAATATAAAAAATAATATAGATTATTATTAGTTATTATAGATATTAAAAAAATATTATATTACACTATATTTAGTATATATATCTTATTTTATATACTACTCACTACTACTAAAAATAATAATAATAATAACTCAAATATTTCTCATCCCATTTTTTTTTTTTTTTTTTTTTTTTAAGGGAATTTTAAGAGAATTTTAAGTTGATGCTGCAACAATAAAACAGGGCAGAAAACAGGCCTTTAGGAAATCTAACCTGGCTGACTCCTCACAGTCTGCTCTGCATTTGGCATTGTGCAGGCACGCATGCGTAAAAGTACAGCTGGAGGGTAGCGCGGTGAATACAGCTGCAGAATATCTTCACCGTCAAACATGCAGGTTGAGCGTTTTTCTCCTCCGGCCTCGTCAGACTCGCCTCACCGCCGCGCACGTTCAGCCGTCTGCCACCACACTAGATGACTCAGCCAGGCGATGTAAATCCAGTCTATTTTCATGGTGGCAAAGGACCGACTTAAAACTTTCCTATTCTTCTTCATTCTCCAGACAAAAAAAACGCGCCAGCCTCCTGTGCTGTATCTGAACGGCCCACAAACCGCAGGTGGTGTAGGAGTTTGGTGGATTTTCATTACCGCCTGCCTCCCAGCAGGCCTGAGCGCTGTGACTCACCCAGATCAGAAGGGTTATGGGGCAGCAGTTTGGAGACTCTGAGAGTCTGCCTAAGACTGTTTTAGATTACAGTGGCATTTGCTGGAGAGAACTCGCTGAAATATTAATCAGGTCAGAGTTAACAGAGCTGTCAATCTCTGCCCTGCGCTGAATTTTAATTCTATTACTGTTTTTTGTTGACCTTTGTTGCGTTTTGCATGTGTTGCAAGTAACGACGTTGTCTGGAAGCCCATGGAAGGATGCCAATATTGAATTATACAGCTGTCACTTTGGTCTGCACAGAAATGTGATTCAAAACATCCGATTGCACTGACCCACTAGCGACCTATGGCAAATTTTTCTGGAGGACTGGCATGCAGAATCGGCGTTCAGATTCTCGCCATTGCGAGGACTTCGCGAGTCAGAGCATTTGGCCCTTCCCAGCATCCACTGCCCAAGGAACCCTCGGACGCTCTGACATCACAGTAAGGGCTCTGATTGGTCACCAGATGGCTGTCCCGATTGGAGTCCATCCCAGACACCGATGGTGAATCACTGTGTCACTGACATTCTGAATGTGGATCCAAAACCACCACCCCGTCACTTTAAACACACATACACAAATCACACGCAGCTGTGCTTTTGAACGCCAAATCTTATTTTGCCTTAAAGGGGTGAATCTCGCACACATTTTAATCTCGAGGTCACATTTTACCATAAAAAAATCTAAAAAATTATATTGTGCATATAGAAAATTAAGCCTATTTTTAGGACCACAAAGATTTTGATAACACTTTACAATAAGTTCTTACTTTAGCTAACTATATCAGTCAACATGAACTAACAATGAACAATAATTCTACAGCATTTATTAGTCATAGGTAATGTTAATTTTTAATTAAAAGTTGTAATATTTTATTGCACTGTGAACTAACCTGAACAAACAAAATTTTTGTATTTTTTTTACTGACTAACATTGAAAAAAGATTATTAAATGCTGTAAAAAAAAAAAATACTGTTAATGTTAGTCAATAAATTAACTAATGTTAACAATTGAGACCTTATTATAAATTGTTACCAATATATTTTTTTTTGTGTGTGTTATAACATTAATGGACATTTTATTACATTACTGTAACACACTATTTTCTACTGTCTTGCAGTCCAAAAATGTCTAATACTATGATATTTAATTAAATGTGGTACTTCAAATACCACCATAATTTATAAAAATAAAACTGAAATAATTGTATTTTATTGCACTTGATTTTATTGTCAGTGGTATATATAGTTATATATTAAAGTAACTATATATTAGCATGGAGGGAACAAGGCATACTATTTAAAATAAATAAATATTCAATAAATAATTAATTTTGCTAATTTTGTAGATGAACGATGACATCGATATAATTAACAATTTAAAAAGTGGGTGGAGGGACTGAATTATTCAATGTACTGAAGAAGGCCTTGAGCGAAAACGTTTGTGTTTTGTCCTGCTGGAGATAAATGTAAATAAACTGCTAAAAGAAGACTATTTTTGTGAGTGCGGATCATGGTTTCATATACACAGTATTAAATTAAATAAATAAGCTTTTAAAATATGTAGTACATGTCCAAAAAAAAAAAAAAAAAGGTTATATTATGGTACATTCAAAGCAATGATGATGAATGCACATGTCAAGAAATAAAACCTGCACTAGACCCACAGCAGACTCTTGGACCTGCAAATATAATCTAATTTCCTAAGCAGATTCTGCTCAGAGGCGTCATCTTCTCCTGCCCAGCTTTCCTAGCAGCTCCACGCTAAGCTCTGTTAGGTGTCTTCTCCCTCCATAATCAGCCTAAATGCTGCAGTCTTCCTGTAAGGCAGCCAAGAGAGGCTTAGCTGCCTGGGTGAGATGCCAAGCCCAGGCTGGAAAAGGGGAAGAGAGGGGAAGGTAAGGAGCCAGAGGGAGCAGGAGGGTTCTTCAGCCTGTCTAAATGATTGCATGTGTTTCAGTTGTGTATCTCTTTTCACTTATGATGCATTTTTGCTGTTGTCACAACGCAGGAGCCAATGAGGAGCTCTTAAGTGCCTGCATTCTTTTTAAATAAACCCCAAATGGAGCTTTGGCCGTACTTGAACCTGAAGAGGCACTTTCCCTCTTATTCCTGAGAGGGACATGAAACAAGAGCACACCTCTACAGCTTACCGCCACCCTCTTCCCGCACTCCCTCTCTTTTTCTGCCCAGCGTTCTTTCCACAAACCGCCTTTTTCCCCATGGGCCGGCTGTAGTACGCATGGTTCTCGTTCCTCTATGGTTGCCTGATGGATTTTTTTTTTTTTTTAACTTCATCTCTCTTCCTGGTTCTTCTATGCCATTCTCAATATGTTCCCTTTTGAAAACCCCCAAACCCCATTCTGACTGTAACTTCTTCTAGCTCTTTCAAGCTGCATCTACAAAACTAGGCACAGACCTTCAGGCTGTTCTGACTGTGTCCTTTGTATCTGATCTGGCTCATGGTTTTCCCATAGCGGACAATCAAAAATTCTATACGCTTCCAAATTCTCTGAGATTGTAATGCCTCCTAGAGATTTCACACTACATCTGCTAAATTTGAGACCTTGAGCCTGACTGAGTACGTTTTACTTTTACTAAATAATCTGACCTACACTTTTTACTGTAGTAGACAATCCACAACATCATACATTGGCTGAAAGTTCTCATTGTGCCAAAATGTTTGTGGATTATGACTTTAACTTTTAAACAGATCTAAATACATGGAGGGCTTTTGTACTGCTTCAGAACACCTTTGAAACGCCACAGCCACACCATAGCAACCATTCAGAACACCCCTATAACTGCCTAGCTTTAATCTCCAACCCCTCAGCACACCCTGACAACCACCTAGCACTGCCTTAGCAAATACTCAGAACACCCTAACAACCACCTAGCAATATCATAGTCACCACTCAGAACACCCTAACAACCAGCTGGCAACTCAGAAAACCCTAACAACCACCTAGCACTGCCTTAGTAACTACTCAGAACACCCTAACAACTGCCTAGAAATACCCTAAAAACACTTTAGCAACATCATAGCAACCACTCTGAACACCCTAACAACCAGCTGACAGCTCAGAACACCCTAAAAACCAGCTGGCAATTCAGAACTCCTTAACAACCACCTAGCACTGCCCTAGTAACTACTCAGAACACTAAACAACTGCCTAGAAACACCCTAAAAAAAAACCTTAGCAACATTATAGCGACCTCTCAGAACACATAGCAACATCAAAGTCACCACTTAGAACACCCTAACAACAAGTTGGCACCTCAAAACACCCTAACAACCACCTAGCATCATCATAGTCACCACTCAGAACAACCTAACAACCACCAAGCACTGCCCTAGAAATTACTCAGAACAACATAACAACTGCCTAGAAATACCCTAAAAACACCTTGGCAACATCATAGCAACCACTCAGAACACCCTAACAACTGCCTAGCAACATCATAGCAACCACTCTCACTAATAACTGCCTGGCTTCACTCTTGAACCACACAAAACACCCTAACAACTAGCTGGCAACATCATAGTAACCACTCAGTACACCCTAACAACCTGCTAGCAACTCAGAACACCTTAGCAACACCATAGCTACACCACACAAACCACACAGAACACATTAAACAACCACCACAACATCATAATAGATCACCCTACCAACCGTCTACAGTAGCAACATCAACATAACGACACAGCAACTACTTAGAAGGCAACTGCCTAACAACCACCTAGCAACATTATAGCAACCACTCAGAACACCTTAACAACAACTTAGCACAGGACTAGCAACTACTCAGAACACTGTAACAACTACCTAACAGCTGCCTAGCAACATCACATCAACTGCTCATAAAACCCAAATAAATGCCTAGCTTTACTCTTAAACCACACAGAACACCCTAGCAGCTGGCAACATCATAGTAACCACTCAGAACACCCTAACAACCACCTAGCACTGCCCTAGCAACTACTCAGAGCACCCTAACATCTCCTAGCAACATTAAATCACTGCCTAGCTTCACTCTATAACTACTCAGAACACTTCAACAACCATCTAGCACTACCCTAGCGACCACTCAAAACCCAGAAATGCCCTAAAAAATGAAACAGCTAAGAAACATCATAGCAACTATTCAGAACACACTAATAACTGCCTAGAAACATCATAGTCACCACTCAGAACACCCTAACAACCATCTAGCACTGCCCTAGTGACCACTCAAAACAGCTTAGAAATTCCCTAAAAAAAAAACAGAACAGCTTAGCATCAAAGCAACTACTCAAAACACCCTTAAAACTGCCTAGCTATGCTCTATAACCAATGAGAACACACATGAGTAACAACCATTTGGCACTGCCCTAGCAACCACTCACAACAACCTAACAACCACCTAGAAATGCCCTACAACACACATTAAGAACAGCTTAACAGCTGCCTAGAAACATCATAGCAACCACTTAGAACAGCCTAACAAGTGCTTTGTAATGCCCTACCAAAACACCCAAACAACAGCCTAACAATTCCCTAACAACCATTCAGAAAAACCTAGCAACCGCAGAGCCACCACTTTGAATATCTTGGTAACTATCATCACTTCAGCAAACCCCAGGAACACACTAGTTAATGTCTAGAAACACCCACCCTCCTAGCGACCACCCAGAACTGCTTAGCAACTATCTAGAAACTACAACACCATAGCAACCAGGTAGCAACACCCTAGCAATGTGCGTTATATGACTAAACTCTATGAATGTACTGAAACTAATCACAGCTAATGTGACCTTCAAATGTATTTTTCTATCTTCAAGCTTAATATTTCTGGATGTCTGTCTGTACATAACCTATACAATTCAAGACTTTTTTTAACTATTTATAAACGCTGAGGCAAGGCTTTGTCAAGCCAACATTCAAAGCCTGTCATTATGAACATTCCTTTTCTATTGTACGTTACTGTCATCTGTACTGTTCACAAAGCAGAGCTGGTGCTGCATGTTATGAGCAGCAGACTCTCTCTGGCCTTTGGAGGAGTGACTCAGCCTCTGTTCTCGGCAACAAGCGGGCGGACGGAATTTGGCATCACGCAGACCCCACGCACCTGTGCGCCTCTGACCGGATCACTATTTAGCAGGGCCAGAATACAGCCCTGCAGGTGAAGAGGGAGGGGAGGAGAGCGTTTATGGACCACAGGTTTTGAAATCTTGTCCTCGGTGTCGTGTGCCAGCGCTGGAGGTCGAACGATGCTTGTGTCCTCTCACTGGCACCACTTTCAGATGTCTAACGCAGAGGGCCTGAACTGAGCAGCTCTCTCACACTCACTTCCCCGTGTAAGGCAGGATCAAAGATAGCCAGACACTAGGCGCCGATTGCCTTGTGGGCAGCGTGCCGTCATGTAGCTCCGATGCGCTTCTTGGTGTCCGGAGTTCGAGTCCCGGCTCACGGACCTTTCCTGACCCTGCCCGTCTCTCTCCCACTTTGATTCCTGTCTAGTCATTGTCCTACCATAATAAAGGCAAAAACAAATCTTTACAGGGGTCATGAAATGCTTTTGTTTTTTATTTTGTACATCATAATTTAGAAGTTATAGGCTATTTTCTGTCCTGTTTTGACCCCCCTCATCGGAACGCTTCATTTGAATAGGTGTGGCGGATTGTAGACTCGAAAGTAAACGCCCAATTCTATGATTGGCTAACAGTCAGGGGCACTGCTATAGTCTCTGGGCCCCCTGAACAGCATATTGACTAGGGCCCCCGCATTCCGTTCCCCCACGGTTTAGGTTAAAACCGCATAAATACTCAGTACATTTTAAACAATCTGGAAAAACAGACAAAGAAATAGTGGTAAAACAGTTAAAAACAGTTACTCACACTTGTGTGGTGCGACATCGGATCTAATATATTCAGTACAGCATCGTCTTTTAGTTTCAATCTTTCTGAAAATCCTGCATCAAATTGTGCCTAGTTTGTAAACAAATCCACATTAAAATGAAGTTAAGAAAGGACCAAGGACTTACAGACGCGTTCTGGCACTTCAGTAAAAATAAAGTTCACCAAATAAAGTTCATTGATTTGTTTTTGTAGACCTGCGTTTTCCACTCTTGATTTACCTACTATGTGCGCGAAACGGTGGGCAGGGCTAAAGAGGCAGCGATGTAGAAGCAGCCATTTATCTTCTTCTGCGGAGGTGGGGTTTAGCCACACTATTACATCATAAAGTTGCACATTCCACAAGCTGTTGTTTGGGCGACTGGCTTCAATATAAGCTGTTTTTAGACTAACGATAAAGTTTTGAGTTCTGAAACTTACAGAATGTTTTTATAGTACAATGACCTCTTATATGTCAAAAGATCAAGGGAATTTTGATTTATCAGTTCATTACCCCTTTAAAAAAATTAAAAAGATGGGCAGACAGATGCACAGTCTCTCTCCAGCCCGGCCTCTGATGGAGCGGTCATTTCTCGGCACCTGCTCCTCCCCAGCATCCTCCGCCGCCATGATAACCAACCGCACAATCGGCACAATCTGCTCGGTGCCTGTGACGCCACGTTACCAAGGAAACGGCACTCCGCTCTTCCCGATGGCTCTCCTGGAAAAACGGAGCTCCAAATGTGTCTCAAACATCCCGACAGATCTTTGCAATTTCGATAAGAGAGCAAAGAGACCGGCACTTGATGTTTAATCAAGGCGAAGCTATTCAGAAAGCACTCCAGACAGATGGAGGTTACAGCCTTCCCAGAGCCCTGTCTGGAATATTCCGGATAGGCTCCTCTGCCTCGCTATTGTTTGCGATGACATTACGTTTCAAATGTGGGCCAGAAGAAGCAGCGCTCGATACTCGCATTTCGAGCTTGTTATACATCAATGTGGATTTAATTCATTAATCCATCCTCTCATTGACTGTGTGGTGGGTTTGGCTAATTATGCACAAAAGACACATCTATCAGAGTCTCCTTTGTTTGTCGGAGCACTTTATCCCGCGGGGAGGCAAATAACAGAAATCTCCGACGTACATGTCTCCCGGGGGAGCCGCACGTCCTGCTGAGGCGACTCCTTGGTGACGGCCTAGCCTGTTAATCAATAAAGGAGGGTCTTGATCGCTAACAGATGAATCAATTAATCACCCCAGCCCGTATCTCGACTGCAACAAGAGAGTGAAGTTAATCATTTTAAGAACACATGACCCGAGGCTAACGAATAACAAAAAGAACATACTAGGCTTTTAAGCACCAGAGTACTGGCCAGATAAACACACACAATAGGCCGGCTTGTGTGCGTCTGAATCTGTGAAGAGAGATCTCGCCCGCCGCATGGGGTGTATGTGGGTGAGGGATACACACTGAGATGAGAGATAGAGGGAGGGCAGCGAGATGAGCTCAGCTCCCCGAGGCGCTCCTCCACCACTGGAGAGGCAGGCCGTCCACTCTGGCTTTGAGGAGGCACCTCTACAAAGTCCTGGCGCTCAGAGGGATGCTCGCAGAGCCAGGGCTGGTCAGAATCCTATGGCGCTGGCGCCGTGTGCAGCAGCCCTCCCGCAGAGAAAAAGAAACGGGGCCCGGGGGAAAAAAGAGGAGGGAACCGCTGTAATGGATGCATGAGGAAGACGGAGATTTGGAAGGGATGGAAATGGTGCGGGGGGAGGTTGTTGGCGGGGAAATGAGACAGTTGAAGGAGGGGGTAAGAACAGACAGAAGTGGCAACTATTGCACAGGAGAAAAGCAGCCTAAGGAAACTGTTACCGTTTAGATGTTGCTCTTACATTGCTAAAGAAAATACATGCAGATGTTGGTCATGTCTCAATTAAGAATCAGTTTTATCTCAGATGTTTCTGCTAATACTCTCTAGGAGCAATAAAAATGGATACAAATGGGACAAATTTTAATTGCTCATTCTCCACAGGACTTAATGGAGATGTTAGTTGTATTTCATTTAGGTACCAGTTTTGTCTCAAATGTGAACGAGAAATTTTAATGCTTCAAGGTTCCTCATTCTTCAGAAGACTTACAAATACAAATGAAAAAAAAAAATACAAATGAAAACAAATCATTCTTATAGGCTGCTCTTTCATTCTTCAGGAGATATCAGATATATTTCTTTTAAGAATCAACTTTGTCTCATGTTTCTCCACAGATTCCTTAGGAGAAATAAAACAGACTCAGACAAGACTTTTATGGCTCACGAGAACAAATGCAGATCTTAGTTATGTCTCATTCAAGTACTAGTTTTGTCTAATTCAAATTAGAAAATTTGAATGCTTGGAGGTTCTTCATTCTTCATTCTCCAGACTTAATGGAGATCTCAGTTATCTCTCATTTAAGGGTCAGCTTTGTCTCAGAAGCTTCTGGGAGAAATACAGTACAAGGTGGATACAAATGAGACACATTACGATGCACAGAAGTTGTTCATTCATTCTTCAGCAGATCTCAGTTACATTTCATTTAAGCAAGAACTTTGTCTCAGAGAGGTTAGAGGTAGGGAGGGGTGAGCACAGGTTGGTCTTTAATTAAAATGTTTTTCAATTAATTTTACAATTAAGGCTGCTCATTCGCTTTGGCGCAGTAAAGAGATGACATTGTTTACGCGGTCATTAAAACAATGATGACAAATTGTCAGTCCTATGGGACTATCGCAGAGGAGATCACCTGACCTGACACATCACACCTGACATGTGTAGCGCTGACCTATATAGCAAGATAAATTACATCTGAACATTTTTTTTTCTAGCTATATGATATTTTGATTTTATAAAGATTGGAAATGGCTTGCAGTCAGTTCACCAAGCAATCAGAGCCAAATAGATTCTTTTTTAATAAAGCCATGTCATTTACTAATATATATATATATATATATATATATATATATATATATATATATATATATATATATATATATATATACACAACTTATTTATATATATATATATATATATATATATATATATGATTATAACTGTTTTTAACTGTTTTTTTAAACAGCAAAATCATTAGAATCATCTGAAATGAAATAAAATATAAACATTAGATTAAAAATTAACAATTACAAATTAGAAAAGTGAAATAAAAATACATTGTAGAACTATAAAACAAATGAAATTAATGAAAAAAAGCTCATTCAAAATAATAAATACTGTAATAGTATATAAATCAAACAAAAACAAAACACAGCTTTGTGTCCAGACACAAATGACTGATGAATATGTTTTGAATCAACAGTTTAAACTGATTCGCAGATGAAACAAATATATCAACCACACGCTACTTTTTCTACTGAGACTGAAATTAAAGATGCAATTAAAACAACTCTTAACACTTTCATACTCAAAGAAGGATCATGAAACTAATTTAATGACACGGTTAGGAAACCTAATGGCCAAATAAAAACCACAATAAATTCCTTGCGATATTCATAGTGTTGCATAATTTTACCTACCCAGCAAAATCATTCCTAATATTTGTGAATATTAACTATATCTACCTATAAGACCTTGGAATGACTTTCCCCCAGTGTCTATAAATCCTTCATTCACATGTCGATCTTTTATCACAAGTATAAGAAATGTCCACTGTCTCTTATAGTAGAACATGGACACCTATTTACACGGCACAGACACAGGAAATCTCGCTCTTACATGTACACACACTTACTGAGTAGCACATACAATCCGTTGGTGCCTGACTGATACACTGTTGTCATGGCAACCCCATTAAGTAAGGACACTGCAACAACAGTGAAATCACCCCCCCCCCCCCCCCCCCCCCCCCATAACCTTCCTTTTAGTGTGACTATCTGAAAGCTTCTCTTTTTTCCCTTGATTCTCTTCTTGCGTACTTTTCTTGCCGTCGCTTTGCAACAAGTGAACTCTACTCTTCCATTAATATTCTATATGATCATGTATTCACCACCCCCTCTGTAAATACGTCTGAAATTGCATCATTTATCTTCTCATCTCAGGCATCCGTTGCCCTTGACTGTAACAGTTTTTGTCGCTCCCTACCCACATGTCCCACAATTGCTCCGTGTTTCCATCCATTTGACGTGGAGCGTGCTGCCGTGGATGGCTGCCTGTGCCCTCTCTAATTAAAGAGGAGATTTGGGTGAGCGAATGTGAGGGCAGACGGAGAGGATAGCTTTAATAAGCCCCGTGGAGCAGCACTGGGGGACGAGCCGCCAGTCCACCACCCACCCCAGAGTGCACACACGAATAAACATATGAACTCCCGCCGGACAGACACACCTGTGCTCTTCTGCATCCTGAAGATCTACCCACTGTAGCGGTTTTCTAATACACTGAACACACAGACAAATAGAAATCACCGAATGCTTCTTCAATGTCAGAGGTTTCACATAGATGTTACTCCAGCATGAAGGAATAGTAAAAGTTTAGCTCAGTCGACAGCATTTGTGACAAAAACACTGCTTTCCTGTAGTTCAAACGGTACAGTATGGCACTAGTAACATCAAGGTCATGGGTTTGATTCCCAGGGAATTCAAGAACTTATGAAAAGTATACTTTGAATGCAATGTAGGTAGCTTTGGACAGAATGCATAAATTAAAAAAAAATAAAAATAAAAAAAAAATATTAGGGCCAATTTGAGGATTTACAGTAAAGGAATAAATGCAAAGCTTACTATTTTATAAGAACACTTACATTAACACTTTTGTTAAAACCTGTGCATTATATTTCATTTTAGGTTTTAGGTGTTGGGTTTTTGGTCATTTTAGTGGTTTTAGGTGTTGCACTGTCATGGTAATAAAGTTACAAGTCAAGCATTTTTTGGACAGTAAAATCATGTTAACACATACAGTATTTACATCTTGTAGAAATACTTATTTTGTAATGTTAACATATACAGAAATATAATATATGACATATATTGCCCTATATCAAGAGTGGTATTGCCATATGTGTTACTTATAAGGCCTTATATAATTTTCACTTATGTACATTCTCTACATGTTATGTAAGTTTACAACATATACAATCCCTATTGAAAATCTGTATATGTACACATGTGATATACGTGATGTGTTTTTTTTTAAATATGGTATTATATGTAACAATATGTAACAATATATGTTTTATTTATATATGCAACTTTATTAAAACAACATAAATACCTATATATTCTCCCTCATAGGGAGCGTAAGTTTGCATTTCAGGTGACATGAGTTTGAGTCCTGACTCGAGGACCTTTCTACTTCACTTTTTGTTTGTCTACTTAATCATGATAAAGGGCAAAAGCAACAAACCAACAAACAAACAAATAAATAACTTTTATATTTACTTATATAATGTGAACATGTATTGACAGGTTTTAGGATGGACATACATGTACATTACATATATATCCATAAATGTATTACACATACATAAACATGCATACTTGCATTTCAAAGTGCTTCACTGTAATCCATATTTTAGCTTTGTCTAATGAAAAAGGACAACAAGTCTAAAGAAACTTCAATATTATGCCACAAGTGCTCTTGTTTTAGCTTAACTTGTGCTGAGTCTGGAACATTTATGTAACATGTTGTTGTCCAAGATGGCCATTTATATCACATTCACACCATGTCTAAACTAAATCACTCTCATTATAATGAGTAAAGCCTCAGCCATCAGCTCAAGTCTCTGATGTTTCTAGTCTAGACCTACTAATTCAACATTATGTGTGAAATGCTCTTCCTGGTCTAAAATAGCTTATGCAATTATCACTGGATTTCCAAAAAGTAGGATACAAAGTTTTTCCCACGTTTTTACCAAAGTATATTCTCCAGTTACAATAGAATGTTACTGTAAGTAAAGTTTGATGGTTTGATCTCTAGCCATTGTGTTAAGATGTACCATAAGGTGCTTTCATTGTAGATTTTACTGATTTAACAGAGTTTTATTCAAAGCAAATTGCAGTGAATTCTATGCATACATTTTACCTTTGACCTTGGTGTTGTTAACACAGTGCTCTTAATAGTGGACCTACACGCTAATAGGTCAATCTTGGTCTCCACCAGATGGTGTCCAGCAGATCAGTTACTGTATATAGACCTGCTTGGGGCAGCTAATCACCATATATGACGAGCTCAAACTAGCTAGAAACAATATAAAACCAATAGAATCTGGATTTAGCTAGATCTTCAAGCAGCAGGGATTAAATAAGAAAATAACAGGAAACAGGCAGTTGTAAGAGCTGCAGCTCTGCTGTAGAGCAGTAAGAGCGTGTGCATTCATGACACAAAGTGCTGTGGTGGTCCTGAGGGGATCCGAGTTTGAATCTTGTATCCTGTCAACCTTCACTATCCTTTGAAAGAAAGGCATTAAAAGACTCAAAATAAGTTAAAAAGGGAATTTCTGCACCACTAGAGTCTCCTAACACAATTGTAGAAAAATACAATTTCAACCAGTTTTCCCCAACTCTCTTCCAGACTTCCATTAACAGATAGTCCCACCCGAACACATGCAAACAGTTAAGCCAATTTTGCTGTGTTGGGCTAGTCAGGATGCTAAAACAAACTGAAGCTGCATCCAAAATTTCATATTATCAAGTAGATACTAAATTTGGTTTGAAACCAACTTGCAATTGTTATTAAAGGGATAGTTCACCCAAAAAATGAAAAGTCTGTCACTATTAATCACCCTCATGTCGTTCCAAACCTTTAAGACCTTCGTTCATCTCTTTGCGCACAAAAAGTATTTTCGTAGCTTCATAAAACTAAGGTTGAACCACTGATGTCACATGGACTATTTTAAACAATGTCTTTACTACCTTTCTGGGCCTTGAACATGTCAGTTGCGTTGCTGTCTATGCAGGGTCAGAAAGCTCTGGGATTTCATCAAAAATATCTTAATTTGTGTTCTGAAGATGAATGAAGGTCTTACGGGTTTGGAACGACATGAGAGTGAGTAATTAATGACAGAATTTTCATTTTTGGGTGAACTATCCCTTTAAGGTACATTCTAAATAGTATGAATATGGGTTGTATGAATGAATGAGGTCATGTGTCATGTGACCTACCAGCATCAGTTGCATCATTTCAAGTTAAATGGCTGTGCCTGCTTTTATGTTAAAAATAAGGTAGATATTTGTCTCTGCATATTTTCACAAATACATAAATGAACAAAAAATACACACATCACCTTCAAACAAAGCAATGAATAGTTAGCATGCTGTCAGAACAGTGGGTAAAATGCCGTATGTAGACAAAGTAATTTACTCTAGCTGTTTTATTTTGACGGGACTTGCACCTGACTTTTTCTCGCTGCTAACTCCTGCTTGGGCCTGCATGCTAACGGTAAGCCTGGCTCTGTGAGATAACGCACTGGAGAGGGAAGGGTGGGGAGAGGGACGTGGGAGAGAAATTGAGGCCCTGGGCTAATATACGGCCTACATGTGGAGAAAGGAGTGACGGAAAGGGAACCAAGGGAGAAGAAGAGAGAAAATAGAATAGGGGGGATAAACAGAGGAAGTGTGGGTAAAACAGAGGGGAGGAAGAGGAGGAGAGGGCATTGGAGAGAGACCCAGGCATCTGCTCTCTTTCCGTTATGGATGTGAATACAGCCGGTGGCATACAGACACAGAGATGCATATTAGAGCTGCTCTGCCAGCAAGCCAATTCTCATTTCCCACTCGGGGCTTTGGTGCACTATTAGTGTGTGTGTGTGTGTGTGTGTGCGCGTGTGTGTGTGTGTGTGTGCGGTCACATGAAAAGACGGGGGTATTTGCCTGCCAGAGGTTTCGTGGGCGTGAGCACCACAGCAGCGAGTGTGTTAGCATGTGTACCAGCTAGCTCACTCTCATTTCCTGTCTCTGATTTCAGTGCGTGCATCAGCGTGTCCCTATTAGAGAAACGACAGAACAAGACTCAATGAGAGAACAGAGAGAGGGGACTGAGAGTGAGAGTTTATATTTAGCCATGTAGGGGACCGTCTGGAGGCTTTTCTCAGCTTCAGTGAGGAATTAAACATCTACCATATTCAGAAAGGGTGCATTGTGGGTATTAATTGCTGGTCAAGGTAAATACGCACTAGACTGGAGTTTTTAACAGCGTTAAGGCCTGTTCATACCAACAACGATAACTATATTTGCATTAACGCATGATAACATTCTGTTTATTATAAGCACATGCTACAGTTATGCCATCAACAAATGTAAACGCTCAAGCTCTTTAAAGCAGGATTGATTGGGTGTCAATGTTTCTATCACTCTGCAGGTGATTCCAACAATATCGTTCCTCTGTGTCATTATTGTTATTGTTGTGATGTGAACTCCGCTATTTTTTAAATTTAAGATGATTTTTAAAGCCATATCTTTATCGTTATCATCCTTGGTGTGAATAGGCCTTTACACTCCATCTACTATGTTCATGTGTGTCACAATGTTTTTGTTTTGTAAGAGTCGCGTACAATGAGTGTTGTATTTTCAAGAATTTTAATTGTTAGATTTTTTAATGCGTTTCAAGACAGCTGCATTCTGTTGCATTACAACAAGTCTTAACCAGACATGACGCAACATGATAAACTCAGATTAACATGAAAAAAAATTGTGCCACTGTTTTGTAAGAGCTGCATACAATGAGTGCTGTATTTTAAACAATTTAAAGTGCTTAAAACATTTTATAAATTGAATTTCAAGACGCGATTAAAAAAACTAACATGGAAAAGAATTCTTGTCCTAACTGCGAAAACAATACGCGACAGTGCTTATTTATTTGTGTTTTAATTGTTTTTTTTTTTTTTTTTTTTGGCAACTTTTTGCCTTTTATTACGATAGGGTAGAGCAACCAAGAAGCAAGGTGGGAGAGAGAGAGGGGGAGGGAGAGAGGGGGATCTTTCCTGGTGTATATGGCAATTTGTAAATAATATTTTTACACATCTCTTAGAGGGACAGTTTAATATCACTAAAGTTAAATGCCTACCATATCAGTCCATAACAATGCTCTGCTCTAGAAGACTTGGAATGTAGTGCAGAGTGTGGACTGTTTTTATTGTACCTTTCAATTGCTTGACAAGAGTTTTTTTTTTTTTTTTTTTTTTTTTTAATGAAGAATTGTATGATGAAAAATACAGTAAACTCTAATATGTGAAATATATAGAGTTACAATTTAGAATAGCTGTTTTCTATGCAAATATATAGTAAACAATAATTTATTTCTGTGATCAAAGCTGAATTTTCAGCATAATTACTCCAGTCTTCAGTGTCACATGATACTTCAGAAATCATTCTATAATATGCTGATTTGCTCAAAAAACATTTCTGATTATTATCACTGTTGAAAACAGTTGTGCTGCTTCATATTTTTTTGTGGAAAATGTGATACATCACCATTAAGTCTAGAATAAGAGTTAAAATAATAATAATATTAATAATACTTTTATTCAACAAGGTTGCATTAAAAAGTGGAAGGATTGCATTAAATTTCGTTGTACTTGTACAATGACAATAAAGATATTCATTCATTCATTCATTAAATTGATTTAAGTGACAGTAAAGATATACTTATTACAAATTATTTATATATAAAAAATGTTGTTCTTTAACTTTGTATTCAACAAATAATCCTGAAAAAGTTAAAGTGTCACAGTTTCCACAAAAATATTAAGAAACAAAAACGGTTTTCAGTATTGATAATAATAAGAACCATTATTAATAACTGAGCACAAATAATAATTGAAAATAATTAAGCAGCAAATCAGTATATTAGAATGATTTTTGAAGGACCATGTGACACTGAAGACTGGAGTAATGATGATGCTGAAAATTCAGCTTTGATCACAGGAATAAATACATTTAAACCGTTAAAACATTTACATTAAAATATCTTTAATAGAAAAATAGAACTTTCCTAATCACGGCACTTGAAAGCTAAAGTCTTCAGATTTACAATGTTCTAGAGTAAGTTTGAGAATTGTTTTTAGTTTTTTTAAAACATTTTCTTAGACACGTGAAATTTTGGAAGAAATATAACGATATACAAACGTCTGCTGAAAACGGCTACGTCAATGTTTCTATGTAGCTGTGGCAAACAATGTAAATGGCATTAAAATCTGAGAAATTCGAAAAGGCCAATAGGCCTAGTAGTTTGCATGCCTGAAAATTAATGTCTGTTGTTAAACATTTTTTGTAAACCGTTGGCAAATATTGCTGAGTTGTCTCATCATGTTTAGCTATTTACATCTTATCTCAGCTCACATTCAAATGCCACAGCTCAGCTCAGCTTCTGTGAACAGTAAATCCCGCCTTCTTCAATTTGATTGGTTAAAACATTTTGACATTGACGAGCACTTTGAGCCGCTGCGGCTGCACTGAGCCAGAACGCGCTAAATTAATTAGAATGTTTATCTCAAGTGGGCCGCGTGGGCCATTCGTCTGAGCCAATGGAGGGATAGGCTATATTTACTGTAATTAATTAATTCTTTACATTTACGCAATGGGCCGGCCCACACTGTACAGCGGCCCATCAGGAAAACTCCCGGTACTCCAGATGGCCAGTCCGCCACTGGCGCTATATTTCGGTCTGCTGCCCACAAAGCTATCAGCGCCAACACGACAGTGCTTATTGAGTTTTGTATAGTAATAAAATAGTTTAATTTTGGTTTAAATATCAAAATGCATGATTTTAATAGCCATAATGAAAGTGATAATGGATGATTCACCTCAGATCTTGAAATTAGAACGGTAACAATAATGTTCTAACTGAGAACTCTACATGAACAAACGAACAATCCATGACAAAGAATATCAGTGACTGAGTATGTATTGTGAATAATGTTCAATTCATTTATTTTTTATACATTTGATTACGTACTCAGCCATTTCATTGAAAGTGTGAGGCAGTGCTCACACTTTCAATGGCAGAGTTCATTTGTCAAGCTGGTTTTGTCATATGACCCAAGGTTTCAGTTGCGTCACTTCACTGCCATTCACGACTCCTCTCCCATGGCATCATGGGATAGTAAAGTGTCCATCAGATGTAGTATGAACCTCGCCAGAGGTAGTAAGTCATGCAGGTACTTCGTATACTGTTTTATGAATACTACGGATTTGGACATACTACTCATTTCATCTACAATTTTTTTACCTACTGTATAGTAAGAAACTACGCATATTTGGACACCAGAAGGGTGTTACATTCGATCAGTTAAACTCCATCTAGATGTTCTAGAATGCTTAATGATTGGTCTATGAAAATATCTGTCAAATAAACGCTTTTTTTCAATAATTATTATAACATGCAATATTTTTATAACACCATTTTAAGCTGAAAATAGTTCCTCCCTCTAAATCTTTGGTCTATGTACATGGCAGGTGCTGTTTCTCCAGGGTGACATGCATTGAGTGTAATGTGAGTTAAAAAATAAATGTTGCCACCCTGAACAAAATGGAGGAAAGGCAGAGAAATAAGGCCCGTGTTTGTGGGTATGAACATTTGAGAATGCCGTGTGCTGGGCGGTGGCAGGATATGATGAAACACGAGAGAGTGAGATGGAGGGGTGGGAGAGGTTTGCGGCGGTTCATCCCGAGGCAGCCGTGCGAATGGATGCGGGGTGGGCGGGGTCACGTGTGGGTGGAGAGGCGGGACTCTCCTGCAGCGGGGACAGATGCCACACTGGTTAGACTTCATTTCCCACCGCCAAACGCCACGGAGCATGCCAACCTTGAGCGTGTGAGTGCGAGAGAGTGTGTGAACATCACAACCCGTCAACCTGCATCAGACGAGACGTGCAGTCACACTTTCCTGATGAGTCCCACCCAGCCTCCTCTGCCGCTTTGCTTTCTTTTACTGTTTTAGCTTGTTCCAAAACCTCTGCAGCAGGGCTCACTCCCCACTGCAGCAAAAAGAAAAAAGTCATGTGAGAAAGCGAGAGAAAGAGAGCAAGAGCGAGACGTGCAAGATGAAGAAAGAGCAGCGTGACATTTGGCTCAGTGTTGCATTATTGGCTGTGCCTGACGTGATCAGAAGAGATTACAGAAATACAATACTCACACAAATCACCTCTCCGCCTCTTCGTCTTACAGCTGTCTCTCTCTCAGCCTCACGTGTGGGACACCCTGCCATTATCACCACCACCGGGACACTAGCCGGGTTTCCATCCAAAGTTGCGAATTTAACTTATGCGCAAAACTGAAATATCGCATAAAACATTTGCGAATAAGCACCGTTTCCATCCAACGAGTCAAAGAGAACAAAATCGTCACTTCCTGATAAACTGGCACTATAAATCACTAAGAAAAGGAGGAGAATATAATAATTTTCATTTATAATAAATTATTCGCACCTCAGAGCGAGCAGACGAAACACAATGAATGCCTTCATTGGTTTCGGAGGCGGATGCAGCTGTTTGGGAACGCAATCGTGTAAGGAAGGTAATTATACAGAAATACTTTGATAACAGTCTTTGCTCGTGCATTTCCGAATGACCATAACAACATTTCAGATGCTGTGGAATGAGATCGGTCTGCTGGTTAGTCAGGTTTTGCTGTCCCATAGAACAAAGTCACATGACTTTTTTGATCCGCTTGGAGGAATTTATTCGTAAAAAATGCTTTTCCATCTTCCATTCTATGCATCAACACTTTTTCGCACAAGTCAAAAACCACCTCAAGCGAGCGTAAAAACTTTTTGCGAATTAAGGGATTTTTATTCGAAATATGGTGTTTCCATCACTCGTTTCTCATGCGATACTTCAAAATGCGCATTAAAATAGGGTGATGGAAACATAGCTACTGAGGGACTTTAGTGTACAACTCTCTGTGAATCGTCTCTATTCTAGTCATTCATCACCTGGGCTCGTGTAACCGAACGTTTTCAATGATGTATGCTAAATTGTTGTTGCAAATTCTGCTGATTTGTCACCAAGATAATGTTATCCAGCTGGCTCACATTGATGAGGTTTTGTTGAATTAGTCACATCAGTAAAATGTGTGAGAAAACTACAAACCAATCAGTAATGTTTTGTATCATGTGCCACAGTTTCCAGCAAATGGGTCTTCATGAATTTTTGAATTTTTTTCTGTTAAATTAATGAAAACTTGAAATGTTTTGATATTTAAATATTATTTATAATATATTTTAAATACATAGTATATACAACATTTTAATTATTTGTAATATAATTTTTATTATATATATATATATATATATATATATATATATATATATATATATATATATATATATATATATATATATATATATATAAAATAAAATAAAATAAAATAAAATAAAATAAAATAAAATAAAATAATCCCTGGACACGGTAATACTTTAATTTTACTTAATGCATTAAAATATGGAGGGGACAATAGCACATTTACTTGAAATTAACTTAGATTTAGCCACTGTTGAATCCCTCTAGTATGGACTTAATATTTCCATAATGAGAAATAACAAATACAGACCATCTCAGAAAACAGAATCTAAATTTACATTTCTCTATAAAATTCTGTATAAATTTAAATTTCTAGTTTGCTTGCTACTAAGTGTCTCAAAGTAATATATTGAGAATCTTTCAAAGATTTTATGCCACTAACCTTACAAACTTTGGCAAATCCAGTAATTATTTCTTTCCCAACAACCCATTTGGTCTCGCTCATCTGTGTGAATCAATCGTAAAACAATTAAGAATAGATTTTATAAAATATGTGCACAGATATTAATTTTGCTAATGTTTCTTGAAGCAAGTGCACTGAATCAAGCCTAGTACACGGTAAAAAACAACTTTCCAGACGGACCGGTGCACCCACCGACTCATGAAAGTTGAATGACGCCAGTCAGTTACAACTAGAACTGGCAATTTCTTGCAGTTCTTGTCATTTCTGTGTGCAATATGCAATCTGTCTGACATTACCCATCTCCCCACACCTGTGTCCTATTCTGCATTTCTGTTTTTCCTGCTTGTCCTGAACTCCTCAGACCCACCCTGCCCTCTCTCTCCTCTCTCTCTCTATCCAGTCACCACTACCTATTGACTAATAATTACCATAATTAATTTGGCTGGTTATAAAACAAAAAAGCGAGAGCAAGGGAGAGAGAGAGAGAGAGAGAGAGAAAGGGGAATTTTAAAAGCTGAATGCGTTCCAATTTGGCACTGTAATGTATTCATTATTAATGAACGCTCTTATTTCCTGGTCTATGTGTACTCGGTTGCACTTGGTCTGGCTGCGGAGGAAGGGGGGAAGGGGGCATTACTGGCTGCCAAGGCCAGTACCACATGCACCGCCTCGTCCCTTGCACATTAATTCACTTATTGATCACATTTGGGGAAGAAAGTGAAGAAAAAGAGCAGGGTAAATGGGGCCCACCGCATTCACAATGCAGATGGATGGTGAGCGTGATAGCTGGACATGCACAATGGCTGTTCAAGCAACTTCCAGTGTGTCCGTTTCATCTGAATCCACGCTAACACACACATGTGTGCTCAGAAAGAATCCATTCAGCTCAAGCCATCTCTGCAAAAGCAGCGTCGCTCCACATTCATTTCATCCGCAGCCCAGCAGGAGCCAGGAACTGGATCCATATGCATCGATTCACACTTCGACAGCAGTTATTCACTTATCTGTTTACTCATTCATTCACTTATCCATTTCATCTGACTGCCAGGCCAGCAGTCCAGCTCAAAGTTTACCCATCGATCCCTTCTATATGGTTGCTTTGCACATCCTTGATACAAGTGGGTGCGGACAAACTTCTCCGCCGTAAAGACTGATTGTTTTATTTGACTGGCCTAGGGGTGGGCGATATTCCGGTTAAAATGAAATTTGTCAACCCATATAAATTTTTCATGAATTCATTGTTTTTGCTGTGGACATGCCAAGGTTTTTTTTTTTTTTGCTAGATTGCTGCTGAACCTGAGTTTACAGTCTAAATTGAATGTGATGAGATAAAAAGGATTATGTACTGCAAAATAATAGCAAGATAAAGTGAAAAACGATTACACTGTGTGAATCACCTTGGGAATTATTGGGTAATACCTGGATTAAGTGTGCTTTTATATTAAGTAACTATATGTAATTGCCAGAAAGGCTTTTATTTACTCATTTATTTGTAAAATTTCAGAACCACAGAAAATGCTCATCATGCTCAAGTAAAAAGAGAAATAGCTCATTGCTTGCATTTAATAAAGCAGATACAAAAGTTAAACAGCATTGTAAATAAAACTATTTATTTTATTTTATTATTTCTATGAACTGTTTTTTAATACTTTTTCAAAAGATTTATATTTTTCTTTAAAAAATTCAATTCATCAAATAATTCTGGAAAAAGGTATCACTGTTTTAACAATGATAATAATCTCGAGCTACAAATCAGCATATTAGAATGATTTCTGAAGGATCATGTGACGCTGAAGACTGAAATGATGCTGAAAATTCAGCTTTAACACCACAAAAATACATTACATTTTAAAGTATATTACAATAGAAAACAGTGTTCTTATTGTAATAATATTTCAAAGTATTACTGTATGTGTGATAAAAAAAATTCAGCCTTGGTGAGCATGAGACTTAAAAACATTAAAATATTTTACTAACCCCATACTTTTGAACAGTGGCTTTAAAAAAAAATAAAAAATAAAAAAGTAATATACATATAGTAAATATAATAAATAATTATAAATATCATTATTTTATTCATTCATTTTTTATTATTTTCTATATATTTAATTTTATTATATAATGTCTTTCTTCATATCGTCTGTTCCTTCACTGGCCTACCATTCACAATCCACTGTGCTATTAAGTCATAGGGACTTCTTTGAGCATTAAGTCAAAGAGACAGTTTCTTAGCATTTCATGCAAAGACAGCCAAGTTTTAAGCTGCGTCATGAAGTTTAAAAGTAGTTTAACTTCAAAAATCACATCTCGTGAACCCTGTTCTGCACCATTCTGTTGCGCTCCATCTAGCTGCTTTTGAATGCAATACGTGATCCATTGTTGTGGAGCCCTGAGTTTGGCAGGCTGCTGTTTAATAGAGTGACCTGAAAAAAATATCACAAAAACTGACCAATCAGATTGCAGCGAATGCACGTCGACACAATGCGAGCTGAGCAAATAGAGCAGGGGACAAATGAAGGAGCTACACACCTGCATCACATTACAGGAGCCCTGCCAAATAAACTGCTGTGTGCAAAGAACAATAGGAAACAAAAACATTCAGAATTAGGGTCCCTGTAGAAATTACTAATCAGACATACACCGGCACTGCTGCGCCGCGACACACATACACATGCAAACGCAGACACACATGCGCAAGCTGCGACGTGTAAAGCGTCATGGTGTCTGGGTGGCAGACAGGCTTTGGAGACAGCAACGGTGAAAATTAAATTCCATTTAAGCCTAATCCCATTTACAAACTCTGCCGAATCCCACTGCTATTGTGACAGTCGGGCAAATCTGTCTCAATTGTTACATTGCGGGAATCAATGGAGAAACTGGATAGCATGTAAATAATGGAGCACGGAGCCAGGGAGGGCAGAAGGAGCCGTAGGGTCAGACGAGAACGCTTTAGCAAGAGCGGTGGAGAGGATAAATGAGACGAGACGGAGAGAAGAAGGGTTGGGAATCAGTTTCATTTTAATAAAAATACTGGAACCAGATTATTTATGACATTCGGCTCCGTTAATGGTTCTTGAGCGCTTGTAATCTTCTATAAAAAATAGATGCTTGCATGCAGAAATAAACACCAGTGTATTATGAACAAACTAAAGATTCGTATGAGCTGATTCTCTAGTAAGAATGTCAAAACGACTCACAAATAATTCTCAATGGTCTAAAATGATGTAACAAACAAAGATACGCATTTTTTATAGATTATTTATGATGTTCGGCTCCATTAAAGGTTCTTGATGGCCTGTAATCCTCTATGAAAATAGATGCTTGCATGCAGAAATAAATACTAGTGTATTATGAAGAAACTAAAGATTTGTATGATCCGATTCTCTATAAAGAATGCCAAAATGATTCACAAATGATTTTTAATGGTCATAAACTATGCAACAAACAATTAAAGATACACATTTGGCATAGATTTTGTTGTAATGAATCGTAAATTTCATTTTTATATATAATAATAGCAGTCCAACATCACTAACCAGATCAATCACTGTTTTTGGTAGAAATTATATTTCTAGATGGCAAATATTTTACTAGTAGGTGTAGTAAAGTGATACAAAACCAACAGACCCAACAGTCATGACATGCATGCTGCTGATTCTGTGTAATTGAATCATTAATTGAAAAGGGCACGTTCAAAATAATAGCAGTGTGGAGTTCAATAAGAGAGGTAAATCATTCTGTGAGAAAACTGGTGTCAAACAAGTGGCCTTTATTTAAGGACGAAGGCAGCAAATGTTGTACTGTGCATTTCTCTCTGAAAATCTGAGTAAAATAGGTCGTTCCAGATATTGTTCAGAAGAACAGTATACTTTGATTAAAAAGTTGATTAGAGAGGGGAAAACATACAAAGAAGTGCAGAAAATGATAGGCTGCTCAGCTAAAATGATGTCAAATGCTTTAAAATGGCAACCAAAACCAGAAAGACGTGGAAGAAAAAGGAAAACTATCATTCGAATGGATCGAAAAATAGACAAAATGGCAAAGACTCATCCAATGATCAGCTCCAGCGTAATCAAAGAAAGTCGAAAGTCACCTGTTAGTACTGTAACAATTAGAAGACGCCTATGTGAAGCCAAGCTATCGGCAAGAAGCCCCCGCAAAGTCCCACTGTTAAAAAAACACCACGTGCTGAAGAGGTTACAATTTGCCAAAGAACACATTGACTGGTCTAAAGAGAAATGGTGCAATATTTTGTGGACTGATGAAAGAAAGATTGTTCTTTTTGGGTCTAGGGGCTGCAGACAGTTTGTCAGACGACCCCCAAACACTGAATTCAAGCCACAGTACACTGTGAAGACAGTGAAGCATGGTGGTGCAAGCATCATGATATGGGGATGTTTCTCATACTACGGTGTTATTTACCGCATTCCAGGGATCATGGATCAGTTTGAGTACATCAAAATACTTAAAGAGCTCATATTGCCTTACGCCGAAGAGGAAATGCCCTTGAAATGGGTGTTTTAGACAGAGACCCCAAACACACCAGTAAGTGAACAGCATCTTGGTTCCAGACCAACAAGATTGACGTTATGGAGTGGCCAGCCCGGTCCCTGGACCTTAATCCAATAGAAAACTTGTGGGGTGACATCAAAAATGCTGTTTCTGAGGCAAAACCAAGAAATGCAGAGGAATTGTGGTATGTAGTGCAGTCGTCCTGGGCTGGAATACCTGTTCACAGGTGCCAGAAGTTGGTCGACTCCATGCAACACAGATGTGAAGCAGTTCTCAGAAACCATGGCTATACAACTAAATATTAGTTCAGTGATTCACAAGAAAGCTAAATCTTCAAGCATTTTTCAGTTTATATAGTAAATATTTGACTTTGTAAAGAAAAATACAGACACTGCTATTTTTTTGAACAGCCTAATATTCCTTTTTCTTCACTTTCTGTAAAGTGATAACAATTTATATACTGTATATATATATATATATATATATATATATATATATATATATATATATATACACAGTATATAAAATTCAAGTTTTATTAAGGATAGATGGAGAGAATGGTTTAGGAGCTACAATTGTTAAGTGGATCTAAAAATTCCTTATAATTCCCATCCCTAGAAAGAAGGATGAGAAAACCAGAAATCCCTCCAATCTCTCCTAATCATGTGGGAAGCACTGTTAATACTTGACCGTCAGGTCAAAACGGAGAGAAAGTGATGATGGAGGTAGTATTCGGTGTGGCGCAAGCACTAGGACAGGCTGAGGAAGGTTGTCCATGTCATCCATGCTCAGTGGGCGTCGAGAGGCAAGGCAGGCGTTCATTGCCCCATGGGGGCTGGGCTGTGGGGAACAGAATAAATTGTCTTCCTCCTCCATAGTAACAGCTTCTCTCTAATAGAGGACTGGCAGAGTCTGAGCCTTTTCCCCGGTGAGAATAAATACTCTCATCTGCTACAAAATGGTTTCCACTTACGGCGCGCCAAGTATTCTCCTCAAAATATTAACATTAGGATTATCATTTAATGGAGTTTAATTTGGACCTTAATTTCAACCAAGACTTCCACTATATTTTCTCTTACATTTTTTTTCCCCCGTTTTATCTCCCAGTCACATGCTGTTGGTTGCTTCACAACAAGGGGTGAATCTTTTGTATGAAAAAAGATTTGTATATTTTGTATGAAAGTCATGACACTTTCTCACAACTCAGGTCTCGAGTCAAACATACTCAAATCATTCATACAACTGCCAACTCATTGCATGGCCACAAATGCCATATAATTTCATTGCATAGATAAATTATTATCATAAAACAGTTCCGTTTTACTGGTATCACTTTTTAGTTGGTATGCAAAAAAAAATGTTTAAGCTAGATCAAGTCATCAAGATACTGCTTTTCTCTATTTATTTGCATTTGTGGCCTTGAGGTAATATAAAAGTAACTAAAAGAAGTCAGACTGATACTTTTTTAACAACATTCAAATTAAGAAATAGTCTGAAATAATTTGTCTAAATAAATTAAGGGGACAATTAAAAATAAATAAATAAATAAAAATGTTGTTGATCAAATCAAATGAAATCAAACTGAATCATTCTGAATTAGCAAACCTTACTTTTGAATAAAAAGTGACTTGTGAATCAAATGAACTGTCAACCTTATGATTAACAACCCTACTCATGACGGTAATGCAAAACTAAAAAATAAATATTAAAATATAATATAAATATAAATATTAAAAGCAAAAGTAAAATATGCATACATAATAGTAGTATCTGTTGTATTGACTTTAATTTATGTAATTTAATTTATTTAAATGTATATAGTTTTAAATAAAAAGAATATTGCATTAGTCATTTTCAATGATAATCCACAGAATCTAATGTGGATTATCATTGAGACTAACGTAAAACGTCCAGATTTACTGCAGTAATGAGATAATCATGAAAACAGTGTAACGACGACAAAAATAAGCCTCATTTTATTTATGCATTTTATTTAAAGCAGTCAATATTTAATTTAATTTAGCTATGCTTTCGATGTTTACACCATCGCCTGTGCTCGCCTCATAAAGCATCCTTAAAAGTAGATGGGGTTGAAAAGGACAAAAAAGACATTCTGAAAAACATCCCACTCCTTTGGTCTCCTGATTTCCATTCCCTTCACATCTTACTTCGAATTCATGTCTCATTTCACATGCGCTTCACGTTCGGCCTCACACTCAAATTCACCCAATTTTGCATGCGGCGGCCGTCGCCGGGTCATTGTGGTTAGGGCTGACACTCCCTGTCAACACTCCCATCACTAACCTCCATTACTCGCCCACTTGCTCTCCCTTTGCTTCCCCGCTCGCTCACTCATTTCTCTCCCTCTGTCCTTCCCTCGTTCACTCGTACTCTTTAAAACGGCATTCTCTGTCCCGCCATCTCGTTAATCGACACAATCATTCACCTTACTGCCTCGCTACTGCTCTGTAACTCCACACCGACGCTCCGCATGTGTGCGGCTCTCTTTCTGGTCCAATGAAAGATTTACGAGGACCTTTAAGTGTTAATCAGGTTGTCATTCATTCAGCCAAAATCAGAGGCCAGATAAATAAAGGCTAAAAGCTTGTTGGCTGGTTTGGTGTGTGTGCTCATCGGGTGACACAGTAGTGGGTTCTAAGCAAACAGAGATCGATTGCAGCACCTCTGGGGTCCCCTGCAACTTGGAAGTGAGAGAAAGCTTATCGCTCAATATCATTCTGGAGACAGCTTCCTCCTGCCTTTAACCCTCGCACAGCTCTTTCCTGTCCACTGCTGCTACACCTCCTACATCCGACATGCATGTCCAATACCGACTGGCTCATCATTCCCTGTGGCCTCATCTGCACTCCAACTACTGACCTCCTCTAAAAATCCATCCTCTCTATAATACCTGAAGAAAGATATCCGTTAACATTCTCATTCATCTCAAAGGCAGCTGCTCAACTCAGGGATTTTCAAACTGAGGTTCGGGACCTCTGGAGGAGTTGTAAAGTTGAGGTGACTTCAACAAAATTTAGGAAAAATTTAGTTGGTAAATAAAGGTCTAATATCAATAGTATAGTGCTCAAACAGAAGTTATTTTGGTAAATACGGTGGCACTAATATGCATTAATTCATCTTAACTAATGCACAGATAATCATGAGTTAATGTATAACTCATGAAGAACTAAACCATTTATTAATAATTACTGCATCAGCAACAAATGAACATTCTATATGATTCATAGATTAAGTAATCAATAAATTGTTATTAAATATATCATAATGTATTAATTCCCTAATAACATTATTTTAACTAATAGTGTAAATTCATATGTTAATTACCACAATGGGCTGAAGCATGCATTTCAACTTCCAGCTGTCTGCTTTAATTAATCATTAGCTAATGATTTGCAAAGGTATCATTATGTTACTACTTTACATGTTGATGCACATGACTAACTATCTAATTCAAAATCCATAATCACAATGACATATTACTTAACAATTAGTTAACAGTTCTGTGCCTCAACAAGTAAAGTCATAACATAATGATATCTTTGCAAATCATTAGCTAATGATTAATTAAAGCAGACAACTGGAAGTTGAAAGGCATGGCTTCGACCCAATGTGGTAATTAACATATGAAATTACTTCATTAGTTAATATAATATGTTATTAGGGAATTAATCCATTATGACACATTTAACTAATAACAATTTATTGATTACTTAATCTATGAATATATAGAATGTTCATTAGTTGCTGATGCAGTAATCATTATTAAATGGTTTAGTTCTTCATGAGTCACACATTAACTCATGATTATCTGTGCATTAGTTAAGCATTATTTAATGCATATTTGTGCACCCATATTGTAAAGTGTTACCGTTATTTTCAAACCAACCATTTTTCTGTTGGTCAACAGGCTAATTCACGTGAACAAATTATAGCTGCTGTAGAATATGTGGGAGAAATCTTTCGCCCTCATATGACATTTTAAATTATGTGGATTCCTATTGTCTGGAATTAGCCCAAGAAAATTTGCCAAACAATGGAAAACACAACCATTGTCCATTTTTTGCTGTAATAGAATGTCTTCATAATATCACACTTAATATTTTTTTCTCACCAAGTATAAAATCAATCTTAAAATATACCTGGCTTTATATTTTAGGAAGGAGGTTCTTTGCAAGAGAATCACCATATTAAAAAAGTCTAAAAAACCTGTGTCAATTGGCGCTCAACCAACATGACTTGAAATCTGTCCCAAACCATTCACTTGTGGCTATGCTGAGCTGTGAAGTAAAATAAAGCATATAGGGAAAGTCCATTTTATAGCTTTATGAGTCCTCCAAAGAACTGGCCATTGGTCTAATATCTACAAGAATATTTCCGACTTATATGTAATTTGTAAAAAATGTTATTTCCTTAGAGTATGCTTTTAAATGGAGAAAAATGCATTTTGGCTACAGATGGTGTACTTCTAAAATCATCTAACAGGGGCTAACCAGATCATACTAACTAGTCAAATCTTGACCCTCTAGTCCGCCCTAAATGCAGCCCACATTTAATGCCCGTAAGTGCCTAATTGAGGGTTAGAAGTCAACAGCATTCACCACCTAGTGGTCTGTGCATTTGCCTCCACCCAAAAACATGAACTCGAAGTCCAACAAACACATCCAACACCTCCACCTCCAGTCCCCCCTAAATGCATTCCGCATTTAACGTCAGTAAGTGCCCAATTGAGGGTTAAAAGTCAACAGCATTCGCCAGCCAGTGGTCTGCGCATTTGCCTCCACCCAAAGGCATGAACTCAAGGTCCATCAGACACATCCAACACCTCCACCTCCAAGTCTCCCACTCTTCCTCTGCCTCTCATATCCACTTCTCGCCTTTTTCTGCTGTCTGTTATCTGTCCGGGCTGCGTTCGACTACAAAGATCCACCTTTCCATTGCCACTCCTTCCCTTGCCTTTGATTTTCTGTCCATCAAGGGGGCGTGGATTAGTGCTCTCTTGTTTATCTGCTCGTCTGTTTTATCTATCTATCAGCAAGCCCTCCGTTGGGCGGCCGCGGCCTCCGCTACGCATTAATCCCGTATCAGCCCGCCGCCCATCCATCAGCCTGCTGTCTATCACGTCAGATCCATCATCCACCCATCTGTCTCCCACTGCCCACGTGAACCACCGGATGAAGGGATAGAGTGAGAAAAGTGCAGGACAGAGATGAAACAGAGGAGAATAGAGGGGTGGAGATGGCTTCTGCTAGGCCAGCGGGCCTTCTTCCACCCTCCCCCATCTGCCCGAGCACGTACAGCGAGCTTTGCATGTCCCGACATGCTTATTACCTCCTCGGTTTGTTCCCCTGTAATTTGTTTGTTTGTTTGTTTTTCCTTTCGCTTGCTTGTTAATTCTAGCCAATGGGAAAGGCGCCAGCGGAGGGAAAAGCTCAGGATGGGTCATAAATCCCATCAAGCCCCGGTGCAGCTGGAATCTGCCACCGCTTCCCCTCCTCCACCCCCTTCCCCGCCAGCGAGGGATTCAACACAAAAGCTTACTGCCCTGAAAAAGGCTCGATATCTGGGTGCACGAGGGTCAGGTTGATTGCTATTTATACACAAGGACGTTTAAGTTCAGAGGAAGAGGATTCTAAGAACACATGCTGGGTGGGTCTATGCACCGCTGCATTGATGCACAATGCAGCACAGGTGCAAAGACAGGTGTGAACATGGCCAAAAGTAAAGGTGACTGTGAGAGGATTGGGTTAGGAATGTGAAAACGAATCGGAAAGAACCGACAGGCCCCCACACTGCTGACCTTGTCCGATGGCCCCTGTACATCACGACAGCACCTTTAATCTGGAATTCCGTACGCAACATTCCCAGCTTCGTAAAACGACTCTCGCAGTGTTCTAAGCGCCGAAAGAGAAAACAAGCATCTCCAAACAAATGTGTCTCTTCCACAAATGAATGAGAGCAGACAGCTGTCAGGAGCAATCCATATCCATCCTCAGTTAAGCAAAGCTAATTAGTTCCACAACTGGGTTTCCTGTCCCACTCAGAGAGGCGGCAGTCTGACAGAGCTCCCTATACGGGACGTGGGATCAGTGACTCATGTGTCAGCCCATTTTACGGCAAAATTTCTGCACACGAACAGCTGCGTGTGAGAAATCGTGCTTTTTGACTTGTGCCCGAGTGTGTTTGCAATTTAGTGGAAGGTGATTATACAAGTGTGAAGGTGCCTCGTTCTAAATTGGTTGCCTCTAAAATAAAAAAGATTGCAGTGTTTAACAGATGCAATCACCAATCAAGGCTGGCACAAACACACACCTACACGTTCATTTACATGCGCACACCCACCTACACACGAGAACGCAACATCACGCTCGAAGAATCAATCCCTTCTCAGACACATAACAGAATAAAGAGTGTGGATACCCCGATCGATATTGTACCTTCAAAGCGTTAGAGTTCATCACCATGTCGAGCTCTGCATAGCCGCATGACCCTCTGTTTAAGCTGAAACTACATTAATTCAGACGATCAATATAAGCAATCTTTGGAAGAAATCAAGCCAGCGCGAAAACAAGAATCCATGGGGAAAGAAGGATGACTCATTTTAACAAAAAATTCTGAGGTACTTAAATACCAAGTGTTTTATTTGCACCTGGGTGCCAGCCGAGACCATGACTGGGCAGAAAGAATGATTAAGACGCTGCCACTGAAAAGTGTATGTGTTAGTTCTAATAGGAAGACCATGTCATTCATTCATTTGTTCATTCATTCAGCTTCTGCTTTTAAGGTTCTCTAACATCTGTCATTCGTTGCATCATTTGTCAGTGCCCCCTATCTACCCACCACCATCAGTTTGATGGAAAAAAGTCGTTATATTATTTTACTAAGCATAACTAAACATTTGATCAATGTAATTTAAAATAATTATAAATAATAAATAAAACTATAAATTAAATAATTATTATAAAATATAATTTAACACTTCAAAACATAAATTGTATTTATAATTTATGATCAAAAATAAAGTAAAAACTGTATATTATTAGAATTTAAAATATCTCTTTTCGATTTGAATACATTTTAAAATGTAATTTATTCCTGCGATGACAAAGCAGAATATTCAGCATCCATTACTCCAGTTAAATTCAGTTTAATCCAGTTTGGTGCTCAAAAAACATTTCTTATTATTTTCAATGTTAAAAACAGTTGTACTGCTTAATATTTTTGTGAAAACTGTGACACATTTTTTTCGCAGGAATAAATGACACTTTAAAATGTATTCAAATCGAAAAGAGATATTTTGAATTCTAATAATATACAGTTGTACTGCTTAATATTTTTAATTTTGACACATTTTGTTTATGATTCTTTCAAAAGTTCAAAAGAACAGAATTTATTTGAAGTAGAAATCTTTTGTAACATTATAAATTTCTTTACTGTCACTTTGATCAGTTATTTTTATTGATTAAATTAATTTTAGTATTTATTTCTTTGTCATTTAAAAGTAAATAACTAGAAAATTATAACTAGAAATTGTCAAATGCTCTGCATTTAACAAATCCAAGTGCATACACACAGCAGTGAACACACACCCGGAGCAGTGGGCAGCCAATGCTGCAGCACCCGGGGAGCAGTTGGGGGTTCGGTGCCTTGCTCAAGGGTCTCACCTCAGTCATGGTATTGAAGGTGGAGAGGGTGCTGGTTATTCACTCCCCCTACTGACAATTCCTGCCGGACCTGAGACTCGAACCTGTGACCTTCGGGTTACAAGTCCGACTCTCTATCCATTAGGCCACGACTGCCCTATATTGGGCTGCACAAGTCTCATCTCTGCCAGGCCATTAAATACAGTGGTTTGCACTGGTTATAAAGAGGTCAATAGCATCTATAATGTCTAACAGCACATCAGCCAGGAGTTAGAGAGCTGATACAGTGTTGACACTGGATTGCGACAGCATGTAAACTGCATGGATATTAGTCTTGTGCATGGACTGGAGGGCATTGTTATGGCCATGTGGATTTTGCATAGGTCAGCAGGTACTTTGCTGAGGGGCAGCACTGCGCATTGATTGGACAGCGCACTCATTAGGGGATGTGCTGCTGTCAAGACATGCTAGCTTAGTCTGTTCAGAATGTTTGGTGCAATTGTATGAGCACCAAAGAAGGAAGCGCATTATGGGGAATCTATAGAAACGCTGGTATGGTTCAAACAGGTATCCATGCTTCAATTGCATTGCTAAGGAACGTTTTCTTTTCAAAGCGGCGACACGCCACAGATGACATTAAAGAAATAGCTCACCCAAAAATGAAAATTTGCTGAAAGTTTATTGAGGTCATACAAGATGTACTGTACATAGTTTGTTTCTTCATCAGAACAGATTTGTAGAAATTTAGCATTACATCACTTGCTCACCAATGCATCCTCTGAAGTGAATGGGTGCCATCAGAATGAGAGTCCAAACAGCTGATAAAAGCATCACAATGATCAACAAGTAATCCACTCTATCAATTGATACCTTGTGAAGAGAAAAGATGTGTGCTTGTAAGAAACAAATTCATATTTGTAAGAAGCATATTTCTCTCCTGATTCAGACAAGATGACTTTTTCACTGGTGAAAGCATTATTATGGATTATGTTTTAGCTAGAATCAATGGTTTGAAGTTAAAATCATCTTGATGGATTTGTTTCTTACAAACACACAGTTTTTTAATTTATGGACTGGAGTTGTGTGGATTACTTGAGGATTTTGTGCTGTTTTTATCAGCTGTTTGGACTCTCATTCTGACGGTGAATCCATTAGTGAGCAAGTGATGCAATGGTTTATTTCTCTAAATCTGTTCTAATGAAGAAACAAACTCATCTGCATCTTGGATGGACTGAGAGGGAGCACATTTTCAGCAAGTTTTCATTTTTGGGTGAACTATTCATCTTAAGGATTGAAAATAGCTACATATCGCTGGAGAAATGGAATGATCCTTTTAGAGTAAACATCTTTCATCATTCACCCAAAAAATAAAAAAAGTGTGTGGATATTAATACACCACCTTGTTTGTTCCAAATCTGCTTGTGTTAAAAGTAATGCCAGCATCATAGGTTGCAACTCACAGTGAACCACATAATCTGCTGCCATTAGCTGCCCAGCTGTTTCAACCATCGCATGTGCATTTCCACTGTTGCTCGGCTGTGCATTGAACATTTTTTGCTCTATTTATGATGAATATACAGTACTAGACAGATGCGACAGAAGTGCAGGCACATTTGTTTTGCTGTAAAGTGATGTGCGCTAGTGGGGATGTTACAGAGTTTTCAATCATATTCGCTTCAGTGTTGTGTTCAGCTTAGGTGCTCTTAGCAGTCCCTTTACTGCACTGAAATACTATTGTAACTAACTGATGGAAATGTCACATACTGGATAATCTATTAGAAAAGTGAGGAAATCTGCATCATCTGTAATGCAACAATTGCGGCTGCACTTATAGCTTTTATAAATGCTTCCAGGCAGCTATTTTCTAGCAAATAAGACAGTTTGTAATCGAAATTGACATAGAAATCTTTGTTAAAAAAGACTAAACATTAAAAATTTAGATTATTTGTGGCTATTATGGTTTTCCTTCAAATACCACCATTAAACTGTGTCTGGAACAGTACATTTTTGTGTCAGGCTGTAATTTTAGAGCAACAGTTAAAATGGTACAAGACTACCAAAAAGAGAGAGATTGAGATTGAAAATCCAAATGCATCATTTACGAATTGAATTAATCAATTATAATTACACTAATAATTAACAGATGATAAGTATCTACAATTGAAAACAAAATGGCACACTTTAAAAGAAGAAACCTTTAACAGAGGTTAACTGTGTCATTATTCATATTTGTATGTGTCCATTTGAGCAAAGTAAGTCAAATATTATTTTTTTGCCTAATTTCTCATATATTATGTTTATATTCTGGAATATTTTAGGTTACTCAGTTATTCTGTTTATATCTGCAGCTTCACTCATAAGCCAAACCTCCTTGTTTTCTCTAGATGCATCTCTCTGACTTTAGTACGCTCACGACTATTGAAGTCTGATTCTGTCTTAGGGTTAGGGTTAGCGCTGTTTGAATTAAGAATGTTCAACAAAGACTCTGAATCTTCTTTGTGCCGTCAGACTGCGAGCTATGACTGATGGCCCTGGGGGGCTGTTCACTCAGGACACGTTCTTGCATTCCATATGTGCTATTTTTTAATTGTTCATGTTTGTAAACAAGCACCAGATGGATATCTCACTGTATTTTCAGCATCTTGCAACATTAATGTCATAACTATGTCAAGTTAAAAATTAGAGTGAATGTTAATTATAAAACAATGAACCTGTAATTTACACAAAAAGGTTATTTTATGTCTACATAATTCCTGCAACACGGATTATGCAGGTAACACAGGTTATTATTCATCAGTGAATACCCAGTTTTGTAATAAAAAGTTTTAAACATCATCTGAGGCTGTTTATTTGTTGGCCAATTAGATATTGATGTGTCAGTGGAGAGGAACCGAGCTGGTATCGTTGCGAAGCCAATGTTGGTATGGAGCCAGTCTTACTCTAATGAGTCCATCTTAAGATTGTGTGTCCATGAAAGACAGAGCACTTTTTGCTCTTTCTCTCCCTCTTTGGGTGTGAATTATTCTTCCTCTGCTCTCTTTTTTCTTCCTGCTGTGTTTTGACAGTGCCTCTTGTTTTCTTTTTTTCTTTTTTTTTCCACATTGCCCTTCCACTTCTCTTTCCAAGGGCTTCCTCCTGCCCCCTCCTTCCCTCTCTCTGCAAACAGGCAAACAAACAGCTGCCTTTAGTCCCTGGCTGGTTAACTGTGGTGCCTCCTCCCTCAGCTCAGAGAACTCCCTGACAAACACATACACGCAAACCAGTAAACATGACCCCCAACATATCTGAATTCTGCTGGGAGAACACGCTAACAAATGACCAGACATGACATAACACCGCACTTATCATGCCTATTGATCCGCATTGATCAGGCCAGGTCTATCACTGCATGACTGTGAAACTCGATTTAGCGACATATGAAGTATGTGCATGAGCGTGACTGAAACTTGGTTTTAAATTTGCAGAATAATAGGCATGAAGGAAAACATCCCCTTAAAAACCAACAAATTTTGCCCAAAATTTACTTATTTATTTATTATAAAATAAATACAATTTATTATAATTTTGTTTAGCTAAGTATGCCAAAATCATCTGTATTTATTCTTGTTTTAATTAAATAATAATAACAATATTAACGTTAATAATAATAATAATAAAATATTATTATTATTATTATTATTATTATTATTAATAGTAATATTGTTGTTATTTCATTAAATATTATTTTTACAAACCTGTGGATGTGGCTTTATTTTGCTAAGTGTGCCAAAATTATTTAATTCAATTCAATTACAACAACAACAACAACAACAACAACAATAATAATAATAATAATAATAATCACTTCTACATAATGATGATGATTATTATGAATTACTAATTATCTAAGCTACTATTGTTGTTGTTGTTGTTGTTATCATTATATATTTATTTATATATCATTATTCATAATCCATGTATTAATATTCATTTTTAATTCATTATAATTTACCAAGTATGAAACAACACTTTAGAAACCAAAAAATGTACTAACTTATTTGCACACTTGTGGATGTATCTTAATTCTGCTAAGTGTGCCAAAATGATTATTTCATTTTATTCAAGTTTTAATTTCATTAAATAATAATAATAATAATAATAATAATAAATTATTATTATTATTATTATTATTATTATTATTATTATTATTATTATTACCTATGACGAGCAAGCTGAGAACCTTCACAGTCCAAAGAAAAATCAACTTTGCCAAGTTAGCCAAGATTTAGCTGACTTCTGCAGACATTTTTAGCTATTTCTCCCCAAATATAGCCGGTTAGAAACACACACTGCATAAATGTTCAGAAGGAAGACAGCTATTAAGTCTATCTGGGAGTTCTGTTGAATGTCTGTGAGCTATTATTAAGCTATTATATTCAACGCTCTCTCCTGCTCCCTCCATCACCTGCACAACTCCGTTCAGCTTGACTTCCCTCTCCAGGCCGGAGCTCACACGGGGAGCTGACTGACAGGATGTGAACAGAATGATGCACGACTGACATTTCGTATCCCGTCGAGCGAGTTCTTCCATTTCGTTTTCAAATGAACGTTTTCAAGGAATTTCACTCAAACCAAATCACTGTAGAATTCCACATACAAATTTGTACAAGGACGAGGCAGAAGTGGATTAGCACAGTCCTGTACCGCTCGCACTCGCATTATACGCAGCGCCGTTTCATAACTTCCCACACAGAACTTATGAGCTATAGTTGGTTGTTCAGCCGGCGGCAGATGGCAACACCCTTTTATGTGATGATCAGTGAAACGATTCTGGCTTTCCCTTTAGCAGCTAAATCGGCATCAAACGGCATCCTAGTTGGGAAAAAAATACCACAGCAGGAGCAGCCTCGTGTCTTGTTAAATATGTTGGATAACCAGAGCTGTTTTGGACCGCTCCTCAGAAGCGGCAAAAAGGCGCTTTTAATTGGGGAATGTCTTGGCCTGGATGGATTGCGATATTAAGCAATCACACAGTGGTATTGTGCTGGCGACAGAAGTGGGTGTGAAGCCATTTTGAAAAGCTTTAGCTGGCAGAGCCACTTTTGACAGCAATACCCCAAGTAAATTACCCCCGTATCTCAGCGCTCCATTGATTGGGCTCTATTTTAGCCTTTCACAGCTGTAAACCGACGCAACCCACCCCCCTCGCCGAGTCAATAGACATGATCCAAAGACAGCAGCCAAACAATCCGCTATCTGTCCAGACGGACCCATTCGGCTAATTTAACATGCACTCAATTTATGAAAAAGAGCTTTCATTGATTTTTCTATTCATATGCACTTGTTGATCAAGACATTCTATTGTGCTCCACCATCACGTCGACGGTTCCCCATCGGCGGCGTGTGGAGGTGCGACGAGGGGACGCGGCGCGCTCCTCCTTCCCTTGTTCCAGATGTAGTTGTTTTTTTTCGACCGTGCTCTCTGAGACTCGCACAAAAGCCTTGATGCCTGGCTCCTGCAGTTACAGGCTGCTGCATTCATCCGCACATTCAGAACAGCACTTCACGACACAAAGGCCACGACTCAGGCGCAGTCTCGAAAGGGACGCCCAGTTCCTGCTGCTTTTGTGCCTTTTCACAACAACTGGGACAGTTGCGACAGAATCCACATGAACTCCTTTCTATATTTCGCTCTGTCTCCCCCAGTGAGTTGCAAAAACCCCATTCATTCAGTAATGAGCAGTCTCATAATGCAATGACTGTCAACACATAATGAACTAACAGAAGAAAGGCCAAGGGTGTTGCGACTAAACAGACATGAAATATTTGCAAACAATCTTTTGCACCAAAACTATTCACAGTGATTTTGATGCCGGATTTGTCACTCAGTGAAACAGTTCCACTACCTTAATGATTTGCATCTACATCAAACAACTACAAAAATTACCCAAAAATAAAAAAAAGAGACTACAACAGTTTCTGCTATACAAAGCTTACCAACATATGCTTACATTGTATTTTTAAGGAAATGCTGTTACAATGTAATTACACAAATATACACTGAGTAGTATTAGTGAACTACACGTACTTACTATATACAGTAAAGGTTAGCTTTGAGGTTTGGTTTAAGTTAGTTTGGCTTTTTGTAATTATGCATAATTTACTGTTATTACTGTAAAAAGTACATATTAAATATATAACTGTCACCTTCAAATAAAGTGTTACCATATAATTTTTTCCTGATTAAAAGCAGCTGCATTTTATTGAAATATTTTAAATAAATAAAAATTGTGTTGTAAAATGTACAAGAGCAAACAGTTTACATTAAAAAGTAGTAGTCTGCATAATTTTCAAAGTTTACCAAAGTTTTTTCTCCAAAAAAAAAAATAAAATAAAATAATAATAATAATAATAATAATAATAATAATATATATATAGGGTTTTGTTTAGGGTTACTCCATGTAATTATGCATAATTTACTGTTTTTAGTATAGTAAGTACTTGTAACGTAACAAGGACACTAAAATAAAATGCTATTTTAAAACTTCATCAATAGTTACAAATATAAATATACAATGGTAAAAATATTTCACATTGAAATCTGATGAAGATTTATTCACGTTTGCTTTAGCTACTTTTTCAAAACAAAGCCTTGAATGCTGCAGTGTCCATATGGACCTCAGAGGACACTCCCTCTGAATGGGTCTTACAGGAAGCTACAAGAAGCAAAAATCTTACACTACTGGATGATTGACAGCATAACAATACCCTAACCCTTTGGGGACCCAGAGAGCAAGATATACAGAGAAACAGAGAGAGAAAAAGGAGGAGGACAGAAGGAGACAAGGGTTTGAATCTGTTCTAAAAAGGAGAAGAAAAAAAAAACAGTAACAGAAAAAGCAAAGGCCTTGTGCACTCATGAGACGCTGGTGCACTGAACAAGAGAAAATGAAAATTATATGTCCTCTCAACAGCTGGCCTGGACCATCTGCACACACCTTTGTTTAATGCAGCTAAGTGCACTTGAGGAGGATAGAAAACTGAGAGACGGTATGATTCAAAGGAGCGTTAAATGCCGTGAACAAGCTCTCTCCATAACTTTCAAACCAGAAGGTCAAACTAGGACAATGTGCAAGTCCCAGTTCTCACCGTTTTTGTTTGTTTAAAGATATACCGAAGAAAATAATGGCGAAATGTCAAACTGTTTTTAGTGAATAGCACCCAGAACAAGCTTTGCCACTGAATAAAAATCATCTGAACCTTGCTGTTGCTCTCTGTTAGACGCCCAAACAATTCAAAATACTGTGACGCACACTTTCACATAACAGAAAAATTCATTATTTAATTAAAAATAAAATTAAATAACATTTTGGGCAAATAAATTTCCATTATTTTGCTATTAATTGGATAATATTTTAAAACAAAATTTTGCAGTGATTGCACTCAAAATAATAACTGCTAAATAAAATGCACATTCACTATAAAAATCTAAATGATTTCCCCCAATAGCCCACGAGCAATACTGCCGTATACAATTTACTTTGTACTTTCCTCCTTGTTCTTTTCTTTTAGATTGCGAGGGAAATAAAATCATCGTTGGAAGCTTGACCATCACAGCTGTTGTTTCTAGGCACGGTAAAATGGGCTAACAAATCATGCATCTGACAATAATGTTGCTATGACTGAATCACTATGTGGATCCATATGTCAAATCCAGACCATTGCTGTGAAAGCTCTGCCAAAATAAAGATGACACAGATGCGGCCAATCTATCAAATCCTTTTCATCATACACAGGAAATGCTGAGCACTGGCCACTTTGGCAAAAGCAAAGGAGAAGCGATTCAGTTAAATTTCTCCAATGATTACTGCCACAATATAAAAATGGGAGCTATCATTAATATTGTGCTAATGCTTGACTATAATTCATCTGCTCGGAGCTTAGAATAATTGTTCTGACACTCGGACAGAGACGCATAAATCCTTCGCTCTGTTCAGAGAGAGTGTTTGGCAGTCCTGAAGCGGAGCACTGGCATTTTCGACCTAAACCAACATCAGGAGGCTTCTGCTCGCACTGAGACGTGACTTTAAAATGGAACCTGCTGCTTTGAGGAGATTCAACTTTGGTCCAGTCGTGTCCATTTACCTAAATGTCACCCATCCGTTCACTTTTCCTACCAGCAGGAAACAATGTGCTTAAATATTTTAGTGTCCTTGTGATTTACCTTAATGTGTGTAAATATATTGGCATTAATGCTTATATTACTGCTCACGTAGGCCTGTTCATTCAAGATATGCAAAGGTCGAGCACTAGATGATTTTATGCCATGTAACACTAGAGTGCTCTAATTCGAGGTTTCTTGCAGGCCTATAACATATAATGAGATATTAATGGTAAAACGTGCATTTTTAGGACAGAAACGTGATATAGATGATACGTGATAGAGGTATCAGAAGCCATGATCTTTCTGAATCTCTATATGGCTCCTCATTGCATGATATCTCATTACGTCCATTTAAATAAGGGTTTGCTCAAATAAAACGGCGTAACTTATTTTATCAGCGTTTATTACGTTGCAGTATTGCTCTTAAGTACCTGCAAAATGTACTCAAATATTTAAATTAGATTTCTGACTAAAATCAAAACACAATAATGCCAGTCAGTCGTCTGAAAATGCTAGCTAATTCACAACATACATATTTGTAGCTACTTTACAAAGTGTTTGCTCCGTTTGCAAACATGTAGGTTATTAATATTCTCTAAAGGTTAGTATACAGTTGAATCAAAGTGTCAAATTTGACCATTTGTGGGATATAAATGACCCGCGCGGAGCGTTTATTTGTGTCTGACGCATCAGGAGCGCGCGCGTGGTATATGTTCATAAGCATAAAATATCAATAAAACACCAATAAACAAACCTCGTTACGTGCCAGAGAAGACAGAGATGTCCGCACTGAGTCTTCCCGCAGCATATCCAAACCATCATACAAAACCATTAGATTGCATACCTTACTGCGTTTCCTCCTGTTCTTCAGAGAATCTCATTCATTCTTCAGTCCTCCTGTCGTTTATCTGTCAGTTTCTCCTTCTTCGTGCGGATGCATGCAGATTAAAAACGAATAGCCCGAATGGAGCAGTCCAGAGAATTAACGGAGGGAGAAAATTCGTGATAAAGACGCACAAAACGACGAAAAACAATCCGACATGTTAAGTTAATACTCAAATGCCCGCACTCGCGTCAAAATCCTAACAAAACAACAACTCGCATTGTCATGCGATGTTTGACAAGCTACTCACTGATAATAAGTCCACATGAGACGTGAATGAGCGAATAAAATATCGTCCGCAGTCCCGTTTTCAGCACTGAACATAACGCGAAACGGCTCCCCAAATCCAAGAGGGAAAACACAGGCGCGCAGAAATGTCAGAAGAGGACGCTGGAAAGCCCGTAAGTGTTCATATCGGATTCCTTGTCGTATTTAACACACACATTAGAGCAAAAATGAAAGGTTGTGATGTCGACCCATGTGTCCTCCCGCCTCAAAACCAGCAGTCGCTCTGACTCCCTCCGTCTGAAGAAGCGTAACGTCGGTGTATCTCTCTCTCACAGGCAGCACACCGACTGACTTCTTATCTGAACCCCATCTAAATTAATAAACCATATCCAGGTTTATTAATTTGCACCCTGCGTGACCGTGCGCAAAATGACAATGTATTATTGATCAGTCTCAATGACTGATTCATTGACTGATTCAGCCTCGGATCTGGTAAATAATTAAGGACTTGCTTACATGCAGCTTATTTTTAAAGGCTGCTATATTTAAACTAATACTGTAGCTGTTATGAATATGAAGGTCTCCTGACTGTTCCGACAAATGTCTTGGAGTCTGCTGTCCAGCATGGTGTAGTGGGGTGATATTGTGTGTTTATTCAGATGGCTTTCGTTGTGGGACGCCTCTCAGTTGAGCTTTCACTGTTTAGGAGTGTATCAAAGGGGGTGTGGTCTGTGCGGGGGCGGGGTTATGTCAGATTGAGTGTATATTAAAGGGGCGGTGCTTGTGAAGGGGGTGTGGTTTATTACAGGTGATAATAATCCTTACATCTACACTCCTTCTAGAGAGATTTAAAAAATAAAAAAAATCTAATGAACTTTTTTCTTTTTTCCCCCCTCACAAAACATACACTTAAAATCACTCTACTATTACCAATGTAAGCCAATATTTAGTAAGAACACAGACTTTAAAATAATAACCACAATGCAATAATTAGGTCTACACTTTATTATTGATGCATTGTAATTAATTATACATGTAACACGGAGTCTGTAAAGTGCTACATTATCTTTTTGAAATCAATTTCAAATCAAGAGTCACTAGTCTAATCATTACTGAGAGATGGTCAATAAAGACTCTATTTTTAAAAATTAATTCTCACACACATACGAGTTATAAATAGGCTACATACCAATTACAGTTGGCCTATGCCAGTGTCCTCTGTGACAGCCCGTTTCATTAAGATTCAGTGTTGACCTTAAGGGATTTGGTTAGTGCTCTATTTGAAGGGCAGTCATGATCACTATTAACTGTCAAATCAGAGGAAACTGGCTCAAAGTCAACAGGATAGCCTACATTTTCCTTTCATTACCAAATGACTTTTTTCAATAGTTCTGGCCAGAGCAACGGACTATTTTCCCTGAAAAGAGAGCAGGAATATGTGCTCAGACTTTTGATTTTCTTAGATAATCTATGAGGATTTAATGTCCTCTCTGCTTCTTATTACACTTGCCATCCCAATTTCCCAAGCACACACTCATATGTATTTTAGTCTATGTGTTTAACTAATGTCATACAAACAAGACTGATGTCATTTAGATTATCAGGTAATCACAGCTGTGCTGATATTATTATTGCTTTTTAAAAACAGTTCAGTAAATTACAGTAATATTGTGTATAATTCACATTTTAGTCACCATATCAAAAGAAACTCTATCTATTTTTGTCTCACCAACAAATATGGTTACAAACAAAGTCAGAATCAGTCGTGAAGCAGTCATGTCTCCAGACAACACACATTAATGGCATTCCAGAATGAATCACTCGACTGAGTGAATGATTCAGTGAGTCACTCATAAAGACCTCTCATTCCCAATTTGCATACGACTGACTCTTATCGTTAAAATAAGAACCATGGCTCTTAATTGATAAGAGCCATACATTTTTAGTTTGGTATTAAAACACTAAAAATAATAACAAATAAGTACCTTGAATGCAAGCAGTTCTTTTTTCAACTGTCAAGTATATACACTGGATACAATTTAATAACTTTAAAGAAGTGTATGCATCTAGCACTAGGATTAGAGAGAGAGAGAGAGAGAGAGAGAGAGAGAGAGAGAGAGAGAGAGAGAGAGAGAGAGAGAGAGTAGGGAATACAGTAGGGAAGTAGTACTATCCTATAATCTTTAGATAATAATATAACATCTAAATTACGCAGCAGCTCCAGTGTGAAATGCTGACTTGACCATTTGCATTGTAAAACTGTTCGCTCAGCTGCATCTTCCAGTCATGTTTATATGTGACTTTGTATCCTGCTGTTCCTAAAGATTGGGCTCCAAAATCTGATGGAAAACTGTTTTTTTAACCAATTGACATAAGTAAATTTACTGTAATTGGTTAAAACATGTCAAATGCTGTGATTTGTCCAATCATAGCCTTGAGATTTCAACTGTGAAAAGTGCAACCTAAGTAGGCACGTTTACTAGATAAAAATTCAAACTACAAATCTGACAGAGGTAAAATGCTGGAAGATCAGTGTTTGGTGGTCATCTAAGCTCTCTCTCTCTCCATCCACGCACACATAACCATAAATAACTTCCTCAACATGAAAATTAGTCATTTAACTAGATGCTTATATGTCTGTGCAAAAGTAATAGAACATCTCTGCTCAATTTAAGTGCAAGATATATCGATACCACATTAGTTATCAAAAAATATTAATAATATAAGTTCTATTTAAAATTTAATTAACTTAAATAGTACTATGTGAACAGTAGATGATGGCAAAGATAATATAAATACAAAACATGGTAAATGAGCATGTGCATTTAAATATCCAATATTTTAATTTATATTGTACATTTATTTGTACATGCTCATTTCCCCTAGCTTTCATATATTGCCTTTTCTGTCATCTAACACTCACATAGTATTATTTTAAAACATTAATAATTTTATTACACTGTTAGAGTCTATTTACCCAGCATACATTTTTGCTTGAGACATGGGCAGTGGAATGGGGAAAAAACGCAAGGTTTTGATACACTTAATGCCTAAATTCACTTGTAGCATTCACAAATTTTATTTTTAGTGTGTTTAATTCACTGTGTTTAATTCAAAAAAGACATTTACTCTGCAAGTATGAAGTGACATTTAGGTGTTTTTAGAGAGGTGGCATGAATGCATTTACACAGCAATTACAACTGTATACTTTGGGCCTGAGGTGGGTGAGAGCAGGCATCATTTAATCTGACTTATGTGGCATTGCATCTTTACATTCAATTTTGCGCAGGCACAGAGCAGCCTTACCTCGGCTGTGTGAAGACGCCTTAATATAGAATTTCAATATCGGACATTTTTTCATCAGCCATACTGTGAAAAGAATGATCAGCTTGTCGGTATTGACCAGACTTGTAATATCTATGCATTTGAGGTATCATTCATATCCATAGCAAGATGAGTTTAATACTCATGCCCAGTACAAAAAGTTTAATAATTTGGTTTGGGGGATTTGAAAAAGGCTCTAATCACCACTTGCAAATTACAAATTCACACATGCCTTTCTCTTTACTCAGCAAACTAGAACAAAATCTCAAGCTGCAAAGGTCACTGAAATACCTGAAGAGATTCCAAGTTTCAACTTTTCTTATTTTTGTGTTCCATAGTAAAAGAACACAGTGATGAGTGCCAGACTAAGAGAAGAGCTCTCCACATGTTATGTTTTTCTCAGCTTTAATGCAAAGATTTCCTTAGATTCGGTATATTGATTCAGACGAGCTACATACTGCTCATGGTGAGAGCTCATTTCAGGGAGAAATGTGACTGCTTGAGAAGAGGAAGACCCAAGAAAAGAAACAATCATACGATGGCTTTCTTAAGCTCTAGTACACCACTTTAAGACCTCATCTTCCATCAGCGATCATCAATGCCCTTCATCTGACAGGTGGATCTTCATAAATAGTAGTACCTCAAAACCTAGTCGCTACTCGCTCACTCTTGCTCTCTCTCGATCTGTTTCTCTTTCTCTTTTGCAATATGAAATAGTCCATTATCTGCTCTCAGGGCTAATTGGTGTATTAACGCCATGCTGTGGGTGACAGAGGGAGCAAGGGAGACGCTGGATGAATATGGATGAGAGAGAGTCAGAGCGTTCGTGTGCACAGGAGAGAAGGACTGGGGGAGGGAGTTGTGTGGAAAGAGTGAAAATGGGAGGCCAAGGTAAATCTTTTCAGCAACACAAGTGGTTGAGAGGTGGATGGCGAAATGACGAGTGGTGGTGGGGAGGGGAAAAAAACGTCCAGTAATGGCTGCGTTTTTTTTTTCAGGCGGCCTTCTCTCTATCCTTCTCTATTCCTCTCTCACCGACATTGCCCATCAGCCCAATTATCCACTTTCCATGGCGCCAGTGCCAGCATATGGAAATGCAAATTGCACAGAGAAATGTTTTCCTTTTTTCAAAAGCAGTAGAAGGTAAGTAGCTTTCGAGGATGGGAGGAGACAGAGGAAGCGCGTGCAAGCTTGTGTGTGTGCGTTGGTGGGAAGTACGTTTCTGGATGCTGTGCGTCACCTCCACATGTATTCCCAAGCGTTCCAGTTGCTTAAAGGAGTAGTTCAACCAAAAATGAATATTTGCTGAAAATGTACTCGCCCTCAGGCCATCCAAGATGTAGATGAGTTTGTTTCTTTATCGGAACAAATTTGGAGAAATGTAGCATTTCATCACTCACTCACCAATGAATCCTCTGCAGTGAATGGGTGCTGTCAGAATGAGAGCTGATAAAACAGCTGCTAAAAACCTCACAATAATCCATAAGTAATCCATGCAATTCCAGTCCATCAATTAACGTCTTGTGAAGCAAAAAGCTGCATGTTTATAAAAAATAAATCCATCAATAAGAGGTTTTTAACTCCAAACTGTTGCTTCTGATTAATACGCATCCTCTATCAATAACATTGCAATATGTACTGATCGAGCACCATTTCCAAGTGAAAGCAGTCAAAAACAGTTCTAAACAAATATGTTGGTGCATTTTGATGTGACTTGTTTTCACAGGAGGAAGCAGTATTATGGATTATGGACTGGTATTTTTTTTTCCAGAAAATGCCTTAATGATGGATTTGTTTCTTACAAACACACAGTTCTTCTCATAAGATGTAAATTGATGGACTGGAGTCTTGTGGATTACATGTGGATTATTGTGATATTTTTATCAGCTGTTTGGACTCTCGTTCTGACGGCAACCATTCACTGCAGAGGATCCATTTGTGAGCAAGTGATGTAATGCTAAATTCCTCCAAATCTGTTCTGATGAAGAAACAAACCCATTTACATCTTGGACTGCAAATTTTCAGCAAATTTTCATGTTTGAGTGAAGTATTCTTTTAAATATATAAACGATTACGTCCTTGCACATGGATGCAATGCGACACACGCCAAGGCACTTTTTCTCTGCATCATCCTCATATTCCTGCATCTCTCCCGTGCAAAAGCCCCCAGGCTGCCGAGTTAGCATGCAGCTTCTAGCACTTTAGGTTTACAGATCAAAGGTCCATTTTCGTTCCCTCATGCACAACATGGAGACATGTGGCATATGATTATTATGATAAGCTGCTGATATCCTCCAGGGTGGAAAGGATCAAATCAGAGGCTTTGTTGTGTTCATTATGCACACTCTCTCCAGTCACCTCTCCTCATGGCTCCTCCGGAGAGCGCCGCAAAGGCAACTCCTCGAATCCGCCGCATGCTCAATTATTTTCAATTATACCCATTGGCCTCCCTTGTATCTTTTCCCGTAACTTAATTGTGATCTGAAATGACTTGTTGATTGACAGCAGAAGGCAATTGGAGGCGGGAGAGATGGTGGCCCCTCTGGTAATTATCACAGATTGGTGTCAAGCACACATATTCCACAACTCCCTCTCTATCCGACAACAGCCTTCTGCGTCAGTGCAATCACTCAGATGGGACTGAGGATGTCACAGACGGCGATATCGTAGTCATATTAAAACTCACGTATGGTGTGTTAACTGCAGTGGTTTCATAGTAATGCAAGACATAGTGTCTGGTAGGGTTTTTCCCTGCAATTTGCATGCTGAGCTGTCTTTGATGTCTAGATGACCTTGCTTGTTACGAGTCTTTGTAAATTACATAAAGAGCGGTAAAGAAGACCGCCATAAAGACATTTAATCCAGGGTCATCAGGGTGCCTCATTTCTAAGGTGATGTACTATGCTTACTCATCTTTCTTGGCTCCATCTACTAGAGAGCAGCAACCAGAGACGTGTCCTGATCATTTTGATATATTATATCTGTATAAAGACAGAGTGGAATACTCAAGTTTTTGAGCGACTGGCAGAGCTGCAATGGACTCGTTTTCAGTACCATGGATAGCTCAGACATCATAGTATGTTTGTTTCAGCACCATGGAAAGCACACTGACAGTATATTCAGTTACAAGTTGCATTCGCACTCGGCTTTTTTTTAAAGCAATGCAAAAAAAAAAAAACACTTTATAAATGAAAGATATGTCATCTCATTTGATTATTTTCTCTTTTTATTTATTTAGTATCAATGTAAAAACAGCTTCACATTAGTTCAAACACTTAAAAACTGTGCCCTAACCAGACACAACACGACACAATATGATGCCACAACATGCGATAAAAGGTGTGTTGTCTATGTGAATAAGAGATTTATCCCTAACCAGCCATGACAGCGATACATGACGAGCGACAGGGGATTCTATTTTTATAATAGCTTCCATTTCTGTGATGCCACAGCTGGGAACAAGAACATACAAACTGTGTGTCCAATGCAGTGTTATTTTAGTTTCATTGAGGAAAATATAATATTTTTATTTCAAGTAACAAACAATGTTTATTTATTTATTATTTTATTTATGGCTTTAGTTTTAGCTAACTATAATAGCCCAGGTCCAGTGACAATGATAATCTCAGGTAATGATTATGTGATTTATATATTCTTAAAATATATTCTTAATTTTAGTTCAAACATCAATGTAAGGGAATCTCATAATCATAATGAAAGTGACAATGGGATATTCTCCTCAGCCCTTCAAACTAAATAAAAGGAAAACAAGACTGTTCAAACTGTGAACAAACAAGAATATTCCATGATAAAGATTGCATCAGTCAGTGTATACATGTGTGTTTGTTATAAATAACACTAAAATGGTTTTATTTTCTATTAAATTGATTATGTACTTCCATTTCCATTTCATTGAGAGTGACATAGTTTGCAGAGAAACAGCCCACCCATGCGCTCTTCTGATTGGCTGTGGTTTGTGATTGATTTTGTTGCATCTTGTAACCGCGTCGCGTCTGGTGTGGACAAATTGCTTCTCGCTGTAATTTTATGGCATCATATAGGACATAATAATATTACCCAAAGACCCAAAACAGTGAAGAATTCAGTGTGGATAAGCTACATTTAAAACTGCAATTGCCGAGCAAAATCATAACTAAACTTAACTTCACGTCAAGCCTAAAAACATGCTCATCCTCGTATCTTCTGAATATACACTATTTACCATAGTATAACAAAATCTATACAGGTTGACACATTTCTACCATTGCACAGAATAGACCACCCAGCCCATGTTCCCAAAACAGTGAAAATCAGGCCCCTTTAGGGTTTGTGTTCTTTGTTTTGCACATATATCAGTCTATGATAATTCAATCCTAGACATCAAACAGGTTATTCATGATACATGCATGTTTCTGTTTCCTCTTTCCATGCTGCAGTTTAGCAAAAATGAAGAACGAACAATCAAAATCAGGCCAAAAAAGAGAGTTGTTTCTGAACTGTGAGAGAGAAAAAATAAAAAATAAAAAAAATCACAATTACCTTTTTTTTATTGTTATTACTATTTTTATTCAGTGGTGAAAACAAGCTTCCATATGAACTTATTTTTACCCCTAAGCAAAGAGCAAAAAAGACCTTTGCCGTCAGTATATCAGGGTCTTTACAATCCAACCTTTCAAAACCGTCTCATTCAGAACCATGGACAGCACCCAAAAATGCTCTCGACCACACATGGCGCCACTGTTTGCCCTTGTCCTCATGCACATCATGACCTCATAAATGAGTGAGAGCTGGAATGTAAGTGTCCAATATTAGGATATTAGACACAGAGGCCAGACAAAGAATATTGAGCAAACAGAGACAATGATGTGGGTGGTCTCGACGGGGTAAAGAAGCAGGAAAGCGTGTAAAATATAATATAAGGAGGGAAGTTATAGAGGAGAGAGAACTCACAGTCCAGCTGGATCCATGTCTCCACTAACACACGTCCAATTATAAAGTCTAGCAGCAGCTTAACTGGCTGCCACGAGCTGGTGAGGAGCCAGTGTTGTATGCAATCATCAGTCCATAGGGTCACTCCGATTCGCCTGACAACACCCACACCCTGCCACTGAGCTGGCTAAATGAGCAGCGGCAACAGAAAACCCCTCTAATGTCATTAAGGGCCTAATGAGTTTTAATTGGGAGGAGATCTTAACTTGGAGCCCTAATTGCATCTGATTAAAGACAATATTAGTTTTACTGCTGGTAAATTGGTCGGGGAGGAGAACCGAGACGGTTTTAGTGGGATCAATGTGGTCCTGCTGGAGATATTGTTGAAAGACAAGAATTGAAGCAGACATTGAGGCTGGATAGTGGGATGAGAAATGAAGGCGGCGTGAAGAAGCCTGGAATCTCTCACCAATTCAACATTGGGCATTAGAATGGAAATACAATACTACCACATTCATGTCAAACCAAGCCTGTTTAGCTCAGTAATCTTTCACATATTTGTCTTTCCATGCATGTTGTAAAGACAACAACAACCCTTTTGCCATTTCCATAGTACAATCGCTTCGACTTAATGGGGTCAAACGGTAGGACCTCCTTTCAAAGAGAGAGAAGTTTCACTACAACTCTGTTTCGTTCTGGTGAATCACATCAATGAATTGCTTTAAGTGACTGAATAAAAAAAATGCCAGACCTAAGTGATGGCCTTAAATGCATCCCCACTCTAATATCTATTCAGCCCAACAATGGCCTACTTTGCCTTATCATGTCAAACACTCCTGCTATTAACTCTGCCTGCTAGAAAAGCGACCTGTGGAATGGATGGAGCATGATGGGAATAATCACAGGCCGGATTTAGCGCCGTCTCTCAAACATTTGTGCGCTGTCGGGGTCAAGTACAACAAAGCAGATTCCAATCTGCTCCGTACCCGAGCAACACATCCAGACTTCATAACTCACCTTGTGACAGCTGTGCTTGAGATTAGCCAACATTTAGACGCACGAGCGCTGACAGATCCTCATAATCCCCGTGCCTTCCATGTGCTCGAGCACATTTGTGGTGAATTGCGGTGGATCAGTGATAATTGGACGTAAGGCATCGGAGACCGAGGTAAATTACGCCAACACGAGACGATATTTCCTCTGATTTCAAAAATGATGCGCTTTCTTAATTGCCATCCTCACCTGACCAATTGGAAGAGTTCTTTTATTTTTCCAAACAACCTCTTCTGGCCGGAATATGAGGGTCTAATGAGCTCCGGGTGTCCCCTGAAGCCTTCGGAAGCACCTTGCTACATGTTTCGCTAATACACCAATTAGTCATGAGCTACAATTAGTGAAGAAGCGAGACCCCCAAAGCACATGTCCATAAGCAGTAAACGCTCTAATCTCTCAGCTCTACGGCCATCATCACTTCTTTACTTCGCTCATCCTCCTCTGCGCTCGCTCCCACCTGCGTGGTGCATATTAGCCGAGCGCAGCAGGCTTCTGCTAGCGTGTGCGTGTACGAGTGTAAGAATGTGTCTACGTTTGCAGGTCGGTGTCTGTATTTAAGTGGGCTGGGACTGGCTGATCGGGCCAGGGTGCATCAAGAGACATAAAAAGTCAGGGAAGCAGAAATAGGTTTTAAAGTTACAAGCTAAAATACACTCAAAGTGCAAATCTAGCGTGACCGCCGTATCTGATTTCCCCACAACTGCCTTGCTTCTTTTGCTACTAAAGGAAAACCAGTGAACCTCATAAACAGGGGTCCGGCATCAGTCTAAATGAAGGCAAAGAACCGCTGTTGCTCACAATGAAAATATGTCGGTTTGTCAGTTTCTGGGCTGCGATATTTTCTGCCATGCAAATATGTGAATTATCAGACTGAACCCACCATGTTGTGCATGTGAGAGCACTTTCATGAATATTCAAAGCCATTACATCAGCATGAGTGGTTCTCAGCTGGTTTTGCTTCAGGACTTGGATTTCACAACAACAACAAAAATCAAATACTGAAATGTATTAATATTACCTAATAACGGTTATATACAAAATAGTTTCAATGCCAAATAAGAGTGCCCACGATAAAGATAAAAAAAATGGAATACATAAATATCATTACATTTTTGAGGAGTATAAAAGTCATGAGGGTCTGCAGGGGACCTCTAAAGTTTTTTATTTATTTATTTATTTTTTAATAAAATTCAACATTAAGAAGAAGAAAATCAGCATATTATAATGATTTCTGAAGGAAGACTGGAGTAATGACTGCTGAAAATTTAGGTGTGTCACATCACAGGAATAAATGACATTTTTAAAATATATTCAAATAGAAAACTGTTATTTTAAATTGTAAGCATACTTTAAATATTACCTTTACTGTATTTTTGATCAAAGAAATAGTGAGGATAAGAGCCTTCTTATGAATGAATGAATGAATGAATGAATGAAATCCTTACCAACCCCAATTTTTAAATGGTAGTGTGTATAAGAAATAATAATAAAAGATTATTTCAGAGTACTTCAGGTTTTCTTTTCAAGAATTTCACTTTTTGATGCTTTTGTCTTGATTATGATATCAGTACCGTTGTATCACCCTGACATTTTCTCTTTGAATTTAAATAGTTTCATGTTATCAGCGGCCACTAATTCATAACACAAAACAAACCGACTCAAATGTGTTTATCCTTGTTTCAAGTTCATATTTAATAAAGTCTGGGCTGTATTTTCTTTTACTCCGCTTAGTTTTGTCCAAGGATTTTTTAAGGGTGAGGGAATGTAACACAACCTGTCCATGTTTGTATCTAATAGCCTCTACGAAGTGACAGATGAATTTACTGCAGCGTTTAATAAGATGCACAATCAATGACATGAACAACAAAAGACACTAAAAGTGTTTCTGCTCCCTTTTAAAACTTAATAAGCTAACTATGCACACTTATCGGGTTGCTTGCACTTTTAACTTTTCACCTTCAGTCCATAACCCTCAGAACAGAAGTGTTACCATTTTTTGGGTTGTGACCCATTAGTTAAGAACCACTGCATTAGCATGTTGGTTTCCTGTTTATTGAACACTGTTTCACCTCTGTGGATTCCTGTAAACAGACGCGTGTGCATGAGCTGATGGTTTGCACAGTTTGCCATGAAGATATTTGAGAGAAGTTCTCACCTTCTTCATCAGCCGCTGAGTATCTTGAACCTGAGGTTAATTGCAACTAATTAAGTAAAATATTACAGTCAATTAAGCAGTGTGAGAGACAAAGTGAAAGAAGCGTCCCTGTGCTTCGGTATCATGCTCTTCAAAACCGGGCCTCTATCCATTCATTTATTCATACTCCGTGTATCTCTCTCTTGCACGCTCTCTCTTTCTTTTTTGTTCTGGGTTTATCCCTCCCCTGCTAATGGACACCCCCCATGTCTGGCTAATCAAAAATCAATTAAAAACACCTCGACGCCAAGTCTCGAGAGCTACCCCGGCTGAGGGAAGGATAGAAGCGCTTCCCGCATGCTCTCTCTCTCTCTCTCTCTCTCTCTCTCTTTCTCTCAGGCACACACACACACTCTCTCCTCCTCTCGTGATCTTTCCTCTCGTCTCCTCCACTCCCAGGCTCCGCCCTCCTGTCTACTGGAAGTTGGGAACATGATTTACGAGAAGCGAGGACGTAATTTATATTTTTTTTTCCTCGTGCATCCTCTCATTTATTTATTAGATTTCTCTTCCTGTCTCTGGTGGAGAGGAGGATGGATTAGTGGAGAGTGGTTGAGGGGCCAGACCAGCTGACTGGCAGCCCTGCAGACATGGAGCAGATCTGTCCCTGGCTTAATATCATTAGCACTACTGTTGCTGTCCCTGGGTGGACGCAAAGCACACACACGCAGACAGACGAAAACATGAAAACTATTAAAACCGTCTGCTCGTGAAAATAAATTTGCTGAACTTTGGGTATGTGAGTGCATGCACATGGATGAAAACCATTTTTCTCTGGGTGTGGCAAAGATCAAGAGTAATTGCAATTGCAAAGTGCCATCTACATATATAAATGAATTACTAATTATATGGCTTAGAGGGTCATTTAATTACTAAAAAGCAATTTGTATAGCAAAACAAATATTATCCATTTGAGGATGGATACAGTACAGCAGGTACATCAGTTCCTGTGCATCCTCGAAATGCCTTTTGAATATGTGTACATTTAGTGTCAATTCAAATATCAGTGTCTAACAAAAAAAAAAAAAAAAAAAAATGATGTCGGAGTATGTGTTTATCAATGGCTGATGCCAATGCCAATTTCTAGAAAGCAGGGTGGCTGAAAATAATGTGATATATATAATACAATTAGACAATGGAAAACCTGCTGTACACGAAAATTAATTTTTTGCCATTTTACACAATATTAATTCAAAATCCACTAAATTGGCCATGATGGGAGTAGATAATAGAGCTGATCATTAGGAAACATCGCTTCTTCTACTTGGTCAGCGAGGAACATTTATGCAGTAATGCTGATAACCTCAAAATATTGATAAAATTAAATTGACATCAGTCTATTGCTAATCTGCATCTAAAAGTCTAAAAAAAAAAACAATTACAGTAGGTATATTACAGTTACAGAAAATTCACATTGTAAGTAATAGTTGAAAGCCTCATGTTAATTTTTGCTTTGAAGTGTTGCAGAAAATCAACATCAGATAAAAACACACTGGAGGGATGGATGAATGAATTAATGAATGAGTGAATGAATCAATCAATCAATCAATCAATCAATCAATCAATCAATCAATCAATAACCATTTTAAATTTATCATGCATTTTAAAATTGCACACACACTAAACAAAATATTAAAATTATTGTAAATAAAACAATGATTATTGAAGTCCACTATTTCAGTATTTCTACTTCAAAAATTCATGTTTAATTCAGTGTGGTACTTGCTATTTCTTTGATTATTCATGAAATTTACTAGTAATTTTACAAATTGTTTCTACACGTTTTTTTTTTTTTTTAATCTCAGATAGGCATTAAAATATCCAGATAAGTGAGTGGTTATTGAAAAGTATGATACTTATCAGACTTTTAATAACTGCCCTCTTATTTGGGCATTTTGATACTAACATAATGTAGCCTTGCTTTGATTAGCTTGTGTTTATTTATTTATTTATTTATTTATTTATAAATGCTGGACTGGTTAATTAAGCAGGCTAATCAATTAACAGTCAGTGTATGCCTTTTTTATATAATATGCAAAAAAAGCTCCTAAAAGAGTTCTGATTCTAAATCTGATTGTATGTGCTACATTCAAAGCTGTTTCTGACACCTGGGACTATGTGAGTTTGTGACATATAAGGTAAAAACAATGATTATCTATCATGTAGTGCACTAACATGACATATACACACATATCCGCTTCAGAAAACAAGAAAAACACCACACATGAACACATGTTAACTGAGGCAGAAAACTTCAGGTGTGAATGGAGTCGACTCCAACGGTAGAGAGAGAGAGAATAGTGGTTCATCTTTGTCATCTGTCTTTAAGGATAAATCTGAAGTACCGTTCCCAATCTCTTTACACTCATTTGCACTTCCTCTCTATCAAACAAGGTGTTACTGATCCATGCAGCCCAGGCGACTAGGACAGCATGTAACCTCTCAATACACGGCCCCATCCTTCCATCAACATTGAGCACAGACAGCCCAGCATGCTCAAATTACACAGCCGTACCAGCCTGCACTTGAGCGAGGGAGAGATAGAAATCGGAGAAAAACAGAGGACAGGACAGAGAAGGGGATGAAGATAGTGAAACGAGAGGTCAGCTGAGGTGTTTCTAGCTTTTCAGTACTGGGGCGCAGGGTCCCCATTAAAGGGATAGTTCACCCAAAACTGAGTATTTGCTAAAAATCAACCTATTCAAGATGTAGATGAGTTTGTTTCCTTATCAGAACAGATTTGTTAGAAATTTAGCATTGCATCACTTGCTCACCAATGGTTCCTCTGCAGTGAATGGGTGCCGTCAGAATGAGAGTCCAAACAGCTGATAAAAACATACACAAATAATCTGCACAACTCCATTCCATCAATTAATCCATTGTTAAAACATTTTTAACTTAAAACCATTGCTTCTGGCTAAAATACAAGTCCTCTATCTATAATATTGTTTTCTCTGGTGAAAAAGTCATCTCGTCTGAATCAGGAGAGAAATATCCACAGATTAAGCCACTGTTTACAAGCAAAAACAGTCCAAACAAATATGTTTTAAACAAATACATCAGTGGTTTTTAATGTGACAGGATGGATTATTGTGATGTTTTTATCAGCTGTTTGGGCTCTCATTCTGATGGCACCCATTCACTGAAGAGGATCCACTGGTAAGCAATTGATGTAATGCTAAATTTATCCAAATCTGTTCTGATGAAGAAACAAACTCATCTACATCTTGAATAGATCTATATCTTGAATAACCAGAGAATGAAGATATTTTCAGCAAATTTTCATTTTTGGGTGAACCATTCTTTTGAGAAAAAAAAATATGCACACTTCTCGAAAGATTCTCAAGATTTCTCAATCTTAATATGTTAGCAAAATATCAGACTTAATAATATGATAGTCTTTTTTTCTCATCGTCATATAAAGACTCATAAGTAAAATCTTACTGGGTCACAGAATTTGACATATTCAAATGATTTCTGAAGGATCATGTGACACTGAAGACTGGAGTAATGATGCTGAAAATTTATTTTTGTATCACAGGAATAAATTACATTTTAAAATGCATTAAAAAAACCCCTTACTTTAAATTGTAATAATATTTCATAACATTACTGTTTTATTTTATTTCAAATCAAATAAAGTGAGAATAAGACACACACACACACACACACACAATAATTATATATATATATATATATATATATATATATATATATATATATATATCCATCCCAGGAGGGTGAGAAGAAATGGACTGGAAAAAACATGAAGTAAAGACAAAGAGCAGCAGGTTTTTAAATCATGCACATATATCGCAAATGCAGGGAGGCTGAAACAGTTGAGGAAGTGAGTCGCCAATGAGAAAGGACTTTGATGGACAGAAGGAGACAACGCAGGTTGGCTTTTGATGGATGGAGACACGGTTAGTAAATACAAACGGACTCAACCCCTCCCCTTCGTCCCTGCTGCCTCAGCACCAGCCAAACCGTGTGCCTCCTCTCCTCCACACAAGAAAGGCATGACAATATTGCCCCAGATCATGAAAATATTAGCAATACTTCTTTCCCTGCCACCCAGGGCAAACCCATCCATCTTCCCACCGGAGACGGCAAAGAAAGGAAAGGAGCTTAAGGAGTGGAGGAGAAGCATGCTAGACTACTTTTCCGAGAGATCTGTTTGTATAAATCCAAGAAATCTCTGTCCTGTGGAGATTGCAAGAGACAGGGAAAAAGGATTGAGAGGAGCTCCGCTGTGGAAGCAGTACCGTTAAGGTCGGGTGGCACATTACACATGGAGGAACTGTTGGCCTGCTGTGTCCATTTCCCATATCTGTGCTTGACGGAGGGGAAAACTGTGCTTGCTTGAAGTAAATCCCAAGCAATCCACATTCAATTACATTAGTCTAAAACACTCATTTTCCAAAACAGCATGCGCTAAAACCATTACAATTTGTCCCACCAGAAACAGCGTTCCCAAAGTCAACGCGCTAAATAAAATCTTTTCTCAGATGCATAAAAGGTCCTACAATTATATACAATTTCTTTCTTTTCCAGTGCAAACTCTACCTCAAATAATCTACAGAAAAGTTCTCATGGTTACCATGTAGGGGTCAATGACAAATACGAGTGTTCACGATAAAGAAAAGTACCTAGAAATATACTCTTTGTATTCCTGCTGGTTTCATCTATGCTTTTTTTTTTTTTCCAAGGACAGCTTAAATTTGATGGCTCTGATGTCAGCATCAATAAAAAAGGGTAATAACATATTTTCCTTATACCTAATAAAAAATGAACTGTTAATTCATAACAGTAATAACGTCTCGGTTACGTATGTAACCCTCGTTCCCTGAAGGAGGGAACGGAGACGTCACGTCGGATGACCGACGAAATTGGGATCTCGCCAGAGAGACCAATCCACTTCGAGTGTAACTAAACGAGCCAATGGACATTGGCATGCGATTATTGCATCCAGCTGCCGCTGATCACAGCGTGAGCATAAGAGGCAGCTGATGCACCGCATCAATTATGTTTTCGCTGAGGAGCCGAGCCGGCGACCCGGCAGCTCAGCGGTGGTACAGCGACTGTGGCGACGGGACGTGACGTCTCCGTTCCCTCCTTCAGGGAACGAGGGTTACATACGTAACCGAGACGTTCCCCTTTCAGTCGGTCACTCCGAGTCACGTCGGATGACCGACGAAATTGGGATCCCTACCAAAGCGCCACAGGAGCTGCCCCTTCCAGTGCCCTGTGTAGGGCTCCTGACCCTTCCTATAAGGCAGACGATAGGACCGGGCTCTACACAGAGAAGGTCAACTACTGGTGTTCCTTGAGCAACCCAAACAGTAGGACTAGGATAACACTGGGAAGCGTGCCCTTCCACTTGGAAGAGGCACACTGCGGAGTCACCTCCTCCCAAAGGGGGTTTAAGTGACATTCAAACATGTGAAGTAACCCAGAGGGCCCTTTTGCACATGGAAGTCTCTGAGATGGCTCAGGCTGCATCTTTAGAGATGGCAGAACGTGGTCCGCCAGGGCAAACACGGCTCCAATAAGAATACCGTGGAATACACATATGGGATCCCGACAGGGTCTCTCATATGGGCACTAGCCTCGCACCAGATTTCAAGAATTCATTGGCTGAAGGCCTGGCGCCGGACGCTCCGCCGTGTCTGGACGCCGGAGTGCTGGAGGACTCAACAGGGTTTGCCTGGTTAAGGAACTCTCTGGAGAATTTAGGCGTAAGGACGCCGCAAGCCGACTCTGAGCCGGCCCTCTCAGTGCCACTACCCGTTTGAGGTGAGAACACAGGAGGAAACCGGTTCGACACGTAGGCTATAAAACCTAGCGAACGTGTTGGGAGTCGCCCAACCCGCAGCTCTACAGATGTCTGCTAGCGAGGCACCACGAGCCAGCGCCCAGGACGATGCGACACCCCTAGTGGAGTGAGCACGCAACCTGAGCGGGCAGGGCACACCTTGCGCTTCATAGGCCAAGGTGATGGCATCCACTATCCAGTGGGCCATCCTCTGCTTGGAGACAGCCTTCCCCTTCTGCTGTCCTCCGAAACAGACAAAGAGCTGTTCTGAGGTCCTGAAGCTCTGAGTTCTATCCACGTACTGACGCAGTGCGCGTACAGGACAGAGCAAAGCTAGGGCTGGGTCTGCCTCCTCCAAGGGCAGCGCTTGCAGGCTCACTACCTGGTCCCTGAAGGGCGTGGTAGGAACCTTGGGCACATAGCCGGGCCGGGGCCTCAGTGTTGCACTGGAGTCAGCCGGCCCAAACTCAAGGCACGACTCGTCGACCGAAAATGCCTGCAGGTCCCCCACCCTCTTGATTGAGGCCAATGCAGTCAGGAGTAGGGTTTTCATAGAAAGAAACTTCAACTCGACTGACTGCAATGGCTCAAAGGGGGCAGTTTGTAGGGCTCTTAGCACCAAAGCCAAATCCCAAGAGGGAAGGGAGGGAGGCCTCGGAGGATTTAACCTCCTGGCCCCCCTAAGAAACCTGACGACCAGATCGTGCTTCCCCACCGACCTCCCCTCTATGGGGTCGTGGTGGGCAGAAATAGCAGCAACATATACCTTAAGGGTGGAGGGGGACAGCCTACGCTCCAACCCTTGTTGCAAAAAGGAAAGCACGGCTCTGATCGAACATCTCCGGGGGTCCTCCTGGTAAGAGGAACACCATTCGACGAACAGGTTCCACTTCAGCGCGTAGGCCCGTCTTGTGGACGGTGCTCGTGCTGAAGCGATAGTGAGCGCTACCTCCTGGGGCAGGTCACCTAGAACCTCCGCGTCCCGTCCAGGGACCACACATGAAGTTTCCACAAGTCTGGACGCGGGTGCCAGAGGGTGCCCCGTCTCTGAGAAAGCAGATCCTTCCTCAGAGGAATCGGCCAGGGAGGGGCTGTCGCGAGGAGCATGAGTTCCGGGAACCAGGTCCTGTTGGGCCAATATGGAGCCACTAACAGGACCTGCTCCTCGTCCTCCCTGATCTTGCACAATGTCTGTGCTAGCAGGCTCACTGGGGGAAACGCATACTTGCGCAAGCCCTGGGGCCAGCTGTGTGCCAGTGCATCCGTGCCGAGCGTTGCCTCGGACAGGGAGTAGAACCACTGGCAGTGGGTGGTTTCTGGAGATGCAAACAGGTCTACCTGAGCAACTCCGAACCGACTCCAAATCAGCTGGACCGCCTGGGGATGGAGTCTCCACTCCCCAGGAAGTGCCGCTCGAGACAGCTCGTCGGCCACCTGATTGAACACTCCTGGGATGTGGATGGCACGAAGGGACCTCAGATGCTTCTGACTCCAGAGGAGGAGGTGGCGGGCGAGTTGCGACATGCGACGGGAGCGCAAACCGCCTTGCCGGTTGATATAGGCAACGGTCGCAGTGTTGTCCGTACGGACCAGAACGTCCCTGCCCCGAAGGCGCCCTCTGAGGCGGCACAGGGCAAGGCGTACTGCCAGCAACTCGAGGCAATTGATATGCCAACGCAGAAGGGGGCCCGTCCAAACCCCTGATACTGCGTGCCCGTTGTACGTGGCACCCCAGCCGGTGGCCGAGGCATCCGTGAATACCACAGCATGCCTGGATACCTGCTCCAGGGGCACTCCTGCCCGAAGGAACGAAGGATCTGACCACGGGCTGAAGGTCTTGCGGCAGGCCGGTGTAATCTGAACCCGGTGAGTACCGCGTTTCCACGCCCACCTCGGGATTCGGCCATGGAGCCAGTGCTGAAGCGGTCTCATATGGAGCAGACCGAGCGGAACTATGGCCGCAGCTGCAGCCATATGCCCCAGGAGCCTCTGAAAGAGTTTCAGTGGGACCGCTGTCCTGCCTGATAAAGTCTTGAGGCAGTTCAGCACCGACTGAGCACGTTCCTGGGTGAGGCGTGCTGTCTGGTTGACCGAATCCAACTCCATGCCGAGAAAAGAGATCCTCTGCACTGGCACGAGTTGCTCTTTTCCCAATTGACCCGAAGGCCCAACTGGCTGAGGTGCCTGAGCACCAGGTCCCTGTGTGCGCACAACAGCTCTCGAGACTGTGCAAGTATGAGCCAGTCGTAGAGGTAGTTGAGAATGCGCACACCCCGTTCTCTCAAGGGAACAAGGGGCCGCCTCTGCGACTTTGGTGAAGACACGAGGCGAAAAGGGACAGCCCGAAGGGCAGGACCTTGTACTGATATGCCCGACCGTCGAACGCGAATCGCAGGAATGGCCTGTGTCGCGGGATAATCGAAACATGAAAGTACGCGTCCTTCAGGTCGATTGCTGCAAACCAATCTAGGGGACGGACGCATCCAAAAATGCGTTTCTGCGTCAACATCTTGAACGGCATCTTGTGAAGTGCACGGTTCAAAACTCGCAGATCCAAGATCGGTCGTAACCCACCGCTTTTCTTGGGCACAATGAAGTAAGGGCTGTAAAACCCCGACCTCATATCGGCTGGAGGGACCGGCTCTATTGCATCCTTCGCCAGTAGGACTGCAATCTCCGCGAGCAAGACAGGGGCATCGACGGCTTTGACTGAAGTGAACCGGATGCCCCTGAACTTGGGGGGACGCCGGGCGAACTGAATCGCATAGCCGAGTCTGATGGTCCGCAGGAGCCACCGGGACGGGCTGGGGAGCGCTAACCAGGCTCTGAGAGACCGCACCAGCGGGGCCAACGGGCCCACCGACATGCCCGCGGTGGGGCAGCGAGGTGGAACACAGGGACCGGCCCCAGGGCCTGTGACGGCCTGGCCTGTGACGGCAGGGGGCGGGGTCTGGGTGTGTAGTGTAGCACTCACCTGATTTCTCCTCGCGTGGGAGGAGACACAGGAACCCGGCTTGAGGCTTGTGACAGCCCGGCGTTTGACGACTTGAAGCGGGGACTGGAGTGCTACTGCCCTTACCTGGTTCCACGAATGGGCAGGAGGGGTGCTCTTGGGCAACCACCCGCTGCCTGCTGGCGAGAGAGGAGGAGGGAAGCGATCCTGTGATGCACGGATCACCACTCTCCTCCTCTTGAGACCCGGAGATTGAGGAGACCGCTCTTTACTGATGTTTTGGGTACCGCTGGCTGCTGGGCCAGCGGCGGAACAAAATGAACAAAAGATACTCCACCCGGCCCTCCTCCGGGGGAGGGAGTGGTGCAGTCACCATCTCCCGATGAGCAGTCTCCTCCATCTCTGGGTCGACCGTCCCAGGGCCTCTTGCACTTGCGCTTGCCGCCAGGTTTGGCGGGGGCCTGGACGGGCTGGGCGTCCTGCCTGCGACCGGCTCCACGACGCTGCCTGGTGAAAGGCTGCTGCGGCTGCGCGGGAGCGGCCGCAGGGGGGCACCCACGGCGACGAGCAGGCTGAGTGGCTGCAGCCGGAGTGAAAGCAGCAGGTTTCCTCCGGCGCATGATGTGTTTGCCTCAGTCTGCTTCTGGGCTGCCGAGAACTGCTGGGCAAAGCTCTCGACAGCGTCGCCGAAAGGGCCGGTCTGTGACACGGGAGCATTCAGGAACTGTACCTTCTCCTGCTCCTTCATGTCATCGAGACACAGCCAGAGATGGCGCTCCTGGACATCGCACGACCCAGAGACTGTGCGGTCACCTTCGTCGCTCGTAGCGCGAGGTCCGTCGCAGCACGCAGCTCATGTAGAACCGCCAGGTCGTGACCACCCTTGTGCAGGTCTTTCAGTGCTTTGGCCTGGTGGACCTGCAGCAACGCCATAGCGTGGAGGGCGGAAGCCGCCTCCCCACAGGCTCTATAAGCACTGCCAGTTAGACCTGACGAATACTTAGAGGCCCGTGAGGGGAGACACGGATCACCCCACAGGGTGGAAGCGGCTGTTGGACACAGTTGCATGGCCACAGACCGTTCCACCGAGGGGATGCCCGCATACCCCAAAGCGGCTCCACCATCGAGGGTGGTGAGAGCGGAAGAACTACAAGATGTGTTTCGGGCAGTGAAAGGTGCCCTCCACGATCTTGTCAGCTCCTCATGCACTTCCGGAAAGAATGGCACCGGAGGGGGGCGCTGAGAACCAGCGCCACCCCCACCGAGGAACCACTCGCCCAGCCTCGAAGGATCGGGACACGGTGGCTTTTTAGGATTCCACACGAGCCCGACATTCTCGGCGGCCCGGGAAAGCATAGCCGTCATCTCTGGGTCTGGCACGGACAACGCTACCACACCCGAAGGGGGCAACGCAGCCGGGTCGTCATCCCCGGAGAGAGAGGGCCCGCCCTCCGATGCAGTGATCGACATCTGGTCGTCAGAGGGGGCACCGAAGGAAACGCGTGGCCAGCGCGTTCCTTCGGCAGCTCCACCGGCTGCGGAGTGCTTGAGGGGTGAGGAGCTCCACTTGGGGAAGCCCTCACCGTAATCCTCAAATCACCTCTGACTCCACCGGATCCAGTGTGCACGCCGGATCACGGCAGGCAGAGGGACTCTGCCATGTTTGACATAGCAGAGTCGCACTCCGAGATGGTCATGTCCCCTTTTTTTTTTTCAAGAAGAACATGAACCATCCACGAAAGCCACCTCAGCGTGCTGAATGCCCAGACACGTGAGGAAGCGATCATGACCGTCCTGAGGTGCCAGGAAACGACCACACCCAGAAACGCACGGGTGAAAAGACATCTTTAAAAAGACGCGATCACCCGTGTTGCTCTTTTAGAGAAATTGCTCTTTCAGAGAAATGCTCTTTTAGTGCTGAAGCACGCAGGGGAGCTGGCCACCGCACACTCCTAGTGTGGCTGTCAGCAGGAAGACGATCTTTCTCTCCCGGACACCGTGACCACCGCTGCCGCGCCGTAACGCCCGCACTCGCTCGCAGAACACTCTCTTGGAAGGGAGAGCAGTAGCTTTAACCACTACCGCTCGGCTCCGAAGCGAAAGGATAATTGATGCGGTGCATCAGCTGCCTCTTATGCTCACGCTGTGATCAGCGGCAGCTGGATGCAATAATCGCATGCCAATGTCCATTGGCTCGTTTAGTTACACTCGAAGTGGATTGGTCTCTCTGGCGAGATCCCAATTTCGTCGGTCATCCGACGTGACTCGGAGTGACCGACTGAAAGGGGAACTGTTACTTCGTAACAATGTTTTAGGGAGTTGCACCACATGACATTTCACAAACTTTGCCCTGTCATAAAAATGTCAAATTATCTGATTTTAAGAAATGTATTAGCCTTGACATACAGTCAGACCACCTTGAGTTGACAAAATTGACAAAGTTTTTAAATAATAATAAGCAGTGAAGACTATAGGTCAAAAGATTTTTTAAATGTTTTTGAAAGACATCTCAATGCTCATCAAGGCTAAACACTCTTAAAAATAAAGGTGCTTCACGATGCCATAGAAGAACCTTTTTGTCTAAATGGTTCCATAAAGAACCTTTAACATCTGAAGAACCTTTCTGTTTCACAAAAAGTTCTTTGTGGCGAAAGAAGGTTCTTCAGATTATAAAAAGGTAAGGAAGAGATGGTTCTTTAAAGAACCTTTGACTGAATGGTTCTTTGTGGAACCAAAAATGGTCCTTCTATGGCATCGCTTGAAGAACCTTTTGAAGCACCTTCATTTTTAAGAGTGTATTTATTTGATTAAAAATACAGTAAAAGCAGAAATATTATTACAATTTAAAAGAAACATTAAATTGTACATAATTTTAATTACAATTTAATTTGCATTTTAATATATTTTATATTTTAAAATGCAATTTATTCCTGTGATGCAAGGCTGAATTTTCAGCATCATTACTTAAGTCTTCAGTGTCACATGATTCTTCAGAAATCATTCTAATATGCTGATTTTATGTTCAGTTATTATGAAATATCATTGGTGCTCAATTATTAACAATGTATTTGTTATTATCAATGTTAAAAAAACAGTTTTTGCTACATAATATTTTTCTGGAAACGGTGATACATTTTTTTAATAATCATATATTTTTAATGATTTCTGCATCACAGAAATAAATTACATTTTAAATATACAACAAAAAATTACATTATTAATTTGTTTATATTAAAAAAAATAATAAAGATTTTGCCAATCTACTTATATATATATATATATATATATATATATATATATATATATATATATTTTTTTTTTTTTTTTTTTTTTTTTTAAAGAAGTCTTTTTTTTTCTTCTCATTATGATATCAGGACAGTTGTATCATCCTGGTATTTTGAACTTAATGCAGAAAAGTGCTCAAGGCTAACATCTACACAACCTCTTTACATTTTCTGCACACATCCTCCATCCTGATTGATGATATCTGCATTAGTTACGTGAACGTCCTTAAAACTCAGAGTTGAATATTGCTGGTACAGAAATGTCTTAAAGCAATGTCATTATCAAAAAAGAAATTAAAAACATAAATGAAACTACTCAAAAGTCAGATAATGATACATGTTTGCAGGACATTGAACGTCTAGATTTAATTAGATTTGGCTGAATATGGTGCTATACGAGGACTTCAAAAACCAGTGAAGGCTTTCTGAGGTAAAACATCGTTCTTTCATAATCTTTGGATGACTTTGCCTCAGGAAATGACTTCTGTCACAAATCTACTGCCCTAATCACAATCCATCGCCCACTATTTTAAATCACTGTGTTTTCAAATAAACCGTTTCCCCGAAAGGAGTCTGCTGCAAGGTGAGTTGGGCTTTTAAAATCAGTCAATGTGCACTCCTGGCTGATAATTTCCCTCCTTTCCTAAAATGAAATAAGCAAAATCGCACTACCCATCAATTCATCAAGAAATACTTTTCCATCATGAGCGTGTCCTTGTCCCTCCTCGCTTATTTTGTGTCCTAGTTGAGTAGAGGAGTCAGTCTCTCTCTCTGTACCTTGTCTAATCGCTCAAGCCACAAAATAAGCCTCTGAAAATATGAGTTTCTGCCACAATGAACAGGCATGTAGTGTTTACCTGGAATTTTTTTAAACTTATGTATTCAAGAACAGAATGCTGTAAGGATACATTTTAAGTGTCCCTCCCATCTAAAGGTTGGCAGCTCTTTGCTGAACATTTCACTGTATTTGAATGTGTCTCTGGGAGTCTGAAAAATCTTTGTTGTCTACTCAAGTGGAATTTGTTCCTCCCAAAGGTGATGCCATATCTCATACAAAACCAGAGCAAAACTATTCATACATACAGACAGTGACAGTCTCAAATTAGTTTCCTACTCTGCTTTTGTTGCATGAGATACAGCATGATAAAGTCAAGTACTGTGGGATCCAATTAAATAAACAACATATGGATGCAAAAGGCGGGTAAAAAAAAACAGTTTAATGAAACCATAATAAACTAGAAAATTAAGGTTTGCCAAGATGAACTTGTCCCAAAGATGACCATGTTTTCAAGGTTAAAGAAGTCTTATATAGTTTGAAAACCTGCAGATGCAAGGCTGCTACAGTGTTAGTGGTTGCTAGACCCGTATTATGGTGTTGCTAAGAAGGATATTCTGGTTCTGACTGGCTGATGAACGTTCTAAGATGTCCAATTATTTTCAGGCAACACACAGCTGAAGTATAGCCAAATGATTTCAGTTATTTCAAAGGTCCTTACAGCCTAAATAAAACAAACAACATGTTAAAAATTACAAACTATTTTCTCGTTTTTCCCATGAAGTTTTTTTTTTTTTTTTTCGATGTAAAGTACACTTCCACACAAATGCACAAATACATACAGAACAGACACACTTGCACAAACAAAAACATTTTAACTTTATCAATAAAATATTTTCACAGCTGAAAAACTATATGACATTTCACAGTAGTGGGGTAGTAACCGTGCTGTTCTTGAAGCAGTTCAACTTACAGTTTTGCTATTAGTAAAATCGCTGCTGATGAGCAATGTTGAGAGACGCACAGACTCAGGTAATTCACCTTCATACAGCTATTGCTTTTTCTCTCTCTCTCGCACTGTCTGTAATAACTGCAAGCCTCCTACTCTAGCTCTAAAATTACATTTTGGAAATGAGATGTCTAAGAAATTAGTCTTATGCACAAGAGCATTTTAAGATCAAAAATCTGACAAATGTCATGAAATACATCATCTGAACAATGTCTTGAGTAACTGACACCTGAATTATTAGAAAAATAATGCACAGGTCAATTATCTTTACATAAATAAAGATTTAGGGAATTTTAGGGAGTTGCCCCACATGACATTTCAAAAGCTGAACTAGCTTCGTCTTGTAATAAAAATGTCAAATCATCAAAAATTTTAAGAAATATATTAACCTTGAAACACAATCGGACTACATGACTTGAGTTGACAAAAGGTGACAGAAGTTTTTCTCATTATTAATCAGTTTTATTCACTGTATTTACGGAACAGGTTTGGAATAATTAAGGTTTTTTTTTTTTTTTAATTTATTTTAAAGATCTCTTCTGCTCACCAAGGCTCCATTTATTTGATCAAAAATACAATGCTATAAATACAGTTCAATACAAATCATGCATCAAGAAGTGTATGTTCATTACTAAACCAACAAAATCTTCACTGGTCCACATCATGTTTAATATCAAAATAAACTGATGTGGCATCAGTAAGTACTAACATGATCTAACAATGAACAAGAGTATTTTTTTAAACTAGCATTAACCAAGATGAACAAATGTGTTGGGGAAAAAAAGACATTCATTAGCCTAATTTGTGATACCTAATTTAGAATGGAATACATGTTGCATGTGCAAATGGTAATGCATACAACCCCCAGGGATTTTACTATGGTGTTGCTGGGTAGTTGCTAGATGTTCTGGCTGGCTGTTTTCTGCTCTCATCTCCAAATGAAGAGTTTTATTCAACACTTAACTTTTCTCTTAATTTCTAACATTTTATCAAAATATAGATTTATAGCAATACATCTAAACAAATGTAAAACACATAATTAACACTTACATTTTCTTATCTTTTGACTGTTGTGTGAAGTGTGTTCAAATGAAACATGAGCTCACAAACTGTGAATGCACTTGTATTCAATTGAAAAATGGTGCATTTAGGCATATTGTGCCAGGTTTTATTTTACAGCGTCATTGGTTCTCACATCACATGGCAATTTCAACCATATACAACCCCAAATGAGATTTTAAAATATGGTAGAATGGAAAATTACCAGTAAACTTCAATTTCTTTGTGTTCCTCACAAAAAGCTATAATCTGACTTTAGAAGGTACTTCTATGGAGCATTTTTGTCTTTTTTGTTGTTGTTTGGAAGTATAAATCCTCGTAAGGAAAGTAGAAACCCAGACATTCTGTCTAACATCTCATTATGTGCATGACAAAAAAAAAAAAAGAAAAAAAAAAAAAAAAGGAAAATAATACAGCTTTTGGAACGTGCAAGATTTTCATTTTGGGGTGAAATACTTAATACTAACCTCAAACCTAATAGTGTTCGAGGTTAGTTCTCCATGATGCATCAGAGATTGCTTTCCAAAGCCTTTGGGTTAATGAAAAATGCAGCAATTGGCAGTAAAGTTTGATTACAGTATTGTAACGGTTCTCGGCGCAAGTAGCATTTTGCTGATTGCGCCACTGATACAAATGTACAGCTTTCAAGGAAATGTTTTTCAGCACACCAAATTTATCAAAGCATTAAAAGCAGTGGGAAAGAAAGAGGGAACAAAGATTTAGGTGGCTTTGTCCTGTGTAGCCAGGAGTATGGTGCTTTTATTCCTGCATAAAATACAATGATAACCATCTACACTTTTATTAGCACAGCAGGTTTGTTAGGCACTACAAAAGCAGTTGTGAAAGACACTTATTAGAGGCTGGAAATATTTTATTTGAGTGGTGTGACCGCTAGCATACCTATACTCTCACGCAGCGCGATAAAGAATAAAACCGAGTCGCTGGTGGACACACCATCAGTGCAGACCTATACACACACATACAGAGGAATTCATCTCTCAGCAGTTCCTGTTGCCCTCCAGCTAGTGGGTGCTGCTGCAGACATTGATAAAAAATGACTTGTAGCATGTAGAAGTTTAAAATCTACCTACTAGATGTCCCTTTTCTGCCGACAACCTGCCTCATCCATTCAAAGAAAAAGATGCTCATGCAACTGGGCAAACCAGCATATAGATAGATAGATAGATAGATAGATAGATAGATAGATAGATAGATAGATAGATAGATAGATAGATAGATAGATAGATAGATAGAAAAATTTGATATTTCAAAAAATGTCCAGGCTGCTCTGTCTCTGGTGATCAGAGAGGCACTTGTATTCAGAATTCAAGGGGCTGTAATTTTGTGACAACATAATTCACTCACTATTTCAATGTGCTGCAGTATCAATCTTAATAAAAAACACACCTAAATATAACTGTAAAAAAATAAATAGATAAATAAATAAATATATTTTATTTTTCATAAATAAATATATTTTACCTGGACTGTGTATTTGTTGGACATTATCTCGATGGAACTCTCAACTTCTCGTATTACATGGATCTAATGTGAAAACGTCTCTAGGTTACGTATGTAACCTAGTTCCTCGAGGGAACGAGACGCTGCGTCCGAGAATGCATTGGGGAATGCCTTCAGTGTGAGTGGCTCTGAATATCGTATGCAATCTATCCAATGGATGGGCGAGACGTCACAGACAGGGTGAAGTAATGACCAGCTGGTATAAAAGCACGTGCGGTGAAACCGGCGTCAGCTTCTAGGAATGAAGCAAGCACTGGCAGGGATGCCGAAATTGTGGCTTCGAGACGCAGCGTCTCATTCCCTCGAGGAAATAGGGTTACATACATAACCTAGAGACGTTCCTCTTCAGGAACTCGAGCTGCGTCTGAGACTGCATTGGGGAAGAGATGCCCATGCTGCCAGACTTTCAAGTCCCTGCCCAGTGTGTATCCCTGCGGAGCACATCTAGGGCGAGAGGACGGAAGAGCCTGGAGTGGCACGCATGTCAAGGCCATAAAATCTGACAAAGATCAGGGGCGTAGACCATCCCGCAGCATTGCAGATGTCCTGTATTGGGACACCTGCGAGAAAGGCCTTGGAGGCCGCCACACTTCGTGTCGAATGAGCTCTGACTCCCATCGGCGAGTGGAGCTGAGAGGACTCATAGGCAGTGTTGATAGCATCCACAATACACCGACTGAGGGTCTACTTGTAGCAGGCAGACCCCTCTTAGTGGGACCGTAGTATACTAGCAATTGGTCCGCCTTTCTCCATATGGCAGCTCTGTGGACGTATGCGTCCAGTGCTCGCACTGGACACATGCAGTTATGCTTTTGCTGGTTAGGCGAAAGGGAAGAGGACAGAAGGCCTACAGTATGCGCCATGCCGGGCGCAAAGTCCAAGTGAGTAGGGGCCACTGAGAGGGCCTGAAGGTCCCCAACTCTCTTGTTGGGGATCTTCACTCAATATCGATTCACTCAATAACTCAATATCGCCAGAAGGAAAGTGACCTTCAGAGTGAGATGGCGATCAGAAATCTCTTCAATAGGCTCGAAGGGAGGCCTACAGAGAGCTTTGAGTACCATAGCCAGGTCCCAAGGTGGAACACGGGACCATACTGGAGGCCTCAGCCTCAGCGCACCGCGGAGGAACTGTGTAACTAGGGGGTTTCTGCCCACTGACTGCCCACCAAGAGAGGTGTGGTAGGCCGAAATTGCCGCCACATAAACCTTCAAGGTGGAGTGGGTCAACCCTGTGGAGAGACGGGCCTGCAGGAACTCCAGAACTGTACCAATCGGGCAGTTGACTGGGTCGAGCTGGCAGTCTCCGCACCAAGAAGTGAAAAGTTTCCACTTCAAGGCGTACAGTTTCCTCGTTGAGGGAGCTCTGGATTGGAGGATGGTCTCAACAACCTCTGTTGAGAGACCGGAAGCTATGAGTTGTGCCCCCTCAGGGTCCACACCCACAACTTCCACATCTCCGGGCGGGGGTGATAGACCCTTGCTTGTGAGCGGAGATCCCTCCTGATGGGAATCTCCCATGGAGAGCCGTCGAGGAGAGAAATCAGGTCCAAGAACCATACTCGGCCCGGCCAGAACGGTGCTGCCAGAAGTAGACTGACCTCGTACCGGCACACTCTCGCCAGAACTCCCAGGAGCAGAGTGATGGGGAAAGGCGTACAGATGAAGCCTCGGCCACGTCTGTACTATAGCATCCAGCCCCAGTGGAGCTGGATGAGTTAGAGAGTACCAGAGGGGACATTGCGCTGTCTCCAGAGTAGTGAAGAGGTCCACCTGTGCCTGGCCAAACACTCTCCAGATCTGCTTCACCACCTCTGGGTGAAGCATCCATTCCCCGGGCCTCCATATTGAGATGCCCAGGAATGTGAACTGCTCTCAGCGAGAGAAGTTTGTCCTGGGACCACCCAAGGATCTGGTGTGCCAGCCTGTACAGGGGCGTGAACGCAGATCTCCTTGGTAGTTAATGTAAGAGACCACCGCTGTGTTGTCGGTGTGCACCAACACATGGCGATCTTTTAGGTCTAGGAGAAAGTGTTTCAGTGCTCGAAACACAGCCAGCATCTCCTGACAATTGATGTGCCACGTGAGATGGCAACCACTCCACAGACCGCGGGCAGGGTGGCCACTTATGACCGCACCCCAACCGGTGAGGGACACGTCCGTCGCTAGCGTTATGCGGTGACAAGGAGCTCCCAGCACCAGGCCCTGAGACAAGAACCAAGAATATCTCCACATGTCTAAGGCACGTATGCATCGCCTGATCATGCGAAAAGGGTTTCCCTCAGGGAAAACCCATTGGTCTTGAGCCACCACTGTAGGGGTCTCATGTACAGCAGGCCAAGAGATATCACAGCTGCCATCAGACCCAGCAGTCTCTGAAACTGCTTTAGAGTGAGTGACTGGCCTTCTCTCACTCTCGCGACTGCAGTGAGGATCGATTCAATCCGAGCAGGTGAGATACGTGCCTGCATCGTGGTCGAATCCCACACCACGCCCAGATAAGTGGTTCTCTGAGCCGGAGAAAGCATTCAGTCTTAACACCAGCACTTTCATGTGAGCGAGAACGACATCTCGATGTCGAACCGGCATCTGCTCTGATTGAGCAAGAATCAACCAATTGTCAATATAATTGAGTATGCGGACGCCCTGTAGCCGCAACGGAGCTAATGCAGCATCCACACACTTTGTAAAAGTGCGGGGTGAGAGTGCTAGGCTGAAGGGAAGAATCCGATATTGGTAAGCTTCGCCCCCGAAAGCAAACCTCAGGAACTTCCTGTGAGTGGGAAGGATGGAGATATGGAAGTATGCGTCTTTTAGATCGATCGTGACAAACCAGTCCTCGGACCTGATCTGAGACATGACCTGTCTGAGTGTAAGCATCTTGAACTTCAGTCGCATGACTGAGTGGTTCAATTGACGCAGATCTAAAATCGGACGCAACCCTCCATCCTTCTTCGGAACTATGAAGTACCGGCTGTAGAACCCGGACTCTCTTTCGTGAGGAGGGACCAACTCGATGGCCTCCTTCCTCAAGAGAGTATCTACTTCTCGTTCCATTACCAGAGCCTGCTCGGGGCCCACCAGAGTGGGATTCACCCCATTGAATTGAGGCGGAGGAGAACCGAACTGGATTTTGTAGCCTCTCTTTACAGTATGCAGGACCCACCGAGACACATTTGCCAGTAGATCCAAATAGTCTACTAAGGGAACCAGTCTCTCGAGACTGGCCTCTGGTGTAATCAGAGCGGCTAGTTCGGTGCCCTGGAAGGGCGCACCGGCAGGAGATGGCCGAACTAGCTGCTCTAGAGACCCCCGAAAGGGTGGCGATCATCTCAGCTCCACTACGTTTCCAGGCAGGAGGAATTGAGATGTGTGCTCGCTGGAGATCGCTGCGCCCTGGAACACCGTACGTGGCAGGGTTAGCAGCCCGATCTCCTGAGGGCACTGAGGAGGAACGGACACCGTGCACTGCAGTGAACGCTGCTCTTCCCCAGAGGGGGCTACCGTCATAAGCCCTGGGCCATGGGCGTCAGGGCTTTTTAGCCGAGGACTTTTTAGCCTGAAGTACGACCAGCAGGTAAGGCGAGGCGAGGCAGGAACCGCTGAAACGCCGCCGCTTGTTCACAGGCCTCCTGGTACCTGTCGACGACGGTATCGACGGCGTCGCCGAACAGGCCAGAAGGCGCAAGCAGGGCATCCAGGAGGAAGGCCCTGTCCTTCTCTCTGATGTCGGACAGGGTCAACCACAGAAGCCTCTCCACCACCACCAGGGCTGCCATAGACTGCCCAATAGCACGGCCGGTCTCCTTGGTGGCATGGAGAGCCAAATCAGCGCTTCACCTGAGCTCCGTGATGTCATCGGAGCTCATCGCCTCACGCTCATCCAGCTTTTTAATCAGGTCAGCCTGGTATGCCTGTAACACCGACATAGTGTGCAGGCATGCGCCAGCCTGACCCGTTGCCACGTACCCCTTGCCCACCAGCGCCGAAGATGTACACAGCGGCTTGGAGGGCAAGGACGGAGCCTTCAGAGACGACGCAGCATCGGGGGATAGATAGCTCGCAGGCGTCTGTTCCACACCAGGCATCGCTCTATAACCGCAATCGTCCAACCCCACCATATTACCATAGTAATCTGAGGTGGGGATGAAGATGCGGGCCGAAAAAGGTCTTGCCCACGATCTCGACACCTCGGTGTGGAGATCGGGGAAGAACGGCAGGCTCCGTGTTGGAGATGATCGCTTCGCTCGCAGAAAGCATTCATCCAGTCTGCTTGTCTGCGGCTCAGCTTGCTCCTCGGCCGGCCAGTCGATTTTTAACTTGGCCACAGCACGAGTCATCCCCTCCAACAGATCCAATTGCGATCCCCACGAGTGTCGACGCCGCTCTGCCTCGGCGGCAGCGAGACCAGCACCACGGGGAACGCTGGTGAAGGCTCCCCTCACATCGAAGAGTGCCTTCCGGGAGCGGAGCACGTGCATTGGCAAATGTTCACAATGCGGGCAGCCGGCTCCCTCGAGAGCCGACTGTGCATGCTCCACTCCCAAGCAGGACGCGCACAAGCTGTGTGTGTCACCAGCAGTGAAGTAATGCTTGCAGGGAGGAACGCACAGCTCGTACTGCAAGCTGCTGTCGCAGATATCTTTAAGACATACTTAGCTTGTATGCAAAAGATATCAGGGAGCTTATAATAGTGAGGACAAACAACACTAAATAAGATTCACAACAGATAAAATCAGACAGATACACACAGAGCGCTTTGCTGAATGACAAAAAAGCTGACGCCGTTTTCACTGCACGTGCTTTTATACAAGCTGGTCATTACGTCACCCCGTCCGTGATGTCTTGCCCATCCATTGGATAGATTGCACACGATATTCAGAGCTGCTCACGCTGAAGGCGTTCCCCAATGCGTTCTTGGACACAGCTCGAGTTCCTGAAGAGGAACCGTAAATTTATGGCATTCAGCTTTTAATGCTGTGTCATCTTTTCTAAAATCTTTGTAAAAAATATTTTGTTGTTATTTATTTATCTATTATTATTAATTAATTGAATTTTATTATTATTTATTTATTTTATTTTATTATTTTATTTTATTTTAAATTTTTAATTTTAATTTTTTTTTTTTTTTTTTTTTTTTTTTAAGTCTACCAGGGGTGGGATGGGTTGGGGTGGGTTCTAAATTTGCAAAGTTGCTTTTTGTTTTATATTACTGTTCCCAGAAGAAATTCAGTAAAGAGTTGTTAACACATAAATAAATATATATTTTATTAAACTATTAATGTTGACTATAATTTTATATCATTTTAATATAAACACCAACTTAAATTTCAAGCAGAATTATAAGTAGCAATTAAAAGGACTACATATGCACATATTTCTAAATTGTAATTGTGATGGTTTTGAAAAAGAAGTGTTTAATTGTATTGAATGTGCACTTGTAGTGTACTGCGAATTTTTATTTAAAAAAGTATATTTTTATTAGATTAGCATGTGCTTATTTAAGTATTTTTACTATTAAATTAAATCGATTTATTTAATAAATAATTATGTTTAAATACTGTAAAAATACATTTAATGTAGATTAGCATAAATATCCTGTGCATGCCACTGCTTTTTCACCATATTTCAAAGACAATAGAAGAAATTATGAAATTACATAAAGATTACCTAAATCCTACTTAAGGACTCAAGTTCAGCTAATTGCATTTAATATAAGCTACATGTAAACTATATTACATTTTTGTTTAATTGCTATTATGCATTTAAGTGTCCGAAAAAATTACATTCAGTTTGCACTTAAGAATATTATTTTAAAAGAAAAATATGCTAAAATCTATTTTTTTTTCACTTTTAGTTCAAAGCTGCATTAACAAATTAATTAATTGACAAATTAATTGACAAATCTTACTGTAGTGCAGTGGTTGACAGGTGAGAAGGCAGTAACTGTTCATCTACAATACTGCAAATATGACAAAGCCACATGCATTTCTGACCACCTCCACATGAGCTATCGGATAACAAAACATTTTGGACCCGTTTACACCTGACCACTAATGATCAGATCACTGAGACAGCTCTTTACACCAGGAGTAAATGGGGTCGTAGATGTGGATTTGTGCACACACAACCTCAGCCAGAACACCTTTTCCTTTAAGCCCACTTCTTCTATAACAACAGGGGGAGTAAGAAAACAAAAGCTCCATTGTTAATACCTAGAAAAGTCAGGGAAAATGCAGGAGTGATAATTACAAGATATTGAAAAGACCTCAAGCCAACAAGGTCGGTAATGCAATAATTACAGTTGTAACGGCACACATACGAGTGAAGGTGCTCCTTCGGCTGACGGGAGACAGAAATAATTGCTTGTCAGGTTCTGAGTTTAAGCGTCATGTTTACGGGCATGCTGAGATTACCTCAGCTGTGTCTAATGAGAGAAAGGTTGACTAGTTCTTTCGCTCAAGGTCAGACGAGCTACTGCTAAGGTGTGTGTACACAATAAAGAGGAATGCAGTTTGATTAAACAGCGAAAGAGATGTAGTGTAGCCCGTCAAGAAGAAATCATCTTTTGTTTGCGTCGTTTTGCATATTCAGCCTCCGTCCAGCCCACATAGATGTTAATGTACACCCACACAAACACTTATTTTAACAGCTTATTTTCCTGCACCCTCTCGTTCTCTATGGATTTCTCACTTCCTAAAACCCACACACTTCAAACACACACTGGCTCACACACATACTGTGGCTTTGTAGGCAAGAAGCTCTCGATGCAACATCAGCTGAAATCGAACCTAGCGGCCAGATCTAGTTGTATCTCTCACACACATATGCCCTGATCCCAGTTCTGCAGAGTGTTCTTCTCTGGCCCGGTCTGAAGCTTTAGGGACAAAATCCTACCAGCCTGCACTTTGTCTAATGGAGGGTAAAAGGGCCCTGGCCAAAGCAGCGTATCACTGAACTGCTGACTTTAGTTGGCCTCAGAGAACTCTGAGAAACGTCATGAGCATATACAGATGAGTCACATTTGTGTATGTGCACATCTCGCTTTTCTCACTTCACAAGATTTTGGTACTGATCTCTCAACGTTATCTCATTCATATTCATAGACATTCTTACATGAAGTATTTTTTATGTTTGGATAGACACTGATCGGGGCGGTTCAAGGGTCAGTGGATATTCAGGGCTTAGCCCACACATCTGTGCAGGCCATTACAATAAGCTCTTCTAAGGAAAAAAAGGAAAGTTGCAAGGTTCATGGCACTGTGTCTTAATGAAAAAGTTCTGCAAGAACCGCAAATGTCCTGCCTTTTGTTGCCAAGTTTGCCAAAAAAAAAAATATTCTGTGTTTTTGTGTCTATGCAATATTCAGTGCTTATTATCCACGTGAAAAAGAAATGTGCTTCATTGTATTGACTGTGCATTTTTAGTGCACTTCAAATCTGAATCTAATGAAATAAAAAGCTTAAATAGATTATAATTTATCATTGATTCTAAACACACTTAAGTACACTTTAAAAAGTGCCCTTATTAATAAGGTCAAATTCATTTTTACTTTACAGCTTTATAATACAATTTTAAACAATTATGTTTTCCCTAGTGAAAAATAAATATACTAAAATGTATTTGAAATACATCTACTTCATGCTAAGTATACTACAAATACATTTATGTATTTATGTACTTAATAAACATTCCCTGCAATTGTACTTTTGGTATACTAAACCGGTATACTTAAAGTCTGCTAAATTGGAACAACCAATTTTGTACTTAATGCACTTTAATTGTTCGGATGTAGTGCTGAAGTTCAACTAAAGATATACTGAAGTATATTTGATTTTGCTAAAGTGGAACTATTGCAAGTATACTTCAGGTACACTTTAAATATCTTGCATTTAAAGACTGATATTATTCAAAGATTATACAATCCTCATCAATAGTGACATTAAAACACATTTTAGTCTTAATATTAAGAAATGTGTGTTGTGCAAAAGTAGTACTCCAAATAAAGTTTAATTATAATTTTTATATCAGTAAGTCTCGAGCGATGTGTTACTAAATATGTTAATAGATTTGAACTATACTTAGTATGAAATTTATTTTAAATATATTACTTTTTTTTACTAGGGTTGTCATGCTATAAACAGGTACATTTATTTTGATGTGTTAATATGTGTGTTTGATTAAAAGTGTTTGATTATAACCTTGACTGTGTTATTTGTTATTACATTTAAAGTTAATATATTTTAAAATATATTTATTAAAAAATTGTAATTAAATATTTAAATACATGACATACAAGGTTCAGAAGAAATAACATATTTAATATATGACAGTGTATTTTAGTTTACCATAAATGGCAGTATATCTGAACCATATTTCAAAGACAAGAAATTATGAAATTAAAGATGTACTATTTAAATAGGTCACAAAATCACTCTTAAGTGCAACTAATTGCAACTAATTATACATCACCTGAAAGCTGAATAAATAAGCTTTCCATTGATGTATGGATTGGACAATAGGACATATGTATATTTGGTCAAGATACAACTGTTTGAAAATCTGGAATCTGAGGGTGTAAAAAAAAAAAAAAAATCAAAATACTGAGAAAATCGTCTTTAAAATTGTCCAAATAAAGTTGTTAGCAATGCATATTACTAATCAAAAATTAAGTTTTGATATATTTTACGGTTTTATTTTACTAAATCTCTTCATGGAACATGATCTTTACTTAACATCCTAAAAGATTTTTGGCATAAAAGAAAAATCAATAATTTTGACGCATACAATATATTTTTGGCTATTGCTACAAATATACCTGTGCTACTTAAGACTGGTTTTGTGATCCTGGGTCACAAATTTAAACAATAATACATTTTCATTTAAATGCAGTTAACTGCCCAAAAATAAAATTTTGGGCATCACTACTTAGGATTTTCTCAAATTGTCATCAAATCTTTCCGACTTGTGTGTGCCGTACTGATGTTTACGCTTGTTTTTCTTTGTCATTCTTTCTGTCTTTTGGCTTCAGGGCTTTTCTGCTTTTTCAGCCAATTAAGTAGGCCTACTAAGGCGTACTCATTTTCCTGTTGTCTGCATTAATAAAGCATAATAATACTTTCATTGTTTAATTTTCACTCTTCGCATCAGCAAACAACACTACACTACTAGAGTATCAGCCAAAGAGTGAGAGGATTCTCTCCGGTGTTTTGTGAAACATGGCGGGTCACGTCATTTTTAATAAGTCAGTTTTAATAAATCAATAGGGCGATCTGCAATTTTAAGGTTGTTACTAAAACAAATATTTTTGAAGTATGCTTTCAGTCTCTCTACTTCAAAATATCTAGTTTAATTCAATGTGTTTCGCTTTAATCATTTGTCAAATTTACTAGCAATTTCAGAGTGAAGATAGTTTCAAAGTAAACCCAACACCCTTTTTTTTTTCTGGATACACAATTAAAACTATTACGAATACAGTCTTCAACACATGTGAGTGTACACCATTTAGATCATTATTCACAAAACAGTTTATTTCTATTTGTGTGAAACTTTTTAAATTAGAACCAAACTGAACGTACCTTTGAACATGGTAAAATGTGTTACAAATGAGCTGGGAGACCTAATCTCTTATAAGCAGCTGAATTTAGCCAGAATATTTCAGAACATGCCAAGGGTGGGCGATGTGATCCCATGCAGGTTTATTGAACACCCATCCTGTCTCTCAATGTTCTTCTAGTTTTCCTCAGTTAATAGATCTCCTGCTCATTAAATGTAGATTCTCATGACTAATTATCTGCTCTTCCTGCATCTCCCTGTCTTCCTCTCTCTTCTTCTCTTTTTGATGATGTGTAAATATGGAATTATTGGCGAATTGATCGCAGTCTTCTGTCCTGTCCACTGTGGTCTCCTCCATTAATCAAAGATGACTGCAGAAGGACCTAAAATCCATCACTTGCCTGCCAGAAGACAATTGTGTGAAGGCCCGGTTCATCCCAACTCACTTATAATCAATGGAGTATATATACACAGATGGGCTTAGTTAGACAGAAGGATATAAAAAAGAAGCAGGAGAGACAGAGAGAAAGAGAAAATTTGAAACAAATGTGTAGACAGGAGAAAATGTCTAAATAAGCTGACTGATTTATCTTAATCCAACTCTCTAAAAAAACAAAATGAAATAAAAATGGAATCTGTTTACTTTAATAAATTTCATGTGTGGTTGGATGAAATAAGAAAAAAAATCATGTCTTTGAATCAGGGTAATTAATATTAAGTAAAACTATTAAAAACATTTTTGTTTATTGAAATAAAAATAATTATGATGAAAACATTAGAAATGTAGCAGTAAAATGAATTGGAAAAAAATAGAAACTAAAACTGAAATAAAAAATAAATTAAACCTAAATAGTAACCTAAAAAACTATGACAAAAACACATACTGAAAACTGAAAATATAATTAATAAAAATAAAAATAATATAAAATGAAACCTAATTCAAAATATTAATTAAAAATATAATAGTATATAAATAATACTAAAATAACACTGCTTTAAATTATGATCGTCTTCAAATTCTGATTCTATTTCTACCTAGAAATAAACGCTGTAGTTATTGAATATTCACTGAATTATCTCTCAAGCTTAGTTTGATTTGTTCAAGATCATTACACGTGGCATTGCTGTGCCTCAGAAGCCGGTCTGAAACCATTTTACTTAGTACTGAATCTCCATATACTCTCCATCGCACTGACTGACTGAGCAGAAAGGCAGCAGTCTTCTGTTTCAGACACAGATGTGTTTAAAATGGATGCCATCATTGGTCAGATCACTGCTGATTCATCAGTAACTATGTAAATAACATCATGTAAGATAATAACTGAGCTTGCATCAGTGTTCATTGAACCAAATATTCAATATCCCATATGAAGAAAATCTAGTATACTGTAATTATCAGCAGTGAAATATGGCTCTCTGCCCAGCTGGTGCTCAGTTCAACACTGAAAATAGAGAGCGTTCCCTCTTCATGCTGCTATGAGACGGATCAGTGTGACACAGAGGGACGGACAGAGATTTAAAGAGCCTTTTAAGGCATAGAGTGATGTTCACTGTGTCTACAAAGAATATAAATCAAGATTTACCAACTATCTGAGATATGATAATCCTGCAGCAAAATGGCACAGTTTATTACTAAAGGAAATATAACTGCTCAACATGAGACTAATGATAAAAAAATAATAATAATTCAAGCAGTCAAGCAAGCACTTGTTGAACCTGACAAGTCAGAATAGGTTAATTTGTTTTCGACTTTAAAGGCCTTGGAAATTTTAATTGGGTCCAGTGGAGATGTGAGAATCTGATAAAGAAACAAAAGGGACAGACAGAAACTGAAAAGACAAAATACTGTGAAATACTGATTGTTGAGGCACTTGTGTTCAAGTCTGAGGCGTCAGAGAGACTGAAAGGAAGAGAAACAGGAGACTTGAGGGACCAGACACCCACATGAGATTGAGTTTGAGATACAATGAAGAAAACAACAATGAAGAATGTAAGGTGAGGAGAGAAAAAGAGTGGAATCGAGGACACAGTTCTGCCATATGATGGAAAGCATGTGAAGTAGATGTATCAGCATGGCACATGTTCAATTTTTCTTCACGTTTTCACCAAGTTTTCTTCTTTAGTTGTAGTTTTGGTGAAGATGTCCTCTATTTAATCATTATTTCATCATGTCATTTTGAAGGAACATCTGCCTACCCTCGAGCCAGCCCCATCCAAGAAGGTCTGAGTATAAGACTTGGAGAATCGCTCTCATTCATCTCAATGGCAGTTTCTTGGCTGGTGCAGACCCCTGAAGGAATGTGACCTGGAGGTTTGCTTCATTGGCACTGGAAAACATGCTTTCTGAGACCCAAGGGGAGCTACTGCCCCTCACTGACATACCAGGAGTGTGTCTGCATAATGGGACCCGCCAACATTTGGAAATGTGTGTTTTTGGCAGATGCTTTTATCCAAAGCGACTTCCATTGTATTAAAGGTATACAGTTTATCAGTTCATGCATTCCTTGGGAATCTTACTCGCACTCATAGGGAGGGAGGTAGAGAGAGAGAGAGGGAGGGAGGGAGGGAGGTAGAGAGAGCGAGAGAGAGAGAGAGAGAGAGAGAGAGAGAGAGAGAGAGAGAGGGAGGTTAACAGAGTTTATGGTTTAAAAGTCCACATGACCAAAAGTGCACATAGTTGTGTTTTGGTTATAGCTGATTAATCTCATACATATCTACAGTGCACAGGATGAGCTAATTAACCTGCTTAACCAGTTTTAGTTTAAGCAGATCAGTCTCCAGCATACTAACAGATTATTTAAATTGTCTTCTACATTTTTTCTTCTTTTATATGCATTAACAAATTGCATATCTTGCAGTGTTATTTTTCCAGTCATATTATCAATGTTTTAATTAAAACAGTTTAACTGTCATCATGATGCATCTTTTTTGTCTCATCACAACATTTTTGTCAGTTATTTTGTTGACAATATTAACACTGGCTTAACAGAAAACAGATGCACAAAGAGAGTGAGAGAGAACAGACAGCTTGCATACTGTATGTGCAAAGAGCGGAACAGAAACAAAGACCTACGAGAGGATGCTGAGGTTTGACAGACAGAGGCTCCGCTATACACGTAGATGAAATGAAGATGGTGAGATGGAGTAGTGGAAAGATATAGACTGGAAGAGATGACACCAAGAAACGGGGGATGGGTGAACGAATGATACAATGCATTGATTAGATTTACTGATATGGGAAGTTGTGCAGCAGTTAGGGTTAGAGGCAGAATACTATCTGGAAGGCCGTGCTGCAGGACAGATGTGGCAGACTGAGATTAGGAGATGAGATTAGAAGGCAAGTGTGAGAGAGGAGTGTGTGAGAAAGAGAGGTTTTAATGACTCTATGCAGTAAATAAGCATGTGAAGAAAAACTAGTGGCACTGACAGCTGTTAGAGAGAAGGTGGAGATACAATGGGAGTGAGACGAAGACATAACAGTTTCCATCATTAGCCAATGAGAGTCATTTGAAGGCATTCTGAACAACAGGAGCAGATGGAAACATGATTTTGAGAGAGTGAGAAGAGCAGAGAATGTGATGGAGAAAAGTGTGTGAGGCAGGGAGGAAGCCAGCGAGTAATTCTGGAAAAGAAGCAGAAAGTAAGGCAAAGAGTGAGGCAGCAAGTGAGCAGAGTCTAAGATGTACTCCATGGATGAATATGCCCAAATCTGTACTATACATTATGCCAAAAGGATGATGTAGAATTAGTATGTCCTAATCTTGCTGTATTCATAAAGCTTTGGGCAAATAATACCCAGATGACATATACTACTTAGGCTAAGATGCAATGGACACTTTGCTATGCTATGAAGCCATAGGAAAAAATGCAGGTAATTACAATGCATACATTGCAGACGTAGTGTGTCCAGATTGCATTCAAACTATACATATGCAGGTCACAAGATAAGTTCTTCAATAAAAAGTAGTACCTACTCTGATAGTATGCAAGTTCACATGCACAAGTATGGGAGGAGGTGAGGCAGAAAGTGAGGTAGAGACCGAGGCAGGAAGTAAGGCAGGGAATGAGAAAAGAATTTAGTAGGCAGTGAAACAGAAATCAAGGATTGAGGCAGTAAGTGAGAGAGGGACTAAGGCAAAGAAGCCAGGAAGTAAGGCAAAAAAATGAGACAAGAAATGAAAAAGGAAGTAGTGAATGGGACATAAAACTTCGCATTTAGGCACTCGTCAAAACAGCCCAAGCATACCTATATACATATAGAATATTGTATCAAACAAATCTGTAAGGGGAAAAAATGTAAATAATAAATCAATTCCATAGTTGATTCAAATTTATGTTAGGACATACCAATTCAGCCCATTGCAAGGGTTCTGCCAGTAGTGGGCACTTGTGCAAGGTAATTTATTACGCACATCTGAGTCAATGAGAAAGAGGGAAGTTAGTGAAGGAAGGGCATAAAAAACAAAGTGAAATACAGACAAGGAAAGAGGCAGTAAGTGTGAAAGGGACTAAAGCGAAGGAGGTAGGAAGAAAAGCAAAGAAAGAAACAGGATGTGAATGGAAGTAGGGAGTCTGACAGAAAACTAGACAATGAGACAGAAAGTGAGACAGGGACTAAGGCAAAGGAGGCAGGAAATAAGGCAAGAATTGAGACAGGAAGTGAAAGGAAGTAAAGTAGGGAGTGAGACAGGAAACAAGATAATGAGATAGGAAGTGAGACAGGGACTAAGGCAAACAAGTGAGCCAGGAATTAAGGCAAGGAATGAGACATGAAGTGAAAAAGGAAATAAGGTAGGAAGTAAGACAAGAAACAAGCAATAAAGTAAGGCAGGAAATGAGTGGGATTAAGCCCAAAAGTGAGGCAGGAAGTAAGGCAATCAATGAGACAGGAAAGAAGTGACAGTAAGGCAGGTGAGTAAGGAAATGAGACAACAGTTGAGTACCAAATGATGTATTATATACTATATACTATGCACTTATTCGATGCACTTTGTATTGTACCATGTAATTTTATTATTTATTATATTTATTTTGCTATCCAGTATCAGATTCTGATAGCCCTGCCTCTATGCCTCTATCCAACATTCCAATTTATATTTGTTTATGGTATTTAAAGTACAATTTTTCAAATTGGGATTGACCTATTTGAGTGAGACGGGGACAAAGGTAGATTGATGTAGGAAGTAAGAGAAGATGTGTGGTATGAAGTGAGGTAGCAAGAGAGCAGGGCGTGTAGCAAAGCATAAGGCAGGAGTTGTATCTCAAATGATGTGGGCAATTGACGTGCAGTTGACGTGGGCAACTGCAGGGATGGGCAACTCCAGTCCTGGAGGGCCACTGTCCTGCAGAGTTTATTTCCACCCCTAATCAAACACACCTGCTTGCAATTTTGATTAGATGTTTCAGATGTGTTTGATTAGGGATGGAGCTAAACTCTGCAGGACAGTGGCCCTCCAGGACCGGATTTGCCCATCCCTGATGTAGCATATGAATTTAATAAAGATATTTTGCCTTTCAGCATCAGAGTCAGATAGCTCCTAAACTTCTGCTACGTAAGGAAAGTTGCGCCAGTTGAGTGCATTGTGTCTAATATTCCACACTTATTTTTTTTTTTTTTTGGTTAATTAGGTGCGACATCTGAGTATTTTAAGTGCACTTTTTCTTTTTTGGAATTTTTGGTGAGCACACACTACTCACACTATTTATCCCATGAAATGGCACAGAATAGTGCATAAGTACATGAACTGGGAAGGGTGTGAGGCAAAATGTGTGACAGGAAGCAGGGAGTAAAACAGGAAGTGAGGTGAGGAGTAAGGCAGTGTAAAACAGAGACAGAGCACACAGGCAGTGTGGAGAGCGGGTGAGAACAAGAGGACGAGGTGTGAGGTTGGTGTGAGGGACAGTACTGCGTCTCTGAATGTGTCACCGAGTGGTGTGTGTGTTGTGTGTGAAGGCCGTGGAGATGCCAAATAGAGATAGAGATAGATGGAGTGAAGAGGGGTGAGACTGAGTTATTGGCCATGATCGATGCAGGGGGGTCGCTGCCAAATGGGGGGTGTAATGATGGGTAATGATATGAGTCTACAGAGATAGAAAGGCATTCTGTGTGTGTGTGGTGAGCCTGCTGTCCATATATCGCCTGCGCTTTCATTAATAGAACTCATTCATCGCACATCACGAAGATGGCTTAATACGCCCCCGTAACATAGAAATATATATATGCTACAATCACTCTATCTTTTTCCGTCTCTGTCCAGCTACATCCCTCACTCACACTCTCCCACTCTTTTTTATTTCCTGCTGCCTCTCTATCGCTCTCACTATTACTTTTCATCACCTGCTGTGCATCTCTGTGTTTGTCTGTTCATCTGTTTTTCAAATTAACCCGTCAAAAGACATTGCTCTGGGCTAGACAAAGCCTTGAATTGGTAAAACAAACGCAAGATCACATAAACATACAAACGCATGTACACTTGCTCTCAGAATTTGCACGCACACACACACACACACACACACACACAGAGAATACGTCATCAATGTGCCCACCGCCGATCTACTGACTCTTAAATAGTTACCACAGCAACATGAAGAGGACAGGAATAATGCATTCTGCAGCACTGCTGTGTGATTTACATGCACCTTTTCTTTCCACGCCGGTGAAACAGCCTCTCCATGCTCGGCTCGCACAAATACACCATTTGATAATCAAATGCTTGCTGTACTCTGACCTCCATGGAGAAATAATGATAGCTACAGCCATACACTGTCAACACACTGTGAGTCAACTGTGCTGGAGCTGAAAGAGTCGTGGATAGATTTAGTGCTGGGAAAACTGCTGGTGAGAATGGGATCGTTAGTTAATAATGGGCAAGGAGGTCTGCGGTTAAAGCCAGTGGGCTGCCAATCAAATCGGCAGCCAATCACGACAGGCTCGGTTACAAACTAGAACGTGACGGTGTGAAAATCTCAGGTGGAGCTCGTTATGCAGCTTATAATGCGAGATGTGCATTTTCATTTAAATCACACTCGACGCCGTACCTTATTACGAACAAATATGCAAACACTCTTCGGGTTTGATGTAAGGTGTTTGTTTGTAACAGCGATCGTTAATTAATTTGGTAAACACACTTAAGAATGTTATAATCCTCTATGAGTTTATGCTGCATGAAGACTTGTATTGATAGTATATGAGAAAAAAACGAAGAGATATTTTATTCATTCTATAGTTCCATTTCCAACACCTTTGTGACATTGAAACCCGTTCGCTGAGCACGTCGAAGTCTCAGAGCTGATATATATTTTCCAAAGCATAAATAGTTTCAAGTCTCTGGATTTCACAGGCAGTGTTTTAAAATGTCTCCGTGTGGACGGCCAAGCAACAGAGGCCCCAGGAAAGAAATGAGAGGGCGAGTTTGCTTAATGGGAAGAGCTATTTTTACAGCTTTGATGTTCTCTGTACACATAGGCGCACAGCTTATACAAAAACAAATTATAAAAGATGACCGCTTCACACAAACATTAAAAACATATTAGCAAAATAACTGTTCGGGGGAGGAAGGGGTGAGAGCGATTGAGGTTGTGTGGCTCCATTCCCAAATCCGTAAGAATACAGCACACTTCTGACAGCTTTATATGTTTAGAGGTGTGTATTCACGTACAACAATACAACATTTATTGTATTTTGAAACGATCGATAAATAAAAGTACTAACACTCAAACGCAGCATGTGTGCAGTGCAGAGATTTTTACAAGTTGCTTCTCTTTGAAATCTGTGGTAATCTCAGTTTGTAGTGTATGCTCCACGGGCAGCCCATATCGTAAAACACAGGGGGAGAGAAGAAGGTCAAGGAAAATAAAAGGGTAAGAGATTTCTTCAGAGAGGAACCATAATCTGTTTGAATTGAGGACCGGATTGCTTTCGCTGTGCGTGGCGAAATAACTACGTAATTCAAAATAGAGATGTTCACAATACAACCGCTGGGAAAACCATCCTTGATCATCTCCTAGTTCCCAAATGATGGATGTGTTTTTCCCGGCATATCTCGAATTGCAACCTTTACAAACTGGACAAACAAGATTATAAAGTTTTTCTTGCAGTTGCAGTATGCGTAGGCCATCAATAATAGTAGAATGAAATTCCTTATTTGTATCAAAACTGTAGAGGAGAAAAAGCTTAACTATCACTAATCTGTGAATTACAATAGAGTCACAATATATTTGTCACACACATAAAAACACTGACTCTGTTTCAGATTTATGCTGCTTCGTTCAAAGTTGTACTGTATGCTGGTTATTTCGGCTTCCTATTCATATTTTAACCACAAAGAACATCTTCCTTTGTACCAACAGTACTTACAAAAGAGCCACCCAGTTCACAGTTTTCCGGCCTTTTTATTTTTTCCACTTTTTCTCCTCTGGCGGCTCCTCAGTTCCTGTGACCTTATGAGATGGCAAAGAAAATGCAAAATACTAATTTAAGATACTGCTATTTGTGTTCTTTGTAACAGGGAAGTACCGGTACACATATGCACCGCGTGTGTCAAGGTCAGTACATTTCTTATGTAATCATATTCATGAGTCAAAACATTAATAGGTAGATTAAGAAATATAAATGCTAATCAAACAGTGCATAGGATAATGAAATACCTCAGAGGCTCCAGTGTGTGGTGGAGGGGTGGATAATGGCTTCATGTTTGCTCAGGGAAAGTCTGAGAAATTAAGTGTCAATACTATAGGTGCTGGACGCACAACTAAAAAAAGACTTCTTAAAGACCCCATGAAACAGTTTTGGCAAGTAATATTTTCTTTCCTGTGTTGGTGTACTTCCTATTGAAACTGGACATATCGAAGAACCCATTGTTTACTAATTTTCCAACACTATGTAACTTTTAACCTTTTAGTGGCTAAAAAACAAAACTGCATGCATCTTACAAAAGACAGATGGACAAATAAATAATTTTTTTTGATTACCCAGAGGTTGCCGTTTTGAATGATCCATGGCCAAGTGTATTTGGGTAAAGTAAAAAGATGAATTGAAACATGAGTTTTTTGCATCTCATTAATAACATTGTTATTTTTATCAAAAAATGTTGCATACTGTAGTGTACGTTTAAATAGTTATTAAATTTTAGTTACATCACAAACACAAACCACTTGCTAGGGGATTTAAAATGATATCGGGGGAAGGACTGTGTAGTGCAAGCTAGGCCGTCAATAATAGGCTCTTTTAAGATGGGTGAAATCTGCACAGAATCAATTACCGCAAGATGCATGCTGGTTACAAATGTGTCAGAGTGTCATCTAACTTGTTCTGATGTCAAAAAAACTCGAGAAGTAGAGGTGGCCATGCCAGATTGTGCAGTTGAGCTCAGTTGCTCTCCCCCAACAACGCTAACTAAAGGTATGATTGAAAATGAATTTCTGATGACACAGCTTATTGCTCGTTCATTTAAACAACTGTGATGTATTGTTCTCTTCAAAAATATTTCAATTTGTAACTCTGATATAATTTTTTTATGGTTATAAATTATGTATGAATATTCCCAAATACTCTGCGAGTGTGATCTCTCTATGGGATATGTGATTGTTTTCATATTTCTAAAAAAAAAAAAAAATCTTAAATACATGTCTACATTAGGCTAAAATTGGATGAGGGCTGTGCGACTTTTCCCTTAATGCTTTTTACCTTTGTTCATTGATTCACATTTCTAATTTACTTTTTTAATGAGTGTAAATATTAAATCATTTATAACTAATGAAGTAAGTGAAAGCTGTGAAAAACAGTGTGAAAAATACATTAAACAGCACCGTTGGTACAGAAGTGAGCTGAGTGATAAAGCAAGGGTAAATTCAGGTGAAATATGGGAACAAAATGGACGAGTAAAAGACAAACAGAGGAAAAGGAGAACCAGAGGGCTTATTTAGTTGGGTGGAAAAAAGTGCTGAAATCATAGCAAACAAAATGACTGTAGTCACTCTGGACTGACCTCACACCAAAGTCAGTCGATTTGGATTTCACTGCTGGGTTATGGATATATATTTAAATACACTGTGCTGGAGCACACATCAAAGGCAACCAGCAGTATATGTAAGCATTTACAAATGCACACTTTTGCCAGACACATGGAGTCTCTCTCCATCGCAATATTAAATTTTGTAGTATATATTTACCAGTGCAAGATCACAGCACTAATGCATTTATACGCGCCTGGCCATGCTCATATACACACACGCGCGCACACACACAGCACAACTGGGTTTAATCTGCTCCAGTATTTATTCCCCACTTTCTTCCAGGATGGAATAGATTGTGACATTACACACACTGGCTGCCGTAGCATCGTGCCTGCCTGCAGCTTCATCGGGTGGGTGGGGGCAGCAAGGTTGCAGGCAGCAATATTAAACCATCAATCACCTCTCCAAATTAGGGCTTTTACGTCAAAGCAACATTAACAACACACCCACCCACAGGTACAAGCTGGGTGTGAGGACAAAAACTCATATCATCACAACTCTGCTAAACGGTGGCCCTCCAACACGCACACGCGCGTATCGCACTCGCCACAGAAGCACAAATAACAGTAATTAGGAGCAAAATTAATCATAATAAATCATTAGAGGTACAACAGTTGTTTTCGACTTCCACGGAAAAGACAGGCACTAAATATAATAAATCTGTTTTGACACAGGGTTATTGCAGGGAGAACTTTACAATGGCAACATTATAGCGGGCAATAAATAGCAAGCAATTGCAAATCGTTTGTCCTCTTCAGTGTGTACGGTGACACGCCGCGAGTGTTTTAAATATAATCTGTCTCTCACAAACATTACCCATGGCAAACTAACAGAGAGGAGCGTGAGTCAGTAATGTGTCCATTTTGCTATTTTTCATGTTTCATCATAAAAACATCTGGGCCATCAATGAGGCGACAAGCGTATTAAGAAGCACGGAGCAGAAGAAATGAAATGGCACAGAAAAGCCGAGAGAAGGAATGAGTTGCATAGGGAGGGGGACAAACGAGCCATTGAAATACATTCATCCTAATTAGCAACAGCAGGGGTACGAGCGGGAGAGCTGCGTCCACATCATCCTCCATTAACACTGTTTACTTACTTACAGGCTCATTACGTGCAGAGGAGTAAAACCAACTGCAGAAATAAAGTACTACACACTCATATATGCCCCAGCGACGCTAGAGAGCAAGCAGAGCGAAGCAACACAACAAAACTACAAGTACTTGAAAGTTGAAGTGTGTGTTTTCCATCACAAAACGGAACTGCAGAAAAGTGATTGTTTTCAAACAGGTTTCCCAAACATTCTCTCCATCTCCCATTGGTCGAGACAGCCCTGACCAAAACTCACGCTATTGGTTGAGTCAGTGCAGGCTGGTTGGGATTTGCAAACAAACAAAGCAGTTTTGATAACACCACAGAGACAGCTCCTGAGCTTGTGAATCAGTATATGGTGTACACGAATCCAGTCACTAGTAAGTACCCTGGCTCACTGCATATTGGGACAGTGATTACTCGAATTCTGGCGACATGGCTACGTACAACGTCAAAGGACAACATTGTAGAACGTCACCACTGGAATTAATAAACAACAGGCAGGACCAATCTTTTTTGATATTATTTTTTATTCTCTTTAAACACAATGTTTTGTTACAAGTTTTTACAACATTTCAGCTGAATATTAATTATAAATGTTAACTAGGTGTGTTCATTATCTGTCTAGCAATGTGTGTTTATGCTGAAATATCTTAAAAAATGGCTTGTCTTTTCAAATCTTCTGTTGCGTCATATTTATCGAGTTGGTTCATGTGGTTTATGTTTCATGCTTCAGAAATGTGACATTATTTCCGGTAAGGGAGCATAGTGAGCTACGTTGCTCCCTACAATTTGCAATGCATTGTGGGACTTTCCAGGGAGCGAACATTCCAGTGCATTGGAAGGATTTCACAATTGAGACAGCCCTTAAAATTGCTGACTCCCTGAGCAGTGCCCTGACTACTGAACAAGGGAGCTGATTAAGACACACTCAGTGTTTACACTTTTCTGGGGAATCAACCTTCGAGGCTCACTTTATAAATTGATGATATCTGTACTATTTAAAAAAAAAAAATTAAAAATTGATATTGTGTTAATACTACACATATGATAATATCATAAATAAAAGAAGCAAAAGAAAACAACAATGCAGTGTCGATATTATCATTAATTCTTTTGCCCATAAAAACGGTTTGTACGAACATCAAATCAATGAGTCTCTTTAGGTTTTTTATTATATTAGAGTAACCTCATAACCTACATTTGCTTCTCATTTGCATAAAATTGCACTATCAATGGATCATCACCCGAAATCTCCAACTCTCATTGGAAAAAGAATGGATTCCTGTCACTCTATCAGTGCAAATTGCAGTCAGTGTGAAAGTACTAGCAGCAAGGATGCAAACTGCATGAGCCTAACAGTCTTCATTTGCATTGGGAGTGGCCATGTCACTGCTCATTTGCATAAAACTAAACTCAGCTCAACTTTGTTGCATCACCAATGGTCGCAGTCGCTCACATCACCTCAGAACCCTCATTGCTGCTGCACATGGCTGTCAGTGTGAACGCCCCTTTAATCAATGAAGCTGTCTACGTTGCACACTTGCAGTGTAGACATTTTTGTTGATTATAACGTTCAAGTCTCGTTGCGTCCTGTCGCTAGCTTGCCGTGTAGACAGGGGGATGTATTTGCTGTCTCTGTCTTTCAAAATGACAAAAGCCCTGTTCAAGCATTCAGACATATATTAGCTTCCTGTCTCTCTATCTCATTCTTTTCTTCCTTCTTTTTACTTTCGCACATATACATGCCCCCTACCTGCTTCTGCCTCACTCTCCTCGCTGGTGAAATTGGTATTCTGCTTTCTCTCCTCACAGTGTGCGAGACTAACTCAAAGAGGAATGAAAAGCATATTTTATGTCTCCTATTCAAGAAAGTCTCCTCCATCCTCTCCTCTGCTGTCTCGCTCTGTTCTGGGCCTGTGATAATGAAAGTTAATTAGGCTTCCATGTCTTGCTGCAAAGCACATAGTTGCCAGAAGAAATGTGGAACAGACAGACAGCATCCGAGTGCCAGGATCAGATCAGATATATTCCACCAGACTTAACTGTAAACACAACTTCAGCCAAGCATTTCTGGGCAGATTCCCCCTCAGCACGAGCTAATCAAGACAAAACCCACATCGTAGCCGGAATAATCCTCCAACATTATGGAATTATTTCGGTATGGCTCTGTAAGAACATTGTGATCTTCTTTTTACTTGTTAGAAAGATAATTGCTCTGTTTTAATCTCTTTTATGCAATATTGTGGTGCAGACAGTGAGAAATTAGGTTTGCGGAAAGCTAAGTGTGTGTGTTTTAATATTGCCACACTCCTAAGTATATTATTCGGTGAAACTAGCTCCATTTTTGGTTACGTAATGTCTCGCTGAAATGAGAGAGATTGGATGTGAAGTTACAATCGAAGTCTGAAACCACCAAAACACATTTAAGGACCCCAAGCAAGTTTGGAGAACACAATTTTCTTTGCTGTGTAAATGTATTTCACATTAAAACAGGAAGTTGGGGCATAACCAAGGGCTTTTTTTAAGGCAGGTGCTATTTATCATAGAATTTCTGCATTTTGTCTAGTAAAATATACAAAATTAAGATACTAAAATGCTAATAATAGTAAAACACACTATTCGTGTTTTTTTTGTTTTGTTTTGTTTTGTTTTGTTTGTTTTTTAAATAGAGGGTACAAGTGAGAAGTATGGAGCCCCCGAAGGGACATGGTGATAGAAAAAAAATATGAGATGGAAGAAAACAATTACATTTAAATGCTTTTGCGTTTGCTGTTAAAACTTATCGCATGCTCCCGCAATAGTATTGCTTCCCTCAAGAAACTTTGGATTTGCTCAAAAAAAGCATTGAAACATTGTTTTTCCTACAACTTCCCATATTATATCCATCACAAAAGTTTTGTGAGTGAACACCAAAGTTTTGCGAGTGAACACAAACTTTTTACTATATAATCTAAGAATTGACATATATTTTTTCTTATCAGCTCTTGAGGGGCTCCATAGAAAAAGGGTGCAAAATGGCCTGAAAATCAACATTTAAAATACAATTAAAAAATGGCCTCAAATTGTTCAACTCAACCTAATTTATTACCCAAATAAGTGTATATATGCATTATACAGTCTTGTCTTGCTTAGATGGCCATGAAACTCTGCTGTAGAGAAATGTTATTAATGATGCTGTGGCTGAAGCGATGTTTTTTCCTCTTTGTGTAACTCATTATGAGCTTATATACTGTACTTGAAAAAAATCATTACAGGAGGTAAACTTGTCTGGTTCTGCTTAACAGAAAGATCATACATGTGGGCGAGCCAAAGAAAACATCTCTGCTAGTTCTCACAACTGATCTGATGGAGTCTCAATGAACGTATAACACAAAAAGCACCATTCTCTAAGACAGTGAGCTAACTGACAGAGCATGCTGTAGATGAGGAGACCTTGCTCCCCATGACCTGTCTCAAGCCCACCAGTCTGAGGGAGAGTGACACCTAGTGGAGGGAGACAGATCTTCAGTTTTCAGCATTGCAATAAAACACAGCTCTCCAGTTCATTTTAGCAGGTTTTATGGAAAGTGATTTAAGCTCCATGATTTATTTGTCATCCTGCTCAACATGTGGGAGGCAGACGATCTTCCACTCCCAAACAAGGCAATCATTTTCCATAAACCACTCGAAAGAATGAAACTAATAAAGCTCTCACAATGAACCGCACATTCGAATCCTGAGATTTGAGCTCCTGTTACGAGCGAACACAGCGGTGAGACGATTTTGCACAGATGAAGGGTTGCATAGATAACATCAGACGTTTTTCCAGGTATGTGATTGTCACTAGTGCTTTCTCCATATCTGCAAAACTGTATTTGGCTTGTCAGCTGCCTCTTTCTGAGATGTAAAGTGTTTCTTTTGGCTTTGTTTCCATGGAGAAAAGAATTTTTTTTTCATATAAAAAAAGTTCTAGCCGTGTCACAGTTTGATGGATTCCCTTGTTATGGCTGTTTCCGGCCCCAGCTTTATGAGACAGTTAGCTCCCGCTACACACAACAGACGGCTCGGAGATGGGTGTCATTTGGAATCCGAGCACAACTGATCCTTTCCACACGCACACACTCCTCTCTTTCCAAATATCCTGCTGTCCTGTCCACAAGCTGGCTCTGTTTTATTAATTAAAAGCAAATCACTCCTTCAAACGACTTTTTCCTTCATTTTTTCCCCCATAGGAGTGGATGATGAGGTGGTATTAGATGGCCGGATCCCAATCAGAGAGAGAGGATCCAATCAATCACTCCGTTATCTGTGCTCTGCTGTTCTATTACTCGCGTGGCGGGCTACTAAGTCCTGGCTTTGAGCGCGCGCGTGTGAGAGCGAGTGGCAGTTGCCGTGCTGATAGAGGAGCTGTCATTCGGGTGCCGTAGATTAATGGGGGACCCGTCGCAGTGTTTAATGTGTTTAATATGGGCCGCCGATGAGGCCGCTACACAGATGCCTCCTCCTGTCAACTACATCCCCTGAGTGATGGAGTCACCTGAGACACACGCCGTGCCAAATGGACAGGGTATAGTAGGTTAGCATGGGCAGTTAGACGGACCATAGGAAATATTTACACACTCACACAAAAAGTAGGCTTAACCATGAATTCTAAATAAATCACGATAGATCTCAGGATAATCAGCAGAGATTGACCGACAGTTAGTTTTGCTAATATTTTTTTCCAAGAATTAAGCATTTTTACTTAATCAGATATCGGTTTCATATAGGATAGGCTATCTGGTAGGTGTTAAAATAATTGCACCATTACAGCACTGCATGTGAGGGGAAACAACAGTCTTCACATGTAAAGCATTTGCTTTGCTTTAATAGCCTACATTTTATTACATTTAAAAGACATTAATTCTAAAATGAGATGTGTTACTGTACATACATACTTGACATGTAGTTTAAATCTAATGCTAAGCAACAGAGTGTAACAGGGCGAATGAGATGAGAGACGTGCGAATCCATATGCAAGCTTTTATTAATAGACATGGTCAAAACACAGGCAGGGTCGAACAAATGGCAAACAAGTATCTTGAGGGCAAGACAGATGAGTACTCAAGTAAACAGGCGTGGTCTTTGATCGGCGAACAATATCCAGAGGGCTTGACAAGAGGGGTAATCCAGGTACACGAGCAATGGTCCAGACAGGGGCAAACAGAGGCCGAACAACGAGACGAGAGCGATAAATATCCAAGGCAGGCTATAAACTTCAGGGCAGGCAGAGAACAGACAAGAAACAAGATACACAGGCTAGGATCAGAACACGAATGACTCCGGTAATAACCAGGATATACTAGACTAAGGAAACACGGAAAGGCTCCGTATCGCAGCTATCACTAGGAGAGCGATAAACGCAGAACAATACTCGGCGATTAGAACGAGGAAGTCCAAAGCTTATGTAGGGTGTGTGATTGTGTGATGGGTCTCAGGTGTGAGCGTGTGATTAGTGAAATGGCTGCTGGGAAATGTAGTCCGGAGTGACATGTAACAGTCTGTGTAGTGTGATAATTAGATAATTATGTTCCAGTTGTGTTCGTTTAATGAGCTCTTTACGTTGTGTACTTATAGTGTGTCCTGTCCAGTATTATACGTCATTTCTGTCTGTCGCGTCAGTGTTTCCAGCCTGTGTTGTACTTACCTGTTTGGATGTCATTAAAGACTTTTGATTTGGATTATTCCCGCGTTTCCCTCGTGTGTGCACCGTGACAGTTACATCAAAATTTAAGTGTGATCCATTCATTTAAATGTTCCTAAATTACATTAACATTTACTATATGACATTCATTTCACTATTAGTCATTATTTACGTAATTACGGCTCTGTGAAAAATAATTTAATATCTTCAAAAGTGATGGCAATAGTTTTCAAATTTTGGGATAATATACACATTTTGCATAAACGTTTTGTGTGAATGTGACTTACATATTTAAATAATTATAATAACTATTACTATTATTTCATGATTTACACTATATTGCCAAAAGTATTGGGTCACCCCCTTATAATGTGCAGGTGTGGCTACTGTAGTAATTTCCATGGGTACAAATCTTAATGTTTAAGCATATAATGATATTCTAGGGAACTGTGTGCTTCTAATTTTATTGCAACAGTTTGGACAGGACCCTTTTCTATTCTAATATGACAATGCATCTGCATATAAGGCAAGGTTCAAAAAGAAATGATTGATTCAGTCAGTGTGGAAGAACTTGACTGGTCTGCAGAAAGCCATCTCCTAATCCCTGCTGAATACCTCTGGTGTGACTTTAAATGCAGACCTTTAGCCAAAAAGTCATCACGTTCATGTTGTATTTTTGCACTCTCTACAAAGTGAACACTTCAGGTATGAGTCCGAGCTGCTACAGTAAACGTGTCCTGTGTTTGGGCGCATTCCTTTGTGCTGAATACTGCCAAAGATTATGGCGTATTTATAGACTAAAATTAAAATTGTTTTTGTAGAGTTGTTACTGAATTCTGAATTCAGTAAAATGTCGCGTTACACATAATCATGACCTGTCATTGTTTACATTATCAGTCATCGCTGTCAGAAAACTCGTGCACATCCCTATAAATAGTCCTATGTATTATGTAGCTAGTGTTGTAATGCTTAAACATAACAATTAATTTGAAATAACTCAGTAAATTCATTAAATCACTCTCAATATTTTGGATTTAAGACAGGTCTGGGGCTATCATATGTATTATTATGTATATTTATTGATTCTTTTCAAGAATTTGAAAATTCTTCTTAAGTTTTGTCTTAAGAGCAATCTTAAGAGAGCTCTTAACTCCAATCCCCCTGTCCCCCTCTGAAACCATGAACACCTCAGCCCTCCCACCCCCCAACTCATTAAAAACTGTTGACAATTTTTACTAAGTGCAATTCTGGACCAAACCCCTGAATGTGCTACACACAGGTGAGTGGGCTATACAAACCACCTGTAGTAACGCACTCATCCCACTATATGCACACTAGACACTTTCTACAAACACTCCCTGCCACAAAGACTCTTAAGAAAATATATGTCTACTTGAACATTGCACTACAAAATAATACGTTTACTTGAGCATTGCACTACAAAATCTTTTTGCACTATGCACTGTCTCCCACAAAATCTGCACAATAATGTACAAAATATATATTTTTTCTGCACAATTTCATGTACATATATCTCTTTCGCACAATTTCATGTACAGTATTTATGTAAAGTTTTTTGTACAGTCTCAGTTTGTGTATGTGTGGACAACTAGGTATAGCAGTTATAGTATTTTTAGTATATGTATAGTCAGATAGTTAACTGTTGTATAGCTCTATTGTTTTTCCTATACTTGCATTGTTGTATGTTTATCTTATGTTTAACTAGTATGTAGCACCGTGGTCCTGCGAGACACGACATTTCGTTCCACTATATGTCCACACATGTAGCAGAATGACAATAAAGCTCGACTTGACTTGACTTGACTTGACTTAAGAAAAAAAGATAAAAACATTCTTAAGAAGAATTTTTGGGAATACAAAATATTCTTAACTTTCTTCTTAAGTTAAAAAGTAAGAATAAAATGGCAGTTAAGAAGATTTTTTTCTTAAGAATGATCCATGAATCCGGCCCCTGAACACCTCATGAAATGCAACAGTGAGCCAGAACCCATCCCCCAACATCATGCTGTTGACCTGTTGATGCTCTTGCATCAGAATGGGAGCAGATCCTGCATTCACGTTCCAACATCTAGCCGAAATTCTTTCCAAAAGAGTGCATTCTGTTAGGGATGACCAAAGCGTAAAGACTTCAGCAGCAGAGAGCAGGAAGTTTGCAAGACGGCGGTGGCGACGGAGAATGAATGTCTATATGTGTTCTATCACCGCTGTTACTAGCTACAAGCTTCACCGCATTGATTCATCTCTCAGCTACACGAACAAATATGGCACCACTCAAAGCGTACACACAAACACACACATCTACGCATCCACCGCCCACTGCCTGAGTAAAATTCAGTTTCAGCGATGACCTGTAAGGCGGACATTTTGACCTCTCTCCGGGAAAGAGTTTGAGTCGAGGTGTCAGAGAAAATGGGAGCGATCACGGAGCCGTGGCAGGTTGTAGCGCAGGCAGCAGCTGCTGAAGGTGTGATGGGTGTATTTCTGTATCTGGAGAGCTGTAATGGGAGACACTCGCACCTTTCAATCGTCTCTCCACAACAGGGCCTGGATAATGAACGTGTCAACTGTTAACATTCCTGCAATGTGACTCCTCTCCTCCACCTCCTTCTCTCTGTCTGCATCTCTCATATTCTGCCTACCTCCTTTTCCTATTGGCTTTCTCTCTTGCTCCCACTTGCTAATTTTCACTTCTCTGTCTCTGTCTTTCTCCGCCAACCTCCCACTTCCTCCCAGCACATTTCACTCTCCCTCTCCTCGCCCCATCTATCACCTCCCCCTACAATGTTCTCATTTAATCTTTCCCTCCAGAAATACGTTCAGCTCCAATCATCTCAGATCACCTCGGATGACTTAGTGCTGTTGTTGCCGCTATTACGGCTGATATTACCTGTGCTTTCTCACAACTGCTGATAAGTATGTTAGAAACCTCTCTCGTCTCCATGTCAGGACCTCTTCACCAGAAGAGACAGCTTAAGGCTCAACAAAGCCAGAGCTACGACTCATTTCTCTTTGTTTGTGTCCCCGTGTCGAGCTTCCGTGACACATTGCACCTGCCGTGTGAAGCACATCTGTGTGGACGAATCTGTCCCTGTTGCCATTGGTCACCTGTTTTCTTTTTGCTTTTAAGAATAACGAGAATCAGTTTCCTAGAATTAGGGTTCTTATTTTAAAATTTACATGCCCTTGTAATCTTTAATCAAAAACATTTAACTTCCTCTTTCTCTTCTCTGATAATGTGTGCATTTGCCCAAAGGATGGGCAATAATCCCTTTCCTTCCTGCAACGTGTCACTCACATGAGATCGCAGCATTAGCAAATGACGATGACCCAACCAATTCCCAATGGACAAAATCTAGTCCTGCCCTACATTTTATTCTTTCTGAGAAGCCATTTCACTCGGATATGTCACAATAGCGCAACTTTCATTTCATGCCAACTTTAAGTAAACAAAACTTTATATGAAAGACTTGTTTACAGTTTCTGTTGATCATGGAAGCAGTAATTCATCAAGTGATGGAGAGGAGCGTCATACAAGATGGATAATTGTGCCGCGAAAATTACATTTTATGACAGTTGTGGCACAGTAATGTTTAGTAATGGAGAGCTAAAACAATGCAGACAACGTATGCAAATAAACCATGCTTTTGGAGGGTGCAATTCAATTCTTAGTGAATCCTCTCACCCAAAGTCTGTGGAAAATATGTATCTTTAATATGCAATGTCATATAAACCTGTCAGTAATTTATTTTAAACTTAGAAATTTGCATTTTTAACATTGCTTTCAAAAGAATTGCAAGAGTAAGCTAGACTAGCACAAAAGCTGGAGTAGATGTTACAACACAGAAAAGTAGAGATTTTAAAGTATATTTATAACAGCTGCTTATGATTGTCCTTCAGGTATGTCTTGAAGGTTGTGATGGTCTCAACAGATTGGGAGGAGTTCGAAAGTTTAAGAACCGAGCGAGAGAAGGTTTTAAGAAATCGACTTTGCAAAATTAGTCTGATTCACCAAACAATGTGAATGATTAATTAAAAACAACCAAACATTGTGCTCAACTAATCAATTACATTTGAGTAGTTATTATTCTCAACTAATAAATTTTCAGATATGCAGACATAACACGGTGGTGCTCAGTCTTTCAGACTTTTCAACTGTTCAAAAGTCAAAAAGACAACATTGGGTGGACAAATGTTCTTTGGGCTGAAGTGTGACAGTTAATATTACATGTTCTCAGAGGTGACATGAGCCCACATAGAGCAGGTGCTAAGTGCGTGTTGAGTCACCATTGCCTTGTGCGGGTGGGTGAAAATGCCATTTACCTGGGCCAATCACAAAGAGCCTACTCGCCTTCTCCCGGTGGGCAGTCCAGACTCATTTAACAGCTGTTCCCCCTCTGTCTATCTCTGGCTCTCTGGAGAATCTAGCTTTTCTACATGAGATCCATCACTGACCAGGCACCTGCAGAGGCCATGGGTTAAGTTTGCATCATAGTGAATCCCCATGATTCCAGCTCACTGAACTCAATCTTGTTTAATATATAAAGATGTGCTTTTTAATTATCTTCATGTCATGTTACATTTCCGCCGCAGCACCTGGGAGAGAAAGGCAATGCGTCACTGCACTTCCTCATCTCCTTTGTTCTCTCTTTCCCATTTTGCGCTCTCTTTCCTTGATTTTACATCTTTTTCTTGATTTGATTGTCTCTCCGCTTGCAGCCCCCCTCCCAGTCTTCTTTTGTCATGTCCGATCTTTCCCATCTGTGCCGCAATTCATGCAACACTTATTCAGACCCGGCCTGTTAATGCAAGTGATAATGAAACAAGTGCAGCCTGGCGTACAACCCCAAAAATCATGCGAAATATTTCTGTCCTAACACCTCGCATCTCGCTCGCAATCTCACACGCCCGTTTCCTGGACATGGGGCGAGAGTATTTTCCTTCCTCATGTGTTGATCGCTCTCTCCCAGGAATTGTATCATAACACTAATCACTGTCGGCTTTGGAACGACAGCGTTACCCACCGTCAAGGGAATAAAGGGAATACCTGGCTAATTACTCTCTCGTAAGCCTGGACCTGCTGAGGGTCTAATGAGCTTACACGAGTCTACCGTTGAGATCTGATTTCAGACGAGGAAAAGAAGTGTCAAGTTAGCTGGAGAGGGCCAGAGGAGGTGAACTTGTCTCCCTTGATGTGCACTTAATTGACAGGAAGCCAATGTGCAGGAAGGAATCCCCAAGAGCAATTATTAATAATGGAAGATGGCGAAATATTTATACGCACTGAAAAACCTGATCTAGCGGCTTTCCTTTCACTAACTCACCTGCCTCCGTCCAGTCACATTTCTCGGCATTCACAGGTGCATATCACTGTGCCATGTCTATTCTTGTCATTTAATGTGAAAAACACGCCGGTGCTGTCCGTTCCTGGCGGAAAATAGAGTTCTTTGCGGGAGAGAGCGCATGGCGGAACTGCCGGGGACATGTGAGACAGCTGGGGTAGTCGGCCAGCAAAGCTGTTTAACCTTGAGACACCTGAAATGGACCTGATACTCTCGTGTAATTTCGCCAGGAAAGCGCTTCAGATATTCTCTCTGAATTTTGCATGAAGGGTCCAAAAGTCGGAACATTTCATGCCAATTTTTGCATTCCCAACAAGGGAGTCAGGGAGGAAATAGCTTGATTTCTCTGTAAGCTTATGGGTGCTGAGAAAAGAAGGCAGAGAGCTGCGGCTGTAACAGATGTTGCGATGCATTTTGGTTTCCATTTGCGGCTGAGGCCTTAATACCAAATTACAGTTTACTCTAATGGAAGATTGGCTCAATTTTCTGGCCACTGAATGGGCCAGTTGGAACAGATGTTGAACGCGTGAGACGCTAAGATTGTTTATGGATTGCTTGTGTTTGTTTGCTGCCTTGTTATGCGCATCTTTCCACTTGTTAACAGGTTTATGGTTAGCGGGTGTTGTGGCACACTGTGTCCGTGCAGGATTTGGAATGTCGTTTCATGGTGTTTGGGCATAACAAGGTATGAAGAATGGAATTTTATGGGAACATCCCTTTATGAGAGGAAACATCGGTGCGTCTGGAGATGTGATTTGTACAAAGAAGCTGAAATCTCAGCTTAGCCCACACACTGAATATTCTAGGACAACAGAGGTGGGAGTTAGAATAGTTTTCCCCAACAGATGAGGCTTTTGTTGGCACTACAACACCTGCCTGCCAGTCTACCTGTCTGTCTGCTTGTCTTTTTAACTGCTACTTCATTTTGTTGCTCTGCCTTCAACATAAATATATGAGTTTGGAGGATTCAAAGTCCGACTCTCCATATGTTGTTGCTAGTGAATGCAGATGTTTGCCGGCTAACAAGTCTTGGCTTGAAAGGGATGTGTTACGCAGTGTATGGAAATCCAAGTTTGACGAGAATGGCAGCTTGATGTGGCTTTGCGGAAGAAAAGAGGAGGCAGTTTATGAAGGGACTTTACACCTCCACACACAAAGAACTTTTCACTTAGTGATCTCCTTAGGGAACACTTTACAACAACATATTATCTCCCCAACTCTTCTCTTCCTCTCTCTCCATCCATCTTCTCTTGCTCTCCCTTTCAGGGGTAGCTATCTAATTCTGTGTATTAAAAAGTGCCTGCGGTTCTTAGCTGTTGAATATTTCATGCCTTTTAATTTTTTCTTGCTGCTAAGAGTAACTTTAACAGTCTTTCTCTTTCTCTCCCGCCTTCCCCCCCATCCCTCAAACCCACCGTGAAATCACATTTAGATTCATACATACATTTCATAGTGCCGGTAATCTGTAAAACAAACCCAGCCCTGTATGGTGGAAATGAACAATATATCACAGAGAAATCTACGTCTAAGCTCTGCTAACATGTACAATCACTTCACAATTAACACTGCGTGATATTTAGAGTGATATGAACAACAAAAACCAAGCTGTACAGAAGCGTCAAATGGCTAATGGCACTTTCAATGAATATGGTACACTTCTATCACCCTGTCACAATCTAACATGAGATTAGCATATGAAAAAACAGGTAGTGTAAACATACATAAAATATCTGTTTTCTCTCTTAAATTGTGGATTTTGGCTTCAGTGGTATTTAAATTACAGTTGGAAATGTTTAAATTATGAATTAATTTGAATTGGAAAAAACAATGTTCCTAACCCTGTTACTTCATTATTTAAATCTGATTCATTTTAAGTTAAATTTCAATTAAATTTTTTTGACAACTAATCAGTTTAGGTTTTGCAAATTGCAAAATATTTATTTTTATAATACATTTTATACATTTACATGAATGTGAAATGAAACAGCTCAGTATGACAATCAATATTTTCTTCATTTACAGATCATTTGCTGAAAATAAAAAGAGTTTCAGACACAATTTTGTACCCAATTTGTGGAAAGTGCCTAAATACAGGTGCATCTCAATAAATTAGAATGTCGTGGAAAAGTTCATTTATTTCAGTAATTCAACTCAAATTGTGAAACTCGTGTATTAAATAAATTCAATGCACACAGACTGAAGTAGTTTAAGTCTTTGGTTCTTTTAATTGTGATGATTTTGGCTTACATTTAACAAAAACCCACCAATTCACTATCTCAACAAATTAGAATACTTCATAAGACCAATAAAAAAAACATTTTTAGTGAATTGTTGGCCTTCTGGAAAGTATGTTCATTTACTGTATATGTACTCAATACTTGGTAGGGGCTCCTTTTGCTTTAATTACTGCCTCAATTCGGCGTGGCATGGAGGTGATCAGTTTGTGGCACTGCTGAGGTGGTATGGTAGCCCAGGTTTCTTTGACAGTGGCCTTCAGCTCATCTGCATTTTTTGGTCTCTTGTTTCTCATTTTCCTCTTGACAATACCCCATAGATCCTCTATGGGGCTCAGGTCTGGTGAGTTTGCTGGCCAGTCAAGCACACCAACACCATGGTCATTTAACCAACTTTTGGTGCTTTTGGCAGTGTGGGCAGGTGCCAAATCCTGCTGGAAAATGAAATCAGTATCTTTAAAAAGCTGGTCAGCAGAAGGAAGCATGAAGTGCTCCAAAATTTCTTGGTAAACGGGTGCAGTGACTTTGGTTTTCAAAAAACACAATGGACCAACACCAGCAGATGACATTGCACCCCAAATCATCACAGACTGTGGAAACTTAACACTGAACTTCAAGCAACTTGGGATATGAGCTTCTCCACCCTTCCTCCAGACTCTAGGACCTTAGTGTTATGGAGCCGACGAGGGCTTTTATTTGATAGAGACATAGTTACAAAACAAGCAAGGTTCATGCAAATGGCAAACAGGCACAACACAGGCAAGACAAAGAGTAGTCCTAGGGCAAGCGTGCGTCTTCGATCGGCAAACAATATTCAATAGGGCAAGGCAGAGAGATAATCCAGGTACACGAGCGGTAGTCTAAGAGAGGTGCAAACAGAGTCCGAACGGAAAGGCAAAGGGTTAATCCAGGAAACATGGGCAAGAATCAAAACACTAGAAAACAGGCAAGGCAAGACTAACAACTGAGTAGGCTCCGTAGAGTAGCTATCGCTAGGATATTCGCTATACAATACTCGCCACGGAAGGGCATGTGAATGGCTGTTATAAAGGCAGCGTGATTGATATCTGGTGTGAGTTTAATTTGTGAGATGGAACATGGGAAATGTAGTCTGGGGTGACATGTGACAGTCTGTGAAGTGTGAGAGTCAATGTAGTGCCAAGGCGACATCTGGTGATGAGCAAACGGAAGTGCATGGACAGGATTCCTGACAGCTTAGTTTCCAAATGAAATACAAAACTTGCTCTCATCTGAAAAGTCTTTTTCTTCCACACTTTTTCCTTCCACTCAACTTTCTGTTAACATGCTTGGATACAGCACTCTGTGAACAGCCAACTTCTTTGGCAATGAATGTTTGTGGCTTACCCTCCTTGTGAAGGGTGTCAATGATTATCTTCTGGACAACTGTCAGATCAGCAGTCTTCCCCATGATTGTGTAGCCTAGTGAACTAAACTGAGAGACCATTTTGAAGGCTCGGGAAACCTTTGCAGGTGTTTTGAGTTGAATAGCTGATTGGCATGTCACCATATTCTAATTTGTTGAGATAGTGAATTGGTGTGTTTTTGTTAAATGTAAGCCAAAATCATCACAATTAAAAGAACCAAAGACTTAAACTACTTCAGTCTGTGTGCATTGAATTTATTTAATACACGAGTTTCACAATTTGAGTTGAATTACTGAAATAAATGAACTTTTCCATGACATTCTAATTTATTGAGATGCACCTGTATATCTTAGCAGTGGATTTATTTAAAGTCATAGTGCTTAATTCTAAAAGAAGCTTTTTGAAGAATTCTATTGGATGCGCCTTGCATGTGCATGAACGTTCAAAGCTTTATAATCGCCACTGTGATTAAAATGAACACCAAGTTATGTCTGGCATATTAATGAAACATGAGCACGAGGCCAATGTGTGCGCCTGAGTTTCTGCGGTCCATCCCCTCCTTATGAATGGAACGATACATGCCAATCAAATAAAAGATGGGGTAACTAAAACTAATTAAACAACAGCAAAGCCTACATTTAATTAAATCACCTTTTGATACTTGACTCACATTCTGCTCAGTGTATTCAAAAGGACACATGCGCCCCTTTGTTTAACCTGTTAGTATGCTAAGTGCTAATGACTTCTGAATGTGTTACATTATTTTCCTCTGTTCAAGTAAACACTGCGTCCTTGATTTCATCTCACTAGCAGGGAATCAAGTATTTGAGAGAGAAAATAGGAGAATGGCCATATGATAGCAGTAGCCCACCATTTTCTTTCTCATGAAAGGCTGGATTGGACCTTGAACGGGATGTGGCCCGCATGAGCAGCAGCCAGTCTTTAGCTGCGCTTTCAGTCTCATTACAGGCTGATTGATCACCTGAGCTGCCAGCATCAGTTCTCCGCTACAGTATATAATTACACTGTAAAAATAATATTCATTGAGGCAAACACACAGACCCCAGGCGACACAAAGACTCAGTGGGCATTCAGAGGGTAAATAACTCTGGAAGAAAGGAGATTTTACACAAAAACTTGAAGAGAAAGTCAACTCTGTAACAGCCTCTGGTTGATAGAGTCGCATCCATGGCTTGTTGTGGTAGTTTGTTTGTAAGACGCTGTTTTGCAGACTGTTTCATCATAATGATTAAACTCATATGATATTCAGAGGATCATCCGCTAGGAATCATCAAGGGGACAACATTACTAAAATATGCAAGCACTTCTCTTTTGGGGGGAGCAGTGCAGACAGCATGGGTGGACTTCAGGGGTTTAAGCCCAAATGTCTTTTTTTTTTTTTTTTATCAACTTGTCGTTTTTATGCATGATCATTTTTTGTCAGTAATAAAATAATTCAGATCTGCAATTCTGCTCAATAAATCAGATGTAGTCTCACAAGCCAGACTTTCGACTACTGGCATTGTGTCTGGTGCATATTGATGTTTATTCTGCAACAAAGTGAAAGCTCATTTAAATGATGCTGCAGCTTTTTGTTCTGCAGTGAACACCAGAGAAATTAGAGGAACCTGCTTGTTGACTGTTTTAGACTAGAGTCTCCTTCCATCCATATGTAAGAAGTACTGAATCTTTCAGAGACATCACTCATAATGTGGGATATACAAATCGCACTCAAAGTGTTTGAATTTAAGGTTTATGTTTGCTGAAACTTGAGGCATGAACCTTGAAAACTTCATCAAAGGCAACTAAATATACAGAATATCATTCTGAATTTTTGGGATCAAGAAATTTATATTTTTATTAAGCGAGCATTTATTAAATAGATCAAAAGTGACATTAATGACAACAAATGAATGTGGTTCTTTTGAACTATTCATCAAAGAATCAAAAAAAAAATGGTTTATAAAAAATATTAAGCAGCACAACTGTTTTCAACATTGATTATAATAAGAAATGTTTCTTGAGCAACAAATCAGCATATTAGAATGATTTCTGAAGGAACATGTGACATTGAAGACTGGAGTAATGATGCTGAAAAATCAGCTTTGCCATCTCAGAAATAAATTACATTTTAAAATATATTCAAACAGAAAACTGTTACTTTAATTTTTTAATAATATTTCACATTATGTTTTTACTGTATTTTTATCAAATAAATGCTGGCCTGGTGAGCATTTAAAGACAAAGGCACAGCTGATCTGATCTATGATCACATCTAAGGCTCTGAGAAAAAGATTAGTGGGACTTTGTTAGTTTTAGCCCCAGAAACATCATGTGAATGACACCTCGCAGATTCAACATGTATTTTAAAGTGTACTGTATTCCAATATTTAATCAAAAGACAGCCCCACACACAGAGGTCTGGGCTAAGCCCTGAATATCCTCTTAACCTAGAACCACCCATGGCAGACTGTACTATTGTTCCTTAATTGGAATGCAGCATACTTTGTTGTATTAGTCAATCAACAGTGCACCACTAATGTGGGTTTGGTACACCATCAATATTCATAAACACAATCCATACTGCCGCATGGATGTTACAAGAATGGGATTAATTTCCCATTTCTTACTCCTTTTCTTGCGGAAAGAAGTAATTATTAGTAGTATTATTTAAAAAACCGCCTTCACTGTTGTTCCTTTGGCACTTGTATTCAACCTCCATGCAATATAATACGGCAGCAAATAACCTCATCATTAAGTCCATATCAGCCATGAACATGCTTCATTGTTTAGAGACACTTTTTGTTTTTTTCCCCCTCACAAAATAATGGAACTTTTGGTAGATAATGCGTCCGTTTGAAGAAAAAACCAGGGAGTGTCAAGCTGAATGTAATGATTTCATAAATGTAAATTCAAGCAAGATTATACTTCCCCACACCAGTTACCAGGTTTTGGCCCTTAGTTACGAAATTAGTTATTCATGAGTGAAACCTTTAGAAAAGGTGACAGAAATGAATTATTAATGGCCAATAGGTCCAGACCAGGACAATATATCTCCTGCTTCCACTTCGCCACATTATTAATTAGTCATTTAAGTGTCATAAATAAGCAATATGAATGGAGAGTGCGGGAGTTGCATGATTACATACTAATTACCCAATCAGAGGTGTGCTAATTAAATTCTCCACTCACGTGCGTATGGATCGGTGTACAGTTTATCATGATCAGATTGAACAGTGCACAGTAGTCACATTTAGCAAGACATTTGACTATCGACACAGAGTCTGATCCACATTGTAGCTTATTCTGGGCTACTTAGAAAGAGACCGCCTGACTAACATGTAAAATGACCAAGCAGAGTTTTCTTTTTATTGCCATGTTTAGAGATGAGCTCCCTGAAAACATATTGCTATATCTAAGCATGCTCAAGGTTTTATGCTTCAGCATAAGCAAGGATATCTCATGTACTTGAGTGTCTTAAATGCAACTCTTGAAAATCTTTTAAATTAAATAACAAAATGAAGTCCCTGGTACCGTATACAGCTTTGTTTCTCTGCAGATCAATAACAACCTGCACACTTAAAATATGGAATATTTTGACTCCTGCTGAATGTCTGAAAGCCTGGACAGAACATAGAATCTGACACACAGCGCAGGTAAAATGGTAGTGTATGTCAGATGGATGGCTGAACTGATGTCAGGGCAGGATTTCCTGCTGTGGAGATGGGCGGCAATAAGTATGCACCAGCGCGAAAGAGAAAGACAGAGAAGAAGAGACGCAATGTTCAAAATAGCATACTACCGTACAATTATTCCTACAAAATAGTACAACAGTTCCCAGTGCACAGAATACTGTATACGTACAATGCAACGCCTTTGACTTAAAGGGGACATCGGATGCAAAATTCAATTTTACATGGTGTTTGCATATAAATGTGTCTTAGCAGTGTGTGGACACAACCACCCAACAATGATAAAAATCCATTCACTCCTTTTTTTAATTTCCAAAAAACTGAAACACTCTCAATTATCAAGCAATTTTGATTTTCTGAGCAGTATGACATCATACTGCTCAGGCCCTGTCCCATATTAGCACATTTCCACCCTTAGCCAGTTGTACACTGTCCGCCATTTTCTCTGCGCACAAGCATCTGTAAGCAATGCAGGTGTTTTGTAGTTGGATGTAGAAGTGAACATAAGGCCAGTTTCACACCACAAACATGAGCGGCGCATGAGCAGTGCATTTTTTTTTTTTTTTGGTGTGCATTTTAACAAATAAGTGCATTCACACTGGGAGCAGGAGCTTCGCATGAGCGTCAAGCAGGAGCATCGCACTGCTTACACTTGTGGTGTGAAACTGGCCTAAGAGTCTTAATTTTCTCGCAACATCAGAGCCACTGAGGACGCAGTGGAGTTTTGTTTTTGATGATAATGCGCCACCAAATACACAACAAAACATAGAGAGGGGTGAGGTGAGCAGTAGCTCATTATCATTTAAAGAGACATGCACCGAAATGGCTCACTGTGAACAGAGCTGTTTTTGACAAGGTAAAAAGGTTGTTGTTTTACACAGCCATTGAGGAATTTTAACCAAAGTATGTCACAGACATTTCACGAAGACCCTAAAGAATCATACCAACTTGTGGAAAATGGCCATCCGATGTGCCCTTTAATCTTTTATTTCCAATATGTTTAATGGTAAACATTTTCATGGTAAACATGGCCAAAGTTTCAAATATATATATATATATATGGCAAATACACTCTTTCCGGGTTTGTATAAGTTTTGGAAAGTTTTTTTTTTGGGCATGGATTTTCATGACATTATGAAGGGCAGAATTCCTTGTATGGGCACTTCTCCTGGAAGAGCCCATGCACGCGTCAACCAGTTTTTTTGGTTGTATAGGAAAGATAACCTTATTCAGCTTCCTAAAGAACACAGCATTGCGTGAATAGTGGATGCAGTTTGTTTTTCCGTGGCAGCAACATAGTTTCACAAGTGTGTTTGTATGTTCCCGTCATTTCGGTGACAAATGTTTTATAAACAAGGCCCAGTTCGACGCTTGATTTGCACATCGTTTGATACTGAAAGATGGAGCGGTCCCAGCGCTAAAAGATCCCGGTCATGATTCTGAACTGTAGGTGGTAAGTGATACGGCATCAAATTTCTGTGTTTTGTTGGCAATCGGCGCTCAAGTGCTCGTCACTCTTTAGCTCCACCCATGACACACCTCCAGAAGCTCGGCTGTTTTCAGAGAGAATCGTAAAGCTGTATCTTTTTTTATAGATATGATAAAACTAAAGACTCTTTGGAGATATGAAGGAAGCAACTACTCCATAGGTACTCACGAATAACATGAGATTGAGCGAAACTGTGTGTGTGTTATGTCCCCTTTAAGTAATATCATTCACAACTATTAACACCTTTCTTGACTGCTAAATGTTAATACATTTTTACAACAAATTTGGCTTAAAAAGCAAAATAAGTGGTTTTATTTTCAAGGTAATCAAATTAGAACAAAGAAGCCGATAACATCTGGAGAAAATTATCAGTTATCATTCCAATCCATCTTAATGTCAGTTGTTCAGCTGTTCAGCAGAAGTTTGCAAACTGCTATCTTTGCTTATGGGCACTTAGTTCTGCTGCCATTTTGATGGGCCATAAAACACTGCTCACTCTAGAGCCACAGGAAAATGACACCATGATAACGCTGATTGGCTCTGATTGAAAGACTATTTTGAGCTGTGATGTCACAAAACATAAGGACTACTCACATCATATTTTCAAAAACTTGCATTCTATTCTGAATATACTGTAGTAGAGGCTTGAGACAGAGCAGATGAGATATGAGATGAAATATTGAAAGGATGGATGCTCTTACTCTAACACTCCAATGCTGATTGAGTTTTTCTGATCCACACACACACACAGACACACACACTCACACTCTAATTAAAGGTTAAGCCGATTCCACCACAGTCTGATAGCACTGAGAGGCAGAGGATGTACCATTTAAAAAACCCAGTAATTAATGCTGCTCACTCTGCAATCATACGAGAAAAGAGGTTGAAAGGCGCAAAAGACTAAATATACGCTCAAATAGGAACGGCGGTAGATCACATTTTTTTCTTCTCTTCAATAGCACTGTATTCCATCAATGACACTCACCTTTCACAAACAGAGCAAAATTCGTCCACACCTCACTTCCTTTGAACAAGAAAAACTATAATTATTTCTGCAAAGGGGGACGCTAGAGAGAGAGAGAAAAAGAGTTTAATTAAATTTATAGCTGAAACAGGAAGTACCTGTTTTGGTGGTATCCAGTGTTGGTAGTAAAAATGTTTGTTTAGCTCTTAAGGTAGTTTACAGGAGGTCAGTAATCCCTCCGCATGCTGCTAGCAGTAAAACACATAACCACGGCTCATGCTCTACGAAACACTGTATTGGTGCAGAGCTTAAGCTGCCAGCCACCGAGAAAAAGCCCCAGAGTTTTTTTTTTTTTTTTTTTTTCCGTCCAGGCGGGTTTTTCTCCTGCTCTTCAGTCGTGCTGTTGGACGCCTGTATTTTGGGGATTAGTAGCTTAATCGACCTTGTAATGGGGAGATCAGAGCAGCGTGGAGCCATGGAGAGGAGTTCTCACACACATATACACACTTATTCTCGTGCAAACACACACATATACACAATCAACCCCCACCCTGCTGCATCTCTCTAGTACTTTTTATATGTACTAGCTGTTTATTTTGCTCCTAAAATAAATAAACGTTCAAGCAAACTTGCTTTTCGGATACAGTCGTAATATCAGAAGGGGGATGGACATATGGTAACATTGCAAACATGCAGAAGCATGTTCACATCATGTCGGTAACTGGCTATATTACGCATAAAACCTTTCTGTAACCTTAACTCTAATTAAGCAGTATTTTTTTCTATATAGAAATATACACCATTGTTGAAGTGTCTGCAGATCATCTCCATCAATTTACTGGTTTACGAAGTTGTAACATCGCCAAAAAAAGTTTTGTATCTATGCTGTATGTGATCAAAGCTGTAAGATTAACAATTTGGCTGTGTATGAGGTTAAGACTCTCTGACGTTCTAAGTCTGCTGTCAAAGAATTACAAAGTTCTGTTGTTCTTTGATGTGGAAGTCAATACCGTGGTTGTCTATGTTGTGGATTGAAGTTACATCGCACTGCACAGATTCTAAAAGGAAAGTGTGTCTCTCCATCCAAATGAATAAATAAATTAATCAACAAATTACCATAACAGTTATGCTACTTTTACAGTACACAGTTTTAGCCCTGATTTTCCACTCTCCAACAGTTAATGTAGCCCGAAATCAGAGGCAAATCGATGAATGTGCATTTTCAAAGACACAATCTGAGGGAAGCAGCTTAAATATCTAGACCTGTCTGTGACTCCAAATCCTGTAGAGTGAAATGCTTTTTTAATAGAAATGACATTAGCGATGTCAGACAGTTGTGTTGTGTGAAAAAAAACAGCAGTCCGAAGACTTGGAAAGTCGTATAGTGCAGTGGTTTTCAATCCTGTTCCTCGGGACCCACTGCTCTGCACATTTTGCATGTCTCCCTTGTCTGACACACTCATTTGAGTTCATGGAGCTCTTCCCAAATGAGCTGATGATCTGAATCAGGTGTGTAAATTAGGGAGACATGCAAAATGTGCAGAGCTGTGGGTCCCCAGGAACAAGTTTGAAAACCACTGGTATAGTGTGTGAGCAGCATTAGAGATGACAATCATCACTGGGAAACAAGGTATACATGAACAAGACAACGCAGTTTTAATGGTATTTTGGTGTGAACGTGAATGGTAACAACATAGACAAAAGAAGAATCCAACTGCATATGACAATAGCATAAAAGGAAATCTAGAGATTTCACTGCAATCGAATGGGTTTGTTACATGAATGTAGCTGTTGCACTGGTGACCAAGTCAACAAAACGTTTTGATTTGGACGCTGGTTCCCACAAGTAGATACTACTGTTTGTGTTCCCACCAGGCTTTTTATATAGCTAAATCAGCATGACTTCTTTATTTAAGCTGTATAATCAGAATAACAACATAGCTATATTGGTCCAGCAGCTAAAACAGCATCAAACCAGCACTAACCAGCATGAATTAATTTTGTCAAATTGTTCTATTCATCAGGGTGGTTTGGTTTTGTTGAGGGCGTGGTGAGGGGTCACAGTAAAGCATCTCTCACTGGTGGGGATTTGGCTAATGCCTGCCAGGGAAACATGGGAATGCATTGTACAGTCATCCTTCTCTCTCTGGGGCGTTAATCCTGTGTTATCTCATATCAGAGATGGTGTAGGGATCGGGTGCATGAGGGATGATAAGATGAACAAACACTGCGGCTCATTAGAGCGAAGACATTGTGTAATCACTGCTCTAATCTCCCATAATCCCAGCATCTACAACCAGCCACACTCTCACAGTGGGTTTGCCCCTCCACCTCCCCTGCCCTCTCATTTCAGACAAAGGTCAGCTTTGGTAGCCTGAAACAGGTGAGACCCTCTAATGCAGGGGCATCCTGTTTTGCTCATGGAGGGCCACTGTCCTGCAGAGTTTAGCTCCAACCCCAATTAAACACACCTGAACAAAGATAATCAAGATCTTCCGGATGACTAGAAACTTCCATGCAGATGTGTTGGGGCAAGTTGTAGCAGAACCAGGGGTAGCCAATCCTGCTCCTGGAGAGCTCCCATCCTGCAAAGTTTAGCTCCAACTCTAATCAAACAAACCTGAACAAGCAAATCAAGATGTTTAGGATCACTTGAATAGTGGTTTTCAATCCTGGTCCTGGGGATCCACCGTCTCCCTTATCTAACACACCTGATTCAGATCATCAGCTCATTAGGCAAGGACTCCATGAACTCAGCTGAGTGTGTCACATGAAAGAGACAGTGTAGAGCAGTGGGTCTCCAGGACCAGGATTGAAAACCACTGCACTAGAGAATAACAGGCATGTGTGTCGGAGCAAGGTTGAAACTGAAAACTGCTGAAAGGTAGCTGTAACCCAATCTAACCAAGGAGGTCCACAATAACCGGTTAGTATTTCCATTCATCTCAATGGCCAACTTAGAGCCAGTCACAAAAGTAAATGGCATATGACTGATTACTCTGGAGCCACAGGAAAATGATGCCATCACAACACTGATTGGCAGATGGCACCACAAGAACACACAGTCACAATTCCAACACTGGTGATTATCCTGAGCAGTGATGTCAAAGGCAGCAGACTGGGAAGCAATTTTAAGCAATCTTTTAAAGCCATCCAATTAAAAAAAGAATGTAAATTACCAACTCTTGCCTGACCTGTACATATGGCAAGGAACATAAAATATTAAAAAGAGACCAAGTGCCCAAGGGGAATATGAGTAAGAGCTGAAAGGGGAGTGCTGTCTGGGAACACGGAGAAGGTTTGGTCTAGGTATGGGGCTTGACCTGGCAGTTCCGACATGCTTCTTCAGGTTCAAGGTGTGGAGGTCAGTGGCTCGACCTCTCTAGTGGCTTTATTACAATATGGAACAAGAGTGGCCCAACATCCTGGCCCAATGGATATGACGTGGACCTGCAAAGACCTGGATCTGTCCCTCCTCTCTCATGTGCAAGCACACTGCATTGTGGGTCAGAGTATTCCGTATGCTCTGGTTGTACGCTGCACAGTTTTGCTAATGTACTGTAGCAGGTCTCCAGGTACTCCACGAATACAGAAAATTTGCATACTGAGCGGCATATACGTACTGCATTTCTTTTACATCTCTCATTTTTCACTCTCAGTGCCCTCTCCAAGTTTTTCTGCTGCCTGTCTCATTTTCTTCACTCTCTTCTTTTGCTCTTCTCATCCTGCACTCCCTCTCTTTGTCTTTCTGTCTCTCTCTTTCGTGTATATGCCATTTTCTTTCTTTTTCCCTTCTCTAAACTAATAACAGAAAGGGTGCTCGTGGGCAACCCAGTGGAAAAAAAATCAATACTCTCTCATACAAAATCAAGATTTCTTTTATCCTGCCACTTTTGTTGCTTTTCTTTCTCTCTCTTTCTCTTGCTGCCACTCCTCTGAGCTCTCCTACGCTGGTCTTTAGAGTGCCGTGGAACACTGTCGTGGATTTTACGACAGATTTTTTCCCTTGATGCATCTCATTGGAGCACTCGTCTGACCTCTCAGCTCTTCAAGTAGTTTTTCAGGGCCAGCCAAACGCATGTGAAGTGTCGAGGGGGGTGTTGGGCAGGTTGGCCTTCTCCACAAGCTGCCCCATCACACACACTCAAGCCTATTACTCCAACCCAGAGCCAGAGTGAAGAGAGGCAAGTCAGGATCTAGCCTCACACACTCTTCAAAGAGAAAGACACACAGAGACAATAATGATAGGTTGAGCAGGGGGTGTTTTAGGCAGTGGCATTTGGTGGACTTCTGAAATGAGGAGGCAAAGACCTCTCTCTGCCCTATAAATTCATATTCAAGTTCCATTTCATGCTTACATGGTTTTCAGCTTAAAGCCTTTGGAACAGCATTTAACTTACACTATCAACAATCAAAATGAGAAACAAAAAATGGCTCTTATTCACAATCGGTTACATTTTTTAAAACAACAACAAATGATTTCTGGTGAATCGGTTAAAGTGGTTAAAATGAACCCATGTTATGCTGTGCTTAAGATCCATGAGACTGTTGATATGACAACAAGTTAAAAATACCCATCACAAGTTCTGTTGTAATCAGGCGTATTTCATAAAAAGATGACACTACATCTTTAATATTTTTATTTATTATATTCTTCAAACAGCTGATTGTACTGAATTTATGCTGCCTCCCTGCTATATTTATTTCTGATTTGTTCGATCTGAAATTATCTTATAATTTGGCAAAAGACTGCTGAACTGCATTTCTTTTCTAAATATTTCCTCTACAAAAGTACTAAAAGAATTGTTAATTGAACCATTGTGAAACCAGAATCATTAATCAAATTCGTTACACTGCTTCATGCGATTCCCATCAGCAGCCAGCAAGCAGCCATTCATTATTATTCATGTCTCTCGTATCACTCCACTCCAGTTATTATTATTAACAGGCACCTTCTTTTCAGACCATTAGACAAAAAAATCCTCAGTAAACACCACAATTTTGCTGTTCCCAACGGGTCAGGTTTTGGATGGTTAGCATGGCTCCATTAACCCCTCATGTTACATGGTGCAACTACACTAACTATCTGGTTCTAAAAAGCATATTTTTTCCATTGATGATCAATCAAAAAAGTGTTTTTGTGTTGGGTTATCAGCCAGTCAGCACTGTCAAGATGTCATGTTGTTGAGACTCCAGAGTGATTGGTCACATGACATTACTGCTCAGGTAATCACAGGAGGTCCTGTGCCAGCCAGGCAACTTCCTTTGAGATGAATGGGAATTTTTAACAGATAGTTTTCTCCAGCTATAACAGAGCTCTATTTCCTTAAAGTCCCACCATGCTAAAGCATCTCATTGAGAACACAAAGGAGGCAAATAAACGTTTCCCCTTTTTCAAACTTTATACACTGGTGTCACTGTAGGACAACGTAACTTTACAAAACAAAAAAAGTGAGTTATACATTATTCAATCTCATATTTAAATTGGATTTTGTATTGTATTTGCTGATACAAACTGTTTTGAGGAGACACTGTCTCTCTTGCTTCATCAGAGAAAATGCCACTGGTTTTAGGGTGCAGTTTGTGTATCTAATGGGACGCACTGCTCCAGTATTACTGTCAGATGGCGCAGATGGACAACAGAGGGAGAAAAGGCTTTCGTAGACAATGGAGAAAATGGGAAAAGAAAACGGGAGGAGGGGAAGCGTGTTCTCTCACTTGCTGATGTGATTACACGCTGGCAGAACAGGGGCGAGGATATGGGAAGCGGACTTCCAGAGACGGCAATAATGTATCTTTTTTTTTTCGTCTGTTTCTAAAAGCACTGGTGATGCCACAATGCCTCTGTCATGCCAATAATGTCCGTCTGAAATGGAATGAATTGACAGAAGCAGGCAAAGAGACAGAGGGAAGGGGATGGCCGAGAGAGAGAGAGATAGAGAGAGAGAAATGAAAAGCTCATTATAAGCAAGGCTCTCTTTTTTTCATACATCGCTCATTTTGTCTCAGCAGTTTGTTTTATTTATTTGAAGTTAGTGGCTTAATGAGATCCCAGAGGCCCAGAGCTGAGACAGAGCGAGAGAGAGAGAGAGAAGGAAGAAGAATGGAAAGACTGGGAAATAGAGAAGGACGAAAAAAAAAAAAATATATATATATATATATATATATATATATATATAAGAAGGATAGGAAGGAAAGATGTGGAAAGGAGAGGGGGAAAAAGTAGAGAAATGGAGGTACAAGTAACTAAAGGGTGTAGATGGGTAATTCACAGAATATCTGTCAAGAACATGTTCGGGTCAAACATAAAAGATAGAAAAATTATATTTTGCTTAAAAATATAAGAAATGTTAGAAAATCTGTCTATTTTTAGAAGCATGATAACTGTATTTTGCTCTCATAATTTTAATTCTCATTACAATAATGCTTATTATATATAAATATATATACATACACATATACACACATCATAGTAGTATTTGTTGTGCTGCTTTTAATTTACATAAATTTAATAAACTTTTGTATTACATGTAATGTGAATCTAATGTGAATCACCACTGAAAATAATGGCTTTTTTATGAAAGCATTAAAGTAATGATAATTCAGGGTGAAAATGTGTTTAATTGTCATAAAAAATATGCAAAGATCTTAATGGTCCTAAAATGGTTCTTCGTTAAATTCATGCACAACTGCAATATTTTATTTTAATTTTGGGGTGAAATATGACCTGGGCATATTTTCTTATGATTCCTCAGAAAGAGTAGAAGCATCAACTATCAACTTCCTCTCAATCACAACCACATGTCTCACCCATACACACTCAATCATACCTGATGATTTCAGTAATCACTGGCAATGTGATGTGGGCATTTTTAGTGATGTGATAAAGTTTAGAAAAGTACTTTATGCAAATAAGCAGCAATCAGAAGTAGAGCCTACCAATGAAAGAAAATCTCTCTCCCTCATGTGTCTCATGTGGTCTACCTCTTTTGAGAGACCACAGTGTGACAAAATGGAAGTTATGGTTATGGTATGGTCAATTGTTTGGTTACATACATTCTTCAAAATATCCTCTTTTGGTTTTTATAAGGTTTGTAGGAACTTGAGGGGGAGTAAATGATGACAGGATTTTCAATTTTGGGTGAACTAAACCTTTAATGAGTATGAAAAACATAACATACAACAATTGGGTAACTGCCATGTTGTGATCTGGAATACTTGATTCTCATGCCAATTGCAGGGAAAATGTTGCTGTTTAATGATTAACTGTATAACAGACTGTTGTCTCAGGTAACTAATTTCCTACATACCTCCGCTAGTTTCATGTGATTCTTCTTGCATGACAATCGATACATTTCACATCAGAGGCATAAAAATACACCACACACAATTATTGGGTAATATAGTCCATTATCGTTACATTTGGTATTAGTGGTATATTTACAACAAACTCTCACTTGGTCCACCTTTTTGGATCTATTTCCACTGGGCTCGTTGAACTGCATTACAGGATTGCCTTCTGTTTGATGTAAAGAAGGTGTTTTCATTGGCTTCACCGTCTATGGTGCTTAAAATGCAGTTACTTTCTCTGTTTTTTCTCTTACTCTGTTTCTTTCCATTTCCTTTTGTCTCTCCATCTCGCTCTCTCTCACTGGCCGTTCTTCTCCAAATTTGACAGATATACACCAGCGCCAGGGACAAGGGGGGCTCACTGTGCAGCGTCTGTGTGTGTTTAATGAAGCCCAGAGCACTTCCACACCCATGCAGGGAAGCTTTTGGCCGTGGCTCTGAGACCTCCAGCCAGTGCTTCATGTAGGCAAAAACAAATCGAAAAAGGACGCCACATAAAACACGCAGACGGGAGTCGTGTTTATTCATTCATTTGATCTATTTGCTCTCTTTAAACAATGCTGTTTTATGGCGCAGTCAAATGGGCCCAAGGGTTGTTTGTATGCCATGGGGGATGCATGTGGTGCATCTGTATGCAAGAGAGAAAGAGAGATACATATACAAGGTGCAACCTAAAATACACTCTCAACACACAGACGTTCACTGTCAACCATCAACCGCCCTCAGTGGCGAGTCCAAGAATGCTTTTACCATCATGTAATACACTCTCACTTGCAAAATTGCCAGCCAAGATCAATTTAGCCCACTCCATCCTGGTGTAGCCCACAATAGCACTAACATAACCAGGGCTCATCTTGCGAGGGAAGCTGGCACCAACAGAGTGCTGATATTACCCCAATGAGCCTCTCTGTCTCTGTTTCCGTCTATCTATCTTATCAGGGCGGACGGTTCAATAGTTGTAAGGAGCTGTACTTGAGCGGCCCTCCTGGCGTGAGTCACTGGAACATTCTCCACTTGTCTCAAGCAGAGGACGTTCACGTGGAGGCCATGCTGGCTGGTTTCTGGGCGAGATGGCCTATCTGCCTGGGCGCAGACCCCCCTCCGGGCCCTGGTTCATCCTAATAAGCCTAATCTTCCTATTTTTACTCCAACACCAATCTTCCATAATGGAGAGGAGCAATTTTCTCTCATAATTGCAGTTGATTAAGTGGGCTGCTGTGATTTTATATTTCCTTCTGTCTTAGACTCTTTGTGAGAGTTACTGTGGCTGGTAATGGGTCATTCTGAGCTCGACGTAATTGACCCTTGCTAAGCTCTGCCCCATTGCTTGTTGCTCGCACGGAGAAGCTTAACAACCTTTTTTTTGGTTGGGGGGGGGTGCTCAAAGTGGTAAAAAAATTAATGGGTTTTATTCTTACATGGGCTGAGATGAATTGCGACATTGCAAAGCATTTTTATCTGCCGTTTTTCTTTAAAGAAATTGTTATATTACGCACTAACGTGATTAAAAACTGCAGTGACTGCAAATCGAGGCAAGCACTTCTCACTGAAAAGAGAAAAGCCTCTTTTGACAGTGATTACAAATGATAACAGAACTTTTCCTAACATCTCTACAACACATTCACTTTCATTCTGTAGTTACCAGCACCTCCATTGTGGTCTGAATCGATATGTAAATGAATTCAGTTAACTAAGTAATTAAGTTATTAACGTTAATTTAGTTTGAGGGAATAAATTAGTATGATTAATTATTGCAAGATGATTGCAATTGATCATGTCATACCAGCTTCATGTTTCCATCGCTTTTGGCCAAAACACTGCAAAGTCAAGCATGCCATAAGTGCTTTGTGACTACTGTTTCATAATTTGTATATATGACACTTAACGTCACAGTTCGCAACACACTCACATTTACGTCAAGCATAAACTCAACCCTTTTGTTTTTGGAGTCTCAACATTTGGGTACATTTGGATTAGTTTCATCTGAAGAACATCTGGGAAAGCATGTGGGTGAGTAAATGATGAGAGAATTTTTATTTTTGGATGAACTAATCCTTTTAAAAATGTGGTACTCCTATCACAAGGTGTTAATGAACTCTTTATTTAATGGACTGTTTTATTATACACAAAATAAAATTAATGAAAAATAATTAGCATTTATCTGATTAACATTTTAATAGATAATCTTTGAGTTAACTTTGAATAGGCAAAAGAAATACTGTGTGTATACTCTATGTCACTATTATAAGTGCCCCGAAAGCAACATTTTACAGTATTCTTGTATAATTTTAGCAAAAAATGCATTTAAAACAATCCAAACGCACATGACTGTTACAAAACAGAAAAAGTTGGTCTGATAACATGGCGGAAATCAATCGTTACAAAGATAGATAACTGAAGTAGGCAACATGTTTAAGGTGGGGCTTAAAAAGTGTCAATTGACTTCAAGCCCATTCCTGTCTGGAATAGCCCCTCAGATCCTCTTGTAGAAGATCAGGCATCGCCATCAGACCCAGAACAGTAAAGAAACTCTTTTTTTTTTCTTTTTTTTCTCAATATAAGGTGCCTTTTGACACCGTGCTGTTTTCATTGACTGGAGCTGAGCGTGAGAGAGATGAAGAGGAGGAGAAGAATAAAGAAATGAAATGGAAGAGAGAGAGAGAGAGAGAGAGAGAGAGAGAGAGAGAGAGAAGCAGAGGAAAATACAGTTGCTTTTAAGGGTAGAAACAGCCTGTTCAGCACATATGCAAACATGCTGCAGCAGTGACACACACTCATACGCACGAGCACAGATGCCTGTCCGTAGATTATGTGTGTAAATGTGTGTTAGAAGCTGTTATGTCGTGTGGACTATCATCCATATCTTGGTGTCATACAGGGATGAGTGTGGCCCTGGAACAGTGCGTCCCTGTTGCGCTGTGAGACTATTACATGGTCTAACAGAGCCTAACTAATAACCTGGACCAGATCACCCAATTCCCTCCACCTCTCCACATCAGCACGTGGCACAGGAACAGGCCCTTTTTGCTCTCCACTTTAACTTGCTTCTTTTACCAACTTTGTCTTCATCTCATTTAACCACATGCCTTCTGAACTGATAAAAATGTGAACCTTGAATGCAACGTGAATCACTTTGTATAAAAGCATCTGTCTAATACATACATGTAAATGTAACCATAATTTACTTCCTACATTAGTCATATCATACAAGTTTAGCATTATACTCATTATAGTGTTGAAAATACAGATTTTTTTGATACATACAGATTCAGAATATATTTAAATGGTTGAACTTATTTTCATACGGGTGGCCAAGCAGGGGCCAGCAACCAGTCTGGGGTGGCACAGAAATCTTCATTATTTCAACATAAAAATGAGTTTGACTGGACTGCTTTAGAGCCTACAATAAAACTGAATACAATTAATTTGTTTTTAATTGTAATTGAGATGGTAGTTGAACAGATCAAGCAATACTTGAGTGAATCTGACCATTTTTGACTAATTATTCTCCACCTCCAGGCTTATTAACTGAAAAGCAACTCACACTACAGCTAAAGTTCATCTTGCTCAGTTATCTTGGTTCTGGTTCTCAACACCCCCATAAGCTTTTTCTACATCATTGCATCCTCATGTCTGAGACATATAACTACATAGTTCAAAGATTAGTCAACCTTCCCTGAATTTTATTTAATCAATGAACTCTTCAACAATTATGAGTTAGACTGTGAGATCAGTTTCAAAAACTTGCAAACACTGAATATTCAACATTCAAAATAATTTCAACAGTACTATCATACTCTGTACAAAGGAAAATCCATGTGCAAGAAAGTGAATATGGCATGAGCAGAAGCCAGCAGTATATGATCCATTTCCATTTATACTTTACCAACTAATGCAATTTTGGCACCTATTTTCTAGCATACACAGTGCTCGCATTTATTAATGCATTAAATTACAGATAAAAATTACATTATCAGTTTGTGCCTTAAAGGGGACATCGGATGCAAAATTCACTTTAACATGGTGTTTGCATAAAAATATGTTGGCAATGTTGGACGCAACCACCCTACAATGATAAAAATCCATTCACTCCTTTTTTAATTCCCCAAAAAAAACCTAAACAGTCTTAACAATCAAGCCATTTTGATTTTCTGAGTAGTATGACATCATACTGCTCAGGCCCCACCCACGACCGCTGACGGATATTTCCGCCCTCAGCCAGTTGTACGTTGCCCGCCATTTTCTCTACGCTCGAGCAGCTGTAGCGACAACAATGTCTCGTAAGCAATGCAGGCATTTTGTAGTTGGATGTAAAAGTGAACAAGAGTCCCGACATCCGAGCCACTGAGGACGCAGTGGATTAATTTTGTTTTAGATGGTAGCACGCCACCGAATACACAAAAAAAAAAAAAAAAAAAGAGGGGTGGGGTGAGCAGTAGCTCATTATCATTTAAAGAGACATGCACCGAAAAGAGCTGTTTTTGACAAGGTAAAAAAGGGTGTTGTTTACAGGACCATTGAGGAATTTTAACCAAAGTATGTTACAGATATTTCATGATGACCCTAAAGAATCATACCAACTTGTGTAAAATGGGCATCCGACGTCCCCTTTAATGCATATTGTGACATAGCAGTATATTTTAGTCCATACATTTGAGACATGTTCTTAAATGTGATGTACAGTATATTTCATATATGCTTTGACGCTGTTTTAATCGCTTCCACATTTAATCATACTGTATCAACTGTTTCACTATCTTGTATATCTACTATTTGCCATTTACTGTTGATCTACTGAAGCTCCTCGGCACCTGTACCTTTTCCACACTCGTTTGACTTGCACCTGCCACTGAGGTGAAGTTGAATTGGAAGACTGAAATGCTTCCCATGTGTTGTGGTCGTAAAGTGAAGGTTCTACATCTAAATAAACAGCATTCTTGTAATGAAAATGAGAGACAGATTGTGAGCCAAGCTTAGGTCTATGGTTTCAAGGTCTCAGAGTGGCTCAGTTCACAGTAAATGCAGCAAACTCAATCTCTACATGTGCTGTGAGTTTAAGTTAGAAATTCCAGTATTAGCTATAATTTGTTATATAGTATTATATAGCATTATTTATAATGTCAGTCAAGTGTTTTTTATTTGGAAATAAAAGTGAGAACGACGAACGAGAAATCGCAGAGGAGAGCAAAACAAAAAAAAAAAAACAACGGTCATGAATTAGAGGTACAAAACGAGGATTTGTAAAGAAAAATGTTGGAGGATTTCGATATAAGCCAAGAGGAGACTGGTTTTCCTTTTGCTGTAAACAAAACTTCGTTCTCGCGAGACTAGCATATTCTCACGTTACGCTTACGTCCTACATCAGGCATCCTCAAATCTGGACCTCGAGATCCACTATCCTGTAGAGTTTAGCTGCAACCCTAATCAAACACACCTGAACAAGCTAATCAGGATCATTAGAAAATCACAGACAGGTGAGTTTGATCAGGGTTGGAGCTAAACTCTATAGTGGATTGGACCTCCAGGGTAAGATTTGAGGAACCCTGCCCTACATCATCCACTGTAATGTCACTCTCTCATGAACGCACGTACGACAGTTAGCGGAAGCTAGAGATTACAGTTTATACAGTTTTAAATATGGATATTTTTCTTACATAAAACCATCGATTTACTGCAGAAGGTCTTTATTAACCACAACAGGAGCCGTGTGGAGTACTTTTTATGATGGATTTATGCACTTTATTTAGCTTCAAAATCTTGACCCCCATTCACTGCCATTATAAAGCTTGGAAGAGCCAGGACATTTTTAATATAACTCCGATTGTATTCGTCTGAAAGAGGAAAGTCATATACACCTAGGATGGCTTGAAGGTGAGTAAATCATGGGGCAATTTTCATTTTTGGGTGAACTATCCCTTTAAATGTCAATGTAAATGACCTCTTCTAAGAACTGCTTGTCTGGTCAAGGGGTCAAAGTTTGCAAAGCCTATATTAGACTTTAAATTCACCCTTTATCGCCCTCATGCATTCATACCCCCTCAAAATGTGGATATTGGTCAATGAGCTGCCAATCCCTATTTGTTTTGGAGTACGATCCCTCTGGATGTGTTTGAGTGATTTTTATGTTCCTGTTAATCTGTTTGCAGGCTTTTCAAAAGCACTTGCCTCCAAATTCTGCTCCTGGTGACTGAGCACACATCTGTTTCTCAAGCAAACACCGTTCACGCAGAAACCACAGAATTACTGCACATGTACCCCCCCATACTTAATGGACTTTTATGATACGTGAGCATGGTGCGCTTGTGTTGTGTGAATTGCATCTGTGCTATATTTGAGGTGACTGGATCAATGTTATTGGCATATCTATGCAATGAAGAGAATTCATGTAAGAAAATCACTCAGTGGGATTCTATGGTGTCTTCAACTGTAATAGGCCTTTTCACATGACTTCAACACAAGCGCTTGGCCTTCATATGAAAAGTGATGCAGAGAGGCGGTTTTACAAGAGAAAAATGAATGGAAATTGTAATATTTTTATTTTATTTTTGGAATGTATTTAATCTATTTTCATTTATTAAAAATGAAATAACTACAATAAATAAATGCATAGATATAATAGATAAGATTTTCATCTATATTAATTTAATAAAAACTACAATAAAACTATAATAATCCAAATTTATTAATAATAGATTTGAGTTACAATTAAATATATTTATCTATGTTCATTATTCATTATATTATAATTATAATAATTAACTATAATTTTAATTATTTATTTATTTATAAATTAATTTATAAATGAAATAGTACCAAAAACAGATTGGGATGATCAGACAAATAGATGTGGGGAAGAAAAAAGGTACCAGTGTTTACAATTGTCAGTGGAAATCAACTTCTGAAAGGTTTACTTGACGTCACAGTCATCAAACACTAAATCATTCTGCCAATGTTTGGTTTGGTTATATTTGTTATTATATTTGTTTTAGAAATGAAGCTGAGGGCTGTTTGCAGTCATGAAGATGAATTCTCAAGTGGTCAGTCTCCAGTGGGGATTGTCGCTGATGAGTTTAGAGACTCGCACCACCCATCCTGGAGTCCCCATTGTCTTCAATACACTTTTTTTGGGCAAAGCACATTCTTTCTTTAGGGATGTGATTGAGTTACACTGGGGAAATCTCTTACCAGCACTCTACGGTTTGGGCGAGATGCATTAAACGCCTGTTGTGTTCTCACCAGACTGAGCCATTTTACACCGCCCTCACACCCACAGGCAACAGATCTGTGTTTTTGTGTGTGTCTGTCTCACATACACACAAACACAGAACACTCGCTCTCTTTCCCCTGTCAGTCCCTCGCCTCAACCCTCCACTTTTTCCCTCCATCACTTTAGTGACGTTCAGCACTGGGCCGTGACGTTACAGAAAAACAGAGGGCAAATCGACAACGGAGGCAAGACAGATGTGAGAGAGATGATGTGGGGTGGGAGGGTTTCTGTGAAGGAAAAGTTGCAGAGAACAAAAAGCAGTAAAGAGGTGTGAGACAGTAAACGAGTAGCAGTGTTGGGGAACACACTGCACCATTTAGAAAAGGTTGTTGCAAGATACTATTAAATAAAGCCTACTGTAAAACGTTTATTTGTTCATCTCTCAATCATCAATATATTTTATATTTTGCACCTTGCAAACAGAAATTTTCATCATAAAACTATTTAAATATCATCTTACTTATGTTGACATATCATTGGGAGACATCATGACAACTAATATTTATATGCATTTTATGTAGTAGTCTGCTATACTGTTATATAAAGTTATTTACATTATAAGCTATTAGAATTTTATCTTAATTTTTGGCCAGAAATGTCACACAACTGTAGAAAATTGCCTATTTTCACTCAGTTTGGGCCTCTGAATAAAACTGAGCCTTTTTCAGGCTTGAGTATGAGCTTCGCATTTTCACTATGAGCCATAAAATCCTGATGTATCAAATATGATACAGAATATAAAACACATATGCAAACTTTTATATTTTGTTCAATATACTTTTCCAATCAGATTTTATTTCATATGTCAGGCATTACAAGGTTAAAAAGCTAACTGCATTGAAGCTAGCCTATTTTTATTTAATTGTAATTTAAATTTAATTTACAGATTCATTTACATTTATCATTTCTTTTTTGCTTTTTGCATTCAGAGTGGTATTTGTCTAACAGAAAAACAATGACATTATTTAGAGAGTTAAACAGCATTTGAAAACAATGTTTTACACCAAGAACCAAAAATAAAAGCTAGGAAACTAAAGGATAACTAATAAACAGATCATATTTTGTAATGAAATGTATTACAAGCTATATATAGAAGAACTTCTGTGCAGGGACTCAAATGAATCAGTAAATAATTTTTTGAACTGATTCATTTTCTGAACAAATCAAATTAAATCAAATCTCTATATTGGTGTAGAGATAAATGTTTTCTGCTTTTGTTTTTTGGATAGTACTACAGCACATTAAGTGTTTGTTATCATCATTTGTTGTTTGCTTTTGGGATCCGACAGAGCGTTTGGACCCGGAAATGATGATGTGTGACGTCAGACTCGATCCGTTTAACCGAAATGAATCAGCCTTCCCAGTGCTCTATTTAAGAGCGAGAGAGAGAGAACCTAATAGGTCACCATGTGTAATTATGTAGCGTTTTGTCCCAATATACTGCCGCTCGCTACAAAAAAACATCTTGTTACTTAAAAAGCTACACTGTTTTAAAAACAACTGAGCTATTGTCACGCTACTGAAAATGTGGTTAAGTTAGTACCATTGCTGCTTTCAGTTAGTTACTCCCCAGCACTGATGAAATGACTGTGTGCCAAGAACAGAAAAAGGTATGAGTGTGTGTACACTATGTGTGTGTGTGAGGGCCGCGATGTGAGCGATTTCCTGTCTGTCAGGAGACGACGTCGCTAGTGTTGGCGCTTGAGGTGAAAGAGCGGTGAAGCAGATGAGATGGCCTACAGATCTGATGAGAGACGGATTCCCTCGGAAAGAATGACAGAGCTTAATAATTTAGAGAGTGATGCAATGGAGGAGGGAAAACGAGAGACTGAGAGAGCGATAAAAAGAGAGAAGGGCGATAGGTGATGGCCTGGGGTGCAATAGTGTGAAATCACCAGCATTTTGTTTTCAGGGCAATAACAGAGTCGTATTCCTCACAGACTGTCTATGCTGTGGGTGAGCAGCACAACATGATGCAATTTAGCTAGATTGCACCTATTATAATCAAGCACAACCTCATTGTTAATACTGGGAATAATCTAGATTCTAGAATGTTTGCATATACTATAGTATGCAGGGGGTTAAAGTTTGACTAGCTATTAGTTGGCCCCTGCTGGCAGACTCTGTAACTACAATATTATATAGGCATTCACATTAAGTACACAAAGTTCTAAATAATTAGAATAGAATTATTGGAGTATGTTTTACAAGAAAATACTATTTCAGTTTTTCTACTTCAAAGTTTCATTTTAATTTAATGTGCTTTGCTATTTCTTTATAATTGTTTGTAAAATTTACTAGCAATTTCTGAGTGAGAATTGTTTCTAAAACTTTTTTTGTGTGTACATTTACAAGGGCAGTTAAAATCGAGCTACTGCAGGGAGTCAAGTTACAGTTTTTACCTGTCTTTCCCCAATGTACTTTAGACGATGTATTATCAAATATCATAAATATTAAATAGACGTTGCCAAGGTTGGGTATCGTTTGAATTTTAGCATTTCCAATTCTGATTCCAGGTTTCAATTCCAATAACATAATAAAAAATGACAAAAAAAAAAAAAAAACAATCCAATAAAAAATATATATATATATATAAAGTAAAATATTTAGATGTCAAACATATTTATTCTGTGTATTTTTGCAAAACATTCTGTTGCAGCTGAATACCATGTACAAAAATCAGTTTGATGGCTCAACCGGACTGAAAAGCCTTGACATAAACATTTCAATCGATCCGGCTGAGCTCGATTTGAATGAAATTTCAATCAAATTGGAAGGGGTAGTGTAGACCTGATATAATTTGATCAACAAGAAAAAAAATAAGCATGTAAATGCTTGAATCTGACTACTTTTTCAGTAGGATTCAAAACAATACCCTTTTTTTGTTTTACATCAAAGAAACATTCATATGCTATTTATGTCATACGAACTGGTCAGTGGAGGAGACTTGAATATTTATTAAATATCTACCTTATTGTTAGTACCCCAACATGACAAATTACAGTGCTGCCATTACAAAGTTGAAGTAAAGCATTTGCAGTGTAGAAAAATATGTTTCGTCGGAGCATTTACACTGACAAAATGTGCTCAACTTTATTGCCTGGGTCACTGTTGCTCATGTTGCCAGAAATTGGAAATTTTGGCACTGCAAATCATTGTCCATGCGAATAGTCCTTTTACATAATCACACCCAGGTTGGCCCAGCTAACTAAAAGTAGACACACAGCCTGCTCCAATATTTCTCTCGTTTTACTACCAGCCCCTCATTATGTTTAAGTAGCAGGGCTCTCCATATACCATAATACCCATAAGTCCAATTCCTTTCAAATAAATAGCAGCGTTGCCATTTTGACTGTAACAAGTTTTCTTTAAACTCATTAATTTCATGCATGGGGCCTAATTAGGAAGGTCTTGCCAAAGCATATGCACTGCCAAAATGCAGCCAGTGAATTAGTAGCATAAAAAAATCATGTTTGTTTGTCATATACCACTGAATAGCAACAGAGAGTCAGTGTTATTGCTCAACTTGTACATTGAAGTGTAATAAACAGAAGTTATTCCCTTGTGTTTGGAAACACATCATGTTCATTTCAGTCCAGTTGTTGCAGACCAATGCTAAGAGGATGGAGACACAGCAGCACCCAGTGGTAACTTATGTTATAAAAACAGACCCTTTTACTCTGTCTTCTCATCTTTGTTGCAGGTACATGGTATTAAATTAAAGTAAAATAATAATCAACAACATGATTATATATATATATATATATATATATATATATATATATATATATATATATTCTTATAAATTTGTATAAACGCATACATTTTTCCTGGTAAAATATATAATAAAGTTCTTTCAATGAAAATGTTATCTAGAAGGACAGTCCAATGTCAAAGATATTGTAGGCCTAGCCTACATATAATTTGTTATGAACACAATCGTCCCATTCATACTACAAAACTACTAAATTATTTAAATTAAATCCTACACATAACAATTAAGGTGTCAATAAAGTACCATGGCATGGACTCACTCAGTATTACAATGATACTTTGACCTTTGTACTCTAACTATTTATTTATATTTCACTGGCAAGTCAATTTACTTCAAAGAATACCATGATACCACCATGGCAGTTGCTCTTCTTCTTCTTCTTTTTTTTTTTTTTTTTTATCTATATAGTGTTAAAACAAGATGTGGGAAAAAAAATGCATTTAAATTCTGTTTCCTGTGCACACTATGACTAAACTGCCAGAGCTAAAGAAAAAAAAAACTGGCTTTCGTTCCTGTATAGTATTTATATTTCTCATACTTTCAAAATCATCTAATACCTTTGAGTAGCTTAAGAAATCAGCATTAGTAAAATATACTGATGGGTTTAAGAGAGTTTTAGGACCATGGCTCCTGTAATCCCTCACTATAAGGCTTCCTGAGCACTTGTCGCCTGATGTAATCACAGCTGTAGCAAGCGTGCTCAGCAGGGAATGAACTGATTTTCACTTCAAAATGTCGCCTCCAGTTGAAGTACCGGCTGTACAGCGCCTCATGTCTGCTCAAAAGGAGATACTTCGCTAGAGCTCTCACAGAGGGGAAGTCATTGACGTAGATAAATGCGTCTCAGGGATGAAATGCTCATACTGTATTTCTGTTCTAGATGAGCCCAGTACCACTGGCATCGCACCAAGCTGTAGAGCGTTGCAGAGCTTCTTGGTAATGTTGTCTTTGTGCTCTGAGTTTTCAAAAGAAAGATAAAATCTACAGCTAGCTACAATTTCCTGATAACTCCTTTCAGAAACAAGTTGAAGGAGCTGCCAAACATGGATATCCAGGTATCTCTGGAGCTCAAGTATGGTATGCATTTTATCTAATTTTATGGGCTTTTTTTTTTTTTTTTTTCAAAACCTTTATAAAGTCCTCCTTCCTCTGGAAACTGTCTTCTAATGGTTGACACAACACATGCAGCTAAGGGCTGCCCAGAATGCCATAGGCCCAGCGGACAACTTGTCTGTATGCTGTCAATATTGATTGTCTTATACCAATGGCATCAAAAAGTGTGACTTACAGGTAGTTGTGACCTAAATATAGGCAACTTGTAATTGAAAAACAAAATTATTCAGATGGTTTTAATATTCAAGTCTTTAATTTACTATGCATTTATACATACAAGTATTTAGCTTCGAGTAATAAATAATCTCTGCCCTAAACATACATGTGTCTTCTGGTCTGGAGAAGTCTATGCTCCTGTCTGAAGTGCATATAGGCTATCTGTAGCACATATGGGTTCAGAAAGCAAGCCTCAAAGCCTGGGTGCAGAGTCAGACAGTGCACATCAAGTATGGGGGTCACATTCTCCACCAAGACCCGGTATGCATCTAACTCCCTGCAGCACTCTGTGACCATGGCCTCGCATTTACCACACAAACACTTAATGAAACAAAAACGTGTTTATCTCTCTCCTGCGGTGATGAGAAACCGCTATATCACATAACATTAGTGTCGGATATTAACGAGTGTGACACGCCTGATCAACGTTTATTAGTTTCTGTTACTGGTAAGTATCAATACTGATAGATGACCAATACTAGCTTTGCTATTGCCTGATTACATTAGCTAACGTGTGTATATCTGTAAGCTAACACTGGTCTCTGACCAAGACACCTGCTCTATTCTCCTCACACATCAACTCAATTTGTCTCCTCTGACCGTTGTTCTGTCTAATCCTGGCCTGTCCCTGCTCTCTTGGCTGCATAGCAGGCTCATAATTGCATCTGTGGCCAGTTATACAAGTGAGAATAAACATTTAAAATTTCCTCAGCATCTGAACTGTCATTGCTATCCATTGTTTTACTATGGTTAAAATGGACCGCTCTCCCTCTCGTTACGTCAGTTCCGGTTTTGGCGGTTTTCAGATGTGGAAGTAAAATTCTCTCACAAAAACAACTCCAGAAGCCTTAATAGCGTATTTTAAAGTAAATTTTAAAGAGAATCTAGTTCCTACATTATTTTTCTATACATCGACTGAAGAGAGTGAATTTAGTATGATGAGGTAATTTGAGTTCAGAATGATGCCAGTCTGGTCTGGGACAACAGGAGAAGCACTTACGTTATCATTGGGACGTCTGTGAAGGTTAATGATTGGGTCGAAATTAAATTGTTAAAAAATGTGAAAACGTTACTTTACAGATAAATGAAGGTATTATTTACATCTTTAAATAAATATTCACACTAAGAAAAAAATGTCTCTTTTAATAAACTGCACACTCACTTATATACACCATTCAAACATTTGGGTACAGTAAGAATTATTTTGAAGTTTTTAAAGAAGAGTCTTCAGAAAGTTGAATGCATTTATTTATTTATTTATTTGTATTTTTTTTTTTTTTTCTGTGATGGCAAAGCTGAATTTTCAGCATCATCACTTCAGTCTTCAGTGTCACATGATCCTTATATATATATATATATATATATATATATATTTATTTATTTATTTATTTATTTTTTTACAGGATTCTTTGACAAATTACCCCCGGTTTCACAAACAAGGCTTAAGCCTAGTCCCAGACTAAAATGCATGACTGAGCTGTTTTAACTGATAGAAACTTGCACTGACATAGGTACATTTATAAAAAATTACTTAAAGGGCATATTCCAGGTTAGAGACCCCAGTGAATTTATACACTTCTTCCTTCATCTTCTTTCTGCTTGAGCACTGGCCTCTCCCACAATACAACTGTAGCAAACCCATTGAGAGTCTGTCAGTGTGAAGTCTTTCTTACGTTCTCTACAGGGAGCAGGGAGCATGTAATTGTGTTCTTCCCTTGATTATGACACTGCAGTAGTCTAATGCATACATCACTGTCACAATCACAATCAAGATCAAATCAAGCTTTGGAGGTGAATGAATGTCTTTAACGCTTCTCTTTAATTCAGTGGTTCTTACCCTTTCTAACACCAAGGCCCCAAAAGTCCTCTTTGAAGTTGTGCTTCCACTGCAAATATGACAACTGTGCTTGATTTCCAACTACAACAAAATAGTGCTGTCAATGGAGGAAAAAAACAAAACAAAAAAAACTGATTCTGCCATGCAGATATGCAATGAATTTCTAGAACTCTTGTAAGCCTAAAAATTTCTCTTTATTTATTTTATTGTATTTGTTTTATTATTATTTTACTGCAACATCCATTGTTTTGCCTTAAAAAAAAAAAAAATAATTGGCAAGTATAGCTAAACCACATGGTTACTTCATGTTTAGATGTACAATTATCATGGGGTATTTGTGTCTATATTTTACACAGTTATGTATATGCTTTAAATATTTCTGCATCTTTCACCTTTTTATCCACGAGGGACTGCTGTTTTATCACAGTAAATCATTTTAGGAAAAGAAAAAAATACAGCCAACCAACTTCACAAAACTGCCAAAAGAATGACTGTTTGGATCACTTGTGAAGGAATGAGTGCTTTGAACAGTGAGATCGCTGAAATATAGCAAAGGGCTTGCAAATGGTAATTGAAAGCCCAAAAGGGAGGAGAGGCAAGCACATTTTTGGGGGGCTCGATTCTGATTAAATTTTGCATTAAATTGCACAATTGTGCAGCTCCACCAAGAGATGGCGCCCTCACCTCATCAATGGGCCAAGTGCTGGAACAATTTTGAGTGGAGTAAATTTTTTCCTGTCATCTACAAGAACAATTTTAAGCATTATGAAATCAGTTGAGGCACTACATCAACCCAGATCTTGTTCTGCACGTATCAAACATACCTAATTTAACATCAGTTTGTTACAGTAGACACCACATTGTATGGAGGGAGAGAGAGGAAAAAACTGATGGTTCATAGGAGTTTAAAAACACAAAAAGGGGAATAAATGATGTCATGATTTTCTGGGTGAATTTTTTTTTTTCTTCTTCTTCTTTTTTGGGGTGTTTAAGCTTTAAAACATTTAAACAAATAGTCTTGTGACAGGATGAATGTGTTGAACAGTGTTGTTTTGAGCTCAACAAGTTACAGAGTCAGATTCAAAAACCATTAGAAGGAAAAAATATATATTTTCAGAATAATAAAATAATGGGTTTGTCTAGAACTGTCCTACAACAGAATTGTGCATACATTTAACTACTCTTTTTTTGCATTGCTCACTATTAGACTGTTGAAATTATGTGAAATTGTGAGGCGCTCTGCTAAACAATTTCAATATCTTTCTTCAACAGTATAAGAACACAAGATAATGAATGTAATATTTTATCGATAATATTTTGTTTATTGATTGCAGATTGCGTGTGTGTGTGTGTGTGTGTGTGTGCGTGCGTGCGTGTGTGTGTGTGTGTGTGTGTTGTGGAGAGACACTTACAATGTAAGTAAATGGGGCCCATGTAAAACTTGCTTATATTTTATATATATTAAGGAGTATGTATGAAATGAGCAAGAGAACTGTTGTTCCAAATATTAACACATTTTTATTGGCCTAAGGCTGAATCATAGCCATGTGCCAACAGCATGAGTGTGAGTGTTATGTTACTTTTATAAGCAGTCCAAACAAACAAAATTTGAAATAATTGTTTGAATAATTGCATTTTAGATTCAATTTTGACAGTTATTATATTGTTTATTTTTGTTCAGCCAAAGAAAATAGTTCCAAATGAATCCAATGCAGAATTCTGCCTGACACTTAAAAAACCTAAAAAAAAAATAGTTTATAATGTATTACAGTAAAATCTCCAGATAGGAACTGCTCACTATGACCCAGCTGGGCAAGATCCCATCACCTACCCTCAGGTGTTTGACCAAAACACTGCAACGCATATTGTCAAGGTTGTACTGTAAAGAGCTCAGGCCTTCATGATGTTTGATTGGACATTTTCAGAAGATGAAAACAAGCAGGAGATTGAGGGAGAACTGAACGTCATGGTCAGGATGATCCCTAGATAGAGTCTAATTGAAGGAAAAGAAGCTATTCCAGTGACAGATACTGAAAAGGAAACGGCTGCAAGCATCACCTGCACATTGTTAGATGACTTCATGATGACGTTCCTTTTGAGCAAAATCCCACCACAAACATGGAGACCCTGCAAAAGCAGCTCAGTTGGAGAGAGAAATTCCTGAAGATCCACAGTAGATTCCCTTTTAATGCTGGTATGCTTAACCCATGGTTAGATGAAACAAATTCTTCACCTCTTAAACCTGAATCAAAGATTCAGACGTTCTCAAACCTATCCTCCTTGATCCTGATATTGATTTTATGGTGTGCTTGACCTTCACATCTCTAAAGTAGGAAGAAACCCTGAAGGAGTTTCTGAAATCTGACAAGTTTAAAGAGCTAGCTGGGAATAAAACCTTGTTTTATGTGTCATCTGTCAGAAAATAGTTCAATGATCCTGATGCTGTAACGAAGATGAGAGAGAAGGTATCTGTTATGTCCAGGTGCTGTGTTTGTTTGTTTGTTTGTTCTCTTCCATCTCTCCATTTTTATATTTTTAATTTCTTAGTGTCCTTCAATTGTTTCCTCTGCTGTCAATCATCTTTAACCTGCTGACATCATGACCACCCCTTTGTTGCTTTGATTGCCATTAGGCTAACTTGTATTACTTCATTGTTGTGTGTGTCCACTGGTGCTCTGCCCCCCAAAGTTTCCCCATAACTTGTTACTTCTTTCTGTGTATGTAGTATGTGTGTGTGTTTTTGTGTTCAAGGTTGGGAGAAGCAGTCAGATGAGTATGTCACCTTAAATACATTGTGCAACATGTAGATAATCTTGCTTTCTGTATTAAACACACCAGGTAAGGTGCAAGCACCAACTACTGTACTTTGATTTTTTTGTGTTTCTTTGATATTTGTGTTCTTGTTTTGTACTTTTTTATTCAAGTTGTTTTGTTTAGTTTATTTAATTTTTTTGGTCACAAGCCACATCTCTTCTCCCCTCCAGGTAAGTCTTTACATATTGTAAAAATTCCAAGAATGTGATTAAAGGGCTGCAGTTGGGTGAATTGCAAAAAAATAAAGCAAAAAGACTCGCAAAATTCTGTTCAGTTTCAGCCATTATATAGAGTATGCAAATATGGAAACAAAGATGTTTTGTCTATTCTTGAGTGTTAAATGTTATAAATTTAAGGACTTGTGATTGTATGTTAGCCATGTGTACCTGTCATCTTGCAAACTGACTTCCCAAGGTATTTGGATTCCGTTTTTGTTGCTTGTCTTGTGGATCCAAATAAAAGAAGAAAATGTGTGTGTGTTCAACTTTTGGATGCAGTTGTCACTTTTAATAACTGAACTGACTTTGAACATAACCATTCATCCACTCTAAAACAGGACAGACAGCTCTGCTGCTATGTGCATGTAGTCACTTTTTTCCCCTTCCCCCTCTTAATTCCTTCCTTAGCACATCCTGTGATTGTGGGTGGGTCTGTTCACCAGGTGTTTTTTAGCACTGGCCACATGATTAGAGTTGGCAGCATTAGAGGGAAAGAAAATCATTTATTTTTGACAACAATTATTAAACCATCATTGCAACACCATGGCCAAGTCATGATCAGAATATACTCACTAGCTTGGAATTTGTAGCTGTGGAAAGCAACAGTACAAAAACAACATGATCTTTCAAGTGTTCAAACCTGGGTGAGCCTGTGAGTTTTGGTGTGAAGACTGGAAAGTGTTATGGCATTATGGTGGGAAGTGGACTTGATTTGATCTATATGATTTTTCGTAACACTTTACAAAACAGGTGCACTAATCTGCATTAATTCATGATTAACTAATGTTACAGTGTGTGTGCATGTGTGTGTGTGAGAGAGAGAGAGAGAGAGAGAGAGAGAGAGAGTGTTCATGCAAACAGGACTAGTGCTGGACTGGGACAAAATTTCCGGCCGGGAGTCTCAACAAGTCTGGTGTTAGAATATCACTGTGTGTAGCAGTGTGCCCTCCCCTGGAACGATTTTAGGCAGAATTATAATATATGAGACCCAGAACATGATTGTGATTTCAACCCAAGGGGGATCACCACTTCAATTGATTCAACTGGATTCAAATGAATTCAACTTTCATTTAAAACAACCCTAACAAATGGTGTCCCCTTCCCAAAGTGAATGATTATGATCCTCTCTCATACTTCAGGTTGATGTTTGCATCTGCTGTAAGGAAAAGTTTAAAATGAAACTTCGATAAAATGAATGTTGGGTAAGACTGACAGGTTCATCAATTGTAATCAGAGCAAAAATGCTGTCAAGTAACATTTAGCAAGGAAAAAAAAAAAAAAGTATTACAAATATGCGTAAAAACCCAGAGGGCTTTAGATGTTAGCTGGAGACATTTACAGGAAAATTATTTTCTAATAAACAAAAGACACGAATAGACTGCAGGTGAGAACTGACTGTAAAACAATACAAACAAGTATTATTATGACAGTATGAACAGCCACCAATAGATTATGAGTTGTGTAGATCTCAACAGTATTGTCGATTTAAAATACATTAGGGACAAGAAATATCTTCATATAATCAAATGCAAATGTAATTTTGCCATAAGACAGATAGACATTTTAAATGGATAGAGTCACTACACTCAGATTTATGTCTTTATTGGCTTTTTTTAAAACACTAAAGTAGATTCCATTGTAAGGCATTTGAAAACATGCACTAATTTTCGATCAGTTTGAATGAACTCAATCAGATTTGGGATCCTGAAAATTTGATTTATACCAACCCTAAAAGTTGCAGTCTGATTCAAATATTAGTTTACCAGCGATGGGTAGTAACTGATTACCTATAATCTGGATTACATCCAAAAAAATTAGGTGCTTGTAATTAGATTAAATTTTAAAATGTTGCCAACCAAACAAACACGCTTGTTTTCACACATGCATGCTAAACCGAATGCATTACCGTGGTAAAGTTAGTTTTAGTTTTGTAAATGGTTTGTGCACTCAGCTTCAAACGTGCACACAAATGTGCTTTTATGATGACTTTAGATTGTCACTGTCTGCATGCAACATTTTTGTTTTCGATGTCTTCATGCAATATTGTTTGCAACAAACTTAGGCAGAATACTGAGCCAACTAACTAGGAAATCAACAAACAAGGAACATGTGCAAACAGTGACAGAAACTACATTAAATCACAGGTGGGAGTGGGTGAGGCTGACAGGTTTGTAGATCAAAAATGTTTTCATTTCCTGAAAAAATAGTATTACACACGTGATTAAATATGTGACTTCATACTTTCAGTGAAGACATTAGCAGGCAACTTCATGCATAGACCGCAGGTGAGAAATGACTTTAAAATGATACAAACATGTATACAACATGTGCATGTATGATAAATGTATGAACAGACACCAAAAGATTATGAGTTATGAGTAGATTTCAGCAGTATTGCAGGGAAAGATTCAAAATGCATTAGGGACAAGAAATCTTTATACTAAACAGATGTAAATGCCATTTTGTCACAGTCTATGGATAGAAAATTTTAAATAGATAGTCACTACATTCAATGAAGGACAGATTTATGCATTTGTTTGTCTTTAGTGATTTTTTTTAAACACTGAATTATATTACACTGATGAAGGACTTGAAAACATTGTAAGTACTGTTTAAATGCACTAATTATTGTCAGTCTGAATTAATCCAACCTGATTTCTGTGTTTGATTTATATGAACCTTAAATGTTGCAATCTGATTCACAGATTCCTTTACAAGTGCTGGGTAGTAACTGATTACATGTAATCTGGATTACATTTAAATTTAAGTGCTTGTAATTATATTATATTATTATTACACGATCACAATGGCAATAAATTATTTATAATTTATCGATTCTGCCTAATTTGTATTTGTATTTGTACGACGGCATTTTAGTGCCACGTTAAAAAAATAAATAAATAAATAAAAAATAAAATAAAATCTAAATTTACGAGATTAAAGTCGTAATATTTCGAGAATAAAGTCGAAATTACAAGAATAAAGTCGAAATACTACAAGAATAAAGTCGAAATATTACGAGAATAAAGTCGAAGAGTTTCGATAATAAAGTCGAAATGTTTCGAGAATTTAAATCGTAGAAATTAAAGTTATAATATTTTGAGAGTAGCCTATAACCTATTTCGCATTAATGGCCCGGATTGGGAGCACCGGGAGAAGTTGCCAGGCCACCGGAATTTAGGCCTGTTTGAATATTGTTGCGTCCGAGTGGCCGCATCATCTTACTGGGATGAGGAATAGTCCATTTTAAGGACTTGCGGAAACAGCTTAATATCATTGATATTTATTAACAGACTGAACAGGAACAACTTTTTATCTTAACATCAGCTCACACACCCAATCGATATTCCTTTGGGGGGCGCTGTAGCTCTCTTATTTAACCCTTTTTTTAATACAATACAAATAAATGTGGGTTATTAGCAGAAATCATACCATGTATCATATACGCGGGGACAGCTTGGAAATAATATTTCATGTCTTCCATTGCATTCGTTATTTGTAGTGCGCCAGCCAATAGCAACGTTTGTGCTTTTAGTACTTTTAATATAAAACAAAGTCTCAGCTTTCAAAATCGGTTTTAGCGAAACACAAATTAGGTGTCTTACAATAATGTGTTTTTCAAGCTCTTTAATGATCAGATCGCTGTATTATGTGAATCAATTCATTAGGCCTATACTGTTTTCTTTGTGAAAATTCCAAAATTCCAAATTTGTGAAAATTCCACCACCTAGTTCCACAAAAACGTCTGTGGCATCCAAACTTTCATTCTTCATGTAACCTATTTAATTAATAAAACGTTCTAAAGGTTGAAGTGGACTCCAACTCGTTAACATAAGTTAGGCCTATATTGTTTTCTTTTCTGAGGTATAGGCTTTAGGCTTATATACACTGCGTTCCAAATTATTATGCAAGTGATATATCAGTAGGATTTCGGTACAATAAAGAGTCAGATTTTTGTTTGTGTTGTTTTTCACATCTTTTTAGTTAACTGGTATCAATGTCAGACAGGTTTGTTCAATAGTTTGCCAGTTCTTCTTAGGTAAATGGAAACCCTTCTTAAAGAGGTTGTTCCACATTATTAAGCAAGTCACAGTTCTCATGAAATATGGTGAGGAAGAAAGATCTTTCTGAAGATGAAAAGTATGAAACAATGCAATGTCTTGCAAAAGGCATCAAAACAAACAATATTTTGCGAAAAGCAAATGGAAATTATTGAACTGTCAAAAGATTTGTGAGTGACAGAGCACAAAAGATCTTGGTCAGATAAAGATTGATTAAGGAAAGTTTCTGTCAAACAAATGAACTGTATTGTAATACCAGCTGTAAAAAAAAAACACTGCTGAGCAGCAAACAGGTGTTTGAAGCTATTGGAGTCTCAAGATCCTCTCCATGTAGACTGGCAGTTGTGTGTAAAGCTGCGTTTCAGTCACTGCTAACCAAACCTCACAAAGATAAATCTGCACGGTGGCTGTAGAAACACATGAAGACTTGTTTTTAAATAGTTTTATTCACTTACAAATGCTGCAGTACAATGGATGGTCCAGATAAATGGATTTCTGATAGTTGATGAATGGCCATCCTATTCCAATGAGACTGCAACATCAGCAAGGTGGTGGTGGGTGATGATTTGGGTTGAAATATTGGGAAGTGAGATGTAAGGTCATTTTAGGGTGTAAAAATGACTTCTGCAAGATATGTGGAGTTCATAACTGACCATATTCTGCTGTGGTATAAAATGAAGAATAGTGCTCTCGGAAATAAAAGGATTTTCATGCAGGACAGCACACTATGCCATGCTGCATAAATACCATGGTGCTAAACAGTTTGAAAATGTATTTCTACAGCCGCCGTGCAGGTTTCTCTTTGTGAGGTTTGGTTAGCAGTGAATGAAATGCAGCTTTACACACAACTTCCAGTCTGCATGGAGAGGATCTTGAGACTCCAGTAGCTTCAAACACCTGTTTGCTGCTCAGCAGTGGCTTTTTTACAGCTGGTATTACAATACAGTTCATTTGTTTGACAAAAACTTTACTTAATAAATCTGAAGTGAATACAGCGATCTGTCATGCCACATTAAAGAGCGTGATAAAAAAACACATTGCAATAAACATATTGTTTGTATTTCGCTATAAAACTGACAGATTTTGAAAGCTGAGACTTTGGAATTTCTCCCGGTGCTCCCAATCCAGGCTAGTTGCATGCGCTAGAATATCTCAAAATATTAGGCTATAACTTCTATCTTAATTCTCGAAACATTTCGACTTTTATTCTCGAAACATTTCGACTTTTATTCTCGAAACATTTCGACTTTTATTCTCGAAACATTTCGACTTTTATTCTCGAAACATTTCGACTTTTATTCTCGAAACATTTCGACTTTTATTCTCGAAACATTTCGACTTTTATTCTCGAAACATTTCGACTTTATTCTCGAAACATTTCGACTTTATTCTCGAAACATTTCGGCCTTTATTCTCGTAGTATTTCGACTTTTATTCTCGTAGTATTTCGACTTTATTCTCAAAACATTTCGACTTTATTCTTGTAATATTTCGACTTTATTCTCGTAGTATTTCAAATTTATTCTCGTAATTTCGGCTTTATTCTGGAAATATTGCGACTTTAATCTCGTAATCTTAGATTTTTTTTTTTAACATGGCACTAAAACGCCGTCGTAATATTTGTGTTATTAAAAAAATAAATAAATAAAAAAAGAAAAAATCCTACCACTTGTATTCATTCAGAATGTTCCAGTTTTGTGGAAACACCAGCCACTAGTCAGAACACTACAATTACACAGAAAATTTACAACATTTGAAAAATGGACAGAAATCATACAGAAATCATTTCACTTTCAAGGAGACATACTGCAAAAACATGCAGTATGTAGTATTGTGTGCAGTAAACTCATTTCCTATTGACAGCAAAGTAATACACATCAAGTTTAATTTAAAAAAAAAATAGGTATGCTTGTTTTTTCAATATTGCATATCTAATCAACTTCTGACAAACAAATGTTGTCTTTCAAGCACATTGAAATTCACATATTCACAGTTTACATGTTGCCACATGTAGTCTATGATATTCAATTCTTTCTCTGTGTTTAGTCCCCATTTAATTAGTTTTCATCTTTTGTAAGTATGTTCTTATTTGGTATAGTTACTGATTATTACAAGACACCTGTTTTGTTTAGTTATTGTTTTTCTCCTACATATACCATAGTGTTCAGTCGAGCTTGTCGGTTCTTTTTTTTTTTTTTGTTAACAACTTTTTATAAAATTTTCTTATGGGAACAGTAGTAAAAAACAAAAAGCAACTGTGCAAATTTAGAACCCACAATAAAATAATTTTTACAAGGATTTTAGAAAAGATGACACAACATTAAAAGCTGAATGCCATAAATTTAGTTTCCACATTAGATCCATGTATACGAGAAGTTGAGAGTTCCATCGAGATAATGTCCAACAAATCTGTGTTGAACAAATACACAGTCCAGGTTCGTCTGTCCATTGTGTGAGGAGGATTCCAACGGTTAACTAACAATTTTTTTTTTTTTTTTGCTGCTGTGAGAGCAGCTAACAGTAAACATCTTTGTCGGACGGACAAGGTGGACTCCAAAAAGTCATTCATGAAAAAATGGCACGGAGTCAAACATATCTCAGTACCCAACAAATATAACAGGTCCTGTGAGAGCTGAGACCAAAAAGGTGAGAGAGAAGGGCACTCCCAAAAAACAATGCGAAAACGTGCCTAAAGATCCTTGCGAACAGAGATTACACTTAGGAGAAGATGACAGATTCATATTCAGAAAGAAAAAAAAAAGCTTGAGAGTGTGATTCCTTTGGTCCAGATCTATCTAGGATATGCGACATTACAGAATTCATATCTGCACCCAATACAATTTCAAAATACGAAAATTTCAAGAGAAAGGTTGACAAAACAGAGAAGAAGTAGGGTCAGGAGTACAAGGGGCATAAACTGAAAGAAATACAATATTCCTATTCTCCACTATTGTTTTTATATGTGTTACTCTACCGTCTGTATCACAACCTTTATTTAAAATAGTAGGCTAATATTAGTCTTATAAGACTTATATAAATATAAGTCTTCCGCACCAATATTAGGACACCCTTGGTTTTAGTATCCGAAGATGAGTGAGATACCACTTCATAAAACTTATTACACCTGCGTATATCCTCCTCTTTCAAAGGGGATTCTTGAACTAACACTATATCAATCTTTCTTCTTCGCAAAAAATACAGAAAACCTGTACGTTTCTGAGGGCCATTTGGGCCATTAATATTACAACTCAGAATATTAAGGTCAGTCATAGGTATCGAACAGAATTACTGCATAATAAGACAAAATACAAGTTTGAAAATAAAACCAGTTGAGTCTACCATTAAACCACCCCCACTCTTCCCGTCACTATTAAAAAAAACAAACGCATTCCCATGAACTATGGCAGATCAAACCAAGAACAAACCTTGATCTGCCAGCACCCCTTAATATGATCCGTGGCGTCAACAAAAACCTGCACATTACTGAAGCACCAACATGGCCCCATAGTCACATACTGACTAGGTAGTATCTCTATTTAAAAAAATTAAAAGAAAAAGAAAAAAAGAAAGAGAGAGAGAAGGAATACAACTAAAGCATAAATAAAATAACATCATAATCAGTAAGTGATACTGTATGCACAATGAAAGCTTCTAGTAACTATGAATTAAGAAGTGAATATTAAAGTGAACAGTGAAAAACACAGTCACCTAACCATTTAGAACATCTCTTCTCCGATTAGACAGCAAACGTCCAGCTGAAGCTAACTGAGAGTTGGTGGATGAATTGGATCTGAGAAAAACTCTTGCTTCTTCTGGGGAGTATAGCATTTTAGGTTCACCTTGATTGAGAATGACCTTCAGCGTTGCAGGATAAAGAAGAAAATTCTGGATGCTAGCTTCTCTCATGTCCTTCCTAACTGGCGCAAATGCACTTCTTTTTGCGGTGACTGGAGAAAAATCTGGAAAGAAAGACAGCGTTGCTCTGTCGGATGTTTTCACCGGGGCGTGAAGTCTGGCGGCCGGTGTTGTGCCCATTTTCGACCCCTGCCAAATTATTACCCCCTCTCGTTGAAATCGCTACCTGATTGCCTAATCCTAACCCCATCCTTAATCCTAACCCCTCCCCCACACCTTACCCTTAACCTACCAATACTAGGGGGGTAGTAATCTGGCGGGGGTCAGAATTTGGCACAACACCGGCAAAATGAGCTCCCTGTCCGTGTACCGCAACAGTTTAGAGATGAAAACCCGTGGTTTAGCGCGATCTGAGGAGAGCCTTGTGTAATGCGCTCGCTCCACTTCAATCTCTTTGCCCGTCAGAGACGGAGCCACGTCGTTAGCGATCTTTTCAAAAAGCCCATAGGGTCGTCCTTTTCTGAACCTTCAGGCAATCCGACCAGACGCAGATTGCTGCGCCTATTGCGATCCTGTAAGTCCACAACCTGTTGCTCGAGCGCGGCTACTCGCCTATCGTGATCTGCAACAACTTTCTTTTGTGCTCTCATCTCCCCTGTAAGAAGATCCAATTTAGAGCATAGCGACTAAACAACTGACATGTGAGAAGCAAACTCGTTCCGCATCGCCGTCAACTCAGTTCTTAGAATGTCCTCAAAGTGTGTAACAGTGTTCGCCATCACCATATTGCTCGCGGTCGGTGGCTTGGATTTCTTCATAATCGGAGAAGCCGACGGTGACAACTCCTGCTGTTTCCGATTGTATGCCATCAGGGAAAGTATTATTAAAGAATAAAACAACAAAAAAAAAAAAAAAATCAGCAAAAAGGGGCCAAAAGTATGGAGCTCTACTCAAGTGCGAGTAGGTTCATGAGCATGTCACGTGACTCTGAGCTTGTTGGTTCTTGATACTCTTTAGGTTTCCTGTTTACCTGCGTGATAACAATGCTCCAGAGTGTGTTAGACTGCTGGAAACTGATCATCTCCTTTGTTTGATTGGACCGCACTTCGATAAGGGTATTTCACACTGCATTACCGTGGTAAAGTTAGTTTTAGTTGCATCACTGTGGACAACAGCATTTGTGTTTTTATACCGTGTAAATAAATTTGCGATTAACGCTTCTGAATTTGGGGACAAAAGCACCACTCAGTCAATTTTGACTTAATTACTAGTATGGTGGTGAAACCATTGGAGACTGGCAGGTCTGTGACAAAGTCTATGGACAAGTGAGACCAAGGACGCTGAGGAATTGGTAACGGTTGGAGGAGACCAGAAGGTAGTTCCTTGGGGGTCTTGGATTGAGCACACATTTGGCAGGACTTGACATAAGTTACCACATCTTTGTGATCAAGGACAAAACAAGGACCACATCTCTGGAGCAAGGATAACAGATGGTGGAAGAATAGACTCAGGTGTGACGTTGTCTGTTGTAGGATCGTGACGTCTGGATAGAGCATCAGCCTTACTGTTCTTGCTGACAGGTCTGTAGGTGACGGTAAACTGGAAAAACGGGTGAAGAATAATGACCAACAGGCTTGACGTGGATTCAGGCGTTTGGCACTCTTGATGTATTCCAGGTTTTTATGGTTTGCCTTTTAACAGTGACGTTAGGGGGGATGGAATCAGACTGTAGTTACGAATGAAGTGTCTGTAGAAGTTTGCAAAGCCGAGAAATCTCTGACGTTCTTTTACTGTGGTGGGTTGAGGCCAGTCCATGACTGCTCTGACCATGGAGTCATCCATCTCGACATCTTGATGACTGATGTTGTACCCAAGGAAGGTTGTTTGCTTGACATGAAACTCGCATTTCACAGCCTTTGATATATAGGTGCATCTCAATAAATTAGAATGTCGTGGAAAAGTTCATTTATTTCAGTAATTCAACTCAAATTGTGAAACTTGTGTATTAAATAAATTCAGTGCACACAGACTGAAGTAGTTTAAGTCTTTGGTTCTTTTAATTGTGATGATTTTGGCTCACATTTAACAAAAAACCCACCATTTCACTATCTCAACAAATTAGAATATGATGACATGCCAATCAGCTAATCAACTCAAAACACCTGCAAAGGTTTCCTGAGCCTTCAAAATGGTCTCTCAGTTTGGTTCACTAGGCTGCACAATCATGGGGAAGGCTGCTGATCTGACAGTTGTCCAGAAGACAATCATTGACACCCTTCACAAGGAGGGTAAGCCACAAACATTCATTGCCAAAGAAGCTGGCTGTTCACAGAGTGCTGTATCCAAGCATGTTAACAGAAAGTTGAGTGGAAGGAAAAAGTGTGGAAGAAAAAGATGCACAACCGACCAAGAGAACCGCAGCCTTATGAGGATTGTCAAGCAAAATTGATTCAAGAATTTGGGTGAACTTCACAAGGAATGGACTGAGGCTGGGGTCAAGGCATCAAGAGCCACCACACATAGATGTGTCAAGGAATTTGGCTACAGTTGTCGTATACCTCTTGTTAAGCCACTCCCGAACCACAGACAACGTCAGAGGCGTCTTACCTGGGCTAAGGAGAAGAACTGGACTGTTGCCCAGTGGTCCAAAGTCCTCTTTTCAGATGAGAGCAAGTTTTGTATTTCATTTGGAAACCAAGGTCCTAGAGTCTGGAGGAAGGGTGGAGAAGCTCATGGCCCAAGTTGCTTGAAGTCCAGTGTTAAGTGTTCACAGTCTGTGATGATTTGGGGTGCAATGTCATCTGCTGGTGTTGGTCCATTGTGTTTTTTGAAAACCAAAGTCACTGCACCCGTTTACCAAGAAATTTTGGAGCACTTCATGCTTCCTTCTGCTGACCAGCTTTTTAAAGATGCTGATTTCATTTTCCAGCAGGATTTGGCACCTGCCCACACTGCCAAAAGCACCAAAAGTTGGTTAAATGACCATGGTGTTGGTGTACTTGACTAGTCAGCAAACTCACCAGACCTGAACCCCATAGAGAATCTATGGGGTATTGTCAAGAGGAAAATGAAAAATGAGACCAAAAAAAATGCAGATGAGCTGAAGGCCACTGTCAAAGAAACCTGGGCTTCCATACCACCTCAGCAGTGCCACAAACTGATCACCTCCATGCCACGCCAAATTGAGGCAGTAATTAAAGCAAAAGGAGCCCCTACCAAGTATTGAGTACATATACGGTAAATGAACACACTTTCCAGAAGGCCAACAATTCACTAATTTTTTTTATTTATTTATTTTTTTTTTTTATTGGTCTTATGAAGTATTCTAAATTGTTGAGATAGTGAATTGGTGGGTTTTTGTTAAATGTGAGCCAAAATCATCACAATTAAAAGAACCAAAGACTTTACTTCAGTCTGTGTGCATTGAATTTATTTAATACACGAGTTACACAATTTGAGTTGAATTACTGAAATAAATGAACTTTTCCATGACATTCTAATTTATTGAGATGCACCTGTATAGCTGGTTATCCAGCAGGCGGGAGAGTACTGTCTTGACATGTTGGCTGTGTTCAGGTTCAGACTTGGAGTAAATTAAGATGTCATCAATGTATGCCACTACACACTGGTTCAGTAGATCTCGCAAGATTTCATTGATGAAAGACTGGAAGACTGCTGGGGCATTAGCAAGTCCATACGGCATGACCAGGTACTCATAGTGCCCCCTAGTGGTGAGAAAGGCAGTCTTCCATTCATCACCCTCACGAATTCTGATCAGGTTGTATGCGCTTCTCAGGTCGAGCTTGGTGTAGATTCTGGCCTCACGTAGTTGCTCCAGTGCTGAAGGAACCAATGGAAGGGGATAGCGGAACTTGACAGTAACATTATTTAAACCTCTGTAGTCTATGCACGGCCGTAAGCCTCCATCTTTCTTTTCCACAAAGAAAAATCCTGCGGCAGCTGGTGAAATGGAGGGACGGATAAATCCAGAGTTCATGGCTTCTTCTATGTACTTTTCCATGGCTTGAGTCTCGTTGCGTGACAGAGGGTTGACTTTACTTTTAGGAGGCATGGCATTGGGTAACAAGTCAATAGCGCAGTCCCATGGTCGATGAAGTGGTAACTGTGTGGCCTTAATTTTACTAAAAACTTCACTGAATTCGTCATAACAGAAAAGAATCTTAGTGGTTTGAGTAGTGTTTGGGCTTTCGACGCTTGTCGTCAAGCAGGGCTTGATTATGGCTGAGTGCATGCAATGGGTTTGGCAGAATCTAGACCAATGGGTTAGTTTACCATGATACCAGGACAAAACTGGGTCGTGAACAGACAACCAGGGGTAGCCAAGGATAATTTCATGTCTGGGGAAGTCAATGACATAGAATGAGATGGCCTCTTGATGGAATAGTCCAACATGTAGTTGAAGTGGTTGGGTTTGGTGGTTGATGCCATCTCCTATGAGGGTGTTGTTAACAGCAGTGATCTTGATGGATGGAACACAGGGTTGAGTGGGAATGTTGAATTTACTAATGATGTCTTTGTGGATGAGATTCAGGGCAGCTCCAGAATCGATCAGCACTGTTAAATCAATGAAAGTACTTTCAGTAGATAGCCGAACAGGAAAAGTCAATGATTTGGTAGGGAGGAGAGAAAATTGTTCAACACTCACCCGGGTAGTAATCTTGTTGTTCCTCCGGGCTTTGTGTGGACATGCTATGCTGTGGTGGCCTGTTTCACTGCAGTAGTAGCACAGATTGAGTTGACGTCATCAACTTCTCTCCTCTTCAGTGAGTCTCGAGAAACCCAGTTGCATGGGCTCCTGGCCAGGCATTGAAGTAAGTTGAGGAGCTGGTGTGTGACTGGAGCGCTGGCCTGTGATGGCTGGACAATTTTTCTCTTGGGAGCATTCCTCATAAGGTTATCAGTCTTAATAGCGAGAGTTATATATTCAGCAAATGAACAGTTTTCACCCTTGCAAGCCAATTCACTCTGTAGGACGAGGTTCAAACTCTGTCGAAATACAGCCTTTAACGAGATGTCATTCCATCCACTTTGAGCAGCAAGCGTTCTAAAATCGATAGCATAATCTGCAGCAGTGCGGTTACCTTGAGACATATGAAGCAATTGTGTAGATATATCCTTGCCCCCAATGGGATATTCAAACACATCATGTAACTGTTGAACAAAATACTCATAGGAGGTACGAAACAAACGATCTGTCTCCCAGACCGCTGCAGCCCAATCGATCGCTTTACCAGAAAGCAGTGACATTAGAAAAGCACATTTCTTTTCATCTGAGTAAAACTGTTCTTCCTGGTTATCAAAAAAAAAAAATCTCCACTTGACGAATAAAGCCCTAGCATTGTTCAGCTGAACCATCAAATTTCTCTGGCATCACCAGTCTTACCGTCTGTGGTGTACGAGAAGGAAGCGATCGAATGTAGGTCTGTTTGGCCTGGCCATGCTTAAATGGCTGCCAAACAGGAAGCGATCGCAGAAGCAGCAGAGGGAGTGGTACCAGTCAGTACTCGGGTGAGGGCTCCCTCTGCTGGCGTGGCGTTACAGTAGTTATTTATTATATTCATATTATATGACTTATAATTATAATTCATATAATATATTAAAATAATTATTTTACGAACTGGCAATTAATAATATTTGCATTTGAATTAATTTAAATATTAGTAAATGTAAGTTTTAAATATATAAAACTTTTAAAAGGACCAAACCTATGTATTCTTTTGAACTCTTTGTGAAACTATATAAATTATTAAATTCAGCTTATTCACTTGCATAGTCAGATATTTTCTTTCTACTGCATCTAATTTCAAGTGATTATTACATTTAGACTGTTAATTAAATAATAATTGTAAATACTGGTAATGTAAGAATCTAGATATTTGATATTCTTGACATCCCATACTTTCAATTATTCGGTCATCATGGACCCGAATGTCTCACGCCGACTGGAGATTGTGGATCTCACGATCACAAACTCGCAAGATCAAAAGGTCTCTGATGACATGCCTACTGTTTCATTTATCCATAAGCCTTTAGTCTATTCTATTGTGGACACAGATTTGAGGTAAGATAAGCCTCCACATGATCTACTAATCATAATGATTTTAGGAGAGTTCAGAATAAAGAGACTCACACATACTGTACAGGGGTTTTCTGGTTATAGAATCCCAATTACTCGTTTGCCACTTTCTCTGAAATAACCAGACCAGAATAAATAAATCTTCAACTCTAAATTGTAAAATCACCAAAGACCTTTTGGTTAATCCCTGGCCAGAGATAGGAAGACATTCTCACCACAGAGACACACCCCTCAACAGCAGAACAGAATTCTTCTAAGTGTCCAGCCTTTCTTATAATGTGACTGTTGTGAGATTGAAACCAATCACACTGACACATTTAAAATGATATCAAATAGCAAAGGGAAAAAACAATAGATTCACTAGATGTATCATAGGGATTCTGAATGAACTTTCAGTGACTAATGCTGCCTTCACGTGCTATCAGAACCTTCCTATTTACCACTTATGAAGTCGTGATTACGAGCTTGTCGCATTCAAGTGCTTTGTTGCCGGAAAGAATAAAATGTAGCATCCCATTGGTTGACAATCATATAAACATTCGCCGCGCTAGATAGTCTGTAATTCTGGAATTTTGGTCAAATACATGCTTATTTCACTGTTTATAAAACTTACAATATTCTTCAAATGATCATTCATATATAGCCTATAAATACACTACTTTAGCGACAAGACAAAGTGATGTAGTTGCTGTGAGAATAGCATTGACATTCTGATACAACTCTGGTATCAAAATTATTTCCAAATTTCCCAGTAGTAAATACGACTTGAGAGGCCATTCACGTCTAATTTCTGATTAGGAAACTCGTATTTGCGATACTTCCGATAGCACGTGAAGGCAGCATTAAGCCTGATGGAGGGAGAGAGGGAAAGGAGATAAGAGAGGGGGGCTCATAGATAAGCAATGAGAGAAGTTTGGGTAAGGCAATGTCCTGTGCACTTTCTTTGAGCTCTTCTCTCCAGACTAGTGAGTTTTATTGTTTTATTGAACGGTGTTTGATTTAATGTTCAGTCTTCAAAGGAGAACCCTCCTTACAGGTGCATTCAAATAGCTTCTGAGAACCAATAAAATCAATTTTCCTGTTTTTCCCTAATTCCTGTATACTGTACTTGTTAGACTTTAACTACCTTGTAACAAAACCTTTAGAATGGTGAAGTTATTTTTAAACGTACAGTTTAAATATTCACTTTCATCATTGTTAATGACCACAGGCATGGCATCAGATGGCATCATTGAAGTGGCAGCCCTAGGAAGACCTGCATTTCCTGGTATGCTTTATGTGGTATAGAGATTCTTAATGAACTTTCAGTGACTTAAGCCTGGTGGAGGGAGAGAGGGAAAGGGGAGAGGGGGACTCATAGATAAATGAGGAAAGAAGTTTGGGTAAGGCAATTTCCTATGCACTTTCTTTGAGCTCTTCTCAGCAAAGTAGTGAGTTATTTTATATATGTTTAAAAGTTATTTTAAACTTACAATTTAGAAGTATTCACTTTGATCATTGTTAATGACCACAGGCATGACATCAGATCCCATTGAAGTGGCAGCCCCAGGAAGACCTGCATTTCCTGGTATGCTTTATGTGGTATAGAGATTCTTAATGAACTTTCAGTGAATTAAGCCTGGTGGAGGGAGAGAGGGAAAGGGGAGAGGGGGACTCATAGATAAATGAGGAAAGCAGTTTGGGTAAGGCAATTTCCTATGCACTTTCTTTAAGCTCTTCTCAGCAAAGTAGTGAGTTATTTTATATATGTTTAAAAGTTATTTTAAACTTACAATTTAGAAGTATTCACTTTGATCATTGTTAATGACCACAGGCATGACATCAGATCCCATTGAAGTGGCAGCTCTAGGAAGATCTCTGTTTCCTGGGATGCTTTATGACTGCCGCAGCGATTCATTCATTCCAGGTGGTGTACCTTTTTGATTAAAAAAAAAAACAAAACACAGTACTTGTGGGGACAATAAGATGAAACGCACAACATAATGAATTATTTTAGAACTGATCTGCATGTTTACGTAAACAGTTCATATCTGTATACATATAGTAACTGTTTAAGCCCTTTCATTTCAGGCGTTACTCTTTGGGATGAGAAATCACTGAGAGAAGATTTGGACACCCGTCCAAAGCCCCAAACATATTTGAAGTTCAGTAGCTCTGACTCTCTCTCTAGTAAGTCAAGTCTTATGGATATAAGTGCTTCTCTGAAGGCCAGCTTTTTGGGTGGGCTGGTGGAGGTGGAAGGATCTGCCAAGTACCTGCATGACTCTAAATCCTCAAACCAACAGTCCAGAGTGACAATGTATTACAGTGAAACCTCCAGATTCGAACAGCTCACAATGACCCAACTGGGCCAAATCACATACCCTCAGGTGTTTGACCAGAAAACTGCAACTCATGTGGTTACAGCTGTACTTTACGGAGCTCAGACCTTCATGGTGTTTGATCGGACATTTTCAGAAGAGGAAAACAAGCAGGAGATTCAAGGGGAACTGAATGTCATGGTCCATGACATTCCTACATTTTCAATTGATGGAGAGGGAGCTGCACAAATGACAGATGGTCAAAAGGAAATGGCTGAGAAGATCACATGCACATTTTATGGTGACGTCCGTCTTGAGCAAAACCCCACCACATACATAGAGGCCCTGGATTTGTACAAGCAGCTCCCCACTCTGCTGAAGGAGAATGCAGTTCCAATAAAGGTCTGGCTTTATCCTCTTCACGTATTGGATAATAAAGCAGCTCAGCTGGAGAGAGAAATCAGCACAAGTCTGGTTTCCAACATTCAAGATATAATGGAGGGACTGGAGAAGACAGAGAGGACATATAACGACCTCTGCAGAAATAGACTGGTAAATGTTTTTAGTGACATCAAAGAGAGACTGCACTCATTTCAGGAATCATTTAACATTTACAAGACGATGCTCCGCAAAGCAGTGGCCAGGGTCTTGCCTGCTATTCGAGGAGGAGGAATGGAGGAGAAGTCACTGGAAGACATCCTGAAGTTCCACTATGACTCCCCTTTTATTGTCAGCAAGCTTAACCAGTGGTTAGATGATGCAAAATCTGAACTTTGCCTCTTGAGTTCCTACATCAAGACCCTTGGCGGGATCAAAACTGAAGATTCAGACAGTCTCAACACCATTCTCCTTGATCCTGATATTGCTTTTGTGGTGTGCTTGACCATCACATCTCTGAGGTATGAAGACCCGTATCTTTCAACCCTGAAAGAGTTCCTGAATTCTGACCAGTTTAAAAAGCTTGATGGAAATCAGACCTTTTTTTCTTGGGCATCTGTCAGAAAGTGGTTCATATATGGGACTACGACCTTGTTTCCTGTGACATCTGTCAGAAAGTGGTTCATATATGGGACTACGACCTTGTTTCCTGTGACATCTGTCAGAAAGTGGTTCGATGATCCTGATGTCATAATAAAGATGAGAGAGAACTTATCTCACTTCAGGAGTTTTTCAGAGGCCAATAAAGATGACAATAGTATATGCTTCATTATTTCTGCCATCTCTGATCCCTCCAATAAAGGCTCCTCAATCTATCTGTATGAACAAGGGAAGCTGACAGACACACAGTTCCAGCCCGTCACTAAACCGCCCCCTCCAATAGTGAAGGATGCCCAGGACAAGACTGTGACCCTAAATCTGCAGAAATCTCCAACTGGAGAAACAGTGCAGTACAGAGTGGAGTATAGGCAGGTAAAAGCAGATTCTGGAGCTGAAGAACAGTGGCGTGGCATAGACACAGCTGATGAAGACTTTACTCTGACTGGATTGGAGTCTGGAAAACCGTACTTGATCCGCTACAGGATAGTGAGTAAAGTGGGAGTGAGTGAAGCCAGTGACACTGTCAGCCACATACCATCTTCAGGTAAGTGTCATCTGCAGATTTGTCATGCATTAATCTTTTACACTTTTTTGTTTTTTATTCCATTGGTTATGTTCACACAGTCAGTGTTTGGGGTTGACAACCACATTTACTAACAGGTGTAACTTACAAACAGTCTCGTTCATACAACAGTTTACATACAGTATTTGAGCTGCTACTACATGAAAAAAATCTGACATCTGAAGCCCATTTCTTTTTTCATGATAGCATCACCTGTAACTACAATAACAGTAACTGAAATAAATAACATAGTTTCCGATTTCCGTAACACTGGAAGGTATTATCACAGTTTACCTTACATGAATCCATCTGTCAAATCTCAATTGACGGACAGACCCTTACAAAAAAGTAGCATACTTCGTTCATTTTATTAAGTAAACTTAAGTATATTTTCAAAGTATACTTAATGTAGTAGGCCTAAGTGCTAATATCTATTAGTAATTATATACTTCTAACCCACTTTTTAGTTTATGAAAGTACATAGTAAACTTTATATTACTTTTTAATTGTAACTTGTTCTTTAGTATTGCGACTATACTACAAGTGAACTTATTGGTATACTGATAGATTACTTGTTATATACTTCTAACCCCCTTTTTTAATAAAAATACACTTTTGCGATGAAGAATAATTTCAATAAACTACTTATATAATCATTTTGCACTTTAAGTATACACTGAAAAAATGGAGTATGTGTTCAATAAAAATATCTATAAGCTAATTACATTGATAGACAACATTTCACATAAAAGTATTTTTTTTTTATTCAATGTCTGTATTGTAAATTCATTAACATCCATCCACTTTCCAATACTTGGTCCTACATAGGGTTGTGGAAGTTCATTAACAGTTCATTAAAACTCCATTCAACCTATACAGTACAAAGTTCACTATTGACTACTGTTCACCACTGAAAGTTCGCTATTAATGTCTTTATACTGTACCATGTGATGTATCACGTAAATGTATCTTACAATCCACAAATGTCAAAATGTCTTTCAACGTGTTCGCAAAAAAATTAGATTTTAATGAATGTTCAGTGATTTGTACAAATAGAAATGTATTTGTCAATACAAATGTTTTGTTTCTATTCATGTGTCATTATTTGTGCATGCAAAAAGGAAGATGTGTGCAGTCAGTGACGTCTTTTTTGAATGCATCCTGCTTGATTAATTTGGATTTTGAGACAATCTTTTCACCATTTTTAGCCTTGCATGACCCAAACACAAATATTTCATGTCTCTATTTTTGATTCCATACCTATCAAGCTCAATATTACGATAGTGTTGCACCCCTAAAAAACTTTTTTGGAATTACCTTAACAGGCATGTGCAAACTAGCCCCTTGCCTCTTGATGCCCAAAGTGCCCTTTTGTCAAGGCAAATTTATTTATTATTTTTTTTTTTTAAATTAAAGTCCCTTTTGTGAAGATCTGTCCAATCTAACTATTAGTAAAAATAATGAATAATAATTTAGCCATAAATAATATGACCCAAATGATGACCTTTCACCTGACGACCTCATCCAGACCAGGACGATCCTTCACGCTCAGACACCTTTAGCTTACCACCAGGGTACCTTCAATGCCGCCCGTGCCGCGGCTGCCGGTAAATGGGGTTCTCAGCAGAGTGGTGTGTTTGTTTACTTATTATTATTATTATTATTATTATTATTATTATTTTACAAGAACGATGTGAAGAGAGCATGCACAGCTTTTGTTTATATTGCTGTGTGTAGCCTGTAGAAGTAATGTTAGCTGCAGCTATCACATCGCAATATTAACAGAGGTGCATGTTTGTTCACGCTGTTTGAGGGAGAAAAGTTCAAGAAAAGTTCATGGGCGTCAAGGGGTCTGGTCTTTTTTATGGTATTTGACTAAAAACTATTCATACGTTAAACTATTATTATTACAGTATTTATTTAAAAAAACAAGTTTAGAGTGCCTTGAAACAATTATCTCAACACTGGTAAAATAAAAAAATTAAAAAAAAAAGAATAAATTCAGAAACTAATAGAAAATAATATCTATCTGGAAATAAATTTAAAAATGTCAATATCAATATAAAATGAATAAAATAATCTGTATTTAAGCCACTTTCAGTTTCTAATCCAAGAGTTATTAATAAGTGCAAAGAAAATATTCTTTAACTTTTTAACTTACAATGGTCTTTTCTGTTCTGTTTCTTTTTCAAAACTGCGTCGTGGTCTTTGCTGCTGCTGCATCAATACAGAATCATTCGTATGATATTTGATCATAGCCCTATTTCAAGATTGTTCACGGTGATTTAAAGATAAAACTTTAGCTTTATTTACCATTTAATGGTCTAACAAAATGCTGAAAAAAGGCTGAACTTTTTTCACTGTACCAAGCCTTTTTTGTTATGGAAACTTGAACTATAATTTTGAGACATCCTGTTCATCCTGTTTGAGGCGACAAACAACCTCTTTCAGATTCTGGTCCCGCAGGTTTTCCAAAAATGCCGTTGTGAGTTCTGGACATTTAAAGGAGTTGTGTTATTGAATGTGGTTGTCACTCTAATTAATAACTGAACTGTTTTTGAATGTTACCGCATTTAGCACTCTAAAACAGGACTGACAATGGTATTCTGATGTCATGTAACCAAAGCACCCCCCCTCTTCAGGTTTAGCACAACCTGTAATGGTGGGTGGGGAAGGAAGTGCTGAATTCACCTTTATAACCCCTTCCAGCAGCACCTTTAAAAAGATCAGCATTACTTACACTGATGTGAGTGAAGATTGTTTTTATTCTATTTAACATCTTTAATTATTCCTTTTTTATCACATTATTTTCATTTAGTTGTTTCATGCACATGCAATTATGTTTGCCTTTTAGTTAAAAATTCCAGTGTACAAGGACCCCACTGTGATAGTGCTGAACACAATCCAGGTGACTTTCAATACTGGCCACGTAATTAAAATCGGTAATTTTGAAGGATGGCACAAAGAAGAGTTTCTATTTGATGAAAATGATAAAATTGTTTCTGCAAAACTGTGGCCAAATAAGGATCTGAACAAACTCGGGGGTCTGGAATTTGTGGTTACAAAAAGTGACGGTACAAAAAGAACATTTTCTCTCAAGTGTTATTTACTGGGTGAGCCTGTGAGTGTTGATGTGAAATCTGGAAAGTGTTACGGCATTACAGCAAGAAGTGGAGATGAAATTGAGGCTTTGGGCTTCTTCTTTATTTAGATGCCTCCAGCTACAGTGTCCACCGCTAATATTGGCACCCTTGGCAAATATAAAAAAAATTGAACAACAACTCAGGTTACAGAGGTATCAGTGCACTTTGCTTATGATGAAATATACAACACATCAGTTACTTAACCGTTTTCTTATGTTGAGGTTGAATTCATACAAGAAAGAAAGGAAGAAAGAAAGAAAGAAAGAAAGAAAGAAAGAAAGAAAGAAAGAATCCTCAAATGCAAACCTGCTTCAAGAGAGCAATCATAGATTTGTTGTTTTATCTTCTTGTTTTTGTTTATTTGTAATCATATAATAATCTATAATCATTGGCCATTTTATGTAATTTTCATCTGATTAATTATCATTTCTTCAATAATTATCTATTATAGATAACAGTCTATTACTGTTTAATCTTATGATTGTAGGGTTTCATGAAATGTTTTTTTTCACAAATAAGCAAAAAGAGGGAATATCACAAATTCACGGTTTTATGGGATGATGTTGTGAAGCATTTTGGTACAACAACACTTATGTTTTCTTTCTTTCTATTATTTATAATAAATCAAAATGTATGTTATGGAGGTAAACATGCAGCATTAATGAGTTTCTGATGTTTCTATTTATAACAATAGAGTTGATTATCTGCAGGTTGCAAATGTGATATTCATTTTAAGAAAAGTTAATACTAAAATATTTTTTATTCCTTCAATGAAAATAGTTCTAATCAAAGCCACATCAGTACCACTGGGTGTCTGTTTCTTTGCATTCATTAAAATAAAGACTTGCCAACACCAATTGGTCTATAAGCACTTTTTTTTTCTTTTTTTTTTTTAATGAATCATTGTTTACTTTCTGCTTCCATGCAGGATTGCTCATTGCATTATACACAGTGTAAAACACCTCAATAGCCCTTTTTAAAATAACATTTTATGTAATAGCCCTTTTTAAAATAGTGTTATATGTTATAACCAAACTAACTGTATTCTGTTGCTAAAATCATTGCTACAACATTGTGGCCAAGTAAAGATAAGAACAGAATCACTGGATTGGAATTTGAGGTTGCCAATAGTGATGGTTCATGAACAACATTATCCTCAAATCTGGATATCTGGGTGAGCTTTTGAAGGTTGATGTAAAGTCTGGAAAGTATTACGGTATTACAGTGATAAGTTGAGATCATCTTAATACTTTGGGCTTACTTCATTTAGATGCCTCAAGTTGTAGGCCTACACACAGATCTGTTGCTGAAAGTATCCAAATCTGTTCTTCAGACATCATATACTAAACACATATGGTAGGAAAGTGAATTAGTAGCACAAACAGCGCGTTTCACTGTTCTCTTTTGGAAGGATTTAATGGGAGAGACTGAGTGACGAACAATTACATTGGCGTTAACTGAATATGTAGAGGTACGTATTTCCAATGAGCCTAGGTTGCAATTCAGCCACATTCACAAGGTTGTGAATGAACCTCAAGTACTGAATCATAAGACTCTTGAAAATTGAGCTTTGAATTCATATGTGAATTTATTCAGGTTTATTCGGATTTTCTTCCTAATTTTTTTTTTTTTTTTAATTTGAGCAAGTGTATTTGTTTTCCCATTTTAAAAATTTGAGACAAGAAAGGGAAATGTATTCCTTAAATTTCAAAAAGGGTATCAAATAAGTTTTATAATTTTCTGGAATCAAGCTTTCACTCAAAAAAGTGAGCACACGGAGTTATTGATACAAGTTTAATTTTTAAATTTTTTTTCTTTCTTTTAAGTCTGAACAAAAGATACAATCCCCATTTTATTTTCTCCAGAGTAAACAAAGAAATAAGTTCGTGATACCTAAAAAGGAGCACACAAAAGGTTAACTACATTAACTGATGTGGAGTTTGTGATTGAAGGGTGATTGTAATTCCCATTTGAGTTTTCGGAGTTTTCATTTGAAGTCCTTGAAATCTATAAAGGAAAAAAAGAAGATTGTCAAAACAACTTGCACTGAAATTGGTTTTATTTTCTTTGGTTGAGAAAGTTACCCATTGTATTTTATTTTTTTATTCTTTTTCCTCATTCCTCTGATTTGGTGCATTTCAATTACTTAACCAAACATTCACTGCAAATTTTAACGAGTGAATTTAACTCCCTCAGAGTTAAAATTAACACTTTTCCAGTGTATATATGGATACCACTGGCAAAGTGTTAAACTAACACTTTTGAAAGAGTTAACATTATTAACACCCTGACAATGTTACTAACAAACTCTTAAAATGTAAAATATTAACACCAGAATGGATGATGAAAACACCAAAGTTGGTGTTCAAACTGGTCAACACTGCACCAGTGTTCAGATGAAAATATAAAAAAATAAACCCACAAAACAATACACTTTTACATTTATTTATTTTTAATTGAAACACTGTAAATATTTTTCCCTGCACCAAAATGTCTTTACATTTAGTGTTTTCAATACATGTAAAAAACATGTTCTTACAACAATTAAAACATCATAATGTCAAGGTAAATCAATGCAAAGGCACACAATACATATTCTTATTTGGTCCATAGGTACTCAATGTCATAAGGTTACATAATGCTTACATTTATCAGCTTAAACAACAGTCTTTGCTAATGGCGTTTGGACCTCCTTGGAGAGAGTAGTCATTCTTTGTTTTCAGCAGGACGAGACGCGTTTCTCTGCAGTTTTCAGCCAAGCAAGATATCCACTCAAAGTCAGATTGTACAGAGGACTCATCTGGTTCCTGTGGTCTTGTCCCAATGGCCGTCTGTCAGACGAGGTCTTCACTGGGGATCTGTCTCTGGGGCTCATCTAGGAGTCCTGATCTCTGCTGACGTTCAGGGCTGTAGAGGCCATCTCTAGGTGCTGGTCCACCATCTGATCTGGTTACGGACTGGATCTGGTGGCTACAGTGACCTCGGAATAAGAAAGAATCAGACTAATATTAGCGTAGATGCCATTCTTCTAACGATGTAAAAAGTACATTGTGTGTTATGGGAAGTGTTCACAGTTCTGGCTGACCTAATTAATGCAGTCTAACAATCCTTTAACGGATTGAATTATAAAAGTGTGTTATGTGTAAACCAGATAAAAGAGATGGGTTTTTAATCTAGATTTAAACTGACAAAATTCAATGTATCAAATGGCCAGAGTTGATAATACCTAGAATAAAAAAAATAAAAAATAAAAATTAACAGCGGGTAGCAGATCCTTTTCCTATTTAGCTCCCAAACTCTGGAATAATCTACCTAGCACTGTTCGGGAGGCAGACATATCCTGTCAGTTTAAATCTAGACAATACAAAAATAGTTCACCCAAAACTGAAAATTCTGTCATCATTTTGAAAAAACAAAAAAAAAAAAAAAAAAACAAAAAAAAAAAAAAAAAAAAAAAAGTTTATATTCTGAATAATCTACAGAAAACATATACTGACATTATATGGACAAGTACGTTTGGGACTTTTTTTTTTTTTTTTTTTTATCTTTTTGTGTTCCGAAAAACAAAGAAAGGCATATGGCATTAGAGTAACACAAGGCCACGGGTGAGTAAATGATGACTCAATTTTCATTTTTGGGTGAACTATTTAAAGAAAAGCATTTAATTCACTGTAAATGTATGTATATATATTGTAAAAAGAAAGCTAGTCTTACTGAAAAATTTGTCTTTTAATGACAGAAACAAAGTCATAATTCCAAGTGCGTCTTGATCTCTCTCTGCATTGAGGTTGGACTCCTCCTACCAAAATGAATGCACATAAATGGGACAGCACATAAATAAATGACAGTGCAAGCATACCAAAAATTTACATTTGATAAATTTTAGAAAAAAATTTTATAAGGAGATCAGACTTTTTATTATTATTGTTTAATAATCAAAAATTAATCAATTATCAATCAGTTATCTTAAAATATGCAATTGTGGCTTACCCATGTCTCTGGTATGTGTAACAAAGCTCTTCTCATCCCACTTATCAATGTATTGGTGGCTTCATGCTTTTCAAGCACATCATCTCCTTTCAATTTTTCTGTTAAGCCAGCATGAACCATCTGTACCAATATTAAAGGAACAGTTAACTTAAAATTGTAATTCCAAACCCACACGACTCACTTTTGCTGAACACAAAACACACTTTAATGCTTAAAAAAAAAGATAATAAAGTGTCTAAAGTAGTTTATGGGAGTCATGTGCCATATTCCAAGTCTTGTGAGAGCACAAAATCAATTTGACTGATGAACAGTTTAACTCACTCAGTATAGAGAGATTGAGTATATTTAATAGAGTTATTTTCAAATTAATTCAATGAAAACAACAATCAAATCAAATATAGTGACCCATCAACATCATGAAAACTCACAATTCATGGTTAATGAAATCACGAAATTCGGTCACGATACACACAAGAACCAATGACTAATTTTGTCATTTAAATTTGGGTAAATAACATATTATTAATGACCTAAAATACTTCTGGTCTTTCCATGTTAAAAGCGTGTTCAATTCAAATGCATTTGTGAGAAACATTTAGGAGTGCACATCATATAATTATCATCATTTAGTAATATTAGTTTATAAAATACATACGGTAAATTAAGTAAAACACTTACTTTCGGTGTTTCCCTTGATAAAACCAACTTCCCTGTCTGATCTGCATCTTAAGTGAAAGAAAATATCTCTCTGAGAAAAAGTTTAGGAGTGCACAGCACATAAATATCGATATAAATCAATATGTTGTTATAAAATACATATTTTAAATGAGGTAAAATACTTCTGGTGTTTTCATGTTAAAAGCGACCTCAGCATCAGCACTGCATAGTAATATAAATCTGTGAGAAAGGTTTAGGCTCATTTAGACGTGCACAGTGTAACATGTCTGTGTTTCCCTTGTGACCTAGTTTACCCCGTTCTGTTTAATTAGTTATTGTGTTCACCTGTCGGCTCCTTGTTATCAGCCCTTTATTAGTTCCTGCCTTTGAGTTTGGTTTTGTCGGTTATTATTTTACTCACCTTACTCAGCACCGCACATAACACAAAGCATATACATATCATCATAAAATAATATTATCTTATAAAATACATAATGTAAATGAGGTAAAACACTTACTTTCAATGTTTTCCTTGATAAAATCAACTTTCCTGTCTGCTCCGCATCACGTGTGAAAGAAAATATCTCTGAGAAAAAATTTAGGAGTGCACTGCATATAACTATCAATATGATGTAATAAAATACATATTTTAAATGAGGTAAAACACTTACTTCTGGTGTTTCCCTGTTAAAAGCGACCTCAGCGTCAGCACTTCATAGCAATTCAAATCTGTGAGAAACATTTAGGCTTGTTTAGGCGCGCACAGCATATAACGTTAAATATCATCATAAAGTAATATTATCTTATAAAATACATAATGTAAATAAGGTAAAACACTTACTTTCTGTGTTTTCCTTGATAAAACCAAATTCCCCGTCTGCTCCGCATCGCGAGTGAAAGAAAATATCTCTCTGAGAAAAAGTTTAGGAGTGCACAGCACATAAATATCGCTATAAATCAATATGATGTTATAAAATACATATTATAAATGAGATAAAACACTTAACTTTCAGCGTTTCCCTTTTAAAAAGAAACGTCCTCGTCTGTTCCGCATCGTGAGTGAAAGGTGCTTTGAGAAAAGTTTAGGCGCACACAGCACAGAAATGTCGTTATAAAACTATATGATATTACAAAACACATTTTGTGAGTAAGAATAAACAATTAGGCTGCATCCGAAAGCCTAGGCAGCTGACTTGATGCCTCGCTGCCTTATCAGGCAATGACTTTACAGACAGCATTTTTGTGCGGAGGCACCTCGTGAAACTGATTTCGGACAGGCTTCTGAGGCAGTGTAACGGTTTAACGATCTACAACAAAATGGAACGAGTTTTGGTGATAACTAAACGAATATTTAATTACTATAATACTGATTTCTCGCTAAAAATAACATCAAAAGTGCACACAAACGGACCACCAAACACAACTTTCAGACGCCATCTTTATTTTTTTTTTAGCTCAACCGTCATGGAATGGAACGCACAGGATTGTGGGATATCAAAGGCAGCGAAGGATACATCTATGCTGCCTTCAAAATTCGATCAGTAGAAGGTACCTCCGGAGACAGGAAGTGAAGCAGAATTTGGATTCGGACGTGCATTGATGCATTCCTGCCATGGAATGCTGCCTCTGAAGGCAGCATTTTAGAGCTTTCGGACGCAGCTTTAATTTCGCAGTTTTCCTTCCTCATGCGCTCCGCATCGCGAGCAAAGAAAATGGCATCTGTGAAAAATATTTCAGATGGGTGAGGTGCGCACACAAGCAAATGTACCAGATGTGACAAATAACACTCAGCAGTGTTAATAAGGGTAACTCTGCGTATTTACCCTGGCCAGAGGGTGCGGTTTACACTAGCTAGTGTTAATCCTCTAAATTTCAACACCACAACTTCAACGCTTTACTCTAAAAGTCCTTAACACTAGGATTTCAGCACTGGAGAGTTTACTGTGTTTGCTTTTGACATAACACTGAGTTGAACATCTTTATGGAATGATTTTCTGGACTATTTTCGCAAATTGTATTTTCAGTTGCGTTTTCCATATGTGGATGCATAAATTGTGACATAATCCAAATGCAATTGCAAATCTTGCATTACTGTTTGCAAGTGGCACAGTGACTGCCACATTTCAATTGAAAAAGCAAAGTCTATTTGAAACTGCCCTGTTGAAAAAAACAATAGAACCCTGCCCAAAACACAATAGAAAATTTAATGGTTTTAATGGTTATAATGGGAATTGTATTGGTTTTAATGGAAACTATAATGGTGTCTACTGGTATGTGATGGATTCTATTGGTGGGATGTTAAATCCTATTGGAAAAATGCCCAAAACACACTACAAAAGGGAATTTTGTAATGGTTTTACTGGAAAAAGCTAATGGTTTATAATGGTATTTTAACGGAAACCATTGGACTTTCTGTAATGGTTTCTATTGGGCTTCTATTGTTTTTTTCAGCAGGGTGTATTTCCCATGTCTTACGAGTTATGAGCCTGTCATATTTAAATAGCAATATTAATTACCACATTTGCTTTTTCACTCTCTCTGCTCCACGCATATAACCTGCCAAAACTCAAATTGAATCGCAATTCCTTTTGCATTTGAATTTCCGATGTCTACACTGAAGGTGGTCAATGAATGTGAGGGGGCGGGACTAAACTAGGGTGCGTGTTTGTTTTGGGAGGTGACGTCACTCACAGACGACCGTGCTGAATGCTTTGATCAATGGAGGTAATCGGTAAAGACTCTGCCTGCGTCCCAATGTGCATACTATCCATCCTAAATTCTATGTGATAGTAGTAATACTATTTAGGGCAGATAGGGTGGATAGTATGCACATTGGGACGCAGGGTCTGCCAATCAGTTCGTGCCTGTGTTAACGAACAGACAGTGCAACCTTCTTGGCACAATACATAATTCTTCTTTTTTACCCCAAATGCAGCGATTATCCCCTGATAACAGAGCCACAAACGGTACGCACAATAGGTCAAAATTCACTATTACCCAAACGCTTTTCACCTGTCTCAACATCTCTCATTGTTTAAACTCCGATTGATGCAAGTGAGAAAACAGACAGTGCAATTCTACACTTATTACAGTACATTTTATTCCTTTCTTTTAATCTGTAATAGTACGGAAGTTCTAAGCGGCCATGCAAATTCTAATTTTTTCTTTCTTTTTTTCTTGTGATCATGACTTAATTTAGTCTACTGGTGCTATAGTAATAAATGCAACCTTGACAGGGACATTCTAAAACGCTTAACCTGGCTTAATGTGTTAATTGAGAGTATTTTTAAAAGACAAAACTCAGCGTAAATGATTGACAGATGAACGTGCGCTCTTCTTGTGGACATTTTAGCAAATGTTGCTTCACTTAGAAATAACGTCTACAATAAATAAAATAAATATAGGCTAATCAAACACTGCTGATTTTGTCCAGGGTTAGGCTACACTAAACATTTTATTTGTGTAATTAACGTTTAAATGGTCTAAAAACAACGCATTCAACACCGCAAGCGCAGGCAGAGCGCCTTCAGAAGAATGCAGAGAAGAGCCTATTCTAAAAAACCTTAAGCTGCTTGGATTCAACTGACTTTAATTTAATTTACTCACTTCGTTCAAAATAAAATTACATATAATAATATATTATAATAATTTGTTTGTGATTTTTATTAGTCATGTAGGATAGGCTGTGATCTTGTGTGCGTTACAAGCTTGGGATGCTGTTATGTGTGTGTGTGTGTGTGTGTGTGCGCGCGCGTGTGTGTGTGTGTGTGTGTGGTTTCCTACAAAGAAATGTAGAAAAAACAAAAGATAAGGCTACAACACTGTATAACATCACTGAACTAATGTTTAACACTTATAAGTTAATTAAATGTCAGTAATAAACTGCATAAATTATAGCGATCACGAAGATCCTCTGTCCCAAACGCGTACAGTAGGCTATAATTGATACAGTATACAACTCCTCATCAGTAGTTCTATACTGCCACCTGCTGGCACAGTTGTGTAACTTAGAAAACAACTTTTGTTATGAGATCACGAGAAAAATAAGTCGTGATAACGAGAAAGCAACTTTTGTTATGTAGAGATCCCGACAAAAATAAAGTCTTTTTGGTGACGCTTTGGTGCCATGGGACGCATGCTCCATAACGGATTAAAACTGTTGAATAAAATATAAAGTAAGGTGGAAAATGGGTAAATAAATATAGATTGGCACTATTTTGTTTGCTTACGAATAAAATGTACTGTAATAAGTGTAGAATTGCACTGTCTGTTTTCTCACTTGCATCAATCGGAGTGTAAACAATGAGAGATGTTGAGACAGGTGAAAAGCGTTTGGGTAATAGTGAATTTTGACCTATTGTGCGTACCGTTTGTGGCTCTGTTATCAGGGGATAATCACTGTATTTTGGGGTAAAAAAAGACAGAATTATGTATTGTGCCAAGAAGTTTGCACTGTCTGTTCGTTAACACAGGCACGAACTGATTGGCAGCTGCCTTTAGCGGAGGCTTTACCGATTACCTCCATTGATCAAAGCATTCGACACGGTCGTCTGTGAGTGACGTCACCTCCCAAAACAAACACACCCCCTAGTTTAGTCCCGCCCCCTCACATTCATTGACCGTTTCAGTGTAGACATCGGAAATACAAATACAAAAGGAATTGCGATTCCATTTGAGTTTTGGCAGGTTATATGCACGCCATAAAGAGAGTGAAAAAGCAAATGTGGTAATTAATATTTGCTATTTAAATATGACAGGCTCATAACTCGTAAGACATGGGAAATACATAACCTGTCCTCCAACCAATACGCCTTTATAGATCGTTTGTCCAAATCCCTGAAATACGACTCATCAGAGCGTATGCTACAATCACGACCCTATCGGTAACAGGACATTTTCATATGAATGTTTTGTACTCTTTTATCTGGATCATAATTTGGATTTCGTGAAGCTCAGTTGGTAGAGCATTGCGTGTGGAGGAGAACAAAAGACTAAGCTACCTGTGCCTCGAATTTACAGCTAATTATCCAAAAGGCAATTTACATTTACGAGACACTTTTATCCAAAGCGACTTACAGTGCATTCAGGCTACACATTTTTTTATCAGTATGTGTGTTCCTTGGGAATTGAACCCATGGCCTTTTGCACTGCTAACACAATGCTCTACCACTGAGCCACAGGAACCCTGGAATCCAATTATAGTTAATTTGTCTTGCTAACATCCATGACTCATGAGAGCTGCCATGTAAGTTAGCTAAATTTTAGCTAAGGCAATAGGAAGTGTACTTAGGTTAGACCTTAGATCAGTCCGCGTTCTTTCACTGCATGATTCAGTTTATTAAGATGCATTTAGAATGATTATAAAATTCAAGATATGGGGGCAGAAATGTATATATTTATATAGTTTCATATAGTTAATCAGTATCACGCGAAGACTGACATTTTTTTTACACCAAAAAGCTGCATGATTACAAATGTGATATTGATTTTCAACACCAGTTCAATAAACAAGAATTTAATATTAACCTCTTAAGACCAGAGAAAAAAGTTTTAGGGAAAAAAAAAATAGTTTTTTTTTTTTTTTCTTCCATGTCTTTACATTGTTTAGACCATTACAAATATGTTATAACAGAATGATTCGATATACCATTTTTCTTTCTGCAAAATGTGTGTAAAATGGTCATAAACGGGTTTTCTCATTATATACAATGTATCTATAAACTAAATCTAATTTGCATATTAATGTGTTTTTGGGGCAACATGTAATGAAAATAGAAGTGTAATAATGGGAGTAATAATTGACAAGATTTTCATAATTATATATAATATTTCATAGAATATTGAAATATAATTTCTTTCCCTATTCATTTGTTATGTCTCCCAAAATGCATAATAAACATGCTTTTAGTCCCGGTGTCCTCATATGAGGACATGTATGAAATCAACGTCCTGTTTCGTAACAGAAAGTCATATTTTGATTTGAAACCCCATAACATTTCCCTGAGATGTTGAATTACAAAATATTATCATATTTCCATAAGAGTGTCACTAAATTAATTTCAGACATTTTTGAAGACCAAGGAGAGGGAATGGTCATAGTGAAACATCCAATCATTTGGTATCTCTGAAAAGCCCTGAATGTGCTCTGTACAGGACATCCAGACTTAAAACTGAGGCATGTTGAATCTCAGATAAATTCACTAAAATATAACGTCCTCATATGAGGTCACAGGGTCTTATGAGGTTAAGTTTACATTTTAGACACAATATTGACTATTTTTGCTCTATTTCGACAACAAATATAATACCAATTTGCGTCTCTGAGCAACATGACGCTATTTTGTTCCTGAATGAATCATCCGTTTAAATGATTCGGTTCAGTCGCAATGACTCACTTATTAACAGTGACTTGCTGCCCCCTACTGGGAGTTTTAATTTCACATTTAAAGCATCTTTTCATTAAAAAATAAATAAATAAATAAATAATAATTTCAAATATCACGATTCAATGTTTTATGTTTAAAATATCAAAACAGTATTTCTGCATTTGTAACTGCAGGTTAAATGCATTCATGTCCTGCATTAAACAGTGTGTAAATGCATGTAAATGCCACTTCTAATGCAACTTCTGTGTTTTCTTTGCATTGCAAAGATTCATTTTGTCAATACTGATTTCATTTGCTTGGTAACAGCCCAAATGACTTATTATTCTAATTGATTGATTCAATTTAAGAATTTGACTGAAAAGATGATGCACACTTTTAGAAAAAAGGGCTTTATAAAGGTAAAAATGCCCATAAAAGGAAAAAAAAAAAAAATCTATTTAAACTTATTGAAAAAGATTAATTTCTATCACTGCTTTGAACTGACCACCACACAGAATATGGAAAATATCAAAAACTTTAGCAGTCAGCTGTCCACGGTAGTCCTTAAGATATCAGCACAATAACACACTCAGCAAAATATCGTCCAATTATCGTTATCAGTAAAATCCCAGAAAATATTGAGTTTTTTGTCAATATCACACACCCCTAATATATTTAACGTTTTGTTTAGAAAATAAATAAATAAATAAATAAATAAATATGAGAAGTGCCCTTTTTCCCACTTGAGCCCCTGCCCCTCAAAATGTCTGTGCACATCCCTGTCAATTAAAAAACTTTATTTTCTCACATAGTGATAGAAATAGTCAAAACATCCATAAAAAACACATGCATAAAATAGTACAAAAAACTTAGTAAGGGCTGATGTGCAAAGTTGTATTAAAAAGTAATGACAGATCGTTTCACCTTGTTTAAAATTTATATTGCAATAGAGCTTCTATTGACAATTTATTTATTTGTTTGTTTGTTGGTTGGCTGGTTGGTTGGCCAAATGAGCCTCTGAAAGGAGTGGTGGGTGTTAAGGGTGTAATGGAGGCTGTCTTCCTTTCCACTCCATGATTGTGAAGGCCTGAAAGTTGGATTCTGTATGTGATGTGCCAGTGATTTTAGCTGCCTGCTTAATTATTCTTGCTAGTTTTTTCTTGCTTTGTACTGAAATTCTGTCATATCAGGATTTAAGGACTAATTTAATAAGTGACCAGCTACATAGATATTTTTATATTTATGTATTTATATTTAACTTTTTTAAGGCCATAGTGTCCAAATACTGCCTGTATTTCTCATCCATATTGGCCACCATATCCATGTTGTCAGCATATTTCAAAAGTGACAAACATTTTAACGGTGTATAACTGTTACATAAGGTAGCCTATAGCTTAGGCTTAGCTTGGATCATTGTTATACCATTGATATTATGTGTAATTTCATTTGAAAACAAATTAAGTGACAAGACACTGGGCATTGTGTTTTCTTTGCGGCATGGGTTGGTTGTCTCCTTCCATGATCTCGGAACAAAGCAGATATTCAAGAACCCAACACCTGGTACACATAGTGACACCTAGTGGTTACTCCAGGATACTATAATTTCCCTAAAATTGCAACCAGTTTGAAGTGGAATACTTCCTTCAAAATGTACTCCGCAGGTTTCTTTTCTTTTCTTTTCTTTTCTTTTTTTCCTAGCTCTTTGTTTTGTTCCTCTTGAGCTTTTCTTTTCATATTGTTTTATTTGTACTATTAAATAAGATTAAATGTCAATTATTTTGTTTGTTAGTGATAAATATAATAATGTACATTCTGGGATGGTATGAGAACCACTGTACTAGGTCCATAAATATTATAAATATTATTATTTTAAATGTTGTGTGTGTGTGTGTGTGTGTGTGTGTGTGTACCTGTTTTTATATCCCGGTGGGGACTTAAACCTGAATACACACAGACTCATGGGGACTTGTGTCACTGTGGGGACCTAAATTGAGGTCCCCACAGGTAAACAAGCTAATAAATCACACAGAATGAAGTTTTTTGAAAATCTAAAAATGCAGAAAGTTTCCTGTAAGGGGTAGGTTTAGGTGTAGGGTTGGTGTAGGGCAATAGCGCATACAGTTTGTACAGTATAAAAAACATTACGCCATTATGAATGTCCCCACAAGGATAGTGAAACAAGTGTGTGTGTGTGTGTGTGTGTGTGTGTGTGTGTGTGTGTTCATTAAGGAAAAAGCAGTGATCAATTTGTCTAGATTATTTAACTGTTGATGGATGGATGGATTTACAAGAATGAAAAAAAAGGGAAAAAAAACATTCATGTGTGTGTCATTTTAATAAATGAGTTCTAGGTCTGTTTTAAACACTACAAATAACTTCCAGAAACTATATTATATAGGACAATTCAGAAGCGACAGAAAGGAAAACAGGATAGCATCAGCCATGCTTCATGTACACATGAAAACCAACGCTAACCGAGAGTGTGGGTCTCACGAGTACAACCCTCACATCTATGGAATGCCAAATCTGCCATAATTATAAATAAATAAATAAATAAATAAATAAATGTACAAAGAAATGTAAAAAAGCAAATATAAATAAATACAAATATAAAAAAAGTACAAAGAAAATAAATAAATAAATAAATAAATAAATAAATAAATAATTATTTATAATTTTATTTCCTTATTTATGTTTTTTTCCACATTTATTTATTTCCACTTTTATTTATTTTCACATTTATGTATTTATTTATGTATTTATTTCCACATTTATTTATTTTCACATTTATTTATTTCCACATTTATTTATTTTCACATTTATGTATTTCTACATTTCTTTGTCCATAGGGTAACGAGGAGGGCGTGCTTTGCCTCAGGAATAGCAATCGAGCCAGAGTAGGTGAGGGTTAAGCTTTGAGGCCACAGTGACACCTTGTGGTGCCCAAACGAAATACAAGAAGTGTAGCCTACATGATGTGCCTGTTGATAGTGTGTGATGAATGACTTAGATGGGTGATATGGCCAAAATCTTAGATCACGGGTCAGTGGCGTAACTACTGACAGTGCAGGCAGTGCAGCCGCACGAAGTGACTATGTTAATATAAATATAAACATTAATAATGCAATGCAATTAGTACCGAGATTCTTCACAGCAGTGAATCAATACATTTTTTACTCGTGTGCTTTGACAGTCTAGCGGTAGAACTTTTGTCAAGCTTTTCTGAGGTTCTGGGTTCTAATCCACCCTCATATAGTTTTTTTTTCTCTGATAACAGCAGCAACAAGCACTCGCCATGATTTCAAAAACAACACATTCCAGCGATAGATCGCCTGTTATTTAACACACACCAACCAATTTCTTATCGAATGGAGATGTTTCTTTCTTTTAGGTACATCCGTGCGGCACCGCGAGAGGTCTTGGGGACACGTCCACCTGCAAATTACGCCCATTCAATTCCCAGGTGTAATCTGCCAATTGATATTGAATAGGCGTAATTTGCAGGTGGGACATGTCCCCACGACCCCAGCACTTTTTGCAACATCTCGCGGTGCCGCACGGATGTACCTAAAAGAAAGAAACATCTCCATTCAATAAGAAATTGGTTGGTGTGTGTTAAATAACAGGCGAACTATCGCTGGAATGTGTTGTTTTTGTTGCTGTTATCAGTGCACAATGCACAGTCTTCACACAGACGATCGAGTGCTTCATTCTGGTAAAAGCACAAAACAAAATGCACACAAACGTGTCCCAGCTCTTGGTACACAATCACTGATGAACACTTTTGGTTTTAATGAGAAAAAAAAAATCTATATGAGGGTGGATTAGAACCCAGAACCTCAGAAATGCTTGACAAAAGTTCTACTGCTAGACTGTCAAAGCACACGTGTGAAACATGCAAATGTATGGATTGATTCACTGCTGTGAAGAATCTCGGCACTAATTACATTGCATTATTAATATTTATATTTATATTAACATAGTCACTTCATGTGGCTGCACTGCCTGCACTGTCAGTAGTTACGCCACTGACCCGTGATATAAGATTTTGGCCATACTGCCCATCTAAGTCATTCATCACACACTATCAACAGGCGCGTCATGTAGGCTATACTTCTTGTATTTCGTTTGGGCACCACAAGGTGTCACTGTGGCCTCAAAGCTTACCCCTCGCCTACTCTGCCTCGATTGCTATTCCTGAAGCAAAACACGCCCTCCTCATTACCCTACGGACAAAGAAATGTAGAAATAAATAAATGTGAAAATAAATAAATGTGGAAATAAATAAATGTGGAAATAAATAAATGTGAAAATAAATAAATGTGGAAATAAATATGTAAATAAATACATAAATGTGAAAATAAATCATTTTTAAAAAAAATACATAAATAAGCAAATAAAATTATAAATAATTATTTATTTTTGTTTTTTTACTTTTCTTTGTATATTTATTTATATATTTATTTATTTATATTCACTTTTTTACATTTATTTGTGCATTTATTTATTTATTTTTAATTATGGCAGGTTTGGCATTCCATACACATCCTCTTTTCCACAGTGCGAAAATACAGACTTTTATTTTGACATGTCGTTGAAAACCTGCACACGCTTGTGTTGTTATGCGAGCGCGTCATCCGTTAATCATCCAGGGATATTTACTCAGCATTTGTAAGTAGTTTAGAGCAATATAAAGCAGTTTTGCAGAAACGCATTGTTTTTATATTGATTTTATTGTTGTACGAGCATGTGCAGTGAGATGGAGGCGTTGCTGAAGAGAGAGCTGGGTACTTCTCTTCTGAAGAGCACTGGTCATTCAGGAGCAGGGTGCATCAGTGAAGGCCAGAGCTTTGACACTGACACTGGCAGAGTGTTCGTCAAGATCAACCACAAGAATGAGGTGAGCACATATACACTTGAGCTGGACACTTTGGTTTTGCATTACACACTTGCAGTGCTATTTGGAATAATAATATAATTTGGTATCTTAAAGTAACGTGCATACACTCCACAAAAGTTTGGAATAATTAAGGTTTTTGAAAGTAGACTCTTATGCTCACCAAGGCTCCATTTATTTGATCAAAAATACAGCAAAACTGTAATACTGTGAAATATTATTACAATTTCAAATAACCATTTTCTGTCTGAGTATATTTACAAAATGTCTCTTATTCCTATGATATCAAAGCTGAATGTGACAGTGTCGCATGATTCTTCAGAAATCATTCTAATCTGCTGATGTTTTGCTCAAGAAACATTACTTATTATTATCAATGTTGAAAACAGTTGTGCTGCTTAGAAATGTGTAAATTTTTAAGGACTCTTTGATCATTAAAAAGAACAGCAATTTTTGAAGAAGAATTTCTGTTAGATAATTTGTAACATTATAAATGTCTTTAATGTCACTTTTGATCAATTTAATGCATTCTCGATAAATAAAAGTATTAATTTCTTTTAAAAATACACCAAATGCAGAAAAATCTGTCTATCTTAGGGTTGGCAGATTTGACATTTCCTAGTTCAGTGGTCAAAATAGCATTGAAATCTCATATATTATGTACGATATACACTGCTGTTCAAAAGTTTTAGATCAGTAAGACTTTAAAGAAGTCTCTTATGCTCATCAAGGCTGTATTTATTTGATCAAAAAATACAGAAAAAAAACAGTAAGATTGCAAAATGTTATTACGATATAAAATAATGGTTTCTATTTTAATATACTTTAAAGTATAATTTATTTCTGTGATACAAAGCTGAATTTCCATCAGCCATTACCATTTGTCATTACAAAAGTTTGGGGTCAGTAAATTTTTATTCTTTCTTTTTTTGAAAGAAATTAAACCTTTTATTCAGCAAGGATGTGTTAAATTGATAAGGAGTGATAGCAATGATTTATATTGTAAGAAAAGATTTATATTTTGAATAAATGCTGTTCTTTTTAACTTTTTATTCATCAAAGAATCCTGAAAAAAGTGTTGCAGTTTCCAAAAATAATATTTGGCAGCACAACTGTTGCCAACATTGATAATTCTAATAATAAATCAGCATATTAGAATGATTTCTGAAGGATCATGTGACACTTTAGACTGGAGTAAAGACTGATGGAAATTCAGCTTTGCATCACAGAAATAAATTATACTTTAAAGTATATTAAAATAGAAACCATTATTTTATATCGTAATAACATTTTGCAAGATTACGTTTTTTTGTTTTTTTTTTCCCTTTATTTTTGATCAAATAAATGCAGCCTTGATGAGCATGAGACTTCTTTAAAAGACATTACAAGTCTTACTGATCTAAAACTTTTGAACGGTAGTGTATATAAAACCATAACTGCTTTTAGTACAATGCACCAAATAAATAAATAATCACACTATGAAAAGTAGTAAATAGTAACTATTGCAAACAGATTAACACAGTTTTATAATATAATACAATTATGATTTTACAGAATCACATTGCAAAAAAAAAAATAAATAAATAAAACATACTTATGAGAACATATGATAAATAAAACTGTATTTAACAAATATTTTTTAACATTTCTAATTGTATTTAATATTTTTATTTTCACAAATGGTGAATATACTATTTTCAGTAATTACTACTTTTTCTTTATTTGTGCGTACATCAACTAATCATCTGCTGCACATTATGCATTTTAGTTATATTGGTATTAAAATAATTACTATTAAATAGGTTAATGTGTAACTTTTTTACATTTGTTTAATAGTTTTATACTGTTATTTTGTCAGTCTGTCTGTTCTGTTGCTGTTTGAAAGTACAATGATCTCGTACACATTATGCAATGTCATTTTAAATACATTATTTGAAAATACATAAATTAATGATTTGTTGATCATTACGCCATGTACTTGTATATGCTTGCATTACAAAGTATCAATAGATTATATAAAGTGTCAATTTGTCAATCTGTAACTATTTGAGAGTACAAATAACTTTTTTTCTGATCTCTCTCTCTCTCTCTCTCTCTCTCTCTCTCTCTCTCTCTCTGTAGGCTAGAAGGATGTTTGATGGAGAGATGGCGAGCTTGGAAGCGATCCTGTCTACAAACACAGTGAAAGTGCCCAGGCCTGTGAAGGTCTTGGACCTTGAGAGAAGTGGAGCTCTTCTCATAATGGAACACATGGATATGAGGAGCTTAAATAAGTATGACCCAAAATCATGTGAACGCATTGGAATAGGAGTAAAAATTGGGTCAATATTACGTTAACATTTTAGGCATTTGCTCTTTTTATAATATTTAATGTTGATGTAGATACTCATCAAAACTGGGGGAACAACTAGCTGACCTACATCTTTACAACAAGAAACAGACAGAGAAACGAAACAAGGAACAGCAGACTGCTGGTAATGTATTTTTTAATATTGCATTGATGGAATACATTTTGAATACGTTATTTATTAAAGTTTCTGTGTTTACAAAGGGAAAGGATCAGGAACGTCTGAAGTTCAAATAGTCAACAAGTTTGGGTTTCACGTGACTACCTGCTGTGGTTATATCCCTCAGGTCAGCAACACTAGGGTGTCTGATCATAAAAACAAATGGGGTGATTCATATTTAAACATATTTTACAATGAGAGGTTTTTATCTCTCCTTTGGTTTTCAGGTAAATGATTGGCAGGATGATTGGGTGTCCTTTTTCGCCCAGCAAAGGCTGCAGCACCAGCTCAGCTTGGTGGAACAGTCATATGGAGACAGAGAGGCCAGGGAATTGTGGGCCAAACTTCAAGTAAACCAAACTGCTCAAATTTTTACTTCAGCATAATAACACCCAAAACCATAAAAATATATTGTCTCTAGTTTTCAGATAGAATAAACACGAGTAAAGCCATACATTTTTTAAACATTAACATACAATAATGTAATAACATAAAGATTATATTAATGCTTTAAAGCAACATGAAATCAAAAAAAATACTTTTTCAATACACGTTAATGGTTTTATTGTGAATGATTCATTAGCGCATGTTATTCCAAAAAATTGGCTTACATAACCAAATCATCTTATTTTCTAACCCTTCTGCTTCAACCATCTGACTCCATTCTGGTATAAAATTACCACTTTTCACCAATCAAATCAATTACTGACTGAATCCCAATATTTTTTTTTTTATATTGAGCTATTTATTTTTGATGTATGATGTCATTTAACAGTAGAAAAACAAAGCGTAAAAGTACACAAAGTTAATTAACAATTTGAAATGGTTATTTATTTATTTTAATTCTAACACTAGACTTTGTCGTAAAAATCAATCATTAGCTTGTCATTCTTTCAGTAAATTTAAGGGACAGATCACACAGAAATGAAAAGTAATTTCCTCACCTTCATATCATTCCAAATTTCAATGACTGACTTTTTTCTGTGCAACATGAACATATATTTTGAAGAATGTTGGTAACCAAACCGTTTCAGTTCCCATTGACTTTGAGTGTATGGACTAAAATTTCATTGGAAGTCTGAATTTTTGGGTGAACTACTTTTATTTAATGACAAGCTGACGATGCACTCTCTAAGCCCACATACAAATGTTTGAAGTTTCTCTTTGTTTAGCTGAAGATCCCTCAGCTGTTTACAGACACAGAGGTGGTTCCAGCTCTGCTGCATGGAGATCTCTGGGGAGGAAATGTGGCTGAATGTTCTGATGGTCCCATCATCTTTGACCCAGCATCGTTTTATGGCCATTCAGAGTTCGAGCTGGCTATAGCCGGCATGTTTGGTGGTTTTGGGAGCTCGTTTTACAATGCTTACCATGAGAAGATCCCCAAGGCCGCTGGCTTTGCAAAGAGGCAACAACTATACCAGCTGTTCCACTATCTGAACCACTGGAATCATTTTGGTGGTGGCTACAGGGGTTCTTCTCTAAGGATCATGAAGGATCTAACAAAGTAGATGCACCCTGATTCATTAAAAGATTCCCTTCAAATCTTAATGAACGTGGATGTTAAAATAAACACTTTGTGCATGACCAACTGAACTTAATCCAGCTTTACCAGTCTGATGAAAATGCACAGACAAGATGAAAGTCTGTTGTCTTAAAATGATTTACATAGATATCTTGTATATCGTATATATTTCAAAAGATAAATCTGTGAATTTATGCTTCCAAACAATGGCCAAAAAATAAGTCGCTTAAAATAGATCATTCCATTTTTGTGAATTGCACTTTAACTTGATTACATTCTCTTGAAGAGAGCCTCATTTACAAGACTCCTTGATTTAAAAAAAAAAATGTGTGCACTAAGCAGCATAATATAATAACAAGTTGCATTTCACTACAGTATTACTAACTATTAATCTGATGATTTGAGACATCTTATTAAAAGAGCTAGTGAGCTTGTACTGTAAACTTTCAGCTTGCAGTCTCATCAGGTACAGGATGTACTTTGGACATTCAAATAAAACTTTAAAAACAACTTTGTGTTGGTGTGTTTTTTTTATTATTATTATGTGGTTATTGCTCGTTACCTTCATATGTTTTGTTTGGCAGGAAGCTACAAGTAAACATTACAGAAATAATACCTGCTGTTCTATAACCTAAATCGAAACGTTTGACACATTTTGTGTAAAGAAGTTAAGTTTTATTAGCTTTAGATATTGCCAGACACGTAAGTTTTGGTTTGGAAAGTGGGTGGATGTATAAAAATATCTTCGTCGAGGAGTGTGGAGGCTATCACATCAAGTTACGTTTAATATTGGTTCTTTTAGTGTTTGTTATTTTTAGTATATATTAACTACGATATTGTGGTAAAAATTGTATGAAAGGGAATATAAAAGCTTTAAAACATTTACGCGATCCGTTGCAACATTTCCTTCACGTTGTAAAGACTCTTAACTTGAAGCGAAAACGCGTTTTTTAGTTCGTTTGTCCCTCTCGACTTGCCGTTACGTGACAGGAGCAGCGCGATCATCATAATAATACGCGGGATGAATTATACTTCTTTCACTTCGGTACTGTCGGCTTATGTCATATGCAAAACGGCTTGTCAATCTTTTAAAGAAGAGCGAGTTGCTTTTAATGTATGTTTTCCAGTGTACTGCAAAGAGCAGAGCGACTAGAGCTGGAGTTTGAAGAGGAATGAGTGTGTCATAGTGAGCGGTAGCGGCTCCAGCTTGACTCTGTCAGATCTTCTAGTCCGAGACACTCGAGACCATCCTAAACACGCACGTTTAGCGCATTTCTAATCTGATCATCCCGAGACTTCCCTGACACTACAGAGGTAGATGATGTCGGCGATGGAGGGTGTGTGTAACGGAGAGGAGCCAGAGCTGGTGGCTCAGGAGTGTGTGCTGTCTGAGTTCAGTGAGAGCGCAGACACGCGAGCTCTCATCAGCAGTCTGCCCGACATCCATCACGACACGGTCAGCAGAGAGACCACCATCGAGAAGTTTGTGGGTAAGACTGTCTCTCTGTCTGTATGTGTCATATATGTCTGTCTGTCTACCTGTCCGTCCATCCATCCATCTAATTATTTATTGTTATGCATGTATGTTGTTGTTTGTTTGTATGTGTGTTTTTGGTGCAATATATAAGATGACATGTATAAAATATTAAGCTGTGCTTTGGGTAACTTTTACAGTAATGATGGATCGCTACCAAGAACAGCCACATCTTCTGGATCCTCACTTAGGTAAGTTAAAATGATGAATGTCATGGACATGCTGAATGTGCTCTGTTATTGAACACTGTTAGTTATGTATGTTAGTAATGCTGTATTTGTTGTTGTGCAGAGTGGATGCTGAACATGCTCTTGGAGATGATCCGCAATGAGAAGTCGCCACCTCTTCTGGTCCATCTCTGTTTCAAATTCCTTTACATCATCTCAAAGGCAAGACGGTGCACGGCTCGCTAAATTTGACTGATAATCTCTTTGAAGTCAGGATAGAGTGATTTGTGGGTTTCTGATTTTGTGATTCCTGATGCAGGTCAGAGGCTACAAGATCTTCATGCAGTTGTTTCCTCATGAAGTGTCAGATGTTCAGCCGGTTCTGGACCTTTTATGCAGACAGGACCCAAAAGACACTGAGGTGAGTTAACCCCTCAGATTCATTACTGATCATAAGCTGTGTAATGAACCCCACAACAGAACACATAATCATGCAAGCTAAATTAATTGATGTGTAGTATTCTTACAGAAGTCAGATCATATATATATATATATATGTATATGTGTATATATATATATATATATATATATATATATATATATATATATATATATATATATATATATATATATATAATATTTATATATATATATAAATTTCACCTTAAATTTGACTTATAGTGTTAGTTTAAGGCCCTCTGTGGTGGATATTTAATAATAACCATGTGCAAATTCATCAGTCAGCACCACTACTGAGTATTTCTTTTTAAAATCTGCAGTGTACCAAAGACAGTCTCAAAAATACAGTTTCCTACAGTCACATGTAACCAATCCCTGCAGGTGGGGCTTTCATCCACTGGTCAAAGGTTTCTAAATGCAATGTGTTTTTGCAGCATTGAGCAATGTCACAGACATATTTGTTGATTGCTTGAATACAGTTTTTAAGTTAGCCTCTCATTGCTCAAAACGCTGGAGTTTTGTTCAGTGCTGTGTTATGCAAGCTGATGTGATGTAAATAAAAGGTTAATTGTGCCGTGTTCAGCTTCTTAATGATTATAAGGGGAGTGCTTTCAATAAATGCTCTTTTTGGACTGGGAGGAAATTTTGTAAAGTTACTGTATGCTTTAATTGTACATTAAGACCTCCTAACTCAAAAAAAAGGACACAAATTCAGAATTCCTTCCAAACAAATGATCAGTGAATAGCTTCAGGTAATAACTAGTTGCAGCAGGTTACCATATGTCATGTCTGGAAGAATAGCATCCATGTGTTATTGGTAATTTAACCTTCCAAAAGCACAAAATCATCTTGTTAGTAGTGACTGTATGTTTCTGTATTAGACCTGGGAAACACGCTACATACTCCTCCTCTGGCTGTCCATGACATGTCTCATTCCCTTTGACTTGTCCCGTCTGGACGGCCACCTGTCCGCTGACCCTGGGCTGAACAGAGAGCCCATCATGGGCCGTATTCTGGCTGTTGCCAAGGTAACACCCACAATCATAGACCACTCATAGACTTCACCATTTGTATTTTATGTCAATGAGTTTTTCATTATTTTTATATTTTATTAATACTTTGTCAGTTTTGCTAATCATACAAATTTATTTATTTATTTCTTTACTTTGCTTTATTTATTTATTACTTTACTTTGCTTTACTTTACTTAACATTACCTATGTGTGATTATGATTAATTATTTTTCTGCAGTCCTTTCTCAGAGTGAGTGACAAATCTCGAGATGCTGCATCAGTGCTGGTATCCAAGTAAGTTACATGTTGTGTGTTATTTCCCCTATATATGTGTTTATTATATGGGAAACACTGGGCAATATATCAAATAATTAAATGTTTTGGCTAGCAATATAAAACTAAACAACAACGTATTTTATTTGGCCTTTCGTTTTCTTAAAGAGTCTCATTAGACCGTATTCTCCATGCTTCTGTGTTTTACCAGTTTGAGAGGGTTAAGACTGAATGGGTTTAAAAATGTCTCTTATTAAACTTAAGCCTTTGAGCTGGTAAAGTTAATTCACTTTAATGAATCATTTCAAACTGATTTATAAAATGAATGATTTATTTTAAACACTGATTAGCATTTCATTTGTGTCATCAGTCATAAGTCTTTATGTAAAGAAATGTTTTAGTAAAATGTATAAGATTTTTTGCTGTTTAATACTTTATTTACAGTAATTTACAGTATATTGGTGCATATAAATTAAAATGATTAAATATGGTTCTTACTGGGATTCATTTGGTGATAAGCAGTGTGGAAAAAAAGGCATTTTGTTATTTGAATTTTACACGTATTTTTTTTTTTTTTTTTTTACACGTTGAATACAGTTTCCTAAATTCTGATTAAACCAAAAAACAAAAGATTTTGCCCAGGATTATATTATATTTGGATGTATAGAAATGGTTTCCAATTAATTCCACTCATATTATACCCAAAAGTGGTGTTTATTGCAAATTTTTACTTTGCTGCCTGACCAGTAGAGGACACTGTTTAAACACTTATAGATTATCGCTTTGCTTGAAGGATTTGTATTATCTACACAGGTTTGTGACTCGTCCAGATGTGAAGCAGAAACATCTGGGTGATTTTCTAGACTGGTGTCTGACCACCATCTCTCAGACCAGTGAAATGACCATGGAGGGAACTGTGACCCTTGATGGAGCTTTGCAATCCCTGGTGAGCCTCCAGGACTGTTTATGGTCTCCACTTTCTCCTTTTATTTTCAGGAGAATTAAAATATTGAACATTCAAATGCTTGGCATAACAATCCAAGCTGAGCATTTTCAATCCAAGTTGTGCATTTTCATTCACTAGAATTTGAATTTGAGAATGTATGGAACATTTTATATTGCGGGCTTCCAGAAATCCCCTGAGATGTCAAGAAATATAACATTTACCTTTCATTAAATATAATGAATAAATGCCTAATTTTTATGCATGTTTAAATTAATTTATTGAGGATTTAACAGATACAAATGAGCAACATTATATTTTATTATATAAACTGTAAATACGCAGATAGTCAAAGTTAATATAGTTATCTTTATAGTTTTCGTTCTGGGTGTGAATGGGCCTTTAGGCCTGTAATTCCTGCACTTGTTTAGTAGCTGTACATATTTGCAGGCGATACCCGCCAAAGCTTAGAGAGGCAGCGGTTACATGCCCTCCTACCTGTATTTTTCACTGCTTTGTTAAAACGCTGATAATCGCTCATTTTAGTGACTGATCTTTATCAGAATTATTTTCATTACAGTGAAACATCCTGCATGGTTTGAAGTCCAGAGAGCTCTGAAAACGATCCTGCTGTTGTTATTCTTTTGTGAAGTGCGTCTCTATCACCCGAGGCGCTCAAAACTGGCTCTGTGTGTTGAGAATGCCTGCGGTGCTAAAACTGCCATCAGTGTTTTGCATATAAGTGCCACAAGGCAGCGAGCAGGAACATGTGATAAACTTGATAAATACATGAGACTGCTGATGGCTCTAAGATTAACGGGATTCAGACATGTTGAAAATGGGTTAAAAATTTTTTTTGACTTAACCTCAACTTGATATGTAGGTAACGTATTGCTCAGAAGATTTAGGGTAGTTCAGTATTTCACAGCCAGGGGTATGTGTACCACAGGCTTACATAGATTTTGTTAAAATGTTCAAAATAATTGAAATGAATCTCAGATATTTTGATTTTAAAATGACTGCATGTCAAAATTATTTCTCACCAGGCCCAGCTCTTCAAGCATGGGAAACGTGATGATTTCCTGCAATATGGTGTGTATATATCCTTTAGGTCTTTCTTTGGTCTCAGAATGTAGATAAATGCTTACTAATCTTTACCTGACCGTTCAAAGCCCCAACAGTGCTTCAGTGCCTGAATCAGAAGAGAATAGCTGAGAGTAACCAGGCCACATTGCGTAGGCTGGGAGTAAAAGTTGTTCAGAGACTGGGCTTGACCCTTCTAAAACCACGTTTAGCCAAATGGAGGTAACTGAGGAGTGACTTATAGACAAAATATGATGAAATGAAACAAAGGATGTTTAAAAGTATTAGCTAGTTTGTAAGCATTTTGTATGACTGCATCCAGATACGAGAGAGGAAGTCGGTCACTCGCAGTCAACCTGGCCCTGTCTTCTGTCACTGGAAGCGTAGAGGCTACAAAACCTGATCTAGAGTCTATCAGTCAGGAGGAAGACTATGACATTCCTCAGGAGGTAGAGAATGTCATTGGTAAGTATTCATGTATTGATTTTCATATCTGTTTATTTTGTTTGGTAAATATCAAATTGCTCTCATGTACTGCTAATTTGCTAATTCATTGTTGCAGAACAACTGCTGGTGGGTCTGAAAGACAAAGAGACAATAGTGAGATGGTCTTCTGCCAAGGGGTGAGAACAGTTATATGGTCTAGATGTGATAGTGCTATAATTTAATGCCATATTTCTCTGTAATAATGCCTAGAGTTCTTAAAATTTTCAACGAAGTAAAACGATTCTTTTTTAACTCATCTTTCTCTTTTAACCATCTACAGGATTGGAAGGGTAACTGGTAGACTACCTAAAGAGCTTGCAGATGATGTGGTTGAGTCTGTTTTAGAGTGTTTCAGGTGTGACATGGTATAACAGGAGGCTGAGATGTTATGATGTGACTCAAGTGTTTTCAAATACTTAATGATATAGTTTTCAGTGACATTTGTGTCTTCACATATTACAGTTTCCAGGAAACAGATAATGCCTGGCATGGGGGCTGCCTGGCTCTTGCAGAGCTTGGCCGAAGAGGACTGCTGCTTCCTTCCCGTCTCTCAGATGGTTGGCTTGCATTTTTTTAAAAAACTATTGTTTATAGTTTGAAAGCAATTGGATTTACGTTTTACTTTTTCACAGACAAATTTTACTATTATAGCTATAACCATTGTACATCCCCTATACCATACACCAAACATTCATAAGCAAACATAATTCACTTTATGCAAACACTTAATTCAAATACTTCAAGTTTAACAAGATCCTTTATTTAAAAAATGCCTCCACCCAGCTCTCTTTAATAATCTGTTACATGTTTTGTTAAAGCGTTTGTTAATGTTGTACACTAAGAATAATTATCTACATTTACATTTATGCATTAGGCAAATGCTTTTTGTCCAGAGCAGCTTACAATAAAGTTGTCAATTCATGCATACCCTTGGGATTGATCCCATGACCTCTGAACTCTAATGACACGCAGTTTTACAGGCATAAATAGAATAATAATTGAAGACTTTAACGTAGATATTGACCGTCTTCCTGTAAAGTCTCTTGAGGATTGATCTTGAGCATTGCTCCTTTGTATTTGAGTTGCAGCAGTCCACACTTTGAGATCTCTGAATCAGCAGTTTTGTGACCTCTTTCTTTGAGTTCGAGCAGGTTCTTTGACCTTTACTCTTTTGGTAGTGTGCCTCAGAGGTCTACTGTTTACCCGTTTTTGTCCCAGTGCCCGTGTGCTCTGTTTTGGTGTGTCTGGTGTGTCTTTGACTGGGCTCTTGTCTGGTGAAGGATGACTCTGACTGTTCTGGCCCTCAGTCATTTCTTGTTGGTCAATAGACGAGTCATTGATAATGTCCTTTGAGCTAGCTAGCTGACACAAAGCGAAGGCGGCAGAGTGCCTCCGGTCACATGGGTCTATTTCTTGTTCTCTGGTTGGAACAATTGTGCATACCTCGGCATATATAATGGTTTGACTTTCTGGAGTTTCAGAGCCTGTGGTGTTGGGCAAGGCTTGGTTATTGGACTGTACCCTGAGGCAGAGGTTGAGCGGTGCCTCGTCCTGACTACTTTCTGAATCATAATGGAGCTCTCGGTCAGGGTAGTGGTGTGTCATGTTGCTGGATACGGCCTGGTCCCTCTTGGAAAGGTTAAGAGGACCTGGCTCCTCCTCAGTTTCTTCGTCTTCCTTTTCTGATGAAATCTCACTGCTTCTTGCGGAAGCTGTGGTTTGTGGTTCATTCCTAGAAAGATAAGACAAGATACCAGTGTTTTTCCAGTTATGTAAAGAATAGAGTAAACATTAACTTGCTTGTGGGCAACCTAACCAGATATTATTTTATCTGATTGTGATGTAAAGTGTTACTGGGGCCTTACAAAGAGTTTACCTACCTCTCTTTCTTTTGTAACAAGTTTTCTTGAGTTTGTCCACATGATTTCTTGGGTAAGTTTTCGGTTGCTGTAGTTGCCCCTGGATCAGCATGCTGTGATTGATTGACTGGGAGTGACTCCCCATGAGAAGCGTGTCTAAATGTAACTGGGATCCGCTTGGTTACATCTGCAGTACTAGGCCTGTCTGGAGATCCGGAGGCGGCACACCCTTCTAAAGGACTCCGGCGAGTGCCTTTGTCTACTGTACCCTGCTCCTGGAAAGCTCTGTCCTCAGGAAGTCTGCCGTAAGAGTCAGGATGAGATAGGGGTACTGGATGCCCTCCATACTCTCGAGGATAAAATCTGTTGCTATACACATCCAGAGGAAGATACCTGGTTCTCTGTAAGGACATGGACAATTCAGGGTGTTGGTAGAGGCTGTAGGGTAGAGGTGGACCAGGGATAATAGAATGGCCGTATCTGTAGTGATAAGGATGGAGAAGGGAAGTACTAGGTGGGACCAAAGGTGATGGAACCAGAGGTCTCTGGGTCTCTCGAGGTATAAGTTGGTAGGTTGGGGTGTTTCCTTGGTTGTGTGAGTAAGGTGTGTAGAGAGAATGCAAGGGCCTCTCAGGTACCATGTATGAAGGATAGTCTGGTATTAGAGGAAGAAGAGGTGCTGTGGGAGCAGGTGGGACCCAGGGTGCCATTTGGTGGTAAAACTGAGGAATTGCAGAAGATGATTGATCATCTTTGTGTGGAGACAGAGATAGAGCTTCGCTTTCACATGTCCGTGCAACCGGTGAGAAAGCTGAAGATATTTTGTTGTGTTCAATGTCCATGTCTGCATTTTTCTCCCTGGTCTCACGGATTGGCTCAGGGACATCTTTAGTGACCTCCTTGATGGGACTTTCAGGGTTTTCTCTTGTTCCCTTACTCATCTTCTCTTGTTCAACCTTGTCGTTGACCCTTTCTATTGGTTTGCTGACTTCAGCTTCTAGGGCTGGCTCTTTACTCTTGTGGTTGAATGGAGAATTATGCTGGGAAGCTCTGGGTGTTTTCCCTGTCTGCTCCATGCGCTGAGACACCAGAGAGATGGAGTTCTTGCACAGGTTATACTTCATGTGGTTGAAGAGATGAGACTTGATGTTGCAGGTGAAGGGACATTGGAAGCACTGATATTTGAAAGGTTTGCCAGGAGGGCGGGGAATGTAATGGGGTTTCTTCGGTTTTCTGCCCTGGAGAGTGTCCATACTGGTGCAGTTGTTCAAATCCAGTTCTGCGTGGTTTGTCAGCCTTATCTGGCAACAGAAATAATAATAATAATAATAATAATAATTAACTGTTCTACCACACCCTGGAGCAAAGCGTCATCTGTTTGTTGGGTCAGAAAGGTAGTGACCCAATAAAAATAAAGTTTGCATGCTCACATTCCCTTAGCTTTTCAGCTAGGCTGTAGCTGTTTTGTTTGTTGGCCTGCGCGTTAGCATGACATGCTCTAGCTGCGCTGCCGAAGCCAGGGTAGGCCTGTAGAAACATGCTCCCCTTTTTCAAAATCTGATGGCGTGGGAAACCACATACACCTGTTTCCCATGACCTTACCTGCAGGATATAAACTCCAGACATTTAAAAATTGATCTCACTTGCACTGTAAATGTAGTGAAGCTACCAGAGATATTGTAATGAAATTTCATCTGTTATAACATCTGTAAACAATTAGACTGCTTCAGTGCTTGCAGGAAATTACATCTTCAATTCTGCACTACAATCAGGATACATAATGGTCCGGTAAGTGTGCAAAGATTTTGAGGCCTGAAGGTTTATATTGGGAAGCAGAAGACTGAAGAAAGAGATTGTCAGGCAAGTTATGCAGAAAATGACTCCGCCTTAAGGAACCTGTTTGTCACAAGCTGTCACAAGAAGTGGTGGCTCAGGTTTTGGCTCCCATGTTTCATACAAAACCGCTCCCTCCTCAAGGCGCAAATTAAAAGGATTTTTGTACTGTGAAATTTCATTTTGCGTTTTATGTCTTGTTTCTTGATTCTTAGTCATTCTTCTGTGGATACACCGATATCTTGTGATTTCAGCATAAAAAGAGAATTTGGATTTCTTTGGTTATTAAGACATAGACTGAATATTATGAGCATATGTACAACCACATGTTGAAAACTTTAGAATATTTTCTACCAGATGTAGTCTTTAACAGGTGCATCTATAGTCAGCACTTTAGATCTACCCCTGAAACACCTGCTACAGAGTACATCAGCAATTCAGCCTTTACAAATACTAAAAGTACATGTGAGCAGCAATAAGAAGAGGTGCCATTGGAAATCTTAGCGACTTTGTGGCGGTCTTACCTGTATTTAAGACTCGACGTTTGGGATGTTGGATGTATCGTTGATGGATGTATGTCCACAACGGACCTCCTGAAATGTACGATGGTCCCACAGTGGAACAGTTTGGCCGACGTGGTTGTCCTTGAGAGCGAGTGTCTGTTCGTTTAGGTGTTCCGTCTAGTTTCTGATGAGTCTGATGAGTCTCTCACGTTCTCTCTGAGGTGTTGACTCTGTGGGGTGGAGTCTATGCCCAAGCAGTAGAGCCCTGAGGCAGCATCAATGTGCCTGATATTAGACAAGCCCCAAGCCACGATACGTTGCTAGTTTGCCTCCTGTCTCACCTGCTAGTGAGAATCCACATGGACGAGAAGCCAGACAAGACTGTTTGTGGCTTTTGTTTGCCTGAATGGCTGAATTAGCCCAGGAGTGGTAGAATTAGGTGTGAAGCAGTTTTGAGGATGTTGTCAGAGGGGTGTGGAGATATTGAGGACAACCAGTGAGATTTGCATGAATCCAAATGTGTGCGCTATGCCTGATGTGAAATGTCTTTCAGCATGGTTATGAAAATGCAGTTATTTTTGCCAGATCTGGATCTTAGTTTAATTTAACCAACTTCAATAGTATATTTTGGTGTTGTTTTGAAAAACTAATTCACATTTATTTGCATATACAGCATGAATCATAAACTCAATTTCAGCTCCACCTAAGATTTTAGAAGTCAGTTTCTTGTAATGAGGTTCTTCCAAAGGTCAACTATCAATACTCTCTCCCTCTTGTGTGTGTCTGTGTGTATTTATGCACCACTCACATTTTATTATGAATGTTCAATAATCTAAATCATATTTTTTTAAAAGAAAAAAAAATGTTTCAAGCAATTAAAATGATGCATTAAATTGATCAAAAGTGTTGATAAAGACATCTATAATGTTACAAAAGATTTCTATTTCAAATAAATGCTTTCTGTTAATCAGAGAATCCTGAAATCCTGAATTATCACAAAAACATTAAGCAGCACAACTTTCAACATTGACAATAATAATAAATGTTTCTTGAGCAGCAAATCAGCATATGAGAATGATTTCTAAATGATCATGTGACTCTGCAGACTGGATTAATAATGCTGAAAATTCAGCTTTGGCATCACAGAAATAAATTACTATTCTAATACTATTCTAATCTATTATAAATTTTAAAAATACTGGAAAATATGAGTTTATTTTTGATTAAATAAATGCATATGTAAATAATTTGGGTTACAAAAGTAATTATTTTTGTACACTTAATATTTTGTCTGTATTCTACAGTGGTGCCTCTGATTCTAAAAGCTCTGACATATGATGAGAAAAGGGGTGCATGCAGTTTGGGATCGAATGTACGTGATGCAGCCTGCTACGTGTGCTGGGCGTTCGCCCGTGCCTATGACCCAAGTGAACTGAAGCCTTATGTCAACCAAATTGCAAGGTATGAACCCACCACCACCACCACCTCAGCCTCTGTGCTTCTCTGAGACATCGTATGTGTTATTTATGCAATTTATTACATTTGCTAATTAAGGCACCAACTTTTGGTAAATAGCTTGTCCTATACTGTTTGTGCTGCAGCTGGCTCTTAATTCACGGAGTTAACTTTTTCTATGTTATTCATTATTTTAAATTGTCCAGCTCATTAGATTTCCTGTGTGGTGGTTGTATGGATCAGGTAAAGTTTTAAATATGAATACATGAAAATATATTTTTTTCCCAACCTTTGATGGAAACTGACTGCTGTACGCCCACTATTTATGCAAGCATTTGGCGTGACCTATCTTAGATCTTTGTGAAGATGTTTTTGGATGTTCTCCAGGATGAAAGCACTTTCCACCAGAACCAACTGTGGTGAGAGCTGATCTGACGCCAGTGATGGGTGAAAATGACAGCTCAACTTGGGTGGTTCTGTTGACCTTACAGTTACACTTTCTCTCCAATGAAAATAACTTTTTTGTAAATGAGGTTAGCCTGTGGAATTTGATCAGTGAGGCTGGCAGCAAATCTGCAGCCCCCATACTGAGGGCTCTTTGTTTTTTAGTCAGCAAGCCATACAGTATGTGGTAAGAGGAATGGACCTTTTTCACCACACTACCTGGTAATTATTTTAAGAAAATTCCTGTCACAGCAAATTATATTTGAAAGAAAACTGCTGTTTGACATAATTCCATCTCAAGAATTGAGTATTCTTTTTTTTTACTTTGTGAACATCTATGGAGAATTTTTTAATGAGAATTGAACTTCCAGGAGGGAAGTTGAGGCTTGTATTATGAATGTCCAAAAACGCTCAACAGCCTTTTCTCATACCTGTTTGCCTGGCTGTTGTTATTTACCGCCTTAAAACCAGTTTATACACCTTTCACAGCTCATAACCTCTCCCTACTGAGGATATATAGTGTAGTCTGTTGGTCTAGTAAATTATCAAACTTAAAATGGAATGAGAAGCAACAACCATAAACTGTACACAGAGAACAAAGAGGAGAAGATACTGCTTTTTTGCCAAACCTGACAAAAGATGATAAACATCATAAAGCTAATGATTTAGACAGAAAATTGCATTCGTATTTAACCCCCAAATTATTTTTTTTGTGGAACAGAAAAAGAATTTTGAAGAATCTTCACATAGCTCTTTTTCAAGTTTAAGCTTCAAATAATGAAAAAATAACAAAATTTTGTAATCTATATGTCTTGTGCACTTTATATACCAAATCTTATGATTGCTTTGTGTGACAGTGAAACCAAAAATATGAACTGACAGACTTTATTTCTGCCAAGGTTTTAAAATGATCTACAATTTCAACAAACAGTGACGAGTTCCAGTACTGCTTTGAAACACATGATTGATTTTGGGGCAGAATCTGTGAAATGGTTTGAAAGATGGACAGATTTGATATGGTTGACATGAATGAAAGTTTGTTGGTCTTTTTGTTTTGTTTCACTGTAGCATTAACTGTCACCAATCATTGTGTTCTTATCGCTTAGATGAAATTTTATGATTTTTGGATTGAGTTCAGATCTCTCTGATACAAGACAGCGAGCATTATTTAATGGATCTTTTTTGGACAGTTAACGTATTTTCTGTGGTGTCCCATGAGGAATTTGTCTATTTGCTTTAATTGTGGTGCTTGCTAGTATTATTACCACTCAGATTTATGGTTAGGGGTTTACTGTATTTAACTTTGCTGCGTAACTGTATTTTGTAATTCTTGTAAAAACGAATTCTGCCGTGTTCTGTTTGTGTGGTGATGTAGTGGTGAATCAGCTCAGCGAAAGAGTTTCATCAGCAGAAAGCATTTTTTTCCCTCCTAGGTTCAACAGTAAGCCTTTCAGTCACCATAAAAACATAATGATATTACGAGAATGACAGCTGAAAGATGCTCCGCTGGGGCCCCCCCTCCCTGTTTGGGACAAGTGTGGGCCTGTGTGTAACTGACTGTGCACTTTGCATTACTCCTTCAGTTTGTTGGCCCTCCCCGTAACTTCCCTCCTCCCTATCCCCACGGTGCTGCCAGGTTTCGTCTGTTGTCGTGGGTTTCGGTCGCCATTTGGCACCCAGGCTGTAGGCCTGTCGAGTCCTGTTCTAATTTCATCAGCAGTCAAAGGTTGTTTCTATGAGCTCACTGACGCTTTCAGAAACTGTGTCATTGCATGAAACTACACTATTGTTTTGTTTTTTTTTTCTCGATTTTGGAGAGTTTCTATACACACACTACTGTAATTAAGATTTAAAAAAAAAAAATTCTATATGCATTAAATTCATCAAGTGACAGTAAAGATGTTTACATTGTTACAAAGATTTATGTTTTCAATAAATACTGTTCTTTTGAACTTTATATTCATCAAAGAATCCTGAAAAAAATGTTATAAGGGTTTCCACAAAAATATTAAGCAGCAAAACTTTTTTCAACATTGATAATTAGAAATGTTTCTTGAGCAGCAAATCAGCATGTCAGAATGATTTTTGAAGGATCATGTGACACTGAAGACTGGAGTAATGATACTGAAAATTCAGCTTTAATTACATTATGTGTATTACAAAATATATTAAATAAAAAAGGTCATTTTAAACTGTAATACTGATTCACAATATTATAGCTTTTACTGTATTTTTTTTTATTGAAAAATTGCAACCTTAATGAGCCTTCTTTCAAAAAAAAAAAAAAATCTCAGACTAAACTTTTGACCTCTAGTGTATATGCAGACATTTACACAAAGCAAAATAGATCCTTAAGGATAATAAATCATCTATGATCCCGTCTGATTTTCTTTTTTTGATAAGCTTTCCCCAGAAAAGTTCTCTAAAAAATGATAATTCATTAGTTACTCAAACTTACAGTGAATGAAGACTGAAGCTTCAAATAGGATGCAAAAGCACCTTAAAATTACAGTAGTCAACATTTGAAGTGGATCAAAGCCTTTCATCAAAGTTGTCCTAAAACCAAAACAATACCCGTTCTTGTCTTAGGACAACTTTGATGAACTTTTTTTGATCCACTTCAAATGTTGACTACTATAGTTAATATTACTCATGCATTATATTACATTCACCCTAGGTCTCCTTTGTGCATTCATGTGAAATGAAAAGTAGCAGTTTCTGGAATTGTGAGCAAACTGAATCTTTTCAGTTAATCAGTTCTGCAGTTTACAAAATCAGTCTGGATTCATTCATTAACCTTACTCAAGATTTCGACTCAGACTCAGTGATCCGGTTGCAGTGGATAACAGTCAGTATAGTGAATAACAACTATTGGTTTGTTCTTCACATAACGTTATTGTATGACTTTAAAAGCCTTGGAATATAGCTTGCAAATTTTTTTTCTTTAGTCTCCATTCACTGTAATTGCATTTTTAATGTTTGACCAGTACAATTCTTAAGAAATTCTCCTTTTGTGTTCAAGAGAAGAAAGTACATCAAAGGAAGAACTATCCCTTTAAGCTTAAAGTCATTTACAGTGCACAAGCAGCATGTTTCGATGGTTTCCTGACTGATTGTGTAAACTGTAGAAGAACGCAAGACATTATTATAAAACAATAACAGTGACACGTCTTGCTCTGCATGCATGTTCAGTCTCTGTCCATTTTATGCTGCTCCAGGCCACTATCAGTTATTCATCGAAACCAGCGCAGCCGTGTTAAGCCCGTAGGGTTGTGCGTGTGTATGTTTGTGTACTTCATTCTCCCAGGCTGTGAGTGACGGTGGGAATACCTCGCGGGCACGTTCACACAGCTCGACTGAGGAGGAGGAGTGGTGGAATAAAGGGAAAAGAGTGAAGCAGGCTTATGGGGGCACTGAAATGATAGATGAGTTTTGAGATGAGAAGTACACGCTTGTTTGTAAAAATATGCCTCATCACTGGGGGTGAAAGATCTGAAGGTTTATAGAAGTACATGTTTGCATGAAAGCATTGAATGTGTGTCACCTCAGGCTGTCAAACTAATGAAATCAGTGAATGCCAAGAATTAGTATGCACAAAAATATAATAGCAGTTGTCCTAATTCATTTGTTGTTGTTGTCATATATATATATATGTGTGTCACTTATCATTCTTATTTGCTTGTACCTTCACAGCACTCTTGTCATCGCAACTGTATTTGACAGGAACGTCACCTGCAGAAAGGCTGCCTCTGTGAGTTTATCCTGAAAAACTCTTTAAAATCTCTTTAAAGCTGAAGTGTGTAAAAATTTGTGAACTGGTTACAAAGTGTCAGTATAAACGCTCTATCTGTCTTTCATTAGTCAGAAAAGAAGGTAGTCCAGCCCTAAACTGCCAGCATTGGTTGAGTCAGTGTTACACCAGTTTCACACCATAAGTGCCCAGCAAATAAGAGTGTTCACATCAGAAATGTTTCTGGTGTGAAGACATTCATTTGCTAACTCCTATTTGACTCCTTTTTAATGGTTAGATTAAGTGTTCTTACTCAGAAAGCATGCCTAATTAATTTAAATCATGAAACTTACACAATTTAACATAAATTTATTAAAAGTTTAACAAAATTACATTTTTAGGAAAAATTAAATGTTTAATTTTTTTTCTCACATTCTGTTTTATTGTTACTTCTGTGTTTAAGCATGTCTAATTATTTGAATGCATAAAAACAACTTGATTTATTAAAATTAATTTTTTACAATAACCGTATAGCTAAACAAACTTTTTTATTTTTTGGCATGTACTTTTTGAAAAACTAATTTTTCTTCTCAAATCCTTACATAGGTCTGTCGCCTAGTCATGCCTTTTTTTTCCTCTTCCAAAACGCATTTACTTTCTTTACTGTGGAAATGTTAGTAAAAGTAAAGAACATCATTAGCTTTTGGAAGTAATATCTTTCAGATTTGGTAAATGTTGAAAGTGTTTACGCAACGCAACCTCTGGATAGGAGAAAGTATCATAACAGGAAAAAAAATGACACACTTCAGCTTTAATTTCACATAATGTAACTGCATACATAAGAAATTAGAGAAAACTTAATGTTTGTGTCCTTTTCTCTGTTTCTAGGCTGCTTTCCAAGAGAATGTGGGCAGACAGGTACAACGAAAGAGAATACACTTACATAAACACCATTCAGATCCATTATAAACACCTGCACTGATCTGTAGTGCAACAGGCCGTATTCTGTGAAGCCTGCTGAGTCTGTGTACCTCGAATCTGATCCTCGGAGATATCATGTCTTCACAGGGCACCTTCCCCCATGGCATAGACATTCTTACAGCGGCGGACTACTTCATGGTCGGTAACCTGAATAACTGCTACCTAACTATCAGGTAAGGAGTAAGAAGGTGACAGTGTTTGCCATGTGTAATGGAAACCAATTGTTCTTCATAGTACACGCTGCAAACATTACAGCAGAAGGTAGATCAGTCATACAACCCAATTCTCAGAACACTTCAGTTCAAAGCACAGTCACGGTATGTTTTGAATGCCTCGATGAGTGAAGCAGCGGCTATGCTGTCATGTCTTATGTCCCACCCTACAGAAAAATGTCACCATTTGACTGTGACACCTTAATGTATTAAAACAGCTATGTGAAAAATGCTAGCCTTAGGGAGCAAAGAGCCATACTCGAGGCTTACTGCGCAGCCCGCTGTTAAAAACCATGAAAATGTTGCTTTAGCTTGTTAAAGGAAAGTTTGTTTGTTTCTTCATGGGAACAGATTTGATAAATTTAGCATTACATCTCTCACTCACCAATGGATCCTCTGCAGTGAATGGGTGCCGTCAGAATGAGACGGTTGGTAAAAACATCACAATAATCCACAAGTAATCCACATGACCCCAGGCAATCAATTAACGTCTTGTGAAGCAAAAAGCTGTGTTTGTAAAAACAAATGAACTTTTAAGGCGTATTCAAGGTTGTTTTCAATCATGCTGAGACCGCCTCATTCAGGTGATCTCGGACCAATTATTTTGGTGTAGACCCGAGCATGAAACTGAGATCCGAAACTAAGGGAAAACGTGCCAGATTCAGAAACAAACTCTCCAAATGAGCCTCCAAATGCCCTAAGATATGACTGTCCACTTACATGCATAAACATATGAAGGACTCATAACAGTTGTCATTAACATATGTCCTAAAGTACAATAGCAAAATCAGCCTCTTGAATTCTAACAGTTAGAGATGCTGGAAAATGGATGTGTAAAACTAATTTACGACTGTTTTTTTGTTTTTTGTTTTTCCCCCAGTATCTACATCGCTGGTTTTGAGGAATACACCAAACCCTTAATTGACCACTTGGTGGCTATGAAAGTCAATCACTGGGATGGGTGAGTATATGTGTACTGTTTCATGTGGATTCTTTGGTTTTATATTTTTAACTGAGGCTGTATTTGCTTTTATCAGGGTGATCAGAGAGCTGGCCACGAAAGCCCTGCACAATCTAACTGCCCGGGCCCCTGAATACATGGCTAACACTGGTGAGAACAGCTCCATATGTCTGTTAATATATGCCAAACTCAACTCATCAACACATCTCATTCAACTCTACAAGGCCAAGTGAAATTTTGTGGCATCTTGTCTTTATTTATGATTTCAGTTTTACCCCAGCTGCTGCCCATGGCCACAGGGATGGATTTACACAGCCGTCACGGCGCTATCCTGGCCTGCGCCGAGATCACTCATGCTCTCTATGAGCTTGCAACCCAGAACAATAGGTTACACCTGCTTTTCTGTTAAAGCTTCGCCTAACCATACTTTTATTTTATTTAATGCATTTGTTTCCTTGTAGTTTGGTGACTGACTTCCTATCCTCGGACACCATTGAAGGCCTTAAAAACATTCATCAAAAGGTCTGCACAGTTAGTCTCTTGTGTTTTTTTTGTGAAATATAAAACTAAAGGAGTTTATTACAACTGATACTTCCATATGTGCCTTCACTTTAGCTCTCTGATAGAAAGCAGTACAGGTAAGCACTTGTTTAATCACTTGGTAGTAATTGACATCAAAGCTTTTTAGAGCCACTTATTTGTCTATAGCTTGTAACTGATTTATTTATTTATTTATTTATTTATATACCCTAGGGGATTTGGTGGAGAGCTAATGAGACCAGCTGGTAAGAAACTAACAATCATTTACAATTATTCTATAGAATTCATTGTGCTTCTTGTGTTGAAATGATAAACTACTATTTAATGTGTGTGTGACATAAAGCAAGCATTATTATTACCATTGTAACTCGTTCTATGGTAAGAGATTTGAACAAACCTCAAAACGTAGCTTTCCGCTACAGACATACATAAAGCCCCAAATTGCGCAGCTTGATGAAGAGAGGTGTGTACCACTTCTAATATAATTTTGGCCTGCCAGACTATAAAAGGGTGCAGAAAATCACTTAGAGTGAAGGACCTAAGCCATATGCTGCAGCAACATGCTAAAACCACTCAGGGCTCAGTTTTTCGAAGATCTTCCTGAGAAAGAAGTTAAAAAATTATCTTAAGATAAATTCTAATGATGTGTGCACACCAAAAGCAACTTTAATTATTTGCGCGAATAGATTACATACAAAGTCAATGCAAAGACGCGAATAGATGCGAATTTGCGCCGGGCAACGTGAATGACGCAAATTAGGCAACACGATTGCCACAAACGCGTAATATTTGTTTCAATCGGATCTTCCGCTCAAGTTTAAAAAAAAAAATTCAACTCGAGTGGGAAATTCTCATGACACGTTGTTGTGCAAGCCAATCAGCGTAGACTTTATTGACATGTCCGGTTGTATCAGAAAATGGAGGAGAACACGTGCAATGTTTTTATTCGTGAGAGTGATGTGAAAAACATCCTGTGAGTAATCTAGATCGAGTAATGCGATGCGAATATTCGCTTTGCTTTTGGTGCACACACCCTAAGTTCGTAAGGATGTTCCAAATGCAATTCTTGAGAAATTCTTAAGAAGTTCTCAAATGTTTTCTTAAAAAACATTTAATTTTTTCTTAAAAAGAAAATTACATGCTTGTATGGCAGTTCTTTACAAAGATTTTCTGATCAACTGAAAAACGCCTCAAAGGCCATCTTTTTGCTCTGCTTGCAGATTATTGTAATAATCATGATAACCACGCACTCTTTTTTTTTTTTTGTTTTTTTTTTTCCCCCGCTGTGACTGTCTTGATGCGAACTCACGTTCACGTTGTTTAATGCACCTCATTTAAATATTTCTCAAAGATTAATTGTCTGTTGCATTCATTTGCACTCCATCTTTCTTGCGCTCTCGAGAGTGAATGCATCCTTTAGTGTGGTTACAGATTTTCAAATTCAGCAAAAAGTCACAAAATGCATAATATTTACATTATTGATCCATGGGGTCGCTTTAGAGTACTTGTGCACATCCCTAGTAATGTATATGTATCTTAAGTTATGTTACAATGTTTAATATTTGAAAAACCTGATAAGTTTATTAAGCTTCTTCCCTTTGGGGATTTAAGAAAATTGGAGGTTATACTAACTTTAATAGCTTATTTCCAATGATTATTAAGAAAAAAATTTTACATTTTGTCTATAGAACAATCTTAAGATAGGAAGATTCTTTAGGAATGTTTTTTGGGAATACAAAACATTCTTAATTTTATTCTGAAGTTTAAAAATACGAAGAAAATAGCAGTTAAGATCAGAAGACGTTTATTCTTAAAATTGTTCGCGAATGTGCTGCTTTTTTAAGAAATACGTATTTGTGTTTCTAAAGTTTATTATGTATTTTTATCTGAAGTGCAAAGTTGTGATATGATTACAGGTGGTTTAATAGATGTCATTGTTTTATTAATGTCAATTATATTATTAATGTCATTATTTTGATGGAGATAAAATCAAAGTGGATATGTTGCCATTTTAAAATCTAATGTTATAACGTTTTCCCCCGGTTTCACAGACAAGGCTTAAGCCTAGTCCTAGACTAAAATGTAAGTCTGAGCTGTTTCAACTGAAGGAAACTTGCACTGACTGATCTTAAAATATATCAGTGCCTTTGTTTTGTCTCAAGATGCTCACCAGTAATGTTTTTTTTCTAAGCACATTTATAAAAATTTCTTAAATGTCCTAATTGAACTGTGATCTAATCCTGGCTTAGTCTAAGCCCTGTCTGTGAAACCGGGCCATAAAGTTTAGAGATGTGTTTTGTCCCATGTCTTCAGAATCGGTGGCTTTTTAGACAGAAAACAACGTTACATATTACAGATATCTCTGAATCATTCACATTAGAAAGCAACAAAACAGAGGCCCAGTTTTTGCCTTTTTACACCCTGATCTGGTTTTTCCTTGTCTTTTTTTCAGTCTGTGGCCTCATTGAAAAGCTCTCTCTCTCCAAGATGCCTTTTAAAGATGACCCAGTTATCAGTGAGTCAACCAAATCTCTTTACATTTGCATGATTTATGTGTCTTTTACCACAAATGTCTCATGGAGGAGTGATTGTTGAATGGATTTGTGATGTTGTCAGCCGATTTGTGTTAATGTGCATTCTGATTTCTTGCAGCTGGTTGGCAATGGCTAATAGATGACAGCTTGAAGAACCTTCACCTGTTCTCCAGCGGGGCCAGACGGGGTATACAGGTACAATCCACACCGTAAAACCCAGAACGGCTTACAACTGTACCAACTATGGTTGTTATAAAAATATAATACGTGTTTTTTGAAGGATGTCGCAGTCTCAGCACTGGCAGCGGTGTGTCGGCAATATTATCAGGTTGAACCAGGGGTAGCCCATGCGGAAATGCAAGGTACAGGAAACCAACACACTTAAAACAATGGGAGCGATTTAATGCTTGTGGTTTTGATATGAAATGCTCAAGTAGTTATGGGTGTGTTTTTGGGTGTAGACATACTTTTGGCCATTTATTGTTTGTTTTCATCCATTTGTTGCCATACAGATCAGCTGGTTAGTCAATACCTGTCAGCCCTGGAGAGTCCTGAGGTTTTGACGCGCTGTGGCTGCGCTCTTGCCTTGGGCTCACTTCCTCCGTTTATGATCCATGGCAAACTACAGAAGGTCAGACCTCATAATGTCTTGTCTGCTCAAGTCTGTATCTGAACTGTTGAGTTGAGTTTGCATTCTCAAACGTGTTCCCTAGATCTTGCCTGGGCTCCAGGCCACCTGTAAGGTTGTGCAGAAAGTGGAAGGTCTAACAGAAGCCAGGAGGGATGCAGCCACAGCCATGTCTCAGTGAGTAACACCTTTTTATGTCTCCTTTGCGCTTGAAGAACCAGTCTGCCTGAGCTTAAGCTCGGTCAACGCCTGCTCCTTCCTGCAGGACCTGAAATTCATGTCTCTGTTCACTGCTTTGTCCCATCTTGCATTGCATGTCCATGTGTCCTGTGCTTTTGTGCTTCTCAGGGTGTGTGTAGCTGTAGGAGTGTGTGCGCGAGGCAGCCCGGACCGTGTCCTGTGTGAGAACAACTTAAGGCCTGTGTATGAAGCCTTGCTGGGCTGTATGAACGACTACAGCATGGACAGCAGAGGGGACGTAGGGGCCTGGTATGTTCACATGCCTTTATAGAGGTGCATACTTGTGTTGCAAAATATCAACAGTGTCATGTCAAGTCAAGTCACCTCTATTTATATAGCGCTTTATACAATACAGATTGTGTCAAAGCAGTTTTACAGTGTTAAACAGGAAAATAGTGTGTCGATAATGCCAGAGGACAATAGTAAAAAGTAAATTTTTCAGTTAAAGTCAGTTCATCATTGATTCAGTGATGTCATTGTCTAGTTTGGTTCAGTTCTTTTCAAATAATATCTGTGCAATCAAGTTGACAATATTGCCAGAAATTAAGTGTCCACAACTAAGCAAGCCAAAGGCAACAGTGGCAAGGAACCAAAAGTCCATCGGTGTCAGAAATGAAGAAAAAAAACTTGGGAGAAACCAGGTTCAGTCAGGGGGCCAGTTCTCCTGGCCACTAGTATGTGGTACTCAAAACTCAAAATAAATGTACTGCCTCTGTATTTGACGGCTATAAATAATAGTATTGTAGATTTACTGTTGTTCTGTAAAATAATAATAATAAATAATTTAAAATAATATATTGTTGTTATTATTATTAAAACATTTATTTCATTCAATTATATATAAAAATTAATCAAACAAATAAAGAAATGTATTACTATAGTAATACTATTGTATTGTAAAAAAAAATATAAATAAAATAATGATTTTAATAATAACAATAATAATAACAGATGTTATTATCATTACACTATTTCATTAAATTATAAGAATTAAATGAACAAAATGAAATTTATTACTATAGTAATTCTATTGCATTGTTAAAACAATATTATTGCAATATTGTATTATTATTGAAAAAAATAATAATAATAATGATTATTATTTAAGTAATATAATTAAAATAATAATTATTATTATTATTTGGTTTTATTGGTTTCATTTTATGATTTAATAAAATAAAAATATATTTATTATAAATATTATTATGATATAATTATATATTATATATAATTATTATGTCCTCATTATATAATGATGAATTGAATCAGTTTAATGTAGCCATTTAATGTGATTAATGATAAAATTATAATTAAATAATTTAATCTATCTAGTTACTGATAGTCCTAATATGTTCATTTAATTTATTTATATTTTTAAATTGGCAGATTTTAAACGTTACTTACTTTGCCCGGAACTGTACTTTTAAATGTAACACTAAACACATTCATTGTTTGCCACTGCCCTCCGGCCTTGCCCTCGCTGCCCCACGAGTGACGCATTCCTCACATTCCCCACAGGAGCCTCCAGGCACAACAAACCTTCAGCATGACGCTGGAAATGTCAAAAAAAAACAAAAACGTGCAGTTGTCGTAATGCCTTTCGTGACAAACAAAGTGTCATCAAATATTTGAAGCATCTTTTGTGTGCTTGTGTTTCTCCGAAAGCAGTTTGACAGTCACAGTGTAGCTCTGACTCTTCACTCTCGTTCTGTTTCAGGGTGAGGGCAGCAGCAATGAGCAGCCTTATGGACGTGACCCTGCTGGTGGTGGCGTCTGCTCCAGAGCTCCTCTCCTCCGACCTGTGAGACACTGTCAATCTTTCTTAAAGGGGTAGCTGACCCAAAATAGAGAATTAGGTCATCATTTACTCACCTTAAGTTGTTTTAAACCTATATGAGTTTCTTTCTTCTGTTGAACACACAAGAAGATATTTTGAAGAATGTGGGTAACCAAACAGTATCTGCTCCCCATTGACTTCCATAGTATTTTTTTTTTTCTATGGAAGTCAATGGCTACCGGTTGCCAACATTCTTCAGAATATCTTCTTTTGTGTTCAGCAGCTGAAAGAAATTAAAACAGGTTTGGAACAAAATGAGGGTCAGTACATGATGACACAATTTTCATTTTTGGGTGAACTCTCCCTTTAACTTGCAGTAAATTTAATGCACCATTGCAGACTGCTCAGAGATGTTTCTCTCATTTTCTGTAGAGTTCAGCGTATGATGTGTTGCCTGGCCCAGCAGGCTGCAGAGAAGATTGACCGCTACCGAGCCCACGCCGGCACCGTTTTCCTGCGTCTGCTTCACAGCACAGACCCCACAGTACCTCACATTCCCCACCGGGAGGAGCTACTGAGCATCTTCCCTCCGTGAGTGCCACGGGGGTGTAATTGTACTCGAGAGCGTGTTAATACAGTCTAGTTTTACTGGCACACCTACTGCTCACTTCAAATCACTGTATTTAGGATTTGCAAAAATGTGTGTGGCTGCGTATTTTGATCCTATTGCCGTTACACTAGCAAGCGAACTGAACAGATTTGGCCAAAACATAGTTTATGCTGGATGCATCCACACAAGCGTTAGGGTGCACTCGCCAAAAGTGACATCATCACTTTGTTTGTGACACTGCGCTTCAGTCTACGGCGCTTCAAAATAAACAATTTCATTGGACAAATTTGAGGAAAATAGCAGATATACCTGTATACCAAACTTTTTCTGCACCAGAAAATCAATTGCTTGTTATAGCTAATCAATTGCATTGAAATGTTCAATTTATCCAGTTTTTTGACATAAATTGATAGTCCTAATATAATCAGTAATTAATTAAGATTTAAAATTTTGGTCACATTTACAAACCATTAACTATGAATTTTGCTACAATAAACTCCTTATTAATAGTTTGTAAGGTAGTTGTTAAGTTTAGGTATTGGGTAGGATTAGAGATGTAGAATATGGTCATGCAGAATATGTGCTTTATAAGTACTAATAAACAGCCAATATCTTAATAATAGGCAGGCTATTAAGCAACTAGTTAATAGTGAGAATTGATCCCTTTACTAAAGTGTTAACGAAATTACTTTTACTGTACCCTCTGATCACACTGCAAAAATGTGATGTTTTTTTTTTTTTTCTCAGTATTTTTGTCTTGTTTTCCAGTGCACATGTCTAAAGATTTTTAAAGTAAGATACATTAGGAAGCAAAAAGTGTTTTTTTTTTTTGTTTTTTGTTTTTTGTTTTTTTTTGGGCTAATCTTAAATTTTACTTAAGTTGGTCAACGGTTTGTTTTACTGTAAAATGTTACCAAAATATCAGCTAAATTCTTTAATATATTTCCTATAAAATATAACACTATTTATTTTATTTTTGATTTATATACCACATTATATACTATTTTAGTATTTTCTTTTTACTCAGTATTATAATTTGCTTTAGAAACCCTAGTTACCAAGGTTTCTGTAGGCCTTGAAATATCTTTTGTTTTTCTAGTTCAAATATTTAAACGTCCTTAAATCAAAATACATTTACAAAATACATTTTATTTGATGTAAAATGAAGATAGTTTAATACTCAGAAAGATAGTAGAAGTCTTGTTTAATGAGAAATTGAACAAAATGAAGTGAGTTTACGCTTGAAATAAGAACAAGTATAAGTATCTGGGAGCTGAAAACTTGTATTCCTTTTGAATTAAGTTGATCTATATGACAGCATTGACAGATTTGTTCCATAAACTCAATTTCACAGAAACAAGACATCACATTTTTGCAGTGTGATCAGAAGGTACAGTAAAAGTAATTTCAGTAACACTTTAGCATAGGGATCAATCAGTTCTCGCTAATAACTAGTTGCTTATTAGCATGCCTATTATTAACATATTAGCTGTTTATTAGTACATATAAAGCACATATTCTGCATGACCTTATTCTACATCCCTAATCCTACCCAATACCTAAACCTAACAACTACCTTACTAACTATTAATAAGCAGCAAATTAGGAGTTTATTGAGGCAAAAGTCATAGTTAATGGTTTGTTAATGTTGAGAATTGAATTGAACCTTAAGTGTGACTGTAATTTCCATATTCTAGTTAAGGTTTTTTGTTTTGTTTTTTTTGGGTTTTTTTGTAAAATGAATGAAAAAGTAATGGAAATCTGTTCTAAGTTGAATTTTCAAACAGCTGCTAATACAACTCATTGTTTACATGTAGACATTTACATTTAGAGAACATATTGATCTTTAACTTTAATAAGAAGATTAATATTTGAATTTTAATAAGTGCTATTTTGAAGTAGAATTAAGGGTTTCAAATCCTGGATCTCTGACTATGTATCAGACTACCAGTTTTCTACATATGCTCTCTGATTGTAGAATTTTTTTGTGTGTATGTAATATATTGCAAGAGATTTGTTCAGTTATTAAAAGCTGGTCTAATTTATTTGACATAAAGCGTAAATGAATGCTTTTTGTGTCCTTTATACTGGTTTAGGAGTGTTTGTTGTTTTGTTCACCTCTTGTATATTGCCATCTACCTACACCTCTCTGGACCTCTGAGTTGCATGCAACAGATCAAATGCATCAGGCATTATTCTGGCTTACATTTTGTCATTAAATCTAGGAGGTGCCCTTTTGCATTGAAGTTTCTGGAAAGTACATATTTTTATTTCCACTGCTTACAGTTTTAGCTGTAGTTAAATAAAAGACCCATCCCAAATACTTCACACATGTTTATCTCTAACCTCTGGTGGTTTTTTTTTTTTTTCACATGGACTGTAGAGAGACGGGAAACTCCCTGAACTGGAACGCTGCATCACAGGCCTTCCCTCACATCACACAGCTGCTGCGGCTGCATCAGTACCAGTACCACACACTCCTGGGCCTCACTGTGTCTGTGGGTGGCCTCACCGAATCTACAGTAGGTTGCACCACATAAACACAAGCATTAAAACACAATTCATCCTCAGTCGCCACTTTTTTTTTCTCTTGAGAGGCTTAAAGTGTAGTTTGCTATAAACAGAAATTCAAACTTTATAAAGGTTAAAACCTTCTAAAAGACTTTTTTTCAGTTGCACTTTAGAATATCATTTTAGTTCTGTAAATTAATAATTTAATAACAAAACAATAACAAACATTGCTACAACACAAAATAATTTGCTAAATAATAGTTGTAAATAGTTGTCCATTCCAAAGAAAGAAAGAAAGAATGGAAATGGAAATGTTTTATTTACAGTAAGTTGGTGATATTTTAAAAATATTTTTGTAAGAAATCTCTTATGCTCACCAAGGCTACATTTATCTGATCAACAATAATGTGAAACATTATTACAATTAAAAAAATCAGTTTTCACTTTGAATATATTTCAAAATGTCATTTATTCCTGTGATGATTTCTTTACTGTCACATTTGATCAAATTAATGCATCCTTGCAGTAGAAATGCATTCAATTCTTAAAAAAAAAAAAATATTAAAAAAAAAAAATATATATATACACACACACACATATATATATGTGATATGTGTGTGTGTGTGTGTATATATATATATATATATATATATATATATATATATATATATATATATATATATATATATATATATATATATTCTCACACACACACACATATATACACACACACACACACACACACATACATATATAAATATAAATACACACACACACACACACACAAATCAATCAATCAGTCGTTCAGACCCCTGGTTGAAAATTGCGATTAAAAATAAATCTACATAACCAGACCACAGCAATCAGTATATCCATATGAGGCAAACAGTGAGGTCACAGAAATCTCAGGATCAATTAGAATAAATTTCATGGCGATAAAAGACACAGCAGTGACCAACAGAGGGAGCCGCTGACACTCTGTTCTCCAGAGAGTCTTGTCTATGGTGACCGCGGTCAGGAGTGTGAATAGTTTCAGGGAAATTGAGACTATTAGACCATGTAGTTTTACTTCGCATTGCTTCATTTCAGATTTGCAAGAATTGCAACACAAAAGTGGTCCGTTATTTTGGGTATACAAAAATAAGCTGGTGTTGAAACGCTTTGGTGTTTAAGAAAATTCCTGATGTGTGTTTGAATAAACTGAAATTTTGCCACAAATGCAAGTCTGTGCCCGTCCCGGCCTCAAAGTGCACAGGGTGTAAACGGCTTAGAAGCAAAACCACAGCTCCTCCAGTGGGCCAGGATTCATTCAAAACAAATTTAGCTGGAACAGAGCATGCGGGATTGGCACCGTGTCCCTTCACATTTGCGCCCATGCTTTCGGTGGTGACTGAGGGCCCCTGGAAGGATCTTCAGCTAACCAGCTCATACACTTGATCTTTTCCTTACTCCTTTTCTCTGTAATGCTGCTTTTTTATTAGCATTTTCTTTTGTCCTGTACTTGTTTTTTTCCTGTCTTGTTAACTGCTGTTATTTTTTTTCTTCATGTATACAGTACCATTCAAAATTGTCAGTAAGACTTTTTAAATTTAAATTTTATCTATTTAAATTTTTAATTTTTAACTTATTTTAATGTTTTGAAAGGTCTCTTGCTGTATACCCACCAAGACTGCATTTATTTACAATCAAAAATACAGCAAAAAACAGTAATATTGTGAAATATTATTGTGATTTTAAAATAGTTGTTTTAATTTAAATAGATTTTAAAATGTAATTTATACCTGTGATGCAAAGCTGAATTTTCAGCATCATTACTCCAGTCTTTAATGTCACATGATCCTTCAGAAATCATACTATGTTGAATTGCTGCTCAAGAAACATTATTATTATCAATATTGAAAACAGCTGTGCTGCTTAATATTTTTGTAGAAACTATAAACAACAACAAAATCTGACATCACACTTTCAAATGGTAGTGTATGTTTTTTTTCACTATTATTATTATTAATTATAGTTCATTTTGGGATTGGAGATTTGATATAATTTTGCATTTATGCATTTTATGCATTTAGCCGACGCGTTTATCCAAAGCGACTTACAGTGCATTCAGGCTTTTTTTTATCAGTATGTGTGTTCCCTGGGAATTGAACCCACGACCTTTTGCGCTGCTAACGCAATGCTCTACCACTGAGCCACAGATGTATTTGCACATTTATGTTAAGTTATTAACATATGAATGTATTTGCACTATTTGGGTCAATAACATGGCACTCGTGTCTTTTATCTGGGAAAAATAATTCTAAAATAATTTGAAAATGCAATTCAAACATAAAAAGAAAGTCATGTAGATCAACCAAATACAGGGAGGGGGGAAACAAAAAAAGTAGTTATCAAATAAATATCAGGTAATTTGACCTTTTTATAAAACAGCAAGTTTAGTTCAGGTTGTAAAGTCTTATTTCTATGCATAAAGTGTGATAGATATAGATTTCTTTCTCCGTCTTTCCTCTGTTCCACTTTCTCGGTGTTTTAGGCTCAGTGCCTCTGCTCCAGTGGCTGTTGGGAGAGCATGATATTAAGTCCTTTTGTTATTTATAGCCACCAGTGTTTGTTGATGAAGAAAAAACAATGTGAATGCGTTTAACAGGAGCTTTGCGCATAGTAAATGTCAACTCATCTGCCAGCTGGACCTATAAATGAGTCCCCCCTAAAAACCGGCAGAGTTTTGATTAGAGCCACAGTAGAGGTTACGCTCTCACCTTCATCCTGGAACTGTGTGATCTCTCTGAGCCAAAACTGCTGGATAGATGAGCAGTTCTCACAGACTCAATGCTGAATGATGGAGCTTCTCTCTGTAAAGCTCTGCTCCCTCCGGATCACACAGCAGAATTTGGACTGATACCGCACTGAATCGTGCACCATCTGACCCCTCACACACATTAACACACTGCTGCAGGGGAGAAGTTTGCACTGAATGTGAGCTATTAAGAAGTCGTATACAATAATGAAGGTTTTATTACTTTATAATTCATACTGTATCAAAGCATTTGCAATGTAAAATTTTATATATACATTTATTTAATCAAAAATACAGAAAAACAGTAATATTGTGAAATATTATTGCAATTTATAATATTGATTTCCTATTTTAATATACTTTAAAATATAATTTATGGGTGGGTAGATGATAACCGACTTTTCAATTTAAAGAAAGTCATCTAATAAGACTATGATAGATAGATGTATGAATGAGTGATTTCTGTCACAGCATTAAAAAAAGTTAACCTCTTAACTGTCACCCGTCCACAGTGGGACGCTTAAGTTTACTTCACTATATTACAAATAAATCCTTATCTAATCATAACAAACTATATTGTTGGAAAGGTCTAGGACACCTAAATAGATTTTTACTGCTGTTTTTTGTTCCAAATCATGTAGGAACACTAATAGATTAATTTATGACAAGAGTGCACCTCAAAAATCTACATCATAACAGGAGTTCTGACCTTTGTCACAAAAAGTCTTTCTTCATTGCCTTTTTCCCTATCACGCTTTAGAAATCATCATAAATTATATATCAACTGAAAACATAAAACATCAAAATTCATCCTGTGAAAGCCATTTTAAAATCAGATGTTGCATTACCATGGAAATGGTACATAAAAATCATATTACAAAATGTTTTCATTCATGAATTATAACAATTTTGAAAAAAAATTGGATAGTGCATTTTCACGTCTATGTTCAAAAATGGGGGTGACAGTTAAAGGGTTAATATATTTTTTTGTAATTTAATATAAAATAATTCACAATTATAATTAATTTGTATTATAAATACTTGTTTTAAATATTGTTAATAAGTTCTAATAAATACAAATGGTCACACTTGAGTTGGGGGACCAATTCTCACTATAAACAAACTATTAACTATGACTTTTGCCTTAATAAACTCCTAATTTGCTGCTTATTAATAGTTAGTAAGGTAGTTGTTAATTTTTGGTATGAGGTAGGATTAAGGGATCTAAAATATAATCATGCCGAATAAGGCATTAATCTGTGCTTTATAAGTACAAATAGACAGCCAATATGCATGCTAATAAGCAACTAATTATTAGTGAGAATTTGTCTCTAAACTAAAGTGTTACCATACAAATTATAATTAATAAATAGAATTTTAACCATTAATATAACAGTCTGTCACTGGTGAAAACCTGCTTGTGTGTGTCTGCAGGTGCGTTATTCCTCTCAGTCTTTGTTCGAGTACCTGAAGGGCATTCAGCAGGATGTCACAGCGCTTCAGCAGTTTGGCGACACGTTGTTATGCATCTTCAGAGATAACCTGCTCAATGACAGGTACAACTGCACTGCAAAACACAACATAGCCAACTGAATATGTCATACAAATACAGGGAGGATGAGGTGGGCGGTATGACCGAAATCTTCTATCACAGTATGGATAATTTTACATCTTGGTAGCATTATATATTCTTGGAAATCAACAAAAAAATGCTTTATATATTAAATAACAATGTGGTAACTTCTATTTTTGACTTTTTTTGGAACTTGATGGCCGTAAACCAAATGATAAGATGTTGTATGTTTTGTATTTCTACTATATATTTTGATTCACCTCCAGAGTTTCTGTACCTTTGCTGAAGATGGTGGACCAGATCCTTGCTAACGGCTGCTTTGACCTCTTCACCAGCGAGGAGAGGTGAGCGTGGGAAAGCCCAGTGTACATTACTGCCTCCCTTGGCTCAGATACACAAACCATCCAGAGCTCGGCAGGAGAGATGATATCATGATAGAAATACACAGAAAGGACTCACACAGGGAACCTTTGGGAGAACTTAAGATGAGCCCGGCCAAGTCATGTGTTGAAACGAGGAGACTGAGGGTGGCTGTGTGTGTTGGTTTGTTTTATTCTGATGTAATTTCTCTGTTTTCAGTCATCCATTCTGCGTAGAGCTGCTGTCGCTCTGTAAAGAGGAAATCAAGAAGTCCAGAGATGTCCAGAAGTTGTTGTCCTGTATAGCTGTGTACGTTGCATTTCCAGCACTCTGTATGGGTCCATGACAAGTAGAAATAATCACCATTTTTATAATATTTTTAACCATTTTTAAAATAAATTTTATAAAATATCATCTTTTGTTAATACTGTAATGCCATATTAAGGCAAGGCACTATACAGGCAAACAAACTGTTTTTCATGCGCTGGTCAATTTTAAGATTTTGAGCTATTTGGCCTTTCATAACTTGTTACATATTAGTGGAAAGAAACATCCAAAATACTTTTTCAAGTGCATTTTTTTTTTCGTCTTTAGATTTCAATTATAAAGCTTATCTTTTAAAGGGTTTTTTTTTTCTCTCAGAATGATTTTTTTTTTCTTCTGCACTGAGCCAGAAATCTCCACTTCAGTAGCACTTACATACAACAAACCTTTAAGTTTTATTCCTATCTGTATTCTGAAGGTTTTTACAGAGAAATTTGTTCATATTATTTGCCTGATTTTATACTTTTGTTTTCTTAAAAACATAAAATTGATTCATGTGGTAATAAAGAGAAATATCCAAAATCTCCTATCTAAAAACTTTAATGTAAAAAAAAAAAAAAAAAAAAAAAACAGGAATATTGAACCTGGCTTTATCCAGTGTTCAGATTTATTTTTGGAAATGTATGCAAATTAGTGCAGTTTTACTTAGATAATGCCTCATTTGCATATTTAAACATAACATTTCTGTGAATTTGTAATACAAAAAAAAGTATACTTTTTAATACTCAATTAACTTGAATTATGGTTATTTCTATCAGTTACTACACTACAAATAGTAATTTCTATTACTTATTTTTTACCCTATTCACCTGGAGTGTCTTGCCTTAAATTATTATGGGATCTCCTTCAAGCAGTGTAAAAAGCTTTCAGAATCTTTACTTTTTAATAATTGTTCAATACAGTCGCTTCATCAGTGTTTGTACTATTTTGTTTATTTTAAAAATACAGAATTTTTTTTTTTTTTAAATAAACAGAAAATAGTACAAACATTGATGTAGTGATTGTATTGATCAATTATTAACTTAAATATTATATGAAACATATTACTTTAGATAAATTATTTGTATCAGTTCCTCACCACCTCATACATTTATAAACTTTTTTTTAACTAAACAAATTACCTTTATGATTTATTTTCACATCAAATGTGTTTCTTCATCAATGTTTAATACAAACTTTTTTGCGTTTTTTTTAAAACTCCTTTTTACCCAAAACTTTGTTCAAATATTTTAGAAAAAAAAAAAAAAAAAATGTTTCAACCACTGTTTCAAGAACCATTTTCAACTTCAGTTTTGATTTAATCGCTCTAAAAACGTAATTTCAAATGTGTCTTCTGATTGTAGTGTGATCTCTCTTTTGATTGGTCATTATGTCTGAGCTCTCTCTCTCTGATTGGCTCTTTGACCGTAGGTTCTGTGGAATGGTGCAGTTCAAGGGGGATGTGAGGAAGAAGGTCTTAGTGCAGCTGTTGATGTTGCTCTGTCACCCCTTCCCTGTGGTGAGACCATTAGCAGACGACTTCAGTCCAGACTTAGTCTAGGCACTTGTGTTGTTTCCCAGATTTAATTCTGACTCCATTATCTCTCTTGGGTCTGAAGATCAGGAAGACGACAGCCAGCCAGGTATACGAGATGCTCTTGACCTACGATGATGTCATTGACGATGATCAAGTGCTGGCTGATGTTATGGCCTCGCTTAGTGACACTAATTGGTGAGTGTTGACACAGGGCTTATTGGAGGATTATGATTGGGACTTTTAATTTTAATGGTCGTTTGTTGTTTCCTGTTTTAGGGAAAGTGACATTCCCACAGTGCGGACCCACAGGAATCAGCTCTGTGATTGGTTGGGAGTGCCCAGGCCGACTCTGGTAGCCAAGGTACACATTTAGACAACTGAAGAGGTTTTATGGGAGAACATTTTGTAGTGTGGGGGCTGTTGCATCAAACCGCATCTGACATCCAGATGCTGTTTCCGGCGTTACTCATCCACTGATGGGCAAACAAGGTGTTTGTATGCATTAGTGGGTGTTTGGTCTCCTAATCGGCCACAGAAACCATTAGGTTTCAGTTACCAGAAAATGTGTTAATAATCTTTCGCCAAAAATATGAAGACTGGATAGCTCTGGTTGTTCACATGCTGGAATGCACAATACAGCCCATAGCAACAGTGAAATAGATGAGCTATCATAATAGCCCCTTTCACACATACAGACTTTACTGGTAAATTACCATTAGGAGATCATGTGCGAACAGGACCTTTTCAAAAATACCAGTAAATTCGTTCCAGCATTTTACTGGTATGAGAAGTTGTAACGTTACCAGTAAATTGCCGGAATGATGCTGTGTGTGAATGCAGAATGAAGATTACCGGTATGAGCATGTACGAGTTCAGAATGCGCTGACGTAAGACGTCTATTCTGGGCCAATCCAGAGCCGATGAAATTCAAAATTCAATCATAACATTCTGACGCAGATGACGCATTTACTCTACGCTGTGTAGTTCAGTTTGAAGTTGTCTAATACGATGTCTCTGGGCCAATGAATGTAAACGTTTGACACAATAATAAAAACATCTACAAAAACACTGATTGCATATACCCCTCCATGTTTACAAACACAACACCAGGAGGCGCAGCTGTTTAGAGGTCATTTCTGGTTAATGATGTCACAGATTTTACCGGTATTTTGAAACCGATGTGTGAATGGCGCTCTACCGGAAAAAAGATGGAACGTCGTTGCCTGTGTGAACAGCACATTTTTGTATTTACCGGTAAAGTCGTTCTGGTAATTTTACGGCGATTTACTGGTATTACTGTGTGAAAGGAGCTATTGATAATACTGGTCGACTATTAGTAATAATATAATAATACATATGTATTTTTAATGGGGTTGTGTGTGTGTACATTTCAAAAGTTTAGGGTCACCAAGTTAGGAGCACCAAATCAACATATTAAAATCATTTCTGAAGGATCATGTGACACTGGAGCCTGGAGTAATGGCTGCTGTCAATAAATCACATTTTAAAGTATATTCAAATAGAAAACCATTATTTTAAATTGTAATAATATTTTCCAATATTACTGTTTTTTTTTTTTGTTTGTTTGTTTTTTTATTAAAGCTGCAGTCTGTAACTTTTTTTGGTTAAAAATTATCCGAAATCAGTATTTGAGCAAGTACATAACCAGCCAGTGTTCAAAACTGTCGCCTTACTTTAGCCCGATTCACAACGGTTAGGTTATAATAATGTTTTCTAATTTGAGTGGTACGGGTAGGTTTTCGCGGGAAATTCGAGCATGGCACTGCGTCATTACATCACGTCTGTAAACATAAAGAAGTTGTCCCGGCTAGTAGGCTATCGGATGTGAGGATCCTGCAGGTGGCGCATCGTTTATAGCCTTTTCTTACAGCAGCTGGAATTATTAAATGTATCATTTTGATGGCGGATTGTAATACAGAAAGTATTATGTGTTTATGAAACACATGTGAATGAAATTAAATTATATTCCAGTTTTAAATGTGCTTCTGATTACAGATAGCCTGAATTTACACAAGATTTGTATTTTAAAGAAAACCAGTTCGAAGGGAGCATAGTTTGCTTTTTGGGTTAAAATAATTTCTTAATATGAAATTCGAATGGCATGACAATTAAATTCAACTGTACAGAAATTGAAATCTACACGCTAATACACACTATACTAATAGTGACGCAATGCTGATGTTGTTAATTTGAGAATAAAGTATAACAATAATAATTTTCACGGTTTGATGTGACATGAGCTAATCGATCGTTAGATTAAATCACCATTGGAAGCGCGATTTATTGTAATGCTTTTTTCCTCAGTTGGTCAGAACAAACGTGACTGACTTGTTACTTACTTGTTCAGATAACAATATCTGGTGAAAATTCTTATTTGGGTCATATATTCCAAGACGTAGACTAATCTGTGATTGTGAAGAACTGTAAATATCCACACCGGCGCGGTGACTGTCGGCTACATATACTCCTCAAAACATTAGATTCATCCGTGCTGGAGCTGTGCCAGATTACAACCCCATGCAAGCAAGATAATTCCGCAAGTAACTGCAATTCCAGGTTTTCAAACATAGATGGCGACAAAGAGGCAAAACTTAAGGACTGCAGCTTTAAATAAATATAGCCATGGTAACCAAAAGAGACTTCTTTAAAAATCATGCTCACTCTTTTTATACTTTTTTTTTTTTTTTGGCCAAATTGAACATCTCAGTTTTAAGTGGTAGTCAAAATTTGTAATGGTTTTGCTGAAAATATATAATTAAGCAACATTTATAAATATTATAATGAGTTTAATGTGCTTTTATATGACCAGTAGGTTTCCTAAAGACCAGTAGGTTTGCTAAAGAGTAATTAAGCTAATTTTGCTATCCCTCCTTGTCTTACAACTTATGATAGAGTTATGATAGAGATGATTTAAATAGCATCTCGTATTTAAACTTCATTAGGAAATTACATTCCCTTTAGTAAGTTGCATTCAATTAAGATTCAGTTCAGTGAATCAGTTAAAGCTATTCAAGAATTATAAGTCTCGGATAAATATTCATAAATCACAGTATTTTTTAAATATTAAATATTGTCAGTATTTTGAAATTGTGATTAAATCATTTTTGCTTTATCACCCAAACTTAAGTTTACATTCACATCAGAAAACAAATATCCTCAAAATATAATCTTTCCATGATTCATCTACCTCTGAAATAAAGCCCTGTTAAAAAAAGATTATTGCAGTGCCAGTTTTCAACCTTAATATGTAGGTGCTCAAATGCATAATATCATTTTACAGTGGTTCGTTTATTTGGTCTTAGTGCATTTATCTCTCTTTTGTTTCTTTCAGACTTCACCCCAATAAATCCATTCCCACCTGATGGCCTCTTTGCACTGCATTCTGTTTAGACGTCAGGGACTGTGTCCATATGTTCTCTCTGCTGTCAAATAATGTTGTCCATCTAACAGTATCTGACCGGTCATCATTAAATTCTCAAGTAAAATTTCTTGGAGCTCAGTGATTATTTTTTAAAATGATGATTTCCCAGAATGTGATAGCTCTCAACCACAGAGCTAATCTTACTTTACAGCACTGTAGAAACAGTCTAGTTGAGTAGTGATGCTCTGTTTTAGTGCATTTATGGAAATATTTCAAATTATTGACATCATCATTATAAATGATTTTTCATGTGTAGATCATAGCATTTCTTTCAAAGGCAAATAAGTTAGAGGATCCACTATATATGCCAGATCCAATTCCAGAGGTGCCTTATCCATCTCCAACTTCAACACAAATTTAAGAAATGATTCACCCAAAAATTAAGATTCTGTCATAATTTACTCACCTTCATGATATTTGAGTCAACGAGTTGAACTAGAAAACAGATCAGCAAACGAATCAGCCTTTTGAGGCTGTGCTTTTCAATAAACCTGTTGAGACTGGTCACAGATCTGATTCATTCTCCAATCTTATTCCAATTTACTGACTCGGGTCATTATACTTTTAGAGTGTATTTTGATGCTTTCTGGTACTTTAATGGTGCATTTTTGTTCTATTTGGAACTTATGAACTGTTGCGTAGTGGAAAAAGCTGCATCATGATTATTTGAAATACTCTTGTTCCAGAAAAGCAGACCAGAGCATTTTTTTTCCAGAGCAATTTTTGGAACAACTATTCTTTAAGGCCATATTGTGTTTATTTCAAAATACTACTGGTGCATTTTGACTCATATTCACACTTCAAATTGCTAATTGGGTTTTGAGGGAACATCAGTGTACAGGGACCTGTAGATTAGATTACTTTCTTCTCTCACACCCTCGAACAATTAGTTCCCCCACTTAGTTCCCTTCCATCACAGCCAACACAACAGCTTTTCAGAAAAGCAACTTAGCAATGAAACTCAATCTAATCCACCTCATTATACTCCAGGGAAAGTGTTAACATTTACAGGATTGGAAGCCCTGGCAGTGGTCAGATGCAGCTTGGCAAGGTCACTCCAGTCCTGGCTTCCTCTGGCAGCGTGTATCCGAGTGGTTGATGTCTGACTGTGGGCCGGACGAGGAAGCCTGGCGCTCTCTCGCACTCAGCCCAACCCACCTCACCTCTCACTTTGGGCACAGGCTTTACTGGAGCTTAGAGAAGAACCCACATGGTCTCAAAATACACAACAGCACTCCTGGCTAAAACAAAGGTCTGATTGTTGAGTTGAAGCCTTTGGTGGATGGGGTCTCATTCTTTTAGAGAGGCACAGTAGATGAAGTAGTTCGATTTCAATTACTGCCCGTTGGGTAATCAGGATTTGGGCTCGAGTATGTCCCCGCGTTCCCCCTGAACTTTCGTTAGTGTTTGTCTTTTCTTCTAAAGAATAATTCTCTCAAAAATGGAAGATTTTGGCGTCATTTACTCACCTGCATGTCATTCTGTATTAT